>CAWUFW010003352.1:812500-1412500 GCA_963921515.1 Calotriton arnoldi
AGATGTGCTCCACGTGCAGAAAAGACAACTACTTTGCACCTGTGTGTCAGCAAGGTGAAAAGTAGTGAAGACCTATGGGGTTAAGTGTGACTGGCCCAACAATTTCAAACATCACAACAAGCACAGACAGCAAGCAGAATACTAGCTCCAAGCCCATCGAAGGGAACGGATCGGAAGAAGAAGAAGTTGTCTTCCTAATATCTTACCATGGGAAGAGAGCAGGGATGAGGAGACCCTAGCTTCTGTGAACGCCATACACTACCAGCAATTTCAAGTACTGTAACCCAACCCCACACTGAGCTCCACATGAACAAGGAAGACATGAGCCTCTACCCAGTGTTGAGCCTCTACCCAGTGTTGGAACTTTTAGCATATAAGTATGTTATGGCAGTCAAGCCATTGAAAAGAAATTCCACATCACCACTGAAGGTACCAGAACACTAATCAATTGCCTCACTCCTGAAGACTTCGGTTTGGCTTTCTTTGCCATTCAAGTATATGAGTGCCCTGTCAAGATACTTCTTAAGGACTTTGAACACCTCACCAATGGCCTAGAATTCCTAAAGAATTACACAGACAACACACTAAGAATATAGTTAAACTCTGCTCTGCGGCACTGGCGAGTCCCATTCCATTAAGGCTGCTGATTGAGAAAGAGCTGGAGAGTCTGGAGGCAATGGATGCCATTGGCAAGGTGTCAGAGCCAATCCCTTGGGTCATCCCATGGTAATAATGATAAAACCCAAACAGCCAGGGGCAGTGTGCTTCTGCGTTGATATGAGACTACCAAATCAAGCAAAGAAGCTTGAGCGACACATCATAGCCACTATGAACAAAATAATTGCAGATCTCAACACAGCCCATTGGTTTTCTAAAGTGGACCTTCACTGGCTACCACCAGCTGTGCCTAGAGCCTGCCAACTGATACATTATGACCTTCTCAACACATCTCGGGCTCCGGAGGTACAAAAAGCTGAAGCTCAGAATTTCATCAGCAGCAGAAGTGTTCCAGAATGCTGCGAGGGAAATGCTCTCTGGGATTACAGGGGTCTCAAACATAAGTGACAACATCCTAATATACTCCAAAACAATGGAAGAGCACCACCACCGACTATGGGCAACCATGAAAAGACTACTAGATGATAGCCTCACTCTGCACAGAGAAAAGTGCTGCATTTTTGTTTAAATAGGTCAATTTCATTGGCTACCTCTTCTACAAGGAAGTGGTCAAGATTGACCAGATGTCGTATGACATAAAGAACGCTTCGGCCCCCAACTCAGCAACTAATGTGCGTAGCTTTCTGGGCACAGGCAACTATTGCGACCAACCACGTAATGCTAACAGAGTCCCTGAGGGTCATCACCAGAACCAAGCCAAGTGGGCATGGGGGCCTAAACACGAAGACACATTTCTCAAAGTTAAAGAAGCACAACACCATGCATGATACCACAATAATGTATAACAGCCCCAGAACAATACCGAGCTAGTAGTTCACACATGCCCTGTAGGGTTTGAGACTGTCCTTTTGCAAGAACAAGAGAGAGGCCAGCTGGCCGCAGTGGCCTTTGCAAGCAGGGCACTCAGACACTGAAACTCGATATGCACAAATCGAGCAAGAAGCTTTGGGGATCAAATGGGTATGCATCCATTTCCGTCTGTACCTTTGCAGACAAAACCTCAGGGCACTTACAGACCACAAACCTTTGGTCAACCCTTTCGCAGGCACTTCCAACCACCCAACAACCAGAAATGAGAAATGGTTGGTGCAACTACAAGAGTACTACTCAGTTAGCTACAGACCTGAAGCAGTCAACCAAGCTGATTACTTATCAAGGCACCCTAGGGGCACGATGGCCGGGTCCCACCGGCAAGCAAATGAAACAGAGGAATACATGAGGACTGTTACACTTGTAGCATGCCCAAAGGGCTTGGGAACAGAAGACACTTCAGGATTAATGACTCCAAAGAGTAAGGCAGGCGCTGCAGCAAAACACCAGGAAAACCTACTTATCTGAACTCTGAGCACATGACAGCTAAACCCCAGAAAACACTCACCTGAATGCGGAGACCACAAATGGAACTGAGTCAGACCAACGACGGCCTTACCCTTGGGGGACAGAGAATTGTGATCCCAAAGGCACTATAAGGAAAAGTAGTTGCCCTGGCCTGTAGGAGAGACCAGGGGTTTGGCAAGACCGAAGCAAGGCTTTGCGAAAAGCTTTAATGCCGTGGGATGGACAAAGCAGCCGCAGAACAGTGCAAGAGAGTCGAGCATGTCAGCTCAACAATAGAGCTGAACGTCCTGCAACAGTCATCACCATAGGGCCCAGCATCTCCCCAAGGACTCATGTCAGCGATGATTTCTGTCCCTTCCTGGATGGTAGGCATATGTTCATTGTGATAGTCTCACACACCACGTTCACTGCAGTTGAGCTGGTAGCATGGGCGGCATACGAGCAGGTGAGACTACAGTTGTGTAAGATCCTCACTACATATGGCAGGAGATAAGGACAGAGAAGGGCCCTGGCTTCCAATCGAGTGACTTTTGAGACTATCTCCATTAGGTGAGGAATCGTCAGTCCCCTCGTCACATCTACCCGTCGGGCAGACGTGCCCTAAGGGATACATAAAGAGGATTGGGGCTGCTCACGCCCATTTCAAAGTATGTGTCGCCCTCTGTTGGTCCTTAGGTCTGGTGCCGTGTGCTACCCCCACAAACTTCAGGACGCCTCCCTAATTTACAATGAGGCTAAATGACTTTCAGAGTCTTCTTGTATTGTATTGAAGCGTTGTGGCTAACCTGATATGGAAGACAGACGCATTCCGATAGTGCCACACATCTCTCAGTCGCTGTTGTTGCCTGGCGTTTTTGTTTTTATCCGAAGTGGGGAAAATAGGTGTTTAGACAGAATATCGGAAACAAAAATATTGTGGGACAAAATATTGTGTCTAGAATATTGTGGACAAAAAAATTGTGAAGGTAAGTTTCTGTAGGTAAGCAAAGATTTACTATGCATAACTCCACATATGTGTATCTTGACGATATCTATATCTTCAAGGTACATTGATTGGAGTTAAGAATAGTAAATCTATACTTACCTGTTTGCACTTACCTTCTCGATATTCAGGTCCTCGATATTTTTGACACAATATTCTGTCCCCACTATATTTTTGTTTGCGATATTCTGTCAGTGATCCGGGGAAATCAGAGCGGCTTGAGGGTATGTTGCATACAGTGTACTTCTCCATTCGATAGCAACCTTACGCTTGTTTATTAATTTCCCAACTTCCTCAAAGCCCATGAACAAGGCTGTAACATTCTCTCAAGGGCTTCAGTGTCCCAGTATTTGACTTGCTCAAGGTGGCCTGCTGGACAAGCATCCTGAAACAGAAGAGCTCTGACTCATCGGCTGTGCTAATGGGGCACGGGGTTGTGGCTCATAGCCACTGCTTAACTGGCTAGCATGTAACTTGCAGGACTTCTCAAAGGGCTCTGGTTTCCCTGCTGAGGCAATTGATTTTGGATCAATTACCACAGCTGTACAGTAGTTAATAAAAGTTTACTACTTTTGTTCGATGGATGTAACCTCTGTGTGTCTGTCTTTCATCGCTCTTACTTTGATTTCATACAAGTTCTGACAATACCACAGCGGACTAAGGACATGACTATTTGAGCTTCATCGAGGGTCTTTGCGGCAAGTCACCTGGCACCTGTATCATCTTGCACAGTGACGCTGACAATGGAACAACAAGAGTTAACTTAATTAAACTATTACAAAGATGGCTGGTATCTTAAGGAGCACCCATTCTTAGAGCTCTGTTCTGGAGTGTGTGCCCCAATAATGCAGTCAGCACAGCTCTGGTGCCCTTCTGGTCACTCACTCCAGTATAGGCCTGTAATGTGGCGAGTCACCCATCCCTACCGTGACACCACTACACCTTATAATGCAAATTTATGACCAAAATTACCATTTGTACACTAGGCGGGAATCCACGAACAGATTCCTGGCAGGCATAAATGCATTTACTAGTGTTCATTCCTTCCCCACAAGTGAGGAGAAATCTGCAGAAGTAAATCCCACTCAAGGGGGGGCACATGGTCGTTCCAAGGCGTGGTTTTCCTAGAAAGTTTCAGAACACCCACAAATATGTATGTGACTCACAAGAATATCAACAGCTGTAAGCAGACAGTTGTGCAGTACCAAAATATTGCATTTTGATTGGCTCCTAGACAATGATATTGACCGAGGACATTCGTAGTCGTACTGGAGACAAGCCTCTTTACAGTATCCACCCACACATCCCAACACCTTCATTGCCTACAAGCTCCATATGAAGATAACAGAGTTCTGAAAACTAGACTGGTCACCAAGTCTAGCAGTGACTTTGTAGTATCATCTATATACTTGGTGGTTGAGACTTAAAGACTTGCGTCGATCTTGCTGTATTGTATCACCTAGTTCCTGTAACCCAGCGACTTTTGAGCGCCTGCAAGGAACCAGCTATTCTTGATTGAGACGCGTCGGGTAATTACCGCTGTGTGGTGGAAGTGACATGGCGCCTGTCACAAACTGATGTGGAACCTTTTGCTTGTAGGCATTTTAACTTGAGGTTTGAATTAGCAAGGCATGGTTCTATCGATGTGAGAACTTTCGAGTTCATGCATGCCGTGCGCATGGGTTGACAACTTATCAGATGGTGAGCACACATGAGCGAATAAATTCGGTCTAACACTATCGGGTGCAATAGGGGCAGGATACAAGATCGTTCGACAGTATTCCTGGCAGAGTGTCTTGTGGGAATTATAGACATTCCTCTTTAGGACTTGGCGGTCTCAGGCATGTGGGTGTGCTTTTACACTATGTGATTAAGGGCCTGAGCTACCTTTTTTTTTAGTAAAAAGCACATTTGTGGCATGATTGCACTGACTGCCGTGCTCACGGAAGGTTTATTAAGATTTGTGAATATATGCCACTAGTTGTGGCTAATGGTACCCCCATCTTGATTTTGTCTTGGAATGAATTTAGGAAGTGTTGAAAGCATCAAGACCATCATTGGTAAGTGGACATTTCGCAATAGTTGCCACTTCATTGGTAGTTCATATAAAGCAATCGTGCTGTGACTTAGTTTCTCTGTTTCTATTCACATAGGTGTGGTAGTCTGATGACGACGTCCTGAGGAGACCCCCATTTACGTTTTTTTTTGGGTTGAAACATCGACAATGCTTCCAATTGGTTGATACATGGAATTGAACTGTAGGGGCGGCCAAACATATTAAGCCTCCCTTGACCTTTGACATCCTGAGGAGACCCATCTTAGTTTTGTTGGGGTCGAAACATCGACAATACTTCCAATTGGTTGATACCTGGAATTGAACTATAGGGGCGGCCAAACTTATGAAGCCTCCCTTGACCTTTGCAAACTGGAATATATACACAACCATTGGGATTACACAGTGTCTTTGTATAATGATTGTTGTCTTTTAACCCACTTTATGTACACTGCGTCATCTGCACTATTGATTCACGTTGTCACACCTTTCTATATATGTAGGAATACATGTATGACAGAAACTTCCCCCGTCCAGCATTTAAAAAAAAACTAATTTCATGAGCCATTACGATTGTTCTTCCAACAATTCATGCTCAGCACTGTTGGTAATTAGGTTAAACATCAAATATAATTATTTGATTACAGAACCCTCTAATTTTTGCAGGAGGTTTCTTGCTTTAATTGAGTCTCATGCAACGTCTTCTACTACTGGATCTAAATATTGCTCATTACCTAGCTTGTCCATTGCGTCTACAGCCCCGTCTTGTCCCACTCAACTTTTTTGGTTGTTTTTTTTTACATTTTATACCCCCATCACAGTTTTTCTGTTATTGCCGAACCCCTTCCTGCTCAGGGTTGTATTGTTCAGCACACCTCCCCATCCTGTATTTTTTAACATCTGGGGCTGTCCTTCTCCAAGAACAAGAGAGAGGCCGATTGGCCCCAGTGGCCTTTGCAAGCAGGGCACTCACAGGCACTGAAACTCGATATGCACAAATCGAGTAAGAAGTGTTAGTGATCAAATGAGTATGCTTCCATTTCCATCTGTATCTTTCCAGACAAAACTTTAGAGTGCCTACTTACTGTTTCAGAGGCCACAGTAGTTGCAATTTGCTAACAGGCTACCCCTTTCTGTATGATACACTTGCAAGCACGTTTTGGCTTCATCACGTGTTTTTGCTTTTTCTGTTCAGCATCATCAAAAAGCACTTACAAAGCCAAATGTTGGCTAACACCATGGACGTCAATTCACCAAAATGCCAGTTGTAGCGGAACTGATATCACACGTCCTTTGATCTTCACTTTCACTCACACATACACTTACAGACACACATATACACAAACACTCTCTCTCACATTAACACACTCTCACGTGCAAGCACACACATAACATGCATTTGCTACTTACCTCAGCTGCAAGGGAATGTCACATTCCAGCTAATTGTACTACATTTTTAATATACTAATTGTAAATAATGAAATATTATTCACTATTAGTGTAATAGAATTTTTACAGAAAAACAAACAGAGAGCAGCCCCAACTGACATCTATAAGTGTGTACTACCCCTGTGTTCCTGGCACTGGTTTTGCCAAATCTGAGGTGATGTCGCAAAGACAGTGCCATGGGTTGCAAGGGGCAAGCCAGGAGTCGCAGCTACAACCCCTGGCGACCCCTAAAAGACGTCTATGGCTAACACCTTGAAAAGCAAGACCTATTGTCAATGTTTGTTTCCTAAAGGTAGCAATCATTGGGCCTCTTTTCCTGGAAACTTCTTCAGCTAAATGTAAATTTCTGCCATCTCATATCTTAATTTTATCCCCTCTTCTTTTGATTGGGCGAGCAGCAGGCATTACAGCACCTAGATTTGGCACATTATAGTAAATGACATTGTTAATGTCATCACCATCATCTTCAAAGAGGATGGCCAAGTGCAACAATAGGCAACTACTCAGTAAACCCATCTGCCCTCCAGATGCCTTAGGTCCTCGGATAAGTCTCTTCTGGCTATCCGTCGCATACGGACCTCAAAACAGGGGGGCACTGCCCCTATCCCTGGATCAAACTCCCCCTTAGTCTCCGCTCTTGCTCAGACTTTACCTCCTTCAAGAAGGGGCTGAAGACTTGGTTTTATTAGGAATCTCCCCCTCTCTCAGCAGTGCAGCGCTGAGATACTCTTCTGGGAGCGATATGTGCGCTATATTAAATGTTTTTATCATATCAGTAAAGAGCTTCTGTGTCACATCATTCTTAGGTAAATGTCTGCTTGTGAAAGGCATGAAGTGTAGAACAATCAGCAACATCGAAAAAACTGGCTAAATCATTAGAAACTGACGATATAGAGATGCAGGTACCCAAAATCCTTTGCTGCCTGACAATGACCCATCACCTAACCGATAAAACCCCATTCATCGTTCTGACAGCACAACTCCACAAACTGAATAAGGGTACACAGTCTGCGATAAAACAGTGCTTAATTTGTAAAAAAAAATACGTGTCAGGGCTCTCGTCAGGAGGCCACTGCAGCTTGCACCACACATTGCCCCAACAACGCTGCCAATGATAGCAACAACACAACTACTACCCATCACACTCCTACAAGTGTGTCAGTTCAGACTATTTCATGCCCCCAAAGCTGTAAGAATGGCTTGGGCGGCAGGTAATAGTCATTTGTAATGTATTCTTTTGAATTAATAACCTATTGCTGTGGTCATCTCTAAATTAGCCAGACAACGCCACCTTGTGGCAGATTGTCACAAGCACCGGTGTTGACAATTAAGTGCTGGTGGCGAACACCAGAAACCACCGGCTCAAATTAAGCACTGCGTTGAAACCCTGAGAAATATTTCAAACATCATCTCCAGACAAACAGAAACAATGTGAAGCCACGCTGGTCGCAGATTATAGACTACACAAAGCCAACGGAACAGGAACTTGAATATTCCTTTGACAGACACAATTGTGCCCGTAGCAAAACATTGATTTAAAAAAGTAACAAAACATGACTCAAGTTAGATTTTGGGTTTCAATACAATTATAAATATGCATTATGAGTTATTTACATGGATAATCTAACTAGAAGCGAGAGCAGCAGATATGCTCTGATCTTTGGCCTAACAGTGCAAAACAACCCCAGTGAAAGCAGAGAAAGTTGCTTACCTATAACAATAGTTTTGCAAACTGTGAATCAATAACACATTAAGCGCTTCAACACCCCATCAAAGTTAGCAAGCGCTATATCAATGTAAACTTTTTTCCCTCTTCTATCCCTCCACTATCCTTCTCAATCCAAATAATTTACTAACATATCTATCACCCAAATCACTTTCATATTTCACTATACTAATTCACCACTAATCCTTTATGGTTTCCGGAGTAGCGTGCTACTTGCTGAAAAAGCGCCTGGACGCCTCGTAAGGGGTAGTAAGCACTATATAAATGCAATTACAATACAATACAAAACATTCATGCAGCAAAAGGTAACTTATGCCCACTTTCTTGTGTATTATTAAATATATGAGCACCTCTCCCTTTAAAGTGAAAGTTATTATAACTGGTGAAGTCAGTGATTCGCTTCAGCCAGAGCCCAAGCTCCTGGGCACCATTTCCCTGTAGTCTAAAGCTCCACACAAGGCCATTAACTCCGGTTAAAGTCTTACACAGATTAAGAGAAGCTGTCATTAAAAACGGAGTTAAATTGAAAAAGTGCTCATGCAGTGCACATTATTTCTGGAGCAGGACAGAAGTCATTACAGTAAAGGATTACATATTATGGTTTAATTTTTTTTTATATCCATTTAAATGATTGCATCCCATGGATTTGAAATGATGCTTAAATCCACCTTTGTGAAGAATTCTCTTGTGTAATTTACAGTAGCAGTTATCACGGTGTTAGAAATGAGTGTTTATGCAAATAAAAAAACAGAAACCTGCTATAATGGCTTCGACATTTTGAATCACGTCTATATATATGAAGCATGAGGGGTAGGAGCTCACCCTTGTGGCCACTCCATCTCTTAGCCACTCATAGTCAGCTCTGGATCCCAACAGGTGGCGCGGAGCACCAATATTCAGGGGGTGATGAGGCGGTCTAGTGTTTTGTTCTACCACAAGTTGCTCTGCGATGCAGGGACCTTTGCTAATTCGACTTGGTCCCCGGCTGTCTGCTTGGACCCAGTGGCCCCTTGGATTTCCAGTGTCCCACCCTGGGCTCCCGCTTTCAGGTGCCGATAGTCAGCGGAGTCCAGCCCACTTTGATGTGGACTGGTGACTCCATATTGGAATGGGATTGCAGAGGTGCAGTGGGAATGGGCCTTGTCATTGATGTGTTGTTGCGCAGGCTTCGCATTGGTGGCGGGGTCTCCACACTCTGGGAGGAGGCTCCACAGTCACGGCGGGATCTCCACACTCGTGGCGGAGGCTCCACAGTCGAGCGGGATCTCTGCACTCGTGGCGGAGGCTCCACAGTCATAGTGGGGTCTCCGCACTCGTGGCGGGCCTTCTACAATGAGAAACTGCAATTCGGAGATCCTGCCACGGCTGAGTAGCCTCCGCCGCGAGTGCGGAGGCTCTTTGTGAATCGGGCCCTATATGCCTGGACAGCATCATCCTCCAATCACGATGCTTTGCTCATCCTCCATTCATACTGCCTCAAAGAAATTGTTCCCCTTGATTGTAACTTGTACCTCCCCCTAAAAGATTGTCTGGAACTAAATGCTATGAAATGAAACAAAAGTACTTATGGAGAGAGGAGCACGGGTCTGAAATACTGAAATGAACCAATTTACCTTGGAGATGTCTGTGGTTTCCAGTACCTGCAGAAGATGTACTGCCCGTCCGCGTTGACCATGTGAGGGAGGTCGTTGTAAGAGACACCTTGCGGTGTCAACCTGGAACAGCTTTCTTCTGGCATCATGGAGATGGGGCCTGCAAAATTGTAAACATAAAGATGGATATGTTGAATAGAAGAAGAAAGAAGAAATCAAATAGACCAATGGAATGATGCTTTCTGGCCAGTCCAGCCAATGCCAGCTTGGATGCAATGCTGATGCAAACAGAAATAAAAAGTAAAATTATACATTTTCAAAAACGAATTGAAATTGCAAGACTCTGTACCCTACTAAAATCCTACACTGTGGGGTATCCCAAGCTTCAGGTGTTTATACATATCTTAAAACAAGGAAAGATGCTTAGAAAGAACATCAGACAGGCAAGATGTGTGATGTGGTGGATTTTATACACGACCCATCCGCAATTTTGGGGGTCTTTAAAATGGCTGTACGTGGCATTCTGGGGGTCTAATCTTTATTCAGTCTCCAGCTTTTGCTGTAAATATTAGGTACCTGTTTTTCTTGTGATTTGTCTTGTCCCGTTTTTTTTGTTTTCTACTTTTCTATTTGCTCCTTGCATCAATGTGCTGCGGTGAATACACAGTCAATAAATATAATAATGTTGGACAGTATGACATAGTGCGCCTACACTACAGCGGGTTACCAGGGCTCACATATTAATTCACAGGATGCACTGACGCGAACGGTAAAGGCTCTGAGCCCTGTGACAAACGGAACAAATGAGGGATTCAAGGAGCATTGGAAACCCATCACAAATAGAAACACTTAAAACACTGAGTACACGTTTTGGGAATGGAATCGGACATTGGTTCAGGAACAGGCAGAAGAGAAACCATGAGCTGATGTGTATTTGTAAAGAGCACGTTCACCCCTTGGGGTGTCTTGCCGCTAAACAACAGATGTTCATTGTTGCCTGACTCAATGTTAGTCATTTGATTGACTTGAGAAGGCTCAGTGGAACCTCTGGGATTTGAACCTGTGACCATGAGGTCAAGCACAGACTCCTGGAGGGGATGCATCAGGCCACTGAGCCACCAGAACAAGGATGGGCTGTGTATCCTGAAGGTAAGAAGAGTGGGTCAGTTCGGATGCTGAGCTCTAAAGAGGCCCAGGCTGCAGTGCCGGCACCAGGGAAGGACTACTTCGGGGAGAGAGATGCTCTGAATCCAGCTGTAAGGTCTTCAGTCTGCTAAAGTCCGTCAGAAATGCAGAGCAGCTCTCAGAGTTAAGAATGATCATTCTGGCAAATGGTACCAAAGTTTCAATGAGATCCTTGTATTTACTGAAAGCCAATGGAGCTCGCAGAGTAAGGGTGTGATGTAACTGAGGGCATGATTTAGGCTTTGGTAGATGAAAGTAAATCCATTGGTATGGCGGAGTACTTTACTCCTGCCATGCTGAGGGTCATCCGCCATCTAAATTTAAAGATGTCCGCACGCCCAGGGGACATCTCCCAATATTAACAGGAACTGCCATCACAGCAGTTCCTTTCACAATGTATTAAAAGTTTGACGGATGGTACTGTCAAAATGACGGTACCGTCTGTCAAACTTTTAACACGCTTTTATTTTTTTTCAAAAACAAAAAGCTTGTTTTGAAAAGAAACAAAAGCTGGTGGCTTGCACACCATGGAAGGTGTCACACACTGTGGAGGGTCATTTTGCAGTTTTTAGGTCTCGCCTGCGTTGCAGCGCGGATGCGCTGCTTCGCCTTGGGGAGAACTATTGTCGTCGCTTTTGTGTCCGGCTTCTCTGGAAGCGGGGTTGGTGTCCGCCCTGTCTCCCTTAGGCCTCGCCCACCAGGACTCCTCGTCTGATGCTCGTCATGCACGCTCCTCGTCCTGTCTCCCTTAGGCCTCGCCCACCAGGTCTCCTCGTCTGATGCTCGTCATGCGCGCTCCTCGTCCTGTCTCCCTTAGGCCTCGCCCACCAGGACTCCTCGTCTGATGCTCGTCATGCGCGCTCCTCGTCTTGTCTTCCTTAGGCCCCGCCCACCAGGACTCCTCGTCGGTAAGATGAATGCTATTGAAATGTGTTACTGAGAACTGATTAAAAGCACGCTTTCAGTTTTAACAACAGCGGCCTTCCCCATACCGCCCGGTCCTGCCCTCCAAACCATCCCGCGCTCGTTCACTTTCCTTGCAGTCTGCCGGCTGAAGTTCCTCGGCCCCCACCACCAGCGCATTGCAGCGTGCTTTCACATTTAACAATAGCAGCCTTCTCCATGCCGCTGGCCCCACCCTCCAAACCTTCCATGTTGCTCCCCGACTATAGCGTTAAATAAATAAACAGTGCTGGTTTGTTTTTTACATTGCTTTTTTTTATTTGAAGCGCTTTCACTTTTAGCGTATAAACAGTGCTTGTTTTTCTTTGCAGCGCATTTCAGCGCGCTTTCACTTTTAACAGCGGCCTTCCCCATACCGCCCGGTCCTGCCCTCCAAACCTTCCTGGGCTCGGTCACTTTACTTGCAGTCTGCCTCGGCCCTCACGCCCTCTGCCAAGCGCTTTGTTTACCTTTCCGTTTTATGGAAAGGGATTTCCTGGTGTCCGCTCACAGCTCCTGCTTCGGGCCTCCTCCCTCCGCCCTCCGCCCCCCCCCCCCGCACTAGTTACCACATGCTGTTACACTTAACACTTCCCTCACCAATCCCAGACACTGGTGTACATTCTTTGTGTGCTTCCTCGACCGCATTTTAAATGCCTTAATTTGTAGTTATTGTTGCAGGCACAACAGCTACGGACTTCGCTTGACCCAAAGTTAACTTTCTTTTTTAAAGAAACCGTGGTATTTACAGGATCCTAATTTCTTTTTAGTGTTGCAGGCACTAAGGCTATAGAATTTTTTTTACTTACCCGTCCACGCTCGCTATTGTGAAAACCAATTTTTCAATGATGCGTCACTTGAACAAATTAAAATCATCCCTCTGTTTTCATAGCCTCCATCAGTAAATTTTAAATACCTCCTGTTTTACTCGTTTTTTTCTCAGCCTGTACAGGCTCTCTATCATAAACAATTTTCCGCATGTTGCGCCACATGAATACATTGAAATCTTCCCTGCTGGAGCTGAAGGGAGGGCCACCCATCTAGGCGTTGTATAACGGGATGCATTGATGGGGAGGGTGGGTAGGAACGTGTGTGTGTGTTTGGAGTGGATGGGCTTGTTGCTGCTTGCAAGCGATGTCAATGTGTATTCGAAAGTTTCACGGTACAACAATCATGGAACTTTGGACGATGAAAGAAATGTGGAGCTGGTCCTCTGGGGGTGTGAACTCATAATGTGCAGGGCATAGACAGATGTTAACAGCGGATGTTTAACTTACTGAGTAATCTAGCAAGCCCTGTGACTAAACAAGCATTTGCAATGCAATAGGTCTCGCATTTACGCTGTTTGAGCTATTGGCATTGTAAGTGACAATGCCTTTTATTTATGTTTTAAAAACCAAAACATAAATAAAAGCATTGTCATTTACAATGCCAATAACTCAAACTCGCGTAAATGCGAGACCTATTGCATTGCAAATGCTTGTTCTTGCCTCTTACCACGAGGCAGTGAAAACTGGCCATTCAACCATCCACTTTAAACCGGGGGGGGGGGGGGCGTGTTGAACCGACAAACCTCCAACTGCCCTTACTCTGTCAGGGGGGAATGTCAGGGATGGAGATAGATTAGTCTCTGTCACTGACATATTAAGACCCGCCCATCTGTAAATCAGGCGGGAGGGCCTTCAGTTAGGGGGAGAGGTTACTTCATCACCATGGCAACGGAGTACCCTCTCCGCCAACCTCTAAATCAGCCCCAGAGTTTTTTTGTGGTCCTCTTTCTGTCTTCGCAACGAAGTATTGCCTTGTACAGTGCGAGCGTTCACTGTGGGGAACCTTCTAGAATAGTACTCGTGAAGTTCGCGCTAGAGACAAGGAGAGCGTGAACAGCTGCTCTCTGTGGTCTGCAAATATGTTCAAGTGGACCCAACAGATTCAACAAGATGTCATTTTTTGTATATGGAAATGTACATAGTTTAAAAAATCTGAATAATTAATCTGATTAACTTACAAAACAAATATACAATAGCATTTTTTGAATTGAAGGCAATTCCATCAGTGTGCTATGAATAACGAATGTCCCTCCCATCAGTAGATAGTGTAGTATGCCAGTCATCGTCATGGTTGGCTATATTTATCTCAGCGTTAGGAATTCGCACCTTGGCACCACAAATGCAGTATTATTTTTGAGCAACAGGTTTTGGAATAGCCCTGACCAGCCATAACCAACCCAGAAGAGGTTCAGAAAACAATGGGAAACGTCTCCATTTAGACAACCCATCGGCTGCTAGTATCCTTGGACCACGCCCACCTTTGAATGGACCAGGTGCACTCATCCAACCATGATACCAGGCAGAGATCAATGTGTTCTTCAGCCAGGACCCCTAAGCACGCCGGTTACTCCAAGAGGGTGCCGGGTGCAACCCCCTAACAAGCAAAACCAGCATCCAGCAGCCAGCATCTCTCTACCAAAGCTTCCTTTTGTTCTCTGAAGTTCCACAGAAGTGACATGTTTGGTGCTATACAAGCTAAATATGATATCTGACGAAACAACGTTTTGCCCATTGTTTTTCTCTTTTGTTTCGGCGCTAAAACCATCACGGAGGGGTCAGAGGGAGGTCTCGAACAAACAACGAAAGCCATAACGCAAACAACACAACTTAAACAGCACATATGAATCTGATTGGCTCTAAACGATAAAACTATATGGAGAGAATTACTTCAGTCAGTTACCTGGACTCAACATGAGAAAAGGAGTCTGCCTTCTCAAGAGAGATGTTTAACATCTGCAAAGATTGGGTCTTATCCAGTTAATAAACTTTAAATCTGAGGCAGTGTCTCTAGGTATCGACTTTCTTATACATTTAAAGAAGTAATCGTGGTAAAAAGTTGTCCAAAGCATCCAGCGGATCCATAGGTGAGAATGGTTAATGTAGAACTATTATTAATAATACACTCAAGGGGGTTTTAAATCAATTGGCAGAGGGAAAATGTGACAAGATTTAATTAGAAGGCCCATTTAATCTAGCATATATCAATGTCATTAAGAAAAGCACTGCAAGCAAATGGAGTGAATGGCATTACCTACACAGTCTGTATGTTAATGTCAAATAAAAAAAGAACAGAATGTACTGGCAAACGTGTTCACTCCTTGAAATCCTTTCCAAGAAGTCCAATGTTTAACTCCCAAACAGCAAAGAATGTTTGGCTGCACACTCACAGAGTGAACAATGTTATTGTGTTAGTACACTCTCTAGTGTTGTTTATTCTGTGACCCGGAAGTGAATGAATCTTTGTGCCCCACAGCCCTTGAGCCTCTGAAAAGAGCTGAAGAAACAACTCTTGAAGAAGCACTTCCTCCATCGTTGGGTTGGGAAGGAACCAACCGAGCTGCCGTTCAGCTCTTCCATGCTGTGAAGCAGGGTTTGTGCCACATAAGTACTGTTGCACACATACAAACATCCTGGATTTTTTTTTTGCCTCGTGAGCATTTTACCTGAAAACATGGACATCTCATCAAGGCAAAGGCGAGCCAAGGGAAGGAGAATCTTTCGGATCCCTAGCACAGATTGAAGGACCTGAAGGGGGCAAACCTCACTGCAAATGTCAAGATAGAACGGGACATGTATTGTTATAAGTGCATTCAACTCCTCAATGTATGGAGAAGTGAACTGATCAATGTACAGATTGATCAGCTCTTCTCTGCCTCTCCAAGAGATGCAGAGGTTGCAACAGATGAGCCCACCCGACATTGGACTCCTTAAGCCAATCTCTGCAGGTAATAACCAGATACGTGAATGGTTTTACCAATGCCTACCTGTCTCCTAGAGACACTGGCCCAATGTGGGATTGACTGTGGCCAAGCCCTGTTAGCTTGCTAAAAAGAGAGAGACATATCTTCTCCTAGCCCCACTGGCCTTCCAAAATCACTCTGAGCAGCAGAGTCTGCACGCTGGTGAGTGAACCCCTCTCTGCTGAGAGCTGCTTGCAAGAATTACTTCAATTCCTGGACTGTTTGCATGCATTGTGGACTTTTACTCTGAAAATGTTGCTTGGTTTTGGCCCTAGTTCTACCATTGCAGGACCCTATGATCAGCCGGGTGTTTTCTCGTGTCACCAATTGATGGGCTGAACTAGTATTGCTATCAACATCCTTTTTTGAGTGTGTGTGTGTGTGTGTGCGCGCACGTGTGTGTGCGCGTGTGTGTGTGAGCATGTGTGTGCGCGCATGTGTGTGTTTTTTAGCAGTCTGGGTTGCAGCACCTGCAGAAGGTATTTTGCAAGAAATACCTCCATTTCTTTGTGTTTGGTTGTTAGTTTTGGGTCTCCTTGTCCGGCTGCTTGTAGCTGCTGGACCACCACCGACCGCACGCTTCACAGGACCATCTGCCACCTGAGCGCTCCTATTGTGCATACCTTCCAGAGGGCCCGATGCACTAATGGTTTCTGTGTAAGTGTGTTTTACTCAATGACATTCATGAGAAGGTGGCACCTAAGTCAAGAACTAGACTCAAATACTCACAAAAAATAATAGGGAGACGGGCTTAGCGGCTCCAGCGTGGGCTCCAGTCCAAAGGGTGGACGACAACAAAAGCACCCCCAGTGTGGGCAAGCTTTGGGTGACGCAGCCCTCCCTGGTTGTACTAATGGTAAACCCTCTGCCAGCATGCCACCAGCATCAGCATGACTGAGCGGCACTGAATGACATATCTTACTCTACGGAGAACTTGACAGGGTGATTTCAGGTTCCAAGCAACTTACCTCTCTGGGTCTAAGAGTGATATCTTACTCCCCTGTGAACATGCCAGCGGTACTAAGATGTGAGAGATACTCAGCTGCTGCGTCCCACACATGTGAACCTCACTCAGCTCTTTAACTTTCCCATGAACTTCACAGAGCTGTTGAGGGATGAATTAATTCCAGTACTTAATTTGTAATAAAATAAGTGCCAGGGCTTTCCTCAGGAGGCCACTGCAGCTTGCACCACACATTGCCCCGCTCTGCTGCCAATGATAGTAACAACACAACTACTAACCAGCACACTCTACAAGTGTGACATTTTGGACTTTTTCAGGCCCCAAAGCTATTTTAATGGCTCGGACGGCAGGAAATAGTAATTTTTCATGTAAATTGAATTAATAATTAACTGTTGTTATCTGTAAATGAGTCAGACAGCACCACCTTGTGGCAGATTGTCTCAAGCACCGGTGTTGACAATTAAGTACCAGTGTTGAGCACGGGAAACCACTGGCTCAAATTAAGCACTGATTAATTCTCAACCACCAAGGCAGTGTACATCTAAGAGTACCTAACCTAACTATTTTATACCTCGTAAACCTGACAGTGGTGATGGAGAACTGATTAATTCTCTGCCACCTCAGCATCTTACATCTGAGTAAAGCACCTGTAGTTTGTCTTCTGCTCCTAGGTGAACCTCCTAGTGTAAACAAGCTTGCAACTACAATGTGTCACTACGATGTGACTGCTGCAAGGAAAGCAGTATGTGACTCTGCGGTGATAAACACTGCCTAACTACCACCTCCGTGACCCCTCTCTTTAGCACCCATATACGTTCTCTACCTATCCCCTCCCCTTTCTGTCTTCCTCACTTGCAGCACCCCTCACTACTACCCCCGCCATTCACCCCGTTTTCCTACATCCTCTTCAGTCTCCTGGCTTCTTCTCTACCCCTTATTTTCAGCACTAATTTTCACATATTTAATGGAAACATATTGAGCTGTGCTTGTTCTTTTCCCCAAGATGGAAAAGACGCAAGAACAGTGAGCGTTGCAAGTGCCTTCAACAACTCTACTCATGCCAGGCAGGAGTACATCCCCTGCACTACTTTCAGATAAAAAAAAGGCCCACATGCTTTGTAAATATCAATGCTTAGTGGTCCTGATGCTGCTTTCAAATAAACACAAAATCCCAGAGGTATGTCCCAGCAATGTAAAATAAACTTCAATCAGGGTGTGACCTGCACAGGCACACATGAAAAGGCATCCTGCAGGTCATGAAGTTTCTTTACTATCTCATCGGCTTCTTTAGAAAGCAGCAGAGTTTAGTACCACCAAACATTTATAGCTGACAGTGTGCAAAGAAATTCCTTAGCAGACTTCTCCATATGACCAGGCAGATCACGAATAGGTGCAGAATGGATTCTAAGGCCACATTTATTGGCTCAAACGTTTCTTGGTATCTCAAGTCAAAGAACAGGCACATGAGACTCAGGCTTGGAATAATAGAGCTCCGAGGACCTACATGTCCAAACTAGGTCTTCATTCAGTTGAACTTCGTTACCTGGATGAAGAACAGAGCACCGGAAGCACAGGCGTTGGAAGCAGGAGTGTGGGGGGGGGGGAGGGTGCTGCAGAACCCCAGAAATAACCATGCTGGAAGGTGAGTGAGCAATAAAGATGCCTTGAAATCTTGTCTTCATCCTGTTACTTTAGCTGTGTGTTCAAAGCCAGAGGTCAAATGTCTGCCTGTGTCTTCTGACGAATGGCTGCTTACTTGTGTACTATGGAGATTGGTGTTTACTTTTCGTTTTCTGACTCCAAGGTGAGAGGATTTTGTAAAGTGAACTACGTGGCAATCTTGCGGTATTAGAAAGAGTGTGAAAGCAAAGGCTGTAGGATGTCAATTTGTTTCTACCACAATAAAACATGTAAATGTTTTGTATAAGTATTTCAAAATATACCAGCAGTTAAGAAAGCACAAATGAATCAGTGTTTTTGTAGTTCTGAAGTGTGATGGAAGCAAAGATTTTTAATAGGATCAAAACAAATTAAGACACTTTAATTAGTGCTGTGCAAATGATAATGAGTTACTGGATCCGATTTCCACACAATGTCGTTTGTGCTCTATATAGTTTTATCAGTAAAACTGCATGAACATTTAGTGGCCATTTCAATGGAAAATGTGCTGCCTGCAAATGACAGTGTGCCACCATACCAGGCTATATTAATATATTTGCAACAGTGTGCTCCAAAAAATGCACCACCAGCCACATACCACACCCTTACTAGTCTCCTGCTGAATCGGAGTGGCTCATTTGCTACACTTGTTCTTTGTGTGATGCTTGCATTTTTCACAATCCCTATGACTTCAGTGATGTAACACTGATGGCAGCAACCCCACTCTAAAAATTGTTCCAGCACCACTGACAGGAAGATGTGTTAAATGCTCAACATTAAACTTTTATGTGGTGCAATTAAATCTGAAAGAGGTGCAAACGTATCCATACACACCTTGGACACGGGGTGGGACTGGACTGAGTGCTGGGAAATGAGACAGGCAGAGAGGTGAGGCAAATAATGAAAAGTTACTTGTAAGAGCAAAGTCTAGGACAGGGCAGAAAAGGGAATTTGGAGCAGGAAAGAAGGGAGAATGGATAATAGGAAAGAACAATGGAAGAAAGGAAATAAAATCCAAATTCTACATAAGCACTGGAAAACACTATGCCGTGATTTTTATGGAGCAAAAATAAGTAAACACTGGTAACTACTGATTTTTACAATTTTTGAAAACATTGCGAAGCACTGAACAAAATCCACCAGAAATCACAATAGAAACTGAAAACAGGAAAACCTAACCTAATGGTTCACAAAAGAGCTTCCCAAACTCACATTTTCAAACAGAACTTTCCTATATGAATAGAAAAATGGAAAAACCATAATTACCTGACAATGCAACTAACACATCCTGAGATTCACCTGTGAAACAATACAGAAAGCCAAACTTCATTACTACTGGCCCTGCTTCACCTATGCCCGATGCCCCTCCATAGACCTTCTCAGGGTTAGCTCCGAATTAATTCGGGAACTCAACAGCTAAAAAAGTGGAACCCTATTAATGTCTATTTTGGTCAAAAGACTAGAACATGGAAGCCTATCTGGCTTCCAAGATGTTTTCATCAGACAGCCATTATCTCGCCCAGTTCTACCATCACCTTCTACCTCAGGAGCCACAATATACATCTTCTCCTATAGAATTAAAAGATATGGTTGCGTTGAATCGAAAGTCTGGATTACTGGAAGACGCTTGCTCTTAGTACACTTCATGGAAATTGTGTACTAAACACAATCAGCAGCAACTATGCTCAAGGCACTATTTCATTCAGGAATCTTTCCCAAAGATTTCAAAGTCTCCTAAATGAAACCTCGACTTTAAGAAGCCAGGACCGGATGTCAACGACCCTGGCAATTGCACACCCATAGCCGCGAAAAGTTGCATAGCCAAGTCAATTGAAACAGAAGCCAACCAGCAGCTGATGAGGTTCATCAACAAAAGCAATACCTCAGCAGTGCCGAAGGAAGCTTCTACCCAAGTCATAGGACATCCTCAACTTCGAACCTCAGCCTCGAACCTCAAACAGACAGAATTATGGTGGCTCCGCTTATCCTCTTGGGTCTGTCAGTAGCATTCGACACAGTAAATCATTTCACCATCATCCGCTGGCTCTTTCTTTTGAGTGTCCTCTGTAAAATCGTGGTTTGCATTTATTCTTTTATCTCAGAGAAAGTCTAAATCATCTTACTCCTAATCTTTTCTTCCCTCACACCACTTCTTTCTGTCTCCCACAGGGCTCCAGCATCGCCACTCTCCTGGCCAATGTGTAGTTCTGTCTGACCTTGTCTTGTGGGCTCATCTGCTTCCTCTTCATTGACTGAGACACTGAGATCATTCTGAAACCACAAGGCTTACCATTACTGTCATTCTCATAAGGTGGAACTTTGTTGATGCACTGTTGAAGGCTAGATGGCCAAGAACTATTCTAAACTCAATGTCATTAATACGGAAATCCTTGTATTGACCGAACCTTATGGATTAAGGGTTTCGCCCTCAACCTGCCCATTTGCTCTTGGTCAACAGAAACGGGTATGTCATCAATCCTAACCAACATTGGGAGAAACCTGGAAGTCATCCATGATGCAAACCACGTTGGAAGTCAACTCAATTTTCGTTCCACTCTTATGTCTCCATAAGCAAATCTTTACTTTCCTGAGATTCCTGAACGAAATGCAAGCCAGCGCTGTGCTTGTACTTACTTGTCCAGGTGGCAGTAAGCGGCTCATTCCCGGCACACAGAAATACTTATTCCACCAACATGAAAATCCTTATCCCACTCACTCAAATGGGTTTAGAGCACAGCTCCAACAATCTTCTGCTACTCCACCCATGAGATCACATCTTTCCGGCTAAACAAAACTCTACCGCCTGCTTGTCGTGTTCGCAATATTTCCTGTGGCTATATTTAGAACAATTTAGGAAATATATCTTACACTATAGATCGCAATATTTCCTGTAGATATTTTTAGGACAATTTAGGAAATATATCTTACATAATAGACCACAATATTTCCTGTGGATATATTTAGGACAATTTAGGAAATATATCTTATACTATAGACCGCAATATTTCCTGTGGATATAATTTGAACAATTTAGGAAATGTATTGTACACTATAGACCGCAATATTTCCTGTGGATATATTTAGAACAATTTAGGAAATATATCTTACACTATAGACCACAATATTTCCTGTGGATATATTTAGAACAATTTAGGAAATATATCTGACAGTAAATGGGCAATAAATGCTTAAAAGAGGGATAATCAGAGAAAGCTAATTTTTTGTGGCGGCAGTTCCCTTAGTTTTGACAGTTATCATATTACATTCGAAGGGAATCGTGACAATAACTGATAATAAGATAAAGTGCAAATGGCGCAGTGACTGGTGAGAGTGCTGGTGAAGCAATACAAATAACATGCCATAGAGGAAAAAAGAATCCCACAAGTATGTACAACAATACTATGAAAGCAGAATAGAAAATATGAAAGGTTTTTAGATAATGGTCTATTATGTTGACTTTGTCGACGTTTCGACCACTATGATGAGGGTAGGAAGGAGTCATCATCAGGACGGGATAACTGCACTACTTGTGTGCATCACCATTTTGATTGAAGAAACAGAACGCTGGTACACAAAAAGGAATAAATTCCCACAGACAGGGAAGCGATCACGAAGACCAATAACATATAAGGTCTCAGCCGTGAAGTGCAAGAGCAGCCAATCACCATGAAGGCCCACAATAGTAAACAAGGTCCGAGGCAAGAAATGCTTTTCTTTGTTCACGGATGGTGAGGACCAAGTGGTGGGGTTAGAGCCAGAAGTGTAAGACACACTGGCCCAGTATGCCATAAATTAGCTAAAAGCCAGCAGCAGAGGACAGAGGGCATTGAGTCTTCCGGTTTGTAACGTTAGCACCACTAGGGTGACAACTCTTTCCCCGGCGAAATACCTGATGAGCCGGTCGGGACTTAGACCAATGCCAGGAGGCCTAGGACAGAGACAAGGAAGCTCAAATAAAGCCAGAGACCATACAGAGGCTGGGCATACAGCGACAGCAGGAAACGTGCAGAACTGATGGACATCACACTGCTGTTCTACTCTTGCACAGGTTGTGTCCCCAAAGATAATAGGTCAGCCTCGGATGTCTGCTGTTATGTGTGCAGCAAAGTATATTTATTTCAGTTAATATAAACCATAGTATTTCACACAGCTGAATCAATAAAGTTACACATTTATTAAATATGTACAAGCACTTCTTTCTAGCATTAAAGTTGTCATTTTGAACGATTTCTATTTATAACCGAAGCTAAAATTATATATTAAAAATACTGATACTAGCTTATTGGGATATTCATGGCCATCGTGTCCTATGTAAAAGCTTTGTCAGTTTGTTTAAAATACAATCCTTTCCTGCCTTGACCATGATAAAGTGCGGACGTATTCGTGCAAGTCATCTTGAATCATGAAGGATATTAATTAAAATAATACAATACCCCTTCTGTCGCGCCTTTTTCTTTAGATATGATCGTGTAATGTCCCTTAAAAAGCATGAGGATTTTAAAATAAGTCTCTCCAACTTAATACAAAGATACCGTATAAACTCTGTCCACCTCTTGTAAGTTATAATGCTCTAGTAGCCTTATAGCAGGATATCTCTGAAGATGCAGACGTTACGTAGTGTTTATCATGCTCTTTGCAGTCAATAACCGATCCACTTTGAGGAATAATTTTATAAAGGCTGCTGTTATTTAAGGATTCTCCCCTTTCATGCAAAGGAGTAAGGCATGCCGGCATGTTCTAATGCCGTGCAAATTAAAAATTCTTTTCAGTAAAATTTTACGTTCCGTTAATAAAATCGGGCAGATCGATAAAATCTGTCAGACTTTCTTCATGTAATTGACATAGTCTGCACTTTGTATCCTGTGGTTTTGGTTGCTATTTAGGAATAAATTCTAATGTTTGACATAAGCAAATGGCAGGTGAAGTAACTTGTTTTTATAAAAACGATTTGAGTAATGTTGTAAAATATTTCTGTGGGCCAAGCTGTCTGTAAGTATCAATCGTTGTCCAGGCATGACTTCTTTTACCAAACTTCATTATCTTTGTGCCAAGACAACCTCCTTATTTGTTTATTAATTACTTTCTTAAAGGAGTTGTGAGGTAGTGCCGTATCCCATAACTCTTTTGCTTTCAGATCTTTTAATGCTGCGTCAAAACTCGTGCCCAGGTGTTCGGGTTTTGTTGTGTGTTGTTTTGTATTTCTTCCCATAGCAAAGCATGCAGTGCAGTTTCGCCAGAGGTCCTTATTAATGACATATATTCAGTGCTTAATTTGTAAAATATTAAGTGCCAGGGCTCTGACCAGGAGGCCACTGCAGCTTGCACCACCCTTCGTCCCTGTCATCGCTGCCAAAACAACTACTAACCATCTCTCTTGCATGTAAATGCGACAGTTCAGATTATTCCAGGTCCCCAAAGCTAAAGGAATGGCTGGGGAGGCAGGTATTAGCACTGTTTTAATATATATTGTTTTCCGAAACAACTGTTATACTGCTCATCTCTATATTACATGAGCAGCGCCACCTTGTGGCAGACTGCCCTAAGTGTGGTGTTGACAATTAGGTGCTGGTGCCAAGCACCGAAACCAATTAAGTGCCGGTGCTCAGCACTAGAAAGCTCCGGCTCAAATTAAGCACTGCATATATTTGATCAGTGAGCCTGTTTGTGTTCATTTTTGATTTGTCAACCCAAATTCTAGTCGGATCTGAGAAGGTGATACGCTCTGGGGAAGCTGTTATGTGTGCAGGAAACCGACAGTTCTGGTAGACCTTAGTAAACAGGGTTTTTACAGACACCACTGTGGCAAGAGTGCTTATGTGTAAAGAGAGCTGCTGAAATAAAGCAGTGTGCCTTTAAAGGCCTCTTTCCTTTCAGCTTCCAGAGCCCTTATCATCGGCTTTGGCAATATCCAGGGAACGCTATCAACACTTAGTATGTTTCCTCTGATAAGAGCTTTCGGAGAAAATGGAAGCCCGTAAATCTCAAAATGTCAAACCAAGAAATAAATAAATAAAACAAGAAAAATCACAACTACTAATATGGAAAGCGGAAAATAATAATTAAAATATTTACACCATAGAATTAACAGGAGACATTTGGAGCTAGTGAAGTAATGGAGCAATATATGCATCAATACTAGTCAAAAGGCAAAGTCTGCAATAGTAACCTGAAGATTATGAATAAATATGAATAGGAGACATTTTAAAACAATAACAATAAAAAGCCTAATAGAACATAACGGATGAAAAAAAGTGGTTAAATGAAAGAATATTTATTAAACATTATTGAATCAAATGATCTAAAAAAGTAAGGTAGTAACAAAAATAAAAAAATACATATGTTAATTACTATGAAATAATGTGTTTAAATGATGTTTTAAAATGAATTATTTTAAAATAAATAATATAGTTTAGGGATGGACAGGGTGTTTGTGGTGTTTCCTCTGCCTGCCCAAAAAAACAAAAGAAGAAATGAATGCAAAATAATAGAGGCCATTAGAAGTATGAAAAAATGAAAAGAACTGAAGAGTATTTTTTCTGGTTGTGATGTTCTTTATTTTATATTCATTATTCAAACACCGGTAATGTAAATAAGACAGTTGGGGCCGATTCTCAAAAGCTTTGAGTAAGAGACTTAGTTCTCCCAACTCCCTATTGGTAAAAGTGATAAAAGGACACATTCCTTTCCATTTGTAGTAACTGTATATGAATATTCCCATTTTAGATGTTTGGGGCCAATAACACAAAAGTGTGTACGGCATGTAAAGAGTAATGAGAACAAGACCTTATGTACATTGTGATTATCTCCCCCGACCCCCCACCCCCCAGTCTTACTGCTTTCAGGATTTGGTGGTTTTGGTCAGTGCTTAATTTGTAAAAAGTAAGTTCCAGGGCCCTTGTCAGGAGGCCAACCTGTCTTGCACCACCCATTGCCACTGACGTCACTGCTAATGACAGTACTTACACAGCTACTAGCCATCACACTGCTACAAATGTGACAATTCAGACTGTTAGAGGCCCCCCAAAGCTATAAGAATGGTTTGGGAGGCAGGTATTAATTGTTTTAATGTCTATTTGCTTAACAAACAACTGTTGTTGTGGTCATCTCTATATTACACAAACAGCGCCACCATGTGGTAGTTGTCATAAGTCCTGGTATTGTCAATTAAGTGCAGGTGCCGAGCACCGGGAAACTACCGGCTAAAATTAAGCACTGGTTTTGGTATGTGTATGCTAGACTTTAATGTTCTTTTTTTCATTAATCACATAGAGAGCGAGGCTGGTCTTGGGATGTCTGTGGACATTTTCTCGCCCCATCCTACATGGCAGGGCAGAGGAGTCTGAGGATAGCGGGGTATGATGCATATCCTACTTAACAAATGTTCCCACTTTTCCTGCATTTACACCCTGGTGTAGTTAGATATTGGCATCTTTCCTTCTGAAACCAACTTAATAGGGGCACAAAAACTGGATTGTCACTTGGAAACCCACAGGCAGTGAACTTAGTGACCCACAGGTAATACCTGCACTATTCATCAGAAATAGGGGGAATCTTTGCAGGGCCGGTGCCAGGCATGGGCAGTGTGGGCAGCTGCCCAGTGCCCCACGCTCAGCCGCCAACATGGAGCCCCGCGCCAGTGCAGCCCCTTATCCTGGGCCTCGCAACTATAGTGCAGCACTGCGAGGCCCAGAGGAGGGAGGGTGCCCCTCTCCTGGGCCGTGCAATCAGGTGTGGCACTACAAGGAACAGCAGATGGGACTCCCCTCTCCTGGGCCTCACAGCGCTGCACTCTAGCTGCGAGGCCAAAGGAGGGGGCCCTCTCCCAGGCTGCACATGTAATGTAAGACGATTTGTACAGCACAAAATAATCACCCGCGAGGGTGTCCAGGCGCTGAATAGGTGCCAGAGGTCAGGAGCATCAGTGGAAGAGCCAGGTCTTTAGTTTCTTGCGGAATGTTGTGAAAGTGGTGGCTTCTCTAATGTCCAGGGGGAGGGAGTTCCAGGACTTTAGTTTCTTGCGGAATGTTGTGAGAGTGGTGGATGCTCTGATGTCCAGGGGGAGGGAGTTCCAGGTCTTTAGTTTCTTGCGGAATGTTGTGATAGTGGTGGCTGCTCTGATGTCCAGTGGGAGGGAGTTCCAGGTCTTTAGTTTCTTGCGGAATGTTGTGATAGTGGTGGCTGCTCTGATGTCCTGGGGGAGGGCGTTCCAGGTCTTTAGTTTCTTGCGGAATGTTGTGAGAGTGGTGGCTGCTCTGATGTCCAGGGGAGGGTGTTCCAGGTCTTTGCTGCTAGGTAGGAGAACGAACGGCCTCCCGATCTGCTTCTGCTAATGCGGGTATGTGTGCGAGTGATAGCGAGGTAGATTGGAGGTTTCGGGTAGGCTGTTGGAAGTGCAGTCGACAGCTGAGGTAGGTAGATCCTTTCTGATGCAGGGCTTTGTAGACGAGGGTGAGTATCTTGAACTGACAGCATTGCTGGACATATTAGGAGGCCTGGGAGATCAGTGGATGAGGCAGAGGGTATTTGCTCAGGATCAAACAGTTTAGCAAATTAGTATCGTGCAGCACACTGCTAGTTGGTGCAAAGGCTATATGTATTTACTACTCTATTGCATCAGGTGAATATACCAACTTCTCCCCTCCCCAAGTGATAGCCAGTCCATTTTTTTTAATCACGCCCTTAATTTCAGTTTTTACATTGACTCAAAATACTCCCAATCGTGCCAAAAAAGACGCAGAACTTTAAGTTCCAAAACATGATTGCCCAAGAGCACACAATTAGCCAAATGGGAGGCAGGGATTAAAAACCATGTCTCTTGTTTCCACCTTCCTAACCAGCAGCTGCCCCTCCCAGGGAAATGTCACTGAGTTATGGGCTTCTGTTGCCTTTTACATCCATGTTCGCCTCGCAAGGCGCCCCTCCCCCCGTCTCCCTTCTGGACTCGAACTGTGGGTCCGGGGATAGGTCCGGAAATAGGGAAAATGGAAGATTTCGAGGTGGGGGCTGGGGCGGCGACATAGGGTGACCAACCGTCCGTAAATTTCACGGACCGTCCGTAATTTGGATGTCACGTCCGTGACCATCCGTTTTACCGACGCCGTTTGTCCGTAATTTTGGGCATTGGGGAACATCACTGTTCCCCTGCCAGAAGCCTCAGCTCCCTGATGGGGCAGCCTCCCACTCATCCTCTGAGCGCAAGAGCAGCCCCACCCGCCCATTGTCATTCTGTATGGGGCTGATTGCCACATACAGAATGACATTGGCCAGTCTGTGCTCCTACTGTATGTGGTGGGCTTCCTCCTGCAGACTCGGTCTAGGGCACGGCATTCAATAAGGTGGAAGAAATATACAAAAACGCCCATGCTGCTAGGTGAGAATCCAGTTCATGAAAAGAAGGCGGTGAAATAAGTTTAAAAAAAAAAAAAGGTTTATGGGTCTTTCACTGTCTCATCATTTTAAAACGGACGCATTTTCAATGTTATATTCAACAAAGCCATGGTTGCTGATTTTTTATTTTATGCAACTGACAACCATTGACAAAGCCAATAGTTCTGGCTTGTAGGTGTAATACTACTTGTTGTGTTATATATCTGGATGCAATGACAGAAGCAGCAAATTACCAGTCGGGCGGCACACTATGCTAAGCACAGATTTCTAGCTTAGGTGTTTTAAGCAATGCCCTTAATTACACCGAACACCCCCTTTGGAGAGACCCCCCAGTTTTTGCATCCCACTTAAAGCCCTGGAAACAACACCATGTCACAGACAGTGGCACTGTGCATCATGCATGAATCATGACTTCCACTTTTTCAGATTTCCTATGTACAGGGGCATAGTGAGCCCTCCCCTGCCCCACCCCTTGCTTTAGGAACTATAGCAGGGGTGAAGTCCTTGATGGGCCTCTTCTGTCTGCAACTCAGCAGACAAAGGCTCAGCTCATAATTAATGTGAAAAAGTGAGTAAGTGAAGGGATGGGTGGATGGCTGGATGGATTAGTGAAAGGGTGATTGGATGAATGAAAGGGTGAATGGATCGATAATGAGAGAAAGGATGGACGGATGAGTGAGTGAGTGGAAGGATGGATGAGAGAAAAGGTAAATACATGGATGTATGGGTGGAAGGGTAGATGGACGGGTAAAAGGATAGATGGATGAGTGAAAGGATGGATGGATGAGTGAAAGGATGGATGATAGGCGAGTGAATGGGTGGATGGATGAATGAACTGATGGGTAGATTGATGAATTGATAAGTGAAAGAATGAATGGATGGATGGATGAGTGAAAGGGTGGATGTAAGGCTGGATGAGTGAGTGAAAGGGAGGGTAGATGGACAAAAGGGTGGATAGATGAGTGAAGGAGTAAAAGGGTGGATGGATGAGAGGAAGGGTGGATGGATGAGTGAAGGAGTGAAAGGTGGATGGATGAGAGAAAGGATGGATGGATGAGTGAAAGGATGGATGAGTGATAGGGTCAATGGATGGATTCATGAGTGGATGAGCAGATGGATGGGTGAATGGAAGGATGGATGGCTAAGTAAAAGGTGGATGGAGAGAGAAGGGGAGGATGGATGGACGGATGACTGAAAGGGTGAATGGGTGGAAGGATGAGTGACTGAGTGGATGAATGAGTAAGTGAAAGGATGGCTGGATGGGTGAAAGGGTAGATGGCTGGATGGATGAGTGAATGGATGGACGAGTGGAAGAGTGGATGGATGAGTGTACGGATGGATGGAGGGATAGATGAGTGGAATGATGGATGGATGGAAGGATAGATGATGGATAGGTTTGCAAATGGTTGAATATTGATATGGATGGGCACACAGATGGAAGGACAGAATGAATGGTGAAAGACTGATTACACCTTGTAACCCCCATTATCTTAAGTAACATTTCCTATACATTGACTTTCACATTTATATGAGTCATTGTCTCTGTATAATGTGTGTGTGATGTAACGAACTCCAACACCCTGTCCTACTTACTTGGGATGAGTAGCACTATAAAAGAAATTAAATACATATGAGAGAGGGTCTATGGGAAGATGAGGGGCACAATTGGAGGGTGGTAGCAAGGCTGGACTGGCAGGACCGGGCATCGGGCGTTTCCCTGGGAGGCTGGAAAGGTGGGGTGGGGGTGGTTTTGTTACCACAAAAAGACCTGCACATTTGCTCAAAGCTGCGCGCATACTGAAAAACCATGAAGTGCACAATTGTCTCAACCTAATATACACTTATTTTCCCTTTTACTTAAGTGGTTGTCTATTTACTTACATATATACTATTGCACAACCTCCTCTGATGTGTCTGTAAAACTTACCTTTTGTCCTGAATTTTGACCTCCTGTCCTGAATTTTTGTCCTGAATTTTGACCCTTTGTCCTGAATTTTTACACTCACTGTCCTGAATTTGCACCCATGCCAGTTGGTCACCCTAGGACATCAAGCCAGGACAGTGCAGTGCTTAATTTGTGCCGGTGGCCGCACGAGGTGCACTCATTTTTGGGGACCGGTGAGGAACTTATTTTTCATAATCAGGCTTTGACCCAGAGCGAGAGAGTGGAAGAAAAGGAAGAACGAGCAAGGAAGAGAAAAGGAGGAAAACGATGACAATGGGAGAGAAGCAAGGGTGAACAAAAATGCACGAGTGAGGAAAGGACAGCACGTGTACTGGCGGAAGAGGGCGTGAACAAGAAACAAATACTAGAAAACAGTGAGATTTCCGTCCACAGGCTTTAAATGGACGCTCGTGTACAATCAGACATATGTCTGAGCCGTGTCTCTGAAAGGAGACTGGGGCTGGGGCAGTGACAGTCACACGTCAGACCGGTGCCTCTGTAAGCATGGTAGGACCGCTGGCCAAGAAAGGCTGGCAGGGCTGGGGCAGTGTCAGTCACACGTCAGACCGGTGCCTCTGTAAGCATGGTAGGACCGCTGGCCAAGAAAGGCTGGCAGGGCTGGGGCAGTGTCAGTCACACGTCAGACCGGTGCCTCTGTAAGCATGGTAGGACCGCTGGCCAAGAAAGGTTGGCAGGGCTGGGGCAGTGACAGTCACTCACTAGGCGTGTGCCTCTGGCAGGTGGGCGAGGATAGCGAAGAGTCAGTCTCGCGCAAAACAACCGTGAAAGACCAGTGGGGCGGGGCAGTGTCAGTCACACGCAAGGACGGTGCCCTTGAAACGCTGGGAAGGCCGAGGCGCAGTCATATAACGCCATGCACCGCACTCTGCTTTCTTGAGCTATTAATAAGTTACCTATTAAAATTAGCTTTAAAAATCCCTTAACTAGTCTCCTAATATTAACTGTATAAAAACAAAGGCTGTACATGAACACAATTTCACAACAAAGATAGATAGCATCATGTATTATTCACACTGGAACAGTGCTTTGAAGCGTATACCAACCAGTAGTTGTTTTTACATAGCTCCATGTAACAGTCTTGCAGCTTCGGAGCGCTATCCAACATCAGGTATTAAAACTCTGCAACTAAACGACGCTCCCCCATGGTAACAACCATAAAAGGATGGATGAAACTAAGGCCTAGTAACCCTTGTCAGGGTAAAAACCCTTTGTCGTCTTAAAAAGTCCGTTCTGCTGATGATAGATGCACGTTTTGCCAGCGGTACAGGGGAACAGGTTGCATATTATATTTCAACATGTCCCCGAGGAGTCCAAGAACCAGCTCCGATATAAATATGTTCTCAGACTGTCGGTTGAGGAAAGGCGAAGAGCCAGGTTGGCACTGCACGGGACCAAACCTGCCCTCTGTAGGGTGAAGATACATTTTGGCAGCTAGTTAACTCACTGAGATATCTTACTGTGATTGGAACGTGTGCCCTGCAAAACACAAATATATTAATACAACAGGCATATTATTTTGACTGCACGTTACAAACACACCTCTGCGGCAGGCAAATTAACCCTTCGAGCTAACTTTCCGGGATTGCTGTACTGAGAGAATAAACCCTCTTGTCTATCTCACTGACAAAAGAAGGCGTGGGGAGGACGTTACACTCCGTGCGCCCTGCAGCAGGTGCATTTACCTACAGTGTGATCTTATCAGGGTAGATACGCACCTGCAGGTGCAGCAGAACCAATAACAACACTCCCCCCCGCCCCCACACTCCCCCGGCAAAGTCAGCTCCGAAGCTTAAAAGCAGAATGGACCCAACATCCCTCCACCCGCTCTCACTGAAGACTCCCCCCCCCCACACCAACCAAGAAATGGAGGGGTCTGTGATCCGAGTGGCAGGATAGGTCTAACCTGCATCTGGGTAGCAGGGCAGGTCTAAATGGTGGACGGGTGACAGGACAGGTGTAATCTGTGGACGGGTGACAGGACAGGTCTAATCAGTGGACGGGTGACAAGTGTAATCTGTGGACGGGTGACAGGTCTAAACTGTGGATGGGTAGCAGGGCAGGTCTAATCTGTGGACAGGTAGCAGGGCAGGTCTAATCTGTGGACGGGTGACGGGTGTAATCTGTGGACGGGTGACAGGTCTAATCTGTGGACGGGTGACAGGACAGGTCTAATCTTTGGACGGGTAACAGGTCTAATCTGTGGACGGGAGACAGGACAGGTCTAATCTGTGGACGGGTAGCAGGGCAGGTCTAATCTGTGGACGGGTGACAAGTGTAATCAGTGGACGGGTGACAGGTCTAAACTGTGGACGGGTAGCAGGGCAGGTCTAATTTGTGGACGGGTGACAGGTCTAATCTGTGGACGGGTGACAGGTCTAATCTGTGGACGGGTAGCAGGACTGGACGGGGGACAGGTCTAATCTGTGGACGGGTGACAGGTCTAATCTGTGGACGGGTAGCAGGGGAGGTCTAATCTGTGGACGGGTGACAGGACAGGTCTAATCTGTGGACGGGGCAGGGCAGGTCACATCTGTGGACGGGTGACAGGACAGGTCTAATCTGTGGACAGGTAGCAGGGCAGGTCTAATCTGTGGACAGGTAGCAGGACAGGTCTAATCTGTGGACGGGTGGCAGGTCTAATCTATGGACGGGTACCACAGCAGGTCTAATCTGTGGACAGGTAGCAGGGCAGGTCTAATCTGTGGACGGGTAGCAGGGCAGGTCTAATCTGTGGACGGGTAGCAGGGCAGGTCTAATCTGTGGACAGGTCTAATCTGTGGACGGGTAGCAGGGCAGGTCTAATCTGTGGACAGGTAGCAGGGCAGGTCTAATCTGTGGACGGGTAGCAGGGCAGGTCTAATCTGTGGACGGGTAGCAGGACAGGTCTAATCTGTGGACAGGTAGCAGGACAGGTCTAATCTGTGGACGGGTAGCAGGGCAGGTCTAATCTGTGGACGGGTAGCAGGGCAGGTCTAATCTGTGGACGGGTAGCAGGACAGGTCTAATCTGTGGACAGGTAGCAGGGCAGGTCTAATCTGTGGACGGGTAGCAGGACAGGTCTAATCTGTGGACGGGTAGCAGGGCAGGTCTAATCTGTGGACGGGTGGCAGGTCTAATCTGTGGACGGGTAGCAGGGCAGGTCTAATCTGTGGACAGGTAGCAGGGCAGGTCTAATCTGTGGACGGGTGACAAGTCTAATCTGTCGATGGGTAGCAGGGCAGGTCTAATCTGTGGACGGGTAGCAGGGCAGGTCTAATCTGTGGACGGGTAGCAGGGCAGGTCACATCTGTGTGCCTGGGAATTTTGTTGCAGGTGGCCCTTCAAAGGCGGCTTCCCCTTTGAAGTTCGCCTTTTGGGCTAACACCCCAAGTGACCTTCATGGGCGAGGAGGTAACATCTCACCCTGAGGCAACTGCCTTTGTTCCTTAACCTGGGACTCAGTCACACATCTCCCCAGGCGGGCAAAACGTTGTCTTTGTGCTAAGGCCTATGTGAGGCCACTGGACTAGCTGGACACAGAGTGGCAACTTTCTAAAAGTTGCTTAGCTTCAAAAGTGCCATAAATGTCGACCTAGACATCAAGTTGGATTTAATGCCATGATTAATTTCATACCTTATAGTAGCCAGTTAGGTAGTCCCATTCAGAAGTTAGCCAGGCTGGGATGCCAGTCGGTAACCTTGAGTTAGCCAATGGGGCTACTAACTTTTCCCCAGCAAATGACAATTTAGAAGTGTTGTTGTTAAGACATATCAAAAATATCCGTCTTACTTAACAATATACAGCTCCTTGCCATAGGACTTCATAGGCCTCCCTTCGGGGAGTCTTACATATAATGTGAAGGGCGTGGTGGCTTTACCATTGGTTTCAATGGCAGTCGAACTCTCAGTGCACCCACTGCTCTTCCAGTCTGCAGGGGCAGGCTGGGAGATATTTTGTCCTTTGTCACACTCAAGATGGTGCAACCAGTGCTGTAGCCCTGGGTGGACACTCTGCCTTACATGCCCTCGGTACCGTATTCTAGGGACTTAAGTCAGTACTTGCCAATTCAATATACTTATGTTATGCATTAGAACACTGGCACTGAGGTCTGGTTGGCAGGCCTCAGTGCACTCTCAGAGTCGAAAAACCAGCAGCATCAGTCCAAAAATGTATGTGGGGGGGGGACATGCAAAAAGAGGCATTGCCTCTTTCTGCCTCTAACCTATCTACCTCCCCTTTGTCGTTATTTTAACCCTACAGGTTCCTTTTTAACTCTGGCCGTAATGCACAGTGGTCTGTAAGTATTACTGTTGTCAGTTCTTTAAAATATACGTACAGTGGCACAGGCTCTACCCGGGGGCGTATTAACGTCACACTGCATTCTAATGGCTGCTTGGTGAAACATTACGCCTCCTGTGAAGTGCTTCTATTGCAATGAATCTGGGACTATTTTACATCGCAAAAGGACACCAATCATAAAACCTTACATTATTTATATCACAGATGCATTTTTTTTTTATAGAAAGCAATCATTCTTTTTTATTTGTTTTTTTTCACTGCAGTGGGCTTTTCATTTTCAGTCAGGCCTCAAAATGCACACCAGACTTATTGGCTTTGCCAGTGCTTGTCCTCCCTGCTTTCTGCACTCAAGAGAATTTAGTGTGAGTTTCACTGGGATAGAGGTGACTAGGGTCCTGGGGGGGAGTCACAGAGTAATTTATGAGTGAATGAAGCACTACTCCTGTGGTTCCACTGCACGCGTTGTCAACTGCTTTTGTGAACTGGCCCCAAAACATCTAAAACGGAAATATAATGGGAATACTCATGGAATATTGATTTACAAGTAGTGTAAATAGAAAGGACTGCGCCCTCATTACACTTTTACTACTAGGGAGTTGGGCATTTCAGGCCGATTCACAAAGGCGTGTAAGAGTACATAACAGTACTCCGGTGGCACTACTTCTAGTATTCATTAATGCCTTCCTGAATCGGCCCCACTGAACACATAGAGACAATTAACATTTGGAGACTTACTGTTTCTAAGTTTATGAGCATAACAGTTTATTTACAAAGGTGGTTATTACCTTGTAGCGGGACAGAAAACTATGGGCCAGATGTACTAACCTATTTTGCATATATCAATAAGGTAGGTCAGATTGCAATCCACCCCTATTCCTTATTTTTGCAAACCGACCTTATAAGTGTGTAGGTTGGTTCACAAAATCGGAATCGGTTTGCAAAAAGCAGGTGTGCATTTTGCGGCCGCTTTTTGTGAATCAATACTTAATACATCTGGCGTAAAGTGTCAGCATTTCGCCCACGCAGTTTTCACTATCGATGTGGGGCAAGGACTATGAAGGCAGGGGGCAAGGTTGGTGGAATCCTTGGCATATTGTTATTGATTCGGTTACCTGTCGAAGTGAGGATTTTCAGTCTGCATCACCTCCCTTATCCACCAATGTATCAAGTTTCTCTAGTGTGGCTTGAAGCAGGGGTTTGGCGCTATGTAGCACATGAAACCTAGACAGAATGGGATCTAAGACTCCATTACTTAGACAGCTGGAGGTTTACCTCTTCTCCAATGTTCTGAAGGTAAAAAGGAGTGAACGGGTCAAAATTGCTTGGCACAGTAGGGTCTGCGGAAGGGTTTTTTAAGAGAGGCATCGCAAAGGCTTGTTCGCAAGAGGTGGGAAGCGCGGTTTTGCAGATATCTGTTAGAACAGGTGGAGCAGAAGAAATGCCAAGATATATAACATGGGTCGGGCAGGATCAAGAGATGCACCAGACTTAATATTGGCAATTAAAGAACAAGGTTAGTAGAATTTTTATGGTCAGTAGATTTTGATTTTTCAGGTAAAAGAGGTCTACTGGTCGTCCATATTCTGAGAAACATCTGAAGTGAGTTGTGTGTCAACGGTGGAGGGGAAAATACTACAAATGGTTAGACTCTGGTGGAACAGTTCAGAAAACAAATCGCACAAAGACCGCGAGGGGGTTACTGAAACAGGACAGCACAAGGGGTTGGTGAGGGGATGGGTGGGATGGAGATCCAAGCTCATCGTGAGCTTCCCAAGAATGACTGCTTGAGGGTCTTCAATTCCTTGAGCAGGCATGGCTCAAGTAGAAGGTAGACTGAGTTCCTCCGTTGGTGAAGACCTTCTTTATCTGTCAGTTCCCGGGCGAGGTAGATTGGGGCATTATGATGGAGTGCTCTGTGCGTGATGCAAGGAAGTTTGGAAATACTCCTTCTGTGGGACACCACGTCAATGACATCATGAGGAGCAGGAGGGAACATTAGAGCCCCTCACTAGGCTGGTTGCTGCATGTAGGTTTCCTTTGAGTGGGACAAGGTGGATTTTAGGTATCTCAGGCAGTAGAGAGTTATCAGAATCCATCCCAGAGAGAATGAGTGACTAGGCTGTTTGAAGTCAGGGACAGGGATGAACTGTTTGATACCCAGGATGAAGGATGAATGAAGACTGCTAACCAAAAGCCCCACAATGTTTTATATGACTTTTTGGGAAAATTATCTAATGAGACTGGAAAAGCTGTCTCACTGGCCAGACCTAAAAATGAAGATGGGTACCATAAATGTATTATTCTTGTTCTAGCTGTTTTATAGGGTCACAAAACATTTTTGACTGGAGCTACTTCATGTCTTTGGTGGTTGGGAGATGAGTGCTCGGTGCAGCCACCTTTTACCACTGTATTATGAAAGGAGGTTTCCGGAGGTGACAATGTGCGACCAAAATGTGCACATTTGTGGTGTGGCATTTTGTCGTGACAGTGATGTGTTTTTTTTTGCACCGCTGTGTTTGTGTACTGCATTATTGCAAGTGATGTCGCGGTGTACGGTGGTTGTTGTGCTGGGGTCCATTTTGACTGCTTTGCTGTGTTACGCTGTGGTATGTTTGATTGTGTTGTTATGTCGCTTTGTGTATCCTATTGTGCTATGATGCATTGAACTCGTGCTGCTACAGTTTCAGCCACAACGAGCACGTGCCTTAAAGTTCGAGTGACAGCAACCATTAACCTCTTTGTGAGGTGGTAAATCGCGCTGCTTCAGCCCTTCTATTATTTAAGACCCCGTCAGCCCACAACAGTGGCAGAGGCTGTCTTGAAGTAGCAGATGCACTGCTCGCTTTGTGTGATGTGGCCCATCGGCTGGGAGCTGAGAGCAGTCGTAAGGGCAGAAGGATGCTGAAGAGGTTATACAGAAGATGGTCCCGATGCAGTCACATCCCAGCAGGAAGTGTATTTAACACATTTAGAGAAACAGCTGCACAGAAGGGACTGATGCAAATAAAATGACTAAATTCAAACTTGCTTAAACATACACTTACGATTTGCTTAGTTGTACTTTTTTTTGTGATTCTCAAAAGTGACACACATGGCTGTCAGTCGTAACCATACACAAAGTGGACAATCCGAATAGGGGAGTGGTAAATGCACATTTGCACTTTTTTTTTCTTTTTGCCACATAAAAAGCTTTTTCAGTGTGAAGACTTCCCTTCCCTTACACATCCTGGAACACATGGCGGCATTTAGGGCACTGTTGCACGGTCCCTGTCCCAGCTCTAGAGAGTGGAAAGGTACTGCCCATGTCCGCGAAGGTCCAAAAAGTTATATCTTAGTGGGCGTTCACTATACTGACAATGGAAACAACCTTTGTGCTCCACGAGAACGCCCATTTTCTCGACCTCAACATACAAAACTGCAGAAAATCAGCCCCTCTGGTGGTATTTCTGCAGTAGTAACCTTCATGTGTGCCCATAAAGTCCAAATGTATTGATTCAGTTAATGAGCATGTTGTTTGCGGAAGCAGATAGAACCTTTTGTGAATGTTAGTTTGATGCATGTGCACAAAGACCCATCTTTGAAGGAAGAGGTCCTAGACACAGTCTCACCTTGGAGACGCTTCTGTGGAAAGGCTCCATACACCATACGCCTAGTACCGGTGCACCCACACTGTGCTCCACCAGCAGAGACACAACACCGCGTCCCGACGGCGTCAGGAGTAGGTTGACCTTTTCCCAATACCCCTTGGTTACAAATGCGCAAGAGGCGACTTGATACACCGATTGACCATAAGCCACTGCTTTACACAACAGAAACTCCAGTAACAGCATGAGTGATGAAAACCTACATCTGAACAAAAGCACAAAGATCCTGATACTCAAAACTCAAAAAGGGAAAGTGGGGCCTGCATTTAGGGTACATTTTCGACTTTTCTTGAACTCACAATCCTCCATTAGACCGCTGGAGGAGTTTGAGAACAAAGAGGGGGCTTTATGTTGAGTACGGACTCTTTGTTACGGGACCGTTTACTCATGAGGAACTGTGAGTCTCCTTAAAAAGTATACCAGTCCTTGACTCCAGGCCCAAACTGATGGGGATGACCCCTCGGAAAGTGGTACAAATGATACCGATAACGTTACCCCGGCAGCTCAGAGGTGGGATATGAAAGGTCTGAAAACCAGTACCTGTCTTACGGGAAAGCAAGGAGATACTGTTAGGGTACTGAGACAGGGCAAGAAGGCTCTACACCAACTGGTCAGAAGGAGTGGCCAAAGATGAACAGGATGCCGTGCTCAATCCAGAGAATGGGAGGTGCCCTAGCTCACAAAAGTGGTACCCAGTGCGATGAGTGGCGCACTTTGGGACAATTCTCATTGAAAGAACTGGATAGGGTCTCAAACTACATCACTGAGCTTGAAGTAAAAGGTGCAATAAGGCCAAAGTTCCTCCATACTATGACCTTAGTCTGCAATTTCTTTGTGATCAAAAAGCAAGTCAAGTGGTGGTAGGACGAGCATTAAAACGAGAAGAGTTCAATGCCTGGAGGACGTACAGGTGCTTCAAGATGGAGGGACTTGTTACCTTCTGGTGTCACTGCACATTGACAAGTTGTACACCAAGCCTCTGATCTGATAATGTTCATGTGTTTTTAACTCCTAGGGACTCGTCAGAAGGAGATATAGATGGGCGGCGTGGAGGACGGTGGACCGGCTTGATGAAGATGGATGAGGGCTACGCTCACCAAGAACCAGGTCAAGCTGGACGACGGCATGGACCTTCTAATGAATTAGGTTTTTGGATTGAAGATCGACGACGGCACGGGCCGTCTAATAGATGAGGTTTTTGGATTGAAGATCGACGATGGCTTGGGCCTTCTAATAGATGAGGTTTTTGGATTGAAGATCGACGATGGCTTGGGCCGTCTAATAGATGAGGTTTTTGGATTGAAGATCGACGATGGCTTGGGCCGTCTAATAGATGAGGTTTTGGGATTGAAGATCAACGATGGCTTGGGCCGTCTAATAGATGAGGTTTTTGGGTCGATGGTTTTTATGTGATGTAGTTCAGAGGCTGTAGGAAGAGCAGCTCATATTGCCGACTAGCCAGTGTTTTTCTTGGCTGATGTGCTTTTAAGCAGAGTAAAAACATAAGTCTTACTGCTGCCCTTTGCAGCATTCTAACTTTACTTAATGATGGCTATGACATTTAAAGGAATACTCAGTAGACTTTAAAATGTCAGAAGGAAGATCGACTCAGATAATATGTTTGCCTAGGAGCTCAAACCTGCCTATAATGAGATAAATCCGTAGCTAGAAATTAAAAGATAATAAATAAACAAGCATTTACAATGCAATAGGTCTCGCATTATTAGAGTTTGAGCTATTGGCATTGCTAAATAATGCAACACCAATAGCTCAAACTTTAATAATGCGAGACCTATTGCATTGCAAATGCTTGTTTTTCCTGGCCAATATGATGTGGTTTCTTAGTTAATAGTTATTCAGTGACTCCTCGAAGGCATCAAGCAGGCGCTGTGGCTCGTCCCAATGTCTGAACAGCCGGCCAGCCCAGCTTCGAGGCGCTATGCAATGAATGTAAAGCTTTGTCACACGGGGGGGGGATACAAGAGGACATTCCATGGCTAGGAAGCCTCACTTTCGTTTTCATGTATAAAAGTCTTGGGCAGCGGAAGGAAGCTTCTGGCTGTGAAGACGGGCTCTGTTCCACAGATGCTCCTGTAGATGGTTCACAGTGTGTCTGTCTGCGGGGTTAGAACTGAGGAGGGCTTGGGGGGCCTGGCAGCGGTGCCGCGACACAACGGAGGGTGTGCCAGCCTGTGCCAGCATTGCAGATGGCACCGGCCCACCATCTGGGAACTCCTCGGCAGTCCTCACTCCATAGGTGACTCAGGCTGGCACCTGGGCTCACAACAGGCTCTACCAGCTCTGCGGGTGGCACTGGACTGCACTCCAGGCGCACCACAGGCAGATGGCATGGTTCTGCACACTGGGTACACGCAGCGCAGGCAGAGGGAGGGCACAGCCCTGCACACTGGGCATGCCGAAGGCCGTGGCGTGCGCTCTGGGCCTGTCAGACACTGTACCAGCTCTGCAGGTGCAACTGGCGGGCTCTCTGAGCACACCAAGGGCTATGCCAGCTCTGAGGGTGGCAAGGGCCCGCGATCTGTGGACTCCACCAACTGTGCCAGCTCGGAGGGTGGCAAGGGCCCGCAATCTGTGGACACCACAGTCTTTACCAGCTCTGCAGGTGGCAAGGGCCCGCAATCTGCGGACACCACAGGCAGTGCCAGCTCCGATGGTGGCAAGGGCCCGCGATCTGTGGACACCACTAACTGTGCCAGCTCTGAGGGTGGCAAGGGCCCGCGGTCTGTGAACACCACTGACTGTGCCAGCTCCGATGGCGGCAAGGGCCCACGATCTGTGGACACCACTGACTGTGCCAGCTCCAACGGTGGCAAGGGCCCACAATCTCTGGACACCACAGGGCCTACCAGCTCTGTGGGTGGCAAGGCCCGCAATCTCGCGGACACCACAGGCAGTGCCAGCTCCGATGGTGGCAAGGGCCCGCAGTCTGTGGACACCACAGGCTGTGCCAGCTCTGAGGGTGGCAAGGGCCCGCAGTCTGTGGACACCACGGACTGTGCCAGCTCCGATGGTGACAAGGGCCCGCGATCTGTGGACACCACTAACTGTGCCAGCTCTGCGGTTGGCAAGGGCCCGCGATCTGTGGACACCACTCACTGTGCCAGCTCCCATGGTGGCAAGGGCCCGCGATCTGCGGACACCACTGACTGTGCCAGCTCCGATGGTGGCAAGGGCCCGCAATCTCTGGACACCACAGGGCCTACCAGCTCTGTGGGTGGCAAGGGCCCGCAATCTGCGGACACCACAGGCAGTGCCAGCTCCGATGGTGGCAAGGGCCCGCAATCTGGGCACACCACAAGCTCTACCAGCTCTGAGGATGGCAAGGACCCGCAGTCCGTGGACACCACGGGCTGTCCCAGCTCTGAGGGGCCCGTAATCTGTGGACGCCATGGGCTGTGCCATCTCTGAGGTTGGCAAGGGCCCGTAATCTGGGCACACCCCTGGCTGTAAGGTGCACAGACGTCCTAAGTTTCCGCGTCAGAGAGCTCGCCCGCTCCCACTGACTCTACGCAGGGCTCACGGCGCGAAAAGAGCATTAAGATGAAAGCGCCGTGCGGTTCCAGGGATCAGACGCCGCTGGGCTCCGGCAGGGCGCGTCCTGCCCCGGGAGCGTGCGCTGCGCCCACAGCCCTGGCAGCCGCACAGCGAACACGCCAGAAATGTGCGAATTGTTTTTCAAGTTTAGGTCGTTTTGTTTCGTTTTCAAGACAGAAAATATATAATTAAAGACTGGATTTTTAAAAAAACCAACACGAACAAGCGCCTTGAAGCCCCTCTCCAAAGGACTGAGTTCCGGCTTCTGTAAAGCGCCACATATGAACGGGCTACTGTGAACTGCTGCCAGATATCTGAGCCATTTCATACCATATAGTGCCTCGAAACCAACAGGTGCCAACGGCACAAAAGAATAAATGTATTAGGCGATGGAAGGTTGGACTTATTGTATTGGTGTTTGGAAACACTACAGTCGGTGCTGTACTGTACCACGTACCCAGGGGCGCAGTCACTGTGCCACGGACCCAGGGGCGCTGTACTGTACCACGGACCCAGGGGTGCAGTCACTGTGCCATGGACCCAGGGGCGCAGTCACTGTGCCACGGACCCTAGTGCAAAGAATGAAATGGGTCCACCGGCTCCTGTTTGAACAGTGAAAGAAACCAATAATCAGGGTTCAGTGGGCCTGCTGCACCAACGGTAGCTTCGTCGCTGAACGTACCAATGAAGAGAAACACGCCCGTGCAGTGTGTGCGCTGCTGAGGATGGAGGCCCTCTGGGACCCCCTGCTCGTGGGGGGAGGGGCTGGCCAAGGTTGGGCGCGGTCATCGCGGCAGTATTCTAGCGTTTGAAGCACTCCCCTGTGCTCGGCGCTGTACAGTGCAGTCCAACAGGCACCCGGGCAGTACGGGGCCGGGCACAGCTGTGTGCGTTGGAATGTTTAAGGACCTAGGGGTGCTGGCCTTTTAAGTGGGGCTCCACTTTACGATGAAATGCTCCTGTGTACAACACCATACTCTGCCTGTACGTGGCGCTGTGTGTTGGGTTCAGACAAACTGAGGGCACAGCACGTCACGGCTGACACACAGCTGCCTTCAACGCAATGCTCCCCACTTTATTGTAGGGGTGCACAGGACCCGTGCTGCATGCACCGGGGTCCGGGGACGTGGCCTTCAGAAATAATACACCTGCCTGAAGCCCACGTTACCTGCACTAGCGCTATACACAGCACCAAGTCACAAAATGTAAACGTGACCGGAGGCCTGAAAGCCGAGCAGGGCAGCTGCCCCTGTGTGTGATGTGAGTTGACAAGGCAGAGCCTGGGCTCGGGTGTGCAGCAGAGACTGCCCTCGGCTGAGAGGCCCCCTGGAGCCTGGGCTCGGGAGTGCAAGCAGAGACTGCCCTCGGCTGAGAGGCCCCCTGGAGCCTGGGCTCGGGAGTGCAAGCAGAGACTGCCCTCAGATGAGAGGCCCCCTGGAGTGCTATCAATTGCTTCCGTCACACTGGTGAAAACAAGGGCATAGAAAACGAGCTGGTACTGTTGCTACTTTCCGAGGCCGACGCGATCCCTTTCTCCTGGCACTCCCGGCCTCCTTCAGATACCTTGTCACCGACATCGGTCAGCGAAGCCAGTTCTCTTCTGCTCGGTCCAAATTACCGGCGAAAGAAACCAGTGGTGCGCGCGCACCAGAGGAGGAGGAGGGGGGGGGAGCGCGGCAGCTGCAGCGAGGCGAACGCGCGCTGCTGCGCGTTCTGGCCTCCGTCGGGAATGGGAGGAGCAAAGGCGGGACATGCGCCCGCCTTTGCCCAATTGCGTGCCGTTTCGTTTAAAAAAACGCACGCTCCAGCGAATGTGGGCTTCCCAAAGCAAAACCACACGCACGAGCGTGTGGGTAGCTTTCAGAAGCCCTTTCTAAAGGTCTCGCGCTGCACACTGCAACGCTAGGCGCGAGACCTAAAAACGACCCTAAACGACACTTCGAAATATTGAGATATAACTAGAAATCTAGGACTTTTTTAAAGATCACCCAGGATCCAATGAGTCATGCAGTGGTTCAGGGCCCTCATTACAATCTTCCTAAAAATCCTGATTCAGTATTTAAAGGGAGTTTGGGGCCAAACCAGGAATTCGAGTTTTGCAGAAAACCAGAGCCTCCGGGATTTTCCCAGAATACATTGAGGCAGTAAAAGCAGAGACAGGATATATCCGGAGCAGAGTGAATAACGTGGAGAAACTGGTACAAAAACACAGATTTGAAATGTTATTCTGGGTTTTGAGGGCTAGAATTCATAAGGAAGCAGTCGGACCACATCCAGCGGTATCACTAATTGCAGATGCGGTAATACCGCACCATTTTACCGGGTAACTGTTGGACTTGGCCCTTTTTGCAGGGTCATCCCTGAACTTTTTGCCTTCCTCCTGGTATTTTTTCTGACCTGGTGTTGGTGGTTTTAGGACTCTGGGCACTTTATCACTGCTGTCCAGTGTAAGTGCATGTGCTCTCTATGGTAAAACATGGTAAGATTGGTCTACACCTGTTTGGCTAATTTAATTTACCTATCAGTCCCCATATTGTGGTATCTCATATACCCGGGGGGCCAGTAAATTAAATGCTACTGGTGGGCTTGCAGCGCTGATTGAGCCACCCACCAAAGTAGCCGTTCAAACCTGTCTCAGGCCTCTGTCATTGCAGGGCCTGCGTGCGCAGTTTTCTGCCGCTGTGACGTGGCACATAAAGTGATTGCCACGTCTGTGACTTCCCTTTTACTACATATCACTCACCCCTAAGGTAGGCCCTAGCTAGCCCTATGGGCAGGGTGCGCTGTAGGTAAAAGGTAGGACATGTGCCTTAACTGTGTGGCATGTCCTGGTAGTGACAAACAGCCATTTTGGTTTCTCACTACTGTGAGGCTGCCCTCTCAAAGGAATGCATTGGGGATTCCCTGATATGTGTTTCAGTGGTAATTCCTGACATGAGAAGAGTAGCATGGTCAAGTTTGGTATGTTTGGAATAGTGGTAATAAATGCTGCGTAATGGTGTTCGCAGATTTACTATCACTATTTTAGAAATGCCACTTTTAGAAGTTGGCATTTCTGTGTGCTATGTGTCTTTGTGCCTACCTTTTGTGTATTGCATGTCTGGCTCTGGAGTGCAGAGACTGGGGAGGTGCAGTGGCTCCAGAGGGGCTGGGTGAGTCAGCGCTAGGCTGAATGGGCCTTTTCTGCATTTGGAGTAGTGGGAGGAGTAGCCTCTGACCCTGAATAGGTCTGTGCCTGCCTTGTTCAATGCTGGCTCCGCCCCCCTGTGGTGTATACGGGGCCAGATCCTACACTAACAATGAGGGTGTTTTGTGCACTGAAAGAATGTTCCTAAGTGCCCCCCAGAACTGGTTTGGACCGGGCACAGAGCCCTGTGCCAGGGGGAGAACAAAGACTAACATGGTATAAGTGCTGGGGCTGTGACCCCATGAATTTGTTGTACCTGCTTGGAGCTTAGAGGGTATAAGCATTTTCGATATTGTATGGTTTTTATTAACTGAAACAATAAAGACTTTTTTCACTTTTCTTTTCACCTGCTTGGAGCTGTAAAAGGAGGACTGCTGGGCGCCAGGAGGAACCGCCACAGAGGACTTCTCCTCTGCTAGAGGGCCCTGTGAGCTGGCCTGCCTGGGCCCAGCTCTGCCCCTCTGGACTTTGGGGCCCAGCGCGTGGTGAAGCGCTTGAACTGTTCCCTTCACGGCTTAGAGGATCCTGCCCTGCAGCATTCAGAAGCCGTAGTCCCCGGTGAGGAGGGGAGCGCTTTTTGCCCTGCACCGTGGGCAGCGCCTCCCTCTCTTTTATGGCCTAAGCAACGGAGGGGAGAGCCAAGTCATGGGAAGCTCTCTCCCGCTCCCGGCCGTGTCCCCTGTCGCGTTTTCATTAATTGGCAGCCGGGGCTCTGCTACGTGGCCCCAGGCTGTGAAGAAGCACCCAATCCATTAGGAATCCCTGGCCGGGATTGCCTGGTGACGCCAGAAGGAGGGCGGGAGCCTACCCCGCATTTTTGGTGCCAGGAGAAAGTGACCTTCAACGTGCGGCGACCGGAGCAGCCGCGCTGCGAAACCGGAAGTCAATCGCCCGTTGCCTGACCAGGGACAAGGTTGACCTGAGATGAGGAGCCAATCGTGAAGCGGCGCCGCCGGAAGACAGGCAAGGTCTACGCCTGGTTGGAGGCGGGGCTCCCGTAGCAACGAGGAGAGCCCCGCGTGTTGCTGAGTCTGTTGTGGCAGCAAGAGGAGTCGGAGCCTCGCGGGCTCCGTTTCCGCAACTTCCCGCTCCCGCCTCCCCCCGCCTGGTAGAGGGAGAGGCGGGTCCCCAAAGATCGCCGGTCACAGCGAGAAGACCGGACGAGGTCAGAAGAGGTCCCGTGAGCGTGGCCTGCAAGGCACACTGTTGGTGGCGGATTTCTGCCATAACTTCGAGCCGGCTGGGAAAGGAGAGAAGCCCCGGTGAGTGGGGCTTGAAAGGCACTGTGGGTGCTGGGTGGTTCGCACAGTTGCGCCGCCAGATCGCGGGCAGCTGCTACACGGGGTCATTCTGGGAGGCAGACAAGGGTGAGTTACACCCCGCCCGATGGCTTTGCGGATCTCCAGGGGGCATCTTGTTTAGTAAACAGAGACCAGGGTGAGTTGCACCCTCGCCCCCATTATAGTACGGACCAGTTGGAGGCCTCGTGCTAATAGAGCCCTGACTTTGGGACAGAGGGCATTACGGGACAGCCCAAGACGGGCCCCCGAGGAAGGCCAGATGGCCTGGAGATCGCCTCCATGTTTTGGTTGGGCGTAAGGCCCTGAGGTGATGTGTGCACCTTATTAGTGTTACTGTGGTGCACTGCTAATGTAGGATGTATGCCTAATATGATTTATGCATAATGTGTTTATGCTAAGTGCCTTTACCAGTAGTGACTGGTTGTAGTTATCTTTCACTACTGGTGTGATTCTAATGGTGATGACAGTGGCCCGATTGGCCCTGTAGTGTATATAATCCCTGTAAAGTCATACCTAGTGCCAGGTGGCACAGTGTATATATGTGATTGCGTTCTAATGTGTTTTATGAGTAATAACCTTGTGTGGAGTTTCTTTTGTGGTGTGCCTAGTGTGTCGCTGTTGTGTGAGTGTGTTGCGCAAACGCTTTACACATTGCCTCTGGGATAAGCCTGACTGCTCTGCCAAGCTACCAAGGGTGTGAGCAGGGGTTATCTTCGGTGTGTAACTCCCTTGCCATGACCAGAGTGGTGGTTTCTGCCTGGCTTAGGCGCTTGCCCTAGCCAACCAGAAATCCCATTTCTAACATTGGTTGTCAGCGTTGAGGAAAGGACTTGCGTTTGCGCAGTACCACAGCGACACCTGGTTGCACTACAAACTCTACAGTTTAGACTAATCACATGTTTGGGGATTTCTCCTGATTATTTTTTCTCCTGAAAGTGTCATTTTTGAATTGTGTTTTTCTGCTCTTCTAAATATTTTGGTGACACCCCAAAAGTGTCAGTCATGTCTCACCTCGGTGATCCAGCAGTTATTGTGACAGAAAGTGCATTTAATGTAAGGATGTTGCGTAGGTATACTGTGAAGGACCTAAAGAGGTTCTGTCAGGATCTTGGGTGCCAAGTGAGTAGGTCTGCCAGGAAGGTGGAACTGCAGGAGGCTGTGTTGGCCTGTTGGACATCCAAAAACCGAGTGAGGGAGGAGTCTGGGAAGGAGGACCCCGAGATCACTGAGGTCTCTGAGAGGGAGGGTCCCCGACCAGCACCCCTAGAGGGCAGTGGCCCTGGAGAATTTGAGCAGGAGGGAGAAAATGGCAGGGCAGGGACGCCAGTAGATAGTGAGGACCCCGTAGAGAGGGAGTCCCCTGCTGGGTCCAGTGCCAGGGGCAGTGCCCCATCCCTTTCCCTGTCCCCAGAGGAGTGGGTGGATAGGAGGGAAGAAAGGGAGCATCAGCTGGCATTGGAAAGGCTCAGGTTGGAGCTAGCGCAGCTGGGTGTGGAGGAGAAAAAGCTAGAGACTGAGAGGGTCTTAGCGCAGGAGAGGATGGCAGAGGCAGAGAGGGCCTTCGCAAGGGAAAAGCTAACTCTTGAGGATATGTCCCCTGAGTGTAGTTTTAGTGGTTTGGATTCACCAGTGAGGGTGGGGTCCAGTGGTGGCAGCAAAAGTGAGTCCAGTGTAGGAAGTCCCACTCCCAGATCCCAGGGCAGAGTACCTAGTTCCCAGGAAGAGGGTGTCACACCTGAAGGGTATAGATTGAGGTTCAGGGGCAGTAGGAAACTGTCTCACCAGTCTTGAGGGGAGTTTGTGGATGAATGTTGTGATGCACTGGAAGGTTGGGTGATAGGTAGCACTGCAAACAATTTTGAAGGGCTGTTCAATCTGATTGTCAGAGAGCACATGTTCCGTTGTTGTTTTCCAGGGTTACGCCAACACCTGTTGGAGTGTGAGTTCTCTGATCGCAGGGAGCTTGCATGGGAGGCAGACCTCTGGGTGTGTGCCAGAGGGTCTGAGAAGGCATTTGGGAGTGGCCCTAAGGGGAGTGGCTCAGGTATTTCCCAACCAAGAGTGGTGGGAAAGGTTCTTAGTAGCCCAGATAGGTCCCGGTGTAGTGGGAGGGGTGTAGGGACTCACGTCCTGTCTTCGCGGAGAAGGAGTGAGAATAGGATGCGTCCCAAGGTGCCCGAAACCCAGTCTCAGGGCCTGGAGGGTTCCCTAAGGGTACACCAGGTGGGGAGCCTAGGCTGTACAGGTAGGCCGTCCGTTGAGGGGGATCTCCTAGTGTCAGGAGAACTTGGAGCGTCTGTAAGCAGAGCTCCATCAGTTCTGGTGTCTGGCGGTGGCACTCCTGAGTGGAGGGTGCAGACGTCCAGATGGAGGGGTGAGAGGGGGAGAGAGTACCCAGTGGGAGAACCAGTGGGTCAGGGGCCAGCCATAATGGTTGAGCCTCCTAGGAGTGACCATGGTGACAACACTTCTGTTTTGGGGGGTCTTCGCGCACTGTCAGATGGACAGGGGTCGGGAGATCAGCGTTAGGCAGACTGTCACGCAACACATGAGGTATGTGTTACCCTCGGGGGGCATGCGTGCTCCCCAGGAAGTCCTGGTGTGCTAGGCGGGTGCTCAGCCGCAGGGTGTAGTTCCTGGGTTGGGAGGCCAGGTTCAGGTTCTGCGTGACCTGGAGGGAAGGACATCTGTAAGCAGTGTCCTGACCGGTTTGTCTTCTGGGGGTACCACCCCAGGTGGGAGTGTGCAGAACTCTGGAAGGGGGTGCAGAGGGAGGGAGTCCTCGCCTCTGACCCCGGTGCAACCTGAGGGTTTAGACCCTAGGTTGGGAGACCAGTTGCAGGGTCAAGGTCCTGAACTGGTGGGAGAATTGTGTAGGAGGGCTGATTCCAGCGTTCTGACAGTTTTTAGTTCTGGGGTGCTTCTCCTGGGAGGAGAGTGCGGGACCCCAGAAGGAGAGGTAGGGAGAGGAGAGCCTCGCCCGAGACCTCTGGTCAGCCTGAGGGTGCGTACCCTAGGTTGGAGGATCAGTGGCAGTTTAGAACTGCACTGATGAGAGGAAGAGTGGAGAATGGATACTATGTACCAGGGGTTACTGCCTCCCACTCTGTGAGATGGCAAGGACCAGAGACATCTGGATGGCCTAGGGCCTGGTCCTGGCCGCGGACAGCTAGGGAGTCCCAGTGGGGTAGCTTAGTTGGTCCTGGGAGCTTAGACAGAGGGAACCACATGGGTTCAGATTGGCGTAGAACTGGAGTGTGCCCCTGCAGTTGCGGGCCCGCGTCCGTGTTCTATCGCCCCAAGCAGGGAAGCCCATCAAGGTAATGATTGGTCTACCCTGACTTTTGGCTGGAATGGAGTTGTGTTGGACTTGGCCCTTTTTGCAGGGTCATCCCTGAACATTTGGCCTTCCTCCTGGTATTTTTTCTGACCTGGTGTTGGTGGTTTTAGGACTCTGGGCACTTTATCACTGCTGTCCAGTGTAAAGTGCATGTGCTCTCTATGGTAAAACGTGGTAAGATTGGTCTACACCTGTTTGGCGTATTTAATTTACCTATCAGTCTCCAGTAATGTGGTATCTCATATACCCGGGGCCAGTAAATTAAATGCTACTGGTGGGCTTCCAGCGCTGATTGCGCCACCCACCAAAGTAGCCTTTCAAACCTGTATCAGGCCTCTGCCATTGCAGGGCCTGTGCGCGCAGTTTACTGCCGCTGTGACGTGGCACATAAAGTGATTGCCACATCTGTGACTCCCCTTTTACTACATATCAGTCACCCCTAAGGTAGGCCCTAGCTGGGTGTGCTGTAGGTAAAAGGTAGGACATGTGCCTTAACTGTGTGGCATGTCCTGGTAGTGACAAACAGCCATTTTGGTTTCTCACTACTGTGAGGCTGCCCTCTCGCAGGAATGAATTGGGGATTCCTGATATGTGTTTCAGTGGTAATTCCTGACATGAGAAGAGTAGCGTGGTCAAGTTTGGTATGTTTGGAATAGTGGTAATAAATGCTGCGTAATGGTGTTCGCAGATTTACTATCACTATTTTAGAAATGCCACTTTTAGAAGTTGGCCTTTCTGTGTGCTATGTGTCTTTGTGCCTACCTGTTGTGTATTGCATGTCTGGCTCTGGAGTGACAGAGACTGGGGAGGTGCAGTGGCTCCAGAGGGGCTGGGTGAGTCAGTGCTAGGCTGAATGGGCCTGATCTGCATTTGGAGTAGTGGGAGGAGTAGCCCCTGAACCTGAATAGGTCTGTGCCTGCCTTGTTCAATGCTGGCTCCGCCCCCCTGTGGTGTATCTGGGGCCAGAGCCCACACTAACAATGAGGGTGTTTTGTGCACTGAAAGAATGTTCCTAAGGGCCCCCCAGAACTCTTTTGGACTTGGCACAGAGCCCTGTGCCAGGGGGAGAACAAAGACTAACATGATATAAGTACTGGGGCTGTGACCCCATGAATTTTTTGTACCTGCTTGGAGCTGTAAAGGGAGGACTGCTGGGCGCCAGGAGGAACCGCCACGGAGGACTGCCCCTCTGCTAGAGGGCCCTGTGAGCTGGCCTGCCTGGGCCCAGCTCTGCCCTTCTGGACTTTGGGGCCCAGCGCGTGGTGAAGCGCTTGAACTGTTCCCTTCAGGGCTTAGGGGATCCTGCCCTGCAGCATTCAGAAGCCGTAGTGCCCGGTGAGGAGAGGAGCGCTTTGTGCTCTGCAGCGTGGGCAGCGCCTCCCTCTCTTTTATGGCCTAAGCAACGGTGGGGAGAGCCAAGTCGTGGGTAGCGCTCTCCCGCTCCCGGCCGTGTCCCCTGTCGCGTTTTCATTTGTTGGCAGCCGGGGCTCTGCTACGTGGCCCCAGGCTGCGAAGAAGCACCCAATCCATTAGGAATCCCTGGCCGGGGTTGCCTGCTGACGCCAGAAGGAGGGTGGGAGCCTACCCCGCATTTTTGGTGCCAGGAGAAAGTGCTCTTCAACGTGCATTGACCGGAGCAGCCGTGCCGCGAAACCGGAAGTCAGGCGCCCGTTGCCTGACCAGGGGCGAGGCTGACCTGAGATGAGGAGCCAATCGTGAAGCGGCGCCGCCGGAAGACAGGGAAGGTCTACGCCTGGTTGGAGGCGGGGCTCCCTTAGCAACGAGGAGAGCCCCACGTGTTGTCGAGTCTGTTGTGGCAGCAAGAGGAGTCAGAGCCTCGCGGGCTCCGTTTCCGCAACTTCCCGCCTCCCCCGCCTGGTAGAGGGAGAGGCGGGTCCCCAAAGATTGCCGGTCACAGCAAGAAGACCGGACGAGGTCAGAAGAGGTCCAGTGAGCGTGGCCTGCAAGGCACACTGTTGGTGCCGGAATTCTGCCATAACTTCGAGAAGGCTGGGAAAGGAGAGAAGCCCCAGTGATGTAGTGTAGTTCCTATTTCCCTAATAGGCTCTGCGCATTGGAATAATATACCCTATAGACTTGACATAGGACTGAGGTCAGTATGTCCCTATCGAGTATATTAAACTTAATTACTTTGTGCCAGCTAGCTCAGAGGCCACTAGAAACTCCTTGAAAACAAGAAGGGAGTAGTTTCTGGCAACCGCATAAACATGACAACTTTGTTTCCCTTTAGAATCGGAACACGTCTCAGAATCGTGGAAACAATAGATAACAGTTTCACTCAGCTAATCGTGCATGCTTAGTTTCTTCAGAGTTACACAGAAAGAATAGACGGGCGTTTCAATAAAAGGATTTATTGAACAGTCTTGTTTCTCGTGTAAGATATATGAGCTGTTATGAGCACAAGACAATATGCAAGATATATAATGTACAGCGTAAGCAGTAGAAAGAAATAATACTGCGCTAGCATTAACTTTTAGCATATATTCACGTACATAAATAACATGAGCTAAAAATGCGAGTACTCATAAGATGCGTCTCTAAGCTAGTTCTACCCCAGTGTACCTAACCTAAGTGTGGTGCAAGGTAAGAAGTAGGTGAAGTATTCTATAGTATGATATACTAAGAGTCTGGTATGCCAAGAGTCCCTCTAGGTTCTAGTCAGCTCCATACCTTGAGAATGAGAGAGGTGGGAATCTCTTTCCGGATCTGGAACTCTAACACCCTGCGAAGGGAGTCAGAACACTGGAAGCTGGATTCTCTGCGAGCAGGGATGACAGCGTCTCTTCTCAGTGCGTCAGGCCGGGACACGGGCTCCTCTAAAGTCGAGGTCTCCTCCTAACTTGCTTGGGCAAGGGAAGGTATATTAATACCTGGTAGGTGCCTTGGAATGTTAGCATTGACGTGAAGTCGGACAGAGGAAGACGTCAGGAATGAACCCTTAAGGTATAGCGGTTCATGCATAATAAATGAGTTCTTGGAGAAATCAATAATCCTGTGCTAGGGGAACTCCCAAGAGCTTAAGGGTCTGGTTTCTAAGAACTCGTTGTGACGTTAGGGTGGACGGATGTCAGTGACCATGCCTGTATTTGGAGTGCACGGCTAATGCCTAAATAAGGACTGGGATTCTATGCCTATATAAGGGCAATGCGAATTGTGCCTATATAAGGACATGTTTCAGGAAAGCCTATATACGGACACCTAAAGCGGAATACAACACCCACTCCACTTTCGAATGAACGATAATACTAAATGCTAAACATTAAATGCTAAACATTTAAACTGAGTACCACATGTTGCTAAAAACATTTCTAAAAGCATATTAAAAGAAGTTTAAAAGTAAACTGTTAAATGCAATCGGTACTGTACATTTTAAAGCATTTTTTCATTCTAAGCATATGTTATAAATAAAATGCAACATGAATGAATAAACAGAAATATATACATATGACTGAAATGGTTGATAAGTTTTCAAAAATCAAAGCCATTGCATATCATGGTATTAAATGAAATTTTAGACAGATAAGGTGACAATGTGTCCCTGGAAGTATTCAAAGAAGTCCGTTTTATAAGAATAGTTCTACTGTAAGCAGATTGTTTTGCCATGTATTTTAAAAAAGAAATAAAAAAATAAAAAGTTCAATTTTAGGAAGAGTTCCAAGTTTTGAAAATATGAAGGCCAAATTCATTGCGTCCCTGGTACACTGTGAGCCGAATCAAAGTCAGTGTATGGGTCTGGTGTAAACATGAAATCATCTATTTCAATGGACAAAATATCGTCTACCGATGTTGGTGACATTTGGAACACCTCGTTCAGAAGGTTAACTGCACAGAGATGAGAAGCACCGCCTTCAGCATAGGATGCCGCAGCAATGTTCGCGTCTGTTGTTACCTGTGTGCTTGTTGATCCATCTCGTACCTCAGCAGCAGCAGGAAGCGTCTGTGAGATCTCAATGAATGCCGTCATCAGGATTGGTAGCCTCTGGGGACAACACAGAGCATGGGCCGTTATCGGGTCCAGCAGAGTATCGATATCCGTTGGCATTACTGATGGGAGTGTTAGACAGATGTCTAGCACACATTCTTCACCGCAAAGCAGGCAGCGTAGAACAGGTAAGATGCAATCTTGCCAGATTGGTCTGAATGACAGAAACCATGTTGTATTAAGTTCCCGTAGACGAGGTATGCCAAAAAGTTGCACTATGCGCTCACGGCACTTCCGTTCTAGGAGAGCTTTCTGCACATCACTCAGAGTGATGCCAGTGAATAGGCTTGCCATAGCGTAATAGTAGGAATAGAAATAGGATTCCTGCAACAAGTGCTAGAATTAATGGCACACCACCAAACACCAAATGTGCGAAGTTTGGGATGATTCTGAGGACTGCCTGGAAGGGTGCTAACAGTCCTGAACAGATGGTCTTAAATACATGTACAATTCCGCTCGTATCAGACATGTTTAAGATACGTCCCATCATTTCTGCGAAATGTATAGGGCAGTTTGTACGAATTAAAGCCTGTATCTCAGCCGAAGTCCTTGCAATTTGTAAATCATAAGTTTCTTTGGCCGAGGTCAAAGGCACGGTTTGTTGCAAAAGCATGGCTTTCATTCTGCTTAAAGTATCAAAACGTATAAAAGAAACATTCAATGAAGGCCATAGAGGCGATTCCCTGACTGTCTCTGTTTGGGGGAACAATACTTGCATACAGCAAGTAACCCTGGAGTCGACCGTTACCAGATATGGGATGCCTGGCAACATGCCACAGCAACTCTGATCATTCAACATGAGGTAACTCCCGTTAGAAAGTTGGCCAAACGTTGGATTAATCACAGCAGCTGGTGTACCTTGCTGGTGGCAGGCCAAGTTTGCCACAGAACCATTACAAGCCCCGTGTAAAGAAATGTCCTGACATATGAGTGAACCGCTTAGTGCATTTTCACAGTGTGTACCGCTTAGAAACACTTCACGATCCCCACTCCAACATCTGTAGTCGTAAGGTAAATCCCAGGATGTCTTAATGTATTCTTTACCCAACCTTTCATATTTGCCTGCTTGCATTTGTTTGAGGCAATACTGAAACTGAAAAGTAGTGACAGGCAGAGTGATTTTGCCATGAATAAGCCATTCTGTAGCTGGTTTTTCTGCTACCGTAAATGGAAATTTTTCCAGTTTTTCAATGCTCAGCACTGTATACTTTGCTCCCCTTTGTGCCAGTTCGATCTGTTTATCAGTTAGATTGTATTCTGCAAACAGAGACGACGTGTTGATAAAACGCCAAGGCACATAGCCCGCACGCAAAGATTGCTGCGTCCAGCTTAATAACATAATAGAACGTAACTGAGATTGGCCTTGTTGTAACATGGCTAAATCTTGTTCCAGTATGTCAATAGCAGAGGATACAATGTTGTCCAATGAATAAATTCTGGATGACAAAGTTTTTAACCCATTGTCGACCACAGTGAGAGTTTTCTCTAAGTTAATACGATCAAGTTCACGTATTCTTTCTGTGGCCTCTGCCTGTGAAACCTTCCATATCTCATTATAAGCAGCATAGATGCCGGCATATATGAAACGTTTTTGACGCGGTTTTCTTGGTCCTAGCAAGAATTCCCTAAGGTCTGCGTCTTCTCTAAGTAAAGATAAGTGTTGTTTCACATCCTCAAGTGTAGACTTTTGTAACCAGTCAAGGCACAATTTCCCTACACTGTATGTTGTTACTACCCCTGGATGTTTTCTTTGAACATATCGTGGGTCTGGCCTATGGATAGTAAAGCCCTGTATTCTATTCAGGAATCTTTCTTGACAGATGTTTGTGTCTGTGGGCCAGAGTAACCATTTTTTCCAATCAGGATCTGTTCTGTTAGTTTGTAGTATTGTGTCAACTGTAACCGCTGCCTGTGTAGTGCTATTACTTGCAGGTGTTGGTACAGAAGGTGTATTCATATCTTTGATCTTGGCTAAACCAAGGCCAGACGTTTGTTGCACAGTGTCATTCAAAAACATTATTTGATGTGGGATGATACATGCTCTAAACAAAGCTTCAATCCCCTGTACTTGCCAATCTTTAGAACCCCAGACAGTTTTTGTGTCTATTGTGTCTTTCCAAAAGTCAAATCCTTGTCTAGACAGTTGGGTAATAAAGGCTGCAGAATAAATCTGTTTTGTATTAGTTAACATAATTTTCTGTCCTGTTTTGTTTACATTTTTATAGTAAAATGATTCTGGATCAGATGTATTGTACCCTGAAAAATAGGGAAACTTTTTAGCAAACGTTTTTGAACTACATTTTGGTGGTGTAGGACAATGTTCCCATTGGTTAAACATAAACACATTTCTAGGTGTTGCAGATTTATGCAAGAAATGATGATCATAGTGGTTATAACAATAAAGCTGTTCATAGTCTGATGAACCCTCTAAGTATTCATTGTTAGAGAACGCAGCAGACCTTTATAGATCAGACATCATATCATTTACAATCTCAAAGTCCCAATCATCAGAATAGGTACTGGAGGTAATAAAATCACTTAATGAAATTTTAAATAAATGTGGAATGTTCAAAAGTTCAGTGGGGCCGAAGATATCGAAATCGGTTTTGTCCCACACTATACCATCCTGTATAGTAACGGCTGTGATGTTCACTGCTGACAAGTCTCTTGTTTCACGATGGGATGATTTGTGTGGTTTTAAAAGTAAGCTCACATTTTTACTTTCAATGTCCAAACGGATGTATCTGCCATTTATAAGCATGCTGATATTCATAACCAAAGCTAACCAAAGCAGATTAAAAGCTGTTACGACTGGTTCAGCCGCAGCTACACCGTTCCCGGTGTCATTGTCCCCGTGTATGGACATTTGTTTTTTGAAAAATGTAGAACAAGTTTCAAGGAACCAAAAGATAAGGTGCACAATATTTTGGAACACTGTATCCTTCAACGTTGAACAAACCAAAATAGCTAATATATAGGATTTTTGTCCTATTTAGCTTTGGCAGATATTTAACCCTACCCACTCCAGACGTCTTATGGAGTATGTGAGTAGGGGTCTCTGAGAGAAAAGCACGACTGAGTTACTCAGTATCTAGCGTTTAATTACTGCCTTACCAAACGGTTGGGCGCCATGTAGTGTAGTTCCTATTTCCCTAATAGGCTCTGCGCATTGGAATAATATACCCTATAGACTTGACATAGGACTGAGGTCAGTATGTCCCTATCGAGTATATTAAACTTAATTACTTTGTGCCAGCTAGCTCAGAGGCCACTAGAAACTCCTTGAAAACAAGAAGGGAGTAGTTTCTGGCAACCGCATAAACATGACAACTTTGTTTCCCTTTAGAATCGGAACACGTCTCAGAATCGTGGAAACAATAGATAACAGTTTCACTCAGCTAATCGTGCATGCTTAGTTTCTTCAGAGTTACACAGAAAGAATAGACGGGCGTTTCAATAAAAGGATTTATTGAACAGTCTTGTTTCTCGTGTAAGAGATATGAGCTGTTATGAGCACAAGACAATATGCAAGATATATAATGTACAGCGTAAGCAGTAGAAATAAATAATACTGCGCTAGTATTATCTTTTAGCATATATTCACGTACATAAATAACATGAGCTAAAAATGTGAGTACTCATAAGATGCGTCTCTAAGCTAGTTCTACCCCAGTGTACCTAACCTAAGTGTGGTGCAAGGTAAGAAGTAGGTGAAGTATTCTATAGTATGATATACTAAGAGTCTGGTATGCCAAGAGTCCCTCTAGGTTCTAGTCAGCTCCATACCTTGAGAATGAGAGAGGTGGGAATCTCTTTCCGGATCTGGAACTCTAACACCCTGCGAAGGGAGTCAGAACACTGGAAGCTGGATTCTCTGCGAGCAGGGATGACAGCGTATCTTCTCAGTGCGTCAGGCCGGGACACGGGCTCCTCTAAAGTCGAGGTCTCCTCCTAACTTGCTTGGGCAAGGGAAGGTATATTTATACCTGGTAGGTGCCTTGGAATGTTAGCATTGACATGAAGTCGGACAGAGGAAGACGTCAGGAATGAATCCTTAAGGTATAGCGGTTCATGCATAATAAATGAGTTCTTGGAGAAATCAATAATTCTGTGCTAGGGGAACTCCCAAGAGCTTAAGGGTCTGGTTTCTAAGAACTCGTTGTGACGTTAGGGTGGACGGATGTCGGTGACCATGCCTGTATTTGGAGTGCACGGCTAATGCCTAAATAAGGACTGGGATTCTATGCCTATATAAGGGCAATGCGAATTGTGCCTATATAAGGACATGTTTCAGGAAAGCCTATATACGGACACCTAAAGCGGAATACAACAGTGAGTGGGGCTTGAAAGCACTGTGGGTGCTGGGTGGTTCGCACAGCTGCGCCGCCAGATCGCGGGGAGCTGCAACACGGGGGCATTCTTGGAGGCAGACAAGGGTGAGTTGACCCCGCCCGACAGCTTTGCGGATCTCCAGGGGGCATCTTGTTTACTAAACAGAGACCAGGGTGAGTTGCACCCTCGCCCCCATTATAGTACGGGCCAGTTTGAGGCCTCGTGCTAATAGAGCCCTGACTTTGGGACAGAGGGCATTATGGGACAGTCCAAGACGGGCCCCCGAGGAAGGCCAGACAGCCTGGAGATCGCCTACATGTTTTGGTTGGGCGTAAGGCCCTGAGGTGATGTGTGCACCTTATTAGTGTTACTGTGGTGCACTGCTAATGTAGGATGTATGCCTAATGTGATTTATGCATAATGTGTTTATGCTAAGTGCCTTTACCAGTAGTTACTGGTTGTAGTTATCTTTCACTACTGGTGTGATTCTAATGGTGATGACAGTGGCCCGATTGGCCCTGTAGTGTATATAATCCCTGTAAAGTCATACCTACTGCCAGGTGGCACAGTGTATATATGTGATTGCGTTCTAATGTGTTTTATGAGTCATACAAAGGCTATTTTTACATAACCTGGTGTGGAGTTTCTTTTGTGGTGTGCCTAGTGTGTCGCTGTTGTGTGAGTGTGTTGCGCAAACGCTTTACACATTGCCTCTGGGATAAGCCTGACTGCTCGTGCCAAGCTACCAAGGGGGTGAGCAGGGGTTATCTTCAGCGTGTAACTCCCTTGCCCTGACTAGAGTGGTGGTTTCTGCCTGGCTTAGGCGCTTGCCCTAGCCAACCAGAAATCCCATTTCTAACAGTAACTTACAAAGAGTCCTTAAACGTGGTATTGGGAAGAACTTCTAAGTTAATAAAATAGCTTCAATTTGAGAAGATATGACGTAAAGTTCAGAGGTTCGTCATTTAACGTGCAGTTTACTGCTTTGTTAACAAAGCCACATTGATACCATGAATGTAATTTGTTTATAGCGCTCCTACCAATGAATGCATAGTTACTGAATTACGCTCTGACAATACCTCCGACAAGCACTAACATTCGCTTACACTAGCAAGACACACAGGGCTCGATTTAAAAACTCATTTACACATCTAAACTCAACTTCAATAGGCAAATGAGACGATTAATGAGTCCAAAGAATTGACGAAAAGTGAATTTGAATTGTAAATCCATTTACCCGTCTGTAATACCAGCCAAAAATGACATAACACTGCATGAGTCAATCCTGCTCCAGGAGAGGGGAGAGGATGTTCCGGTTCCGGGTTGGGCTAGGCCTGGAAAGTTGGAGACACAAACGTTTCTCTGTTACGTTTTGTTAAGGAGTTTGTAGAGCGCATGGTTACTCCATTTGGAGTGTCCCCGCGCTAGGGGCCCGAATCACAGAACTAACTTAAGACAAAATCCTAAACTTACTACCATTTTGGTATTCACAGAAGGCACTTACTCATTTTGGTATTCACAGAAGGCACTTACTCATTGATGAGTAAGTGCCTTCTGTGAATACCAAAATGAGTAACTTACTCATTTTGAGTAACTTACTCATTTTGGTATTCACTGAAGGCACTTATTCATTGATGAGTAAGTGCCTTCTGTGAATACCAAAATGAGTAAGTGCCTTCTGTGAATACCAAAATGAGTAAGTGCCTTCTGTGAATACCAAAATGGTAGTAAGTTTAGGATTTTGTCTTAAGTTAGTTCTGTGAATCGGGCCCTAGGATTCCAGAAACACAGGAGTCCAATACTCTGAGCTATTCCCATCCTGGAAAAGGCAGAAGATTTAATCCTGTCATGAGCAAGAATAAATCTGTTCACAAGGTCGGAAAGAGAAAGGGAATTGGCGCACGTGTAAGGGGGGGCGGGGTTTGTGGAGAAAACAGTGCATTAGCACAACTGCGCTGACAATTCCCTATGTGTGTTTGTACCCTATGTCGAATTACGCATGTCAACATGCTTCCACCTTGAAGGAATTCAGAATTCACAAAATGTTTCCAGGAGTAGTTCTGAAAACCTCTACTGTTGCTGGTTCCAGTCCTAGCCTGAGAATCTTTGTGAATGCCCGAAGGTCGCACATCTGCAACCATATGGGAGGAAATGAATCCGTGGGTGTAGATTTATGACTTGTTTTGTGAATCAGGCCTACAAACTATAACTTTAAGTGCCTGTGAGGAGAAGTTGCCAACAGCGAGACACCACCTGAGGAAGGTCTTAGAAGAATAAACTAATTAGGGAAGAAACGTTATGTAGGGGTGTTTAGCTGGGCCTGGTGGCTCACCGGACTAATGCATCCACACCAGGAATCTGTTTCATCTCTTGGTCACAGGTTTGAGTCAATGATTTCCACGTCATCAAGGACACAGTTTCTTTCCTGGGCTTTAATAAGATAGTTCAGTGCCTTCTGAGTGTTCTAGTCTATGTTTGCTTCCACAGAGCTGGTTAGACTGACACACCTGATAAAAATGATTTGTGGGATGAAATGCAAGGAAAGGAAACAATGTGGTGACCTTGTTGTGAAGCGGTCACCCTATTCGAGTCCCATTAGGTTTACTCGGCCTTTCATTATCCTGAGATTGATGAAATGAGTGCCACTGAGTTGAGTACGAATAAACTTCTGTTAAGGGGGAGTGTGCACTTTACAAAAACACAATATGTCAGGTATTCTTCCAAAAAACACCAAGCAGTGATTCTGTAAACATGGTTCCAGGAATGGAAACAAGCATTAACAAAGCTAATACGTATGGCTTTGGAAAATCTACATTTTTTTATTGATGTATTTTTCTCACAAACATAAAAGAGCTAAAAAGTAAAAACACTGCCATCTAAAGGCATGCGTATGTTTGCAAAAAAGCAAGCAAAAGTTGACAGTGTAAAAGTAAATAAATGAAACTAAAATTAAAAACAGGGATTGTCCTACCAGCTCTGGCACTGAATTGGGCTACCTTCTAGGTGGATGTGCACATGGGCAAGAGTAAAAGCCATAATTTTCAGTGCAGAGAGACAATGGCTGAAGTGGCTGACCCATTGACCCATGCTTTATGCTGAGGTGGACGGAAGCAGGATGTGAATTACTCTTCAACAGACCAATGGATACAGAGAGCTGGCTGAAAACCCCTCTACGTATAAATCTATGTAGGCATGTTTATTATGATTTTTTTAAAGACTGTCTCTAGGTCAGACCTTGAAATAACCATGACCATTGTAAAATAAAATGCAGCATAGGAAGCAAAGACTAAAGTGCCTCAAACTACAGAACTGGAAACGTTTTGCATAATTAATATTACTGTCTCTAAATTAATAGCTAAATGAAACATGGTGGGCACATTGAAAAAGGTGAATTTGCAAAGTCAGCCGGGCTAAGTTTGATATTGATAAGTACCACTTCACAATTACTATTGCCACTCACAAATGCATGTATCACAAACGTTTGCGAGTTGCAATGCGGTGGGAAAGGGTCTTTCACGCTCCTTGCAACTTGCAGGAAAATGCACAAATGCTTTGCAACGGTCCTGTAGTCGCCCAGAACACATGGCTGCCGATAGTCGACGGCAGTCGGTGACCAATCGCGGAGTGTAAGCTGTCGACGTCTGAGCATGAGCAGACCGCGGACACAGGGATCAGCAGACGGCATGCTGTCCCCGATAACCCATTCACAAGGTAACTCTTTTTGTGGTAATGTGGCTCTTGGGCCTTTAAGGCAGAGGGGCCACAAGGGCGGCACATCACAAGTTTAAGTGCTGAGAAACAGGTCTGCTGTCCCATGCTTGCCTTCACGCTGGTACAAAAAGGCTTACAACCAACTCTCACCTCATTAATATTAACGAAACGGGCGATGTGGACCACCCACTCTCTTTGGACCGTAGAACCTTCCCAAAGGCTGACACTGCTTGAAGTTCGCAATGCAATGCACCCTCTTCGAAAACCTGGCCTTTATTCTTCAACCTGGTAGTCACACTACTAACAACTGACAAGCTATCACTTCAGTGGTACTGCCCTTGAAGTGCCCCGGGCCCCGATGGAATTTCCCCTGATCTTTACCTGTCGGATGTGGAACTTTGGGCACTAGTGCTTGCTTCTGTAATTAATGCAGCCGCTAGGCTTGGTACCCATGCTTCATGGGCGACCTCTATCATCGTGCCAGTCTTTAAAAAGGGGGATAGGGACAGCACCATCTGCTAAAGACCTATCTCCCTGTTAGATTCGGTGGTAAAAGTGGTTGGGAGGATATTGTTGGGTAGGTTATCGTCTTGGGCTACTGACAATAACATCTTGTCGGAGGCTCAATATGGTTTTCGTCCTGGTCGTTGCACAATTGACCAATCTTTGAACCTATTCCTGATAACAAGTAAATATACTGTAGCTCGCCGGGGTACCATCTTTTTGGCCTTCATGGATCTGTCTTCCGCATTTGATTGCGTGAATAGAGGCAAATTATGGCAGATCCTTTCCTCCCTAGAGGTGGACAGGGAGATAGTTTCCTTTTTATATGACCTCCACCGTGACACTAAGGCGGTCGTGCGTTACTCGGCTAGCCTGAATGTATCACGTTCATTCCCCGTTAGGGGTGGTGTCCGCCAAGGATGTATTTTGGCCCCGTTTCTTTTTAACCTTTATATTAATAATTTAGAGAAAATTCTTCTGGAGACAAAGGCCGATTACCCCCAGATAGGACGGCGAGGGCTCCCGGTTCTACTATATGCAGACGATGCCGTCTTGATGGCAAGGACTGAGAGGGGCTTGCAATCTCTTTTATCCACATTTGCACAGTTTATGGGAGATCTGGATTTGAGGATTAATAACACCAAATCATATATTATGCAGGTTGGGATGCGGCCTAGTAGACCTTACACCTTCAAGCTAGGGCTTACCCCGATCCCTAAAACGTTCGCATTCTCCTATCTGGGGGTACTCCTGGATGATAAATTGAATTGGGGGCCTCAACTTACTCGCAAGAGAAATGACCTCAATAGGGAGACTGCTGCAATTTTTAACTTAGCTGTTAGACTGGGGAAAAGACCTGTGGGGGCTCTTTTGGAGCTTTACAGGGCTAAGTGTAGGTCAAAGGCCCTTTTTGGCAGCGAAATCTGGGGATATGTTGACACAAAGGACATTCAAATAGCGGGAAATAATTTCATGAGACGACTGTTATCAGTTCCCCAGGGCACCCTCTCTTTTATTGCCCATGAAGAGCTAGGAATGCCAAATATCATAGATCTGATAGCCTTTCGCCCGGTGTCTCTTTGGCTGAAAATATGGGTTAAGGAGGGGGATTCATTAAACAAGGCAATCCTTAAAGATTGCCTGGCTCTGGATAAGGCATCCAAGGAACCATGGCTTAAATATATTGAAAGGAGTCTCATGAGCCTGGGAAGAGGAGACCTTTATTCTAACCCCGACGGAACACGAAAGGAAGATCTAGCCCTCCTCAAGACGGCGTTTAGCACACGTCAGATCATGCTAAGGGAGGAGAGGGAGCTCATGAAGCCCAGCGTACGTCGCTTTGTCCTATTAAGGACAACAGTGATGGCAGAGCCGTACTTACTGGGTCTCGTGAACTCTTATGATCGATTCCTCCTGACCAGGTTTCGGCTTGATCTTTTTTATCTACTTCTCACATATCCAAGGGGATCAAATAGAGGGCAATCTTTTTTGTCCTGCGGCTGCGATAGTACATCTCCGCAGGACATGGTTCATTTTTGAATGTTTTGCCCTTTTTATGACACTCCTAGAAAATCCTTTTTAATTCCCATTTTGAAACAGGCCAATTTTAAACAAGTGCGCCCTACTTTTATATTCCTTCAGATGCTGACGGGTAACATTGTATTTCATGTATTACGTTTTTTTAAATCTGCCATTAGGCTCAGGGCGAGTTGTGATTAACTGGCCTGTTTCTCATCACCATTTTTGGTTTCATGCACTCGATCAGCCAACAGTTTGCTGATTCATTCAATGGTTTTAACGCACCACTTAATGTGTTTTAACCTATTACTTTTAGTGGATGTGATATGTTGTTCCAGGTGTCCGGGACTTCAGTTGCAATATGTACATACAAGATGAATTGTCAATTTGTTTACATTGTACTATACCATAGTTTATTTTGTTTTTATTGTGCTTTTATGGTTTTATTAAACATGAAACCGAATAAAGATATTTTGAATTGAATTGAGTATAACGGGGGCGGCTCCTCCTCAAGAGCGGAGGAGCGTCGTCCTGTCTGCTGTGAGCGCAGCAGGCACACACAAATAAATAAAATGGCATGTCGATGCTATTTAATTTATTTGACACCACACCGGCTTAGGCTGTGTACATCACGAGGGTGGGGGCGGGGCTGAATCCTGCAAATGCAGGATGACTGCACTGGTCTACAGCGCGCATGTCGAAGTGGCCAGTCATCTTGCAATGCCCAGCCCGACATGAGCACTGTAGACCCAGCAATCCAAAGGCTGTGAAACAGCCAGCCTGGAGATTGCTGGAACAGACCCCCAGCCTCAAAATGAGCACTGGCTTAGCCTGCTCCAACCAATCCTGGAGCTACTCTCATGCTTTGAGAGTAGCTCCAGGATTGGTTGGATCGCGTTCCACTGAGCAGGAAGGGAAGTCCTTCCCTTTCCTGCTGGTGGACAACCAGGATCCCGGCAGAGAAGTGCCATACCGGTCGTGCTCCTGCTCCGTATTATGGTGAGCTGTGCGCCATTGCGCCCCATCATAATTTATTAATGCTAGTCGCCACTGAAGTATAGACTACAAACTCTAAGTTTAACATCTATCTGTTTCAACTAACCATCAACCGAGTCCCCAACTTTCTACCTGGTATTCAGAAGCGGCTGAACAGCGGCATGCTGCCATTATATAAAACTCTGAAATAAATATTTAATTATAAAGATCCTTGACAAGATTGGACACATCCTGTTCGATCCATTAGCCAACAGAAACCATTAGCAAGCAACACACAGGAGAGACAGAGCTTCTCTAATCCAACAGATCCACAATAACACCACCAGACTACCTTGACTCCCGTCAATGAGAAATCAGGACTACACAGGATGCCCAGACTCCAAAAGCAGGACATGACCAGGCAGATGGTGGGAGTGTGCCATACAAATGCTAGTAACACAACACAACCTAATGTGAAATTAATTCAATGGGAGTAGCATAGGGGCACATGCATCAAGGTAGGATTTTGCGAGTCCTTAATTGCGATTATTAAGGAATCGCAATTAAGGACTCGCAAAAGCCTATGCATGTAGGAATCGCTATAAAAATAGCGATTCCTAAACAATCCTTAATTGCGACTCGCAATTTGCGAGTCGCAATTAAGGAATGGCTCACCATTCATTCCTATGGGCCTACAGGCCCATAGGAATGAATGGGGGATTGCATGCGCAATTTGCGAGTACCAGTAGGTACCAATTTCAAGGGTGTAAGGGTGTCAAAAGGACACCCTGTTGCACCCCTGAAATTGTTATGTGCACCCATGTTGCGCACATACATGCCCCAAGGGCATGTGTGTGCGCAACATGAAACTTTTTTGCAAATTACCGACCAGTTTAATTGTTCTGTAATTTGCGGCCCCAAATAGCGAAATCGCTATTTTAAAGTGGTTCTTGCATTGCATTTAAGGAATCGCAAATTGCGATTCCTTAAATGCAATCGCAATTTGAGAAATCGCAATAAATTGCGAATTCTTAAATTGCGATTGCCTTGAACCTTGATGCATCGCAAAAGCACTTTTTGCGGGCGCAACGGCCGATTTTTGCGAATCGCACCGTTTGCGCTCGCAAAAAAGGTTGATGCATGTGACTGATAGACTCAACACTTCCACTACTACAGTGCACCGCAATAACACCAGTTACCACTCTTGTGCATGTTTATTACAAATAAAGGGATTGGGGCAACTCCATAAACAATATACATCAAACTGTATAAAATGTTCCTTTATTTCAACTCTAAGGGATTAAAACATGCATAACTTTAACGCAAGGACATTCAATATAAAAATCTCCTTTCAATCCATTGGTGTACCATACAGGAAAATTCCTGTACCGTTCTACACAATTCAGAGCCATCTAAGCGCAAACAGAAGCAATGTAAAGACAGTGACACAAAGAATAACCAGTGTTGAAATAATGGTGAGAAACAACAACCAACGTGTTTCGCAGCCACAGGTTGCTCCCTCAAGGCTTTGTTATGGAGAATGTTAGAGGGATGTATCTTGTGTGGGACACTGATGAAAAGGTCTTTTGTATAACAAATCTTTTTATGTTAATTCCGGGACATATTTGCGGAATCATTTAAAAAAAATAACATAGTAGTGACATTTTAGAAAGTGCAATGTTCGTAGTAGCCTTTGAGGTGCCTTCAAAACCATTAAAAAATAATAATATAAGATTACATTTTGAATGTAAAAAGCAGCTCGCGCCCATTCGCTAATAACATTGTATTCTTACAAAAAAGCGTACAATGAGCTGTAAAAACAATGACCCACAAACAATATAATTGTAAAACATCTAATTGGGCCTAAAATGATTCCTTGCATGGCCAACTTTTTTGTACAGGTTCAACGAGTCTCCAAGGGAGTCGAGCCCATCTCAGATAGACATTTCAGAGCTTTATCTTTTGATGTGCAATTGTGTTTTTAATGTTGTTCTCTCGGGGACAGTTTTCAATCTGCATCTAACGATGCAGGACATAAAATGGAGCAGTCTAGTTTTCTAGAACACGCGTCAGTAGTTGCTGCAGCCGAGGTAATGAGCGGGAAGAGGCAATCGTATCATCAAGTTTTACATTTTTCTTAATAAGGTTGCTTTTTCAAGGGAGAATTAACAGGCTTTGAATTTGTTCAGAAAAAGTCAATTTTAGTCATCATTATCATCATCATAAAACCTTTATTCGGTTGACAAAAACAACCATAAAAGAGTACAATAAATATACCATAAAACATCTCTATAAAACATATTACCATACAGAATACAAGACTATATGAACTTAGAAAAATACAGTACATTTAACACAAAACTAAAATCAATCAGGTCTCGTCCGCCTAGACATTAGTGCAGCTCGTAAAAAGCAAGATACCGCAAATAAAACCAATTCATTTGGGAGCATCCGCAACTAAACAAGGGCAGGGTGTACTTGGGTAAAAGTGGGTAATTTCAGCACGGGGACTAAAAACCTCTTCCTGGGCCAACTAAATAGTCACATAGAATGACAAAGTGTAAGATGTCCTGTGGAGACCTATTGTCGCAGCGAAAGGGTGACCTAGCCCCAGCATGAGCCCCCACTGGGTACAGCTAGCAGATGATGTAACTGAATGAATCTAAGCCTAGCCAGTAAAAATCTAGCTAGGGGATTGCGTACCAAACTTAGGTAGGGCTCCATGCCCTGTAGACCTTCAGAAGCAAGTGTCCCCCCACTGAAGGTTTCTGTAACTCAAGCTGCTCCCTTGAACTCAAGGCTGGCTCAAGGAACAAACTCTTGGTATTTTTCAGTTCTCGGGGGGACAAGGAATACGGGTGAAAAAAGATGTCTGTTTTCTCCATGGTGGCGAAATCTGTCTTTACATACGCTATCCAAGGGATTCTGTGCGCGTAGTCAAGGGACAAACAGTCTGAAAGGATCAGACGATTATGTTTTAAGTCCTCCCCAGTGCAAACCTTAATCCAGGCCAAAAAGGGGCTGAGGGCAACTAAATCGAGTAAATGTGAGATTCCAAGCCACTGAAAAGGCCGGAGTGCATTGCGGAGCTTGCACTAACCGACTGAGAAATTGTTTTTCAACAACTTCGATTTTCTCAATATTTGCGAACCACCAAACCTCACTTCGCATATAGGACACACACTTGGTCTGATATACCTTAAGTAACACTTGCGGGTACCAAGAACCCAACCTACGTGCAAAGCTATTTACTGCTCCAATGGTTTTGATAAGTTCAGATTTGTTATCCTCAATTAGGGATTTCCAGTTGTTTTTCACACCGAATAAAGCCCCTTAGTAGGGAAAGGCGGACACTTTCCCCAAGGTGTGGTCAGCCCCCTAATGATTTTGGAGCTCGTGGATCGTGGGCCGGCTACCATGATGTAGGACTTCTAAAAGTTTACAGAGAGGTCCAGGCTCCCCATGAAGGAGATACATTTGTCCAGAAGTTGCTGCAGACTCCTGGCCGTGGGAGGCATAAGGACCGCATCATCAGCAAATAACAATACCGGAAGTGATCTAGCCCCCACTCGTGGACAGTCCATCTCGACAGAAAGGAGGGCTAGCTCAAGCCCATTTACATACAATGTGAACAGGAATGGTGCTATAAATGCACCCTTGGCGGACACCACTTCTCGTCGGGAAAGACCGTGTGCGGGCCAACCCCTGCGAAAAATGCACTGAGGCAGTAGTATCAGAGTGCAAATCAGCCAAAGGGCCACGATGCTTGAGTCTACCCTCAGCTGGATCAACAGGGCCCAAAGTTTGGTACGATTAACCCTGTCAAATGCAGACGCAAGGTCCATAAATGCTAAATGGAGAGATTCTGGCCGGGCAACTGTGTATTTGTTAATTATCAGATGGAGGTACAGGCATTGGTCAGATGTAGACCTGCTTGGTCTGAAACCATATTGGACGTCACTCAAGATGTCACTGGTGTCAGCCCACTCCAGTAACCTGTTAAGGACTACCCTCCCTAGAACCTTTACCTCCGCATCTATCTGGGAAATGGGGGGAAAACATTGCAGATTGTCCCTGTCCCCCTTAAACACAGGCACAATCACCGCTGATGACCAAGAGGTCATCGCCCGGCTCGAGCAACCCGGGTCAAGAGGGGACCCATAACTCGGAATCAGCCGTGAAAAGATCTGGGGGAATCCCATCCGGATCCGGGGCCTTATTGCACGATAATGCACAAATGCCCTGTGTGACTTCAGCTAGGCCAAAAACCACAATATCAGTCCTTAGCACAGTTATTGTCCTATCCATGTCCACCTCCCCGTGCCCTGGTTATAGACCTCTTCAAAGTGTTCTACCCATTGTTGTTCAGATATGTGATGGCATATTGCCGGGGCGGACTCTTCCACAAAACAATGTCTATTGACCACCTTCCCCACTCACCCATGCCTGGCCTAGTTCCTCCCAAGCATTTTCCTGCAGGGTAGATTTAGAGGTGGCAAGAGCCTACTTATACGCCTTCCTGCAAGATGCAACTAGGCTACTGTTCCTAGAAAGCTGCTTGAGGGCTGCCCTTAACAAGCGAAGGCTCCTCGATCAGTTTCCGTCAAACCACCTAGGGTCATGTAGGCCCGGTTTAGGCGCCGGTAGTAACAATAGTCTAGATACTTCATGGGCGATCGATCCCATCAAAGGTTTGTAATACATCGCTCTCTGTGGCATCCAGATCCAAAGAGGTGGAAAATTCCTGTGTGCAACCAGCAAATAGAGAGGCATGCCATTAGGTCCACCAAAGACCATTTGAGTCTTCTGCCCTGATTAATCAGAGAGAGCGCACTCCGGACATTTCCCTGTGCACAGTCAACAACAGTTCCTGCTTCTAGAGCTAAGGACATGGGATTATGATCGCTAAATGGGCTATAAATGATGATGAAATTGGAAATGTGCTGGAATAGAGGCCCTGACACAAAAATAAAATCAATAATTGACATACGGCTCCTTCCTTTGAAACTTGGGAAGATGTGGGGATTGGAGGAATTGGCCAATTTTTCCCAGGTGAATTCAAGATTGTGAGCATCCAAGATGGCTTTCAACTCTACACCTTCCCTGGTGTGTGAAAAGTGAAGGCACTGAATACATTTTGGGTTTTGGGGCTGTCTTCCTAAGAGGGCTTTCGCAAAGATGGCAATTAAAATCCCCCTCAAGTACCAACAGTTCCCTCCCAGTTCCAGACTCCGTCAGAGAAGTCAATTTTAATCAAATGAGGACTTTGTGATGCGCTGTTCTAGCAAGTAGATATAAGGAGGCGGAAGGATAATGGTGGCCATGCAGCGCTGTGCCAGTCCAATGTTAAAGGGTGGCTTAAGGAAAGAAAAGTAAGTAGCCATCTTTAAGTCAAATCTCTTTTGCTAAAAGTGTGTCACCCAAGTGCTTTTCAGATTCACATAACAAGTAAGAATTAAAAAGAGATACGAAATATAAAATTTAACTAGGGATGTGTGAGGGCAAAAGGTTTTTCTTTCACAAAAGTCCGAGGAAAAAAGGATGACCAACGCACATCCATTTTACAAAGTTGTGGGAAAAAGAGCTATCAAGCGGACTCACAAGAAAAAGATACATCCCTTTTCAGTGCCAACTAGTATTTGCGAGGAAATAGTGCCAATATGCATAGAAAAACTGTGTCAATATGTTAGCTTGGAAAAATCATGAAACTCTGTGAAGTAAACTAGCCCGATATTCGGGATCTTCACAAGACTTTGCTCGTGTGACAAAGACTTTGCACCCACCTAAATTTAATACAACTGAAGAAATGTTAGAAGGAGAGGAAGCCAAAGCAAAGAAAGATTTCTAACTTTGGCATTTTTGGTCACAATTGATGGACAAACACTTGATAGAAGCCTTGAAAATTTGAACACGGGAAGAGTTCTTTTTTTGTCTCCTACACAAACCTGATTGGTTGCAATAAAGAGAATCCCAGGATCTCATCCATGGATCACTTTTCCTCAGTTCTGTGGCTGATTCCGGGCAACGTGCCATGCTGGGATGCAAATATCCGATCCCAATTTAAAGAACTAGAATGTGCGAACATTTATGCCTCCAGATAGCACCTGCGACTGTGGAAATGTAACACATTTGTAGGATTGTCCTCACTTTCAAATTTAAGGGGAGGGGTGTGAGCAAAGGTGTTCCCCAGGCTGGCTGGGGCAGCAGTGAACACTCACAAACTTGTAACTTCACAAAGTGTTTTCACACCGAATTGTTGTGCCTACGTTAGTGCCAAAAGTCTGGAGTTTGTGTTCAAATTGGGTATTACAAAGATCCAAATACTCATATTTTCTGGAGGGACGGGAAAGGGATTTCCACACCTTGGAAAAATGTTTTCCACATGATGAAAAGGAATAGTCTGATGTGCAAATGTATACTTGTGCTACAGCTAATGCTGAGGATTTTCATGTCTGTGGACTGTGCCGAGAGGTATGCAAGGAACAGAAGGCATATGCCAGGAACTCCACAATGTGCAAAGACATCTCCACCTCTTGGGGATTTTTGCAAAGCCCTCTAAATCAGACATCTGCGCAAATAGTAGGCGGAAGCTTTCAAAGTGTAAATATCCAACTGGTCACAAGACCAACAAGGAATTGTGGGCTGAATAAACAGAAGTACATTTATCACAAGAAGGTGTAAAAGTAAGAGGAAGATTTATCCTGGTTCTATGAAACATGCAATAGTAACCCTTCTCTTAAAATGGCAGGATTTAGACCATAAGATTCCAGCCAGTTTTAGGCTACTTTCCATCTTGTCATTTTTGCCTAAGATGATTAAGTCAGTGTTGGTGCTTTAGCTGCAAAGCTACCTGGAGTCCCATGCATTGCGTCAGGCGTTGTGGCTCTGAGAATGCTGCCCTTGGCTTGGAAAAGTAACTGGAAATTAGGGGCAGGGATGATGTAGGCGCATTAGAACTTTTTGACTTCTCAGCAGTTTTTCACACTTTTAGCCATGGCCTACTGCTTGCGTAGCCGGAGTGAGTGGTGGGATAGTGGACTGGCTGCGATCCTTTTTTTACAAATCAGTCGCAGGAGATCTATTGTGCCAATTTTTTACTGGAGTCTTCCCTGTAGAATGTGGGGCACTACACGGTAATCCAAGCTGGAATTATAACGGCCCACGTTCTTCAGTGTCTCCTGTACTCCAAAGACACCCACATTTTGTTGGATCTCCATGACGAGTTCACTAATATCAAAAATTTGAAGCCGGCTAAAGACTTAAAAATAGGGGATGGCCAATAACTTCCTAGGCATAAACTCGAGTAAATCGGAAATGCTATTGATGGGTCCTAAACTAGGTAGTGGATTTATGGTAGATTGGCCAGATGATTGTAAACTAGCGCTGAGCATCTTACCGCTGTATGGGACCTGGGTGTCAAATTTTGGTTTGGGTATTAAATTTGCCTCTTGGGTAGCAGCGGCTACAAAAGCACCCCAGTTTTACTTATGTAATCTCTCAAAAATGTGCCTTCCGTTGAGGGTAGGTTGGTAGAATAGGCCAGAGAAAAGCCTAGGTCCAAGCAACTGTGATCTCCACGCTGGTTGGTGTATTGTTCAGCTGCATACTTGAGCCTCTCCCGACATTTGATGTGCTATCGATGAACCGTACAAAACGGGGCAGCATGATCCATCTTCAGCCTTCGGATGTTTGACCATGTTTCCAATCATCGGAAACAACAGAGTTGGTTCGATGTGAAACAACAGGTCACATTGTAAATTCTTTGCATAATGTGAAAGCAGATTCATGTAGTTATGCATGTGTACTTGTCCGGGCGATTGACTTTCTCTAAATCTATAGAGTCACCTTGTTCATCCTCAGATCCAAAACTGTACATCCACAGGTGGTGACAAATGAAAGTGTGGTGGAGGCTTCTGAAGTCCATGCTGTGGAATTAACTGTGCAATTCCATTTGCTCCCTACACAGACTAAATTTATTCAAGGGAGCCTTGACGCTATTTTGTATCATGCCTCAATGGAATACGCAATTGGTACCGTTTACTATGCCGAAACTTAGAGGAAGAAGTGATACTTTGCGTTTTAGGCAAAATTGAAGCCACTACTAGTTGCAAGATTGAGCCGACTCGTTGGAGGTTCTACAATAAACGAGCTGCAAAGCAACCCGAGCCGCCAACTACAGAAAAAGGTCTTGTTTTAGTAAGTGCTATATCATACTCCGCAGTTCATCCACAAAATGTACCCTGCAGCCGCAACAGCGAGTTGTAGAGGTACAAATCGAGTGGTGACTGGCTACATATCTGCTTTACATGTCCTCGCCCTTATAACTTCTGAGACCAGGTCTTCGGATTCATTCACCGAAAACTCCAGCTGACTGTACGATCTGATACTTATGGTGCCTTATTTGGTATCGTTTTACAATGTAGTGACATCACCGTTCGGTGACAACAATTTGTCTTCGTCGCATTGCTCATTGCAAGATCATTAATATTACAAAAGTGGAGCACCACTGAGGTGCCCAATTTTAGTCAATGCTGAATAAATCAAATGAGTGACGCAATATGAACGTATGTGGCAAGAACTGAGTCCCTAAAACTTTTCCTGAAATATGGAGATATTTGGAAGAGTGAGTTCCTGTTTCAAAAGGTGCCTGGGTAGGATGATATGCACTTAGTCTATGTCACTATTACTAACATACTTGAATCACAGCTCTGTTATGTACTAATAATAACTTAGAGGACGTGGGTCTTCAGTCCAACTTTTCTTTTTTTTCTCTTCTCTGGCTTTTTTCTTGTTTTCTTTTTCTTATAATGAATTGTTTTGTCCATCTGCAATCGTGATGTCCGATGTGGGGTCAGATTATATTGATTAATGAAAAGACTTTTCTACTTGGATAAAAAATATATTTTTTTTAACAAAGAGAGCCTTGGGGTGTATTTTCTCGAACACGAGGATGACGCTCTGATATATTTTATTGTACTTGCAAGTGACTTCTGTACATTATCTCTATATGTTGGGATATTTTGTTCATTTTGTATCTGTTGTATTTTATTGTGTCATTGTCTCTTAGTTTTAACTGTAATGTTTCATTTGTATTGTACTGATGTTCAGCGCCTTGAAGCTGATTTACGTCATAGTAAATGGTTGAATATCGAAATGAACTAAACTAAATTAAGATGGATGAGATCTTCTGGAGCACAGCACAAGGGAACAGGGATCAATGTATTCCTTTCCCTTCGTTTTTATCCTTTGTCCATAGTATAATCTCGATCCCCTGTTTGATATCCGAACAATCTGTTAAGACATATAGCCCTATTTTTCTACGTTTGTACACTTACTTTTAGATTCTGTTTCTGTTAGGGATAAACTTTCTGCGTCTTAGTTTTATCTTAAAGTTATATCTTTGTATAAATGTAACCTACCTTTTCACCTCTCCATTTTAAAGACTGTGTTCAAAACTGTAATGGTTTCATTTGACTTTTAGAAATGACATTCCATTATTCGTATTGGTTTGTATTCCCATTTCCTGCTCACAATCTATGTGCTACGCTCTAAAACCTAAAAAGTTATTGTAGAAAAATGTGTTTTTATTTTCTTCTTCATTATGCTGGCACAAAGGAAACCTTAATTTTAAAAATTCTAATATTTACTGCTTGCTTGCATTTACTATACAGGGCTGTGAAGTCCATTACACGCTCCAAAAAAATCTAAATAACTAACACAAGAAGGAAAAGAAACATGGGGGGAAGACGTGGGGATTTTCAAAACTTGAGTGAGCCCCTGTAAGGATTCAGTGGAAGACAAGACAGTAAAGCTAAAAGAAAGAAAATGACGAATAGGATAAGGGGAAAAAATTGGGGATGGAAAGAAGGAAGGAGAAGGAGGGGGAAAGAGTGGTAAGAGGGAGAGCAAACGACAATGGAGAGAAAGTGGGAGGAAGAAGGGCGGACGTGGAAATGGGTGTGACTGAATGTAGGGAGGTAGAGGGAAGGAGGGAGGAAGACGGAAGAGTCATTGGGAGGGAAGGTCGTAGCTAGGAGGAGAGACAATTGACAGTAATTCAATCTCACAGCCTTCTCGCAGGACCATCTAAATGCGCACTGTTTCCTGCCACAGTGTCCCCAATATGGGTGTCTTCTTGAAATTCATAGTCATTAGAACATCTTCACCTATGTAGAGGATCCAGGAACACATCTTCATCGTCACAAATGTGCATTTTTGAAAATGAGCTAATGAAGAAGGGGCAGTTTATGGCTTTTTAAGCCAATTTCAATGAATAATATTGCATTATATATCCTCTGTGGAGAAAGAAGAAGAAGCCGTAGCATGAAATGGTGCATCTATGCAATGTAAGATATGAAGATCCTGAGACGGCTCCTCGAAGGGTTCCAGGAGAGTCACTGAACCGCCACCAGGATGCACCGCTTGAGACAGTTGGGCAATTCATTGTGGCAGAAGGTCTGAACAAGGAGGCAGTGATCTGGTTCCAGCGATGCTCCTGGTCTAACAGGAAGGGGCGGGTTTAATTTAGGCAGGCATGACAGACGTTGTTGCAGGGCCGAGGGCAACACACGCGTGGCCCTTGGTAGGTCAAGGATCTATTTCAAAGTTTAATATAAATGCCCTGTGGGTAAAGGAGAGTGGACAGATCGAGCATCTGTGCCATAATGTGGAATTAGTCAGGCTAAAAATCCTTGTCATTTCATGTTAGCAGCCTTGTCATTAATAGGGCAGTTTTGCTGTAAAATTTACTGATAAATGTTGCAGTAGGAGCATGGGGCCCTTAAACAGCGCAGGGCCTGAGGAATAATGTCCCTTCTGCCCGTCTCCCCTTCTGATTGGCCTATACTTAGGCATTTAAAGAACATACCTAGGACAGAGAATTAGGATTACAAGTATATTGCTTGTCCTTCCCCGTCATTCGATCCTCTCCGATATACAAATTGCTTACCGCCACCAGAAGTAAGTTAAACCAGAAGCTGAGGGAAGATTACCCGTGGAAAATCAGTTAAGCAACCAGGCTGCACAAAGAGACCTGGTCAGCCTAATCATGAGTCGAAGTCAGATTCTAAGCAATAAGGCTTGTCAAATGTATGACCTGATGTCAAGGTGGCCGTCTGTAAACCTTGTTTATGGTGACTTTCTTCTTGAAAACACCATTAGTGGAATAAGCGACGTGTTTAACCAGAAAGTTCCTACTAGTGTTTTGGTAACAAGACGTAACAGAGGACAATGTACATATAGTTTTGGGTTATCTAGAAGGGTCCAAACCAGTAGCGGCACTCATCGAAACAGCAGCAACATCTGCCATACCTTTGGTGGAATATGGCGCGTGTAAACCAAGAAGGATCGTACTAGCTTTTTGATACGAAGCTGTAACACAGGACACTGTCCATCTAGCTCTGCGTTTATATATCGAAGAAGCTAAGCCAGTATGGATAGCTTTAAAGTTATATACATTTTATTTATGTCATGTACTATAGCGATAAAACCTAAGTGCACTCCTTATATTCATTTGATAAATGAGTTCCCACTAGGAAAGATTGTTCGCAAGAAAAGAGGACAGTAATTGTTTTGCGATAAGCTGAAGTGTCTTCCAAGGAAGTTTGAGTTCTTAAAAAACACTCTTATTATGCTGAAATACCATGTAAGACTCTTTTGAACATAGCTTGAGTGTCACCCAAACACACAGCTGTGCTCAGTGGTCCTCACAGCATCCTTCCAGAACAGATGTCGAAGGTCAGGCGGAGACTTATTTCAGAAGACCGGCAAATACATTTTGAAAGGATTGTGACTGGAGGATTCTTTAACAAAAAACTATAATTTCTGGGAAAATGTAAAAGGATACGCAGGAAGGACAGTTTTGATGGGTGGTACTCCCACCCACACCCACCCCCCAAGTGTACTTCAGATGAAACTCTATTCAGCTATGAGCAGAAGGTAAGGTAGCTCCATCTCTTCCGTGCATTATCCCCAGAGATTCTCACCCACCTTTAAGTCACAACAGCCTCTTCAGTGGGGGTGTGGGGTGTTTAGCCTCTTTTTGCCCCTCACATCATCCTGTAGTGTAGGAACTTCACACTTGCATGGGGTAGAGTTGAGGGGCCAGGTGGCAGATTCAGACACTAAAGGGTAAGGGCAGGGGTCTGCCGGAGATCTGGGAAGGAGACTTGGGCTGCAAGGAACTTTCCTGTCTGGGTCCTCGGATAGGGCAGTCTGGGAACCCAACCACCCTCTGGTGTGACCCACTGGAGCTATGAGAACTGCCTTCATTGGTCGGCTTCAAATTTTACTAGAACTTTCAGTAGAGGTGGAAGAGCTGAAAGCTGTCTGCAGCCGAGACATAAAAAGAATGGATGCACATAAAGGGAGAGAAAGCAACACTTATTTAGCTATCATAATTTGAGACCGCAAACTTCTGAAACCAATTTCTGAATGTGTTAAGAGGCATCGTGGCTGAAAACTCTGCCTCAGTCGTTAATGGAAAGTGTTTTTCCAAATGCTCATGGTTTATTCATCTTGAGAGACACAGTGAACTCTGCGCATGCGCCGAGGGCAGCCACGGTGTGGAAGGAAGAAATAACAAAATGCATCAGCCTAGGAGATTTAGTAGTCACGTGAACAGCGCCGAACCGCATGGATGGACAGACGGATAGGATGGAGTAGTTAAGCAGGCAGACTGACACGATCCATAGATAAATAGGCAAGCAGCATATGTGGATAGATTGGTGGTCAATAGATAGATGGACAGACAGGCAGGCAAGCAGGCTGCCAGACAGACAGACAGGTGGGTGGGTGGGTGGATGGATGGATGGATGGATGGGTGGATGGATGGATAGATGGATGGATGGATGGATTGATGGATGGAAGGATAGTCTGTGTTTATATGTGTCTTTCTCCCTGTCTGACACACAGCTGTATTGACATGCATACAGACAGACTGATAGATAAGTAGCTACATAGTCTGTCTATGCACCTGCGTGTCTGGCAGACACACTCTCTCCCTCTCTCTCAGCACACTGAGTAGAAATGACCCTGCACGCCAGATATAACCTTCCCGATCAGATTAACGCTGAGGGATGCTTCAGGACTTCCTCATATAACTGGCAGGCGAGTTCACCTTCTCAATTTTGCGATTTATTAGGAATGGAAACAAGGCCCTCGAGTTACATCAGAAAATATCTTCTCTTCTGAAGCCCAGTGAATCGAAATGCAACTCGGCGGATCCTTGAAACCCCTTCTGGCAGAGCACAGACTCTCAGAGAGGCTTTTATTCACTCTCTGGCTCCGAGTGCAGGTAAACAATGTTTGATCTGTGATGACAGCAGTGGTTTAAGCAGCACATTGTGGCTACAGAAAGGAAGATGAATTTAAAATGAGATGCACCCTGTAATCTGGAAATAAATACAGGGAATATTGTTTTTACTGCACTGTGTCATCTTCATGAAAGCCCTGTAATCACAGTGTAGTAAATCGATTATCCGGCTTAACCTACGTCATTCTCAGCAGCCCTCTTAGGTTATAGGCTTATGTTATGTTAAGTTCATACATATCAGTCATTCTTAAATGTAATATTTGTATAGTGCATGCTTGCTGTGTAGAAACAGTGTCTCCATAGGCAGACTCTTAAACTCCTCTCGGCTATGCATATTTTTTAAATTAAATGTTATTAGCAGCTATTGCATTCTATCTGTTTGTGTACTTTAATGTTTCTCCTTTGTTCCTCACTACTGAGAGACTTTGATGCCTGTTACCATTCTGGCTAAATATGCTGCATAGATTTCTAAACCTTATAAATTGCTTTGTAAGCTAAAACATAAATAAAAATTCAATAATAAAAAAACACGCCGTGGAACACCTTGCACAGGAAAAACGAACAAGACACGGATTACCTCTCACTGAGGATTACAAGAGGAAACGATTATACTGATAACAGCATTAAGGTATAAAGATACTGCTTGGTTATGATAGGGCGGAGTATGGCAAGGTAAGGTTAGTTTGTGGCCAACATTTGCATGATCACAATCTACAAAATAAAAACAATGATTGTCAGAAAAAAGTTCGACATCACAAACAATTTGCATCATTTTATCTTGTTACCATGGGTGGCTCCTCTGCTAAGGCGGATGAGCGTTGACCCTCTGCTCTCAGAGCAGTGGAAAAGGTTAAAAATAAACTGATAATAACAGCGTTATTATCATTTTAATTTTTGGTTGCTGCAGGGCGGGGCTGGTGGCTCAGGGAGGTGGAGTGGTTTATGCACTTAAGTGCGCATGACGGTTTGGCCGGTCAAACAGTCATGCGCACTTTGCATATTCCCCACCAGACTGTTATGCTCAGCCTGGTGAGGCACATGCACAGACTCCCTGTCCCCATCTGAGCGCTGAACCACGGTGCTGAGACCAATCACAACACGCTGCATTGCAGCTTTGTGATTGGCTTAGGGAAGCCTGTGTGCTTCCTGCTTCTTCCGGACTCGGAGTCAGGAAGAGAAGAGAAGCAAGACAACGAGGAGAGCTGGCGGAAAAGGTAAGTGTTCTTTAAAAATATTTTTCAAACTGCCCCACTGCCTTGCCACCCCCGTTCTCTACCAGCCGCCACTGCTTGTTACTGATACATAACTAGTAGCTATTGCTGTCAATCAGACAGAAACAATTTGAGAGAGACACAAAGCAAATGACAGAGAGAGAAAGACAGAGGCTTGAGAAACACAAAGCAAAAGTGAAAGAGATAGAGAGAATAGCAGACCAAACGCATTTTAACAAGCATTGCAATGTCAATAGGCCTGGCTTATTACTAAAAGTGCTCTTTAGTCACTGGTGAGTTTAGGCACTGAATATGTCCTCATATTTGTACTCTGTCATCCATCCTTGCATTCATTTATCCTTTCATCCACCCACTGATTCATTCTTGCATTCAGGCATTTATTCATCTGCAATAAAATACAAACACAAATTGAACAAACATATGCAGGATAAATCAAAAGAGATAAAGTAGAAAAAAGAAGACACCTAAACACTACAGGTGCTAGCTTGCAATAAAAAATAAAATTAAATAATGGGTCTTGCAATGGTAGACAACATGGCCACCACATTTAGAAGTGTTGGTCACCTTGAGAGGGTTATACAATGATACATTATGGACAAGTCCATTCCAAGATGGCTGTCAGACGTAGACGCAGCAGATGCGTGCTATGCAGAGCAATACAGATGAAATGCGCAGCAAGTCAATGGCCCAGTACCAGAGTCTGTGGAGCTGCAATATGCTATAAAAAAATAAAAAAATCATAAAGGAGAAGAACGGAAATTATAGGGGATCTTTTACAGTAAGTCAGACCTATTGTCCGTGTTGTCAAGTTTCAAAAGAAACAGATCAGAGCTTAGACCTTTGACATAGCATTTCCTGATGTAACAATCAGGCCATTAGCCTTTAGAGTTAGCTTATCACCATAACCGACTCAGTCAGGCCTATTGTATTAAGCATAAGCTTTCCCAAACAGTATTCATCACTCATACAATTATAAGATTAAAAATATGTTCAAAATTATAGTAGGCAAACCAATATACAACCCCTCTAAAGCGGGCCGAACAAGTCTTCTTCAAACCCCAGGGTGTGTCAGATGGACTAATAAAGACGAAAAACAATGCTTACTATAAATCATGGAACTAATACATTTCCACAGCCTTTAACTACGTGTAATACGAATCCACACCATAGGTGCATATTGTCTACAACAAATGTTTTTCACATTAAATAAGCTAGGCCTTGTGCCTTTGTCATAACTTTAATAATAAACAGATTAGACCCATGGTACGAACATAACTTTTCCCGTTAACCTCTCAGGCCTAATCGCCATTGTCACTAGACCTCTCATCATAACCAGTTTAGGCCTTCTGTTATGTTATGTTATCGTGTCTTGTAGAGCGCAACGGCTGCCCCAGCGAAGGAGCGTCCCGGCGCTAATGCAGGAAAGACTGACGGAACATACGAAACGGCAAGCACTAAGATGCAGAGAAAAGATAGGTCTTAATGGCCTTTCTGAATGCTAAGTAATTAACAAGGCCACGAATCTGCCCAGGGAGTGAGTTCCAGAGAGTGGCGGCTCTGAAACGAAAAGAGCGGCCACCAGCCCTAACTCTGCGTGTCCGAGTAACCACCACCAAATGCTGACCCTGTGAGCGGAGGAGTCAAGTAGGGGCATATGGCAGCAAAAGATCAGCCAGAATAGGGGGCGTGGCCAATTTTAAAATCTTGAAGGAGATACATAGGGTTTTGAATTCAATGCGTCTGGCCACGGGTAACCAGTGGAGACGTCGAATGCCGTTTGACACAGAGCAAGATTTACGCAGACCTAGGAGTGTTCTAGCTGCTGCATTCTGTGCCCTTTGCAGCCTCGAGACCTCCGCTTTATTGGACCCTAGATAGAGCGAACAGGCATAATCAAGTCTCGACATAACCGTCGTTTGAATAATGACCTGACGTGTAGATGCGTCAAAAAAACCCAGCAAGGGTCTGAGCCCTCGTAAGAGACCGAAACAGGTCCCTGCCGTCTTTTTTGTTTGGACTCGATAGTTTAAAGAAGAGTCCAGCCAAACCCCTAAGTTTTTTACTGCCTGCTTTGGAGAAGGGGGGGGTACCGAGGCTGGCTGGCCACCAGCGCTCACTCCACCGACCATGGTCCTTTCCTACTAGCAGTACCTCTGACTTGTTGGAATTCAGTTGGAGGCAGTTGCTGTTCATCCACTCGGCCACTGCCGCAAGGTCACCCTGAAACTTAAGGGCGTCTCGCTCGGTGTTATTAGAGAGTGCCACCACCAACTGAGTATCGTCAGCGTAGGAGACCATGGTCAGTCCCCTGCTGCTGGCTACTGCCGCTAAAGGTTGAACATAGATATTAAATAGCAGGGGACTGCTTTAAGCTTACGTTTTCACCAGAAAACCATGAGGCACACATTCATAAAATCCCACATATATAGCAATAGGGGATTGGGGGCAGCTGACCAGGGGGAGGTATGCCTCCATGATTTTTTGGGGGAATAGTTTTGGGCTACAGCTGGGATGTAGCAAGGGTATACCCCTGGGCAGTTTGGACTTCTTCCAGCCATTTTGTATTAGATGACCGGGTAGCTGATAGTTTGTAGGGAAAGGAAAAAGTTTCAAGGAGATAGTTGTGAGAATTGGTGGAATGACAGACGAGAAGGTCGTGCAGGCGCTCTGCTTACTGCGTGAGGCCGGGCACCTGGATTTACTGGTGGAGGGTGGGGCAGCAGTCTCCAGCCGTCCGTCTCGTTGAGCCTCTGAAGGGTTGGCGGCAGCAGTATGGGCCAGTTCTCCACCGCAGAACAGCACCAAAAAAAAAATGGCAACAGGTGGGGGGCTTCCAAGGGGCTGCTCGCGGGTGTGGCAAGCAGCCCTGACAGCGGTCATGGACAGGAGAGGTGGCCCAGGAGCTGACGTGACCTCTGGTGGTGGTCAGGTGATGCCTGATAGTAGATGCATGGTGGAGCCCGTGGCAGCGAATGGACGGGGGTCGCCTGCAGGCAGAAACTCGTGGCGAGAGGGAAAGGAAGGAAGTGCGCTATCGCTAAAGGAGTGCGGGTGCTCTCGATTCAGCGGAGGCGGGCTCAGGGGAAAGGGCAGATGGAGGCACACACTCCCATGGGCAGCGCGCACGTCTTCTCGTGAAGAGACTGGGGCAGGGGCGTAACAAACACCCCCACAGCCCCCACGGTGCGGGGGGACCCCCAGTCTTCAGTATGTGAAGGGGGCCCCCTCAGCTCATCTGTAGAGGGCTGTGAGAGGCTTGCTCTAAAGCAGCTGCAGTGTGCAGCCTGCTCTGAGCTCCTGGCGCTGACCCAGGACTGAAGAGAAATAAGTAACAAGTTACATTGTTTCTCTTCAGTCAGAGCCAGGCCCGGAAAAAGGATGGGGGTGGGGGCCCCAGAGAGAGCGTTCACCACAGGGCACAGCCTCTGAGAAGGGACGAGGCAGGACAGAGCTGACAGGGGCAGGAGAAGGATTGCAGCTCCAGGAACAGGATCTGCTGGGACACATTGGAAGGTAAACAAGCATTTGCAATATATAGTTTTGCAATACATGCATTTGCATATATGCAAGTCATATATGGTTTGGATTGGAATTCTTAGTTGTGGAATTGTGTTGTGTGGATTGGATCTGTGTAGTGAAATAATGTGGCTTGGTGTGCAGTGTAATTATGTGGATAATTGTGTGGTATTGAGTGTACTGGACTTATGTGGAGTGGGATTGAGTGTCTTGGAGAGAGATTATCTGGAATGGTATTTTGTGTTGTGGAGTGGTATATAGTGGAGTTTACTTATGTGGTGTGCTGTTAAATATTGTAGCATGATGTGGAATTTTGTGGTGTAGATTGGATGTATGTGGTGTGTTGTGTAATTGTGTTGTTGGTTTGAATTATGTAGTTTGTTGTTGAATTATGTGGTGTGGAATGGAAATGTGTAGAGTTGAATTTGTGTGACGTGGAAATGTGCGCTGTTGAGTGAAAATTATGTTGAGTGGTATTATGAGGCATGGTGTGAAGTGTAGTTATGTGGAATGTTGCTACGTGGCATAGACTGGATTTATGTGGAGTGTATTTATGCAATATGGAGTAGAGCATAATTATGTGGAGGTAAATTATGTGGTGCTGAGTAGTATTATGTTGAGTGTAATTATGTTGTGTGATGAATTGTGTGGGGATGAATTGTGGAATTGTGTGACGTGTGAAATTATGTGGCATGGTGTGGTGTATAATTGTACGGAGTGGAATTATGCAGCATGTTGCAGGGTTTCTATTTTATGGAGGGTAATTATGTGTTTTGGAGTGGAGTGTAAATATGTTGTGTGAAGTATAATTATATAGGTTGAAGTGGAATTATGTGTAGTTGAATTGTGTTGTGTGGAGTGTAATTATGTGGTTTGGAGTGGTATTAAGTTGTGTGGAATGTTATTATGTGATGTGGAATTATGTGGTATGGAGTGAAGTGGAAATATGTGTTTTTTAATTTTTAGGATGGTAATTATGTGGTATGGATTGTTGTAGGGTTAAATTATTTATAGTTGAATTGTGTGGCATGGAATTATGAGATGTTCAAATGTGCTGTGTGTGGCAGACTTAGCATAGCTGCCAAGGTTTCAGATTGCGATGTGTGACATTTTCATAATTTCAGTGTAATTATGAGTGACATTTCAACGACTATGAGTGACAATTTCACGTGAGCAAAATCAAGCAATGAAGAGGAGGGAAATAAATAAATATTAGAAATTATGCCCATTTGAGCAACTAGAAACTCTAAGAAAGTCCCTGAACTAAAGTGCGCTAACAGCAGGCTACTGAAAACTGAGCAGAGTCAGACTGCGTGAATGTCACCCATTATTACAGTTAAATTATGAAAACGTCACACTTACCAATCTGAAACCTTGGCATCTATGAGTGAATCAGTGTGAAAATGTGCTCTAATTGAGGTGTATTCCTCTGCACCCTCATGGTGACCAGCCTGCCAGGTGTCTTTGCAAACTTCCAAGCGCCAAGCAGTTTTCCATCAGCTACATGTTAATGTAACTCTACAAAATAAATACAGAGGTTTGCCTGCGCCAGGTTACACTTACTCCAGCACTTTAAAAGTGGCAGTTCATTCAAGGTCCAATCAGGCCTCCCATAATGTCTGGTTACTCTGCGTAGAAATACTGCAAAGTTTTTTTTAAAATGCTAATCTGTGGTCAGATTAAACCTTCCAAAAAGAGCTGCTTTCATCTATGAGTAATCAGTCCGTTTCTGCGCTGCTAAAATCACAGTAAGACCCAGTGACCTACCCTCTAATGCCTCCTCAGTGATCTTCTGTCTGAGGTAGGGTGCAACTGGGATCTAACATGTTTTAGGACTATGTGATCTAGACTGCCCTGGGCTGAAGTGTTTTGTCCATTTAGCCAGGAGTGTGAGAGGAGGGGAGATCCGAGCCTGAAGCAGTATGTGCAGTGGTGCCTCTGATGCTCCCAGACTAGAGTTAGGCCACAGCTCCCTGCGCCACGGTAGGCACCTAGACCCTTGGCGCAATCAGCTCGTCTGTGGAGCAAGGTCTGTAGGTGCATTAATACAACACCTGCTGGACAGAGGGGGGGACCTGAGGCTTCTTCTGTGTGTGTGTAAATTGGGCCTCACGTGCCTGCGACCAGCAGACAGAGGCCCGAACTTGAGAGGCTGGATGAGGCAATATAGTAGACTGTTAGAGCATGCCTCTCGATGGACTCTAGTCAAAAGAGGAGCATTGAGGACCGCGGGAGGGCTAACAGGCGTTGGATGGCTGCGAGGTGACTGACCACAGTAATAGGTGGAACTACGAGAGATGACTGGAGGCGCTAACCCTCTGAGGAGCAATAATTCATGGCAGTAAGGGGAGGGGAGGTTATGTCTATGCACTCCGAGAGTGTATTGTGCGGTATCAATACAGTGTCACCTGGGTACAGTAACGCTTTCGGAAACCATTGTCACGCATTTAGCAATTACTCAATGTAACACCCCTAATCAGTGCAGCTATATATCTATCTTGCATCTGAAGAAATCAACGCTCTGACACAGGTAAGAGTTACCAATACACCTAGGTCACAGGAGTTACGGGACCTTCACAATTAACGTTTTTGTTTTTCATTCCGGTATGTCTGCTGCTGAAAGTAGCTATTACCGCCATGTGAAAGTTTCGAAGAAAACAAGTAGGAATCAGCCTGGAAACAGACTCCCGCATGTTATTCCTTTAATACTTACTCATCGTTATTTCCGTTCCCCAACAACAAAACAGCAATGAAATTGGGCACTTCAGTGCTGTGGTGTCATTGTGTTGGAATCTTAGATCCCGGCTCCTCCATGCAGAGCGGCCGTTTTTGCACATCGCTCCCCGCAGGGAGGCGGAGGTTATCCCGGGTCACATCACCCACTCCAGAGCTCCGGTGCCCTTCTCAAGCCCCTAGCTCCCGTCAGGAACCAGTCCTTGCATATGTCGCACTCAAAACGGCTGACATCATAGGGCTGCCGATGCATGGCGCGTTTCTGCAACAAATCCTCGCGAGACCTAACTTTATGGACATACTACAGAAATACGGCAAAATGTTGTGAGCATAGAAAAGGGACATTCATTACAGTACTACTACACAGGCAGCTGTACTGCATAACGAAATTTACCGCATCGCGTTTAGGAGACAGGGGAAGCACCAGAAAACAGACGGCGGCCACATGGAAATAATAATACACCAGCATTGATTGGCAGCACTGGTACCCGAGGAGGCGTGATGCCTGTTATGTGTGATTTTGCATTTCAGTGCGGTGATGCGGATCACCACACTTAAATGCGTTAGTCTAACGCCAGATGCGTGGTACTTGGCACGGCTGAATTAGGTGGCGTGGATTTGGACAAGCTGTGCACGCTAAGGCTTTTATGTCATGGGGTATAAAGTGGACGTTTGTCTATTTTTCTTTGTAAAAATAATATGGGCTGTTTCTTTACCTTCCAGTACATTTCTGAACAATTTGTTAAGCTAAATTGTATTGTTGCATTGTGTGCGCATGCAGGGAAGAACAAGTGTCTGGCAGACATGCGAAAAATCATCCTACGTCTCAGTATTAACTTCCACACTTCTGAGCAGTAATTCCAATCAAAGAATGAGGTACCTGTTTGCTTTACAACGACAGTTAGTAAAACAGGTAAGTGTTTTGCGAGCCTTTATAAGTAGCGAAGGTTTTAAAGGGACTTGTTTTCGTGCAAGGTATTGCTTTTCCCAGTTTACGGAAGGGATAAAAAACATCTCCAGATAATAATAGGGTTGACAGGAAGGTGCAGTAGCAGAATATTGATACGTGTGGATCTGGTGAGGACTGCGGGCAGCAAGTGCTTGATACGCTATTTGCATAAGAAAATACTATATATTTTTTCATTATCCTCCATTAGTTATTAGTAAGGAAGGGGGAAGAGAAGCGTTCACCGACAGCATTCGGTTAGTCTTGGGGAGACAAAGAATGCTGTGGTCTGTGGTAGATGCCGTCCAGAAGTCATAGGTATATGTATCAGGAGCTGCCATTGAAAGGAAGTGGAAATGCGCTTTAGATGTTGCCGGTATTGATGGCTACTGTGCGGTTGCAGACTTCGCTGGGCTGACAGTGGGTGGGGAAATGCTACGTTGTCACTATAGGTTTAATTACATGAATCGCGCATTCTCGCTGGTTTTTGTCCTTGGGGTACTTGCTGACTTGGTGCTACACATGGGATCAGGTTTGCCTTTGACAGGAGGTATGGTTTAGTGGGGTACATAGTGTAAATTAATGTTGGCGTGAGGAAACAAAAATCGGACCCTTTGTACATTTAATATTATTGTGTGCATCATGCAGAGGATGAAAAGTAGCAGGAACGGCTTTGATGCCGTAGAGGCTAGCAGGAAGAACTGTTTTGGGTGGTCAGTTGAAGAGATTGTTTAACATGTTTTAAACTACCACAGTGGCATTGGGGAGGGCAGCAGCTGAAAGGCTGTCTTTACTGGTAGGCAGTGGTTAGATGGGGACCGGCCATCAGTCTTTCTGTCGGTGGTGGACAGGGGAGCAGTGGGCGGCGGTCACGGGTTCACAGTGACATCCGAGGGGTGGTTTTAAAGGCGGGCGGAAAAGCATAACTGCGGGTTTCGTAGGGGTGAGAGTAGAGTTAATGGATGCATTAGTAGCAGGCACGAAGGCAGTGGTCTGTGTTTGGAGGTGGTTAACTGAGCGGGCTTCGCTTGAAGGTGGGTCATCAAGTAGGAGGATGTGTTTGGTGGGCCGGCTGGAGGCAGTGTTATGTAACTTTGCTGGAAGGCGCAGCAGCAGTATTTACTGATATATGTAAATCGCCCAATGAAAGGGCGGATGACCAATGGAGGAACCAGAATCCTTTTTTTATGGCTGGGGTGAGCCCCTGCAGTATGGCGGGTCGCTGGCCTGAGAGCTCTTGACTGACGCGGAGAATGGGGGGCCCCCTCCATGTACTTTGCAGGGGGGCCCCCTCAAGTTTCGTTACGCCACTGACTGGGGGAGGGGGCCGGAGTACAAGAGGTGGGGGGATAACAGATCGCATTTGGAACGCTGACCACACAGACGGTGGTGGGGCAGACAAGCTGTTGGGCGGGGGCATGAGCAACTCAGTGGAATGAGACTCACCCATCATTGATAACTGGCTTGGCTTGACTCATAAGCTCCGATTACACGCAGGCAGCATCACAGAACCCTTTCCCCGGCACAATGGTTTAATGATGCCCTGCGCAAAAACAAAAAGCTCTGTAAACACTTAGAAAGAGTCTGGCGTTAGTCCTACTGTGAAGAGGATAAACATAAGAATAAGTCGGCTCTGAAGAACTATCACAATAACTGCCACTCTACTAGAGCCTCTTTCTATTCTGAAAAAATAACCTCTGCACAAAACTGCCCTAAAACCCCCTTTTCAAGTAGCAAAAACATTGTCAGATCCCACCAATATTGCTCCAGTTGCCTCCCTTTCGCAACTTCAGTGTGACGAATTACCGAGCTTTTAAAAAAAAAAGTTGCAGACATTCAGGCTTCTTTTTCCTCTACGCTTGACCCTACCTGCTGTCAGTTACGACCTTCCCTGCCTTGCTCTCTGAGTTCCTTTTTGCCTTCCTTACTTTTTCTTTGCTTCTCAACGCCACCAAATCAGGCTCACCTTTAGAAACCTGTCTACCTTCAGTGTTTTGCAAATTTGCCCCACAACCTTTGGATATGCTAACTCAGCTTCTGAATGCATCCCTCTCAGAAGGCTGCCTCCCTAAGGCGTGGAAACACGCAATGGCACGCCCTGTTGAAAAAGTTGAACCTTGACCCTTTCACCTGGTCTAATCATAGGCCAATCTCCCTTTTGCCTACTTTGGCTAAAGCTCTGGAAAAATATGTGAATAAACAACTCACAATGTATACAGAACTAAATGGTTTACTCCACCCCTCGCAATCAGATTTTAGAGCCGTCCATAGCACAGAGTCAGCTCTTCTCTGTGTTACTGAACATCTAAGGTGCCAGTTAGATAAAGGTGGTACTGCTGCATTGATTCTTTTAGATCTTAGTGCAACATGGGACACGGTTAACTATAGCATTCTTCTCCAAAGATTAGAGGAGATGGGTGTGCAGGACAAGGCCTTGACTTGGCTACATTCTTTCCTGCAGGATCATGTCTTCCAGGTACATACTATACAGCATCGTTCAAAGTCTTACCCTTTATCTTCTGGCGTATCTCAGGGCTCCACCCTCAGTCCAATCCTTTTCAATCTTTATGTCAGGCTACTTGCGGATATTGTGGAAAGCTGCAGTCTCACACGGTTTCGTACGCTGACAACACCCAGATTGTGGTCTCCCTGTCATCTCAGGAGAATCAGAGTGCTGACGCTTTAAATATGTGCCTTACAAAAGTTTCAACTAGGATGACCGTTAACTCTCTTAAGTTGAATGAGAATAAGGCTGAGGTACTGTTCGTTGGCAACCACCCCCAACTTTGCGGATCCCATCTGTGGCCTGAGGCTCTGGGTGCATCTCTATCCCCAGTACCTGTTGTCAAGAATCTTGGTGGTTGGCTTGACAACAAGTTGTTTATGAGTCACCAGATCACCCAGGTTGCATCCATCTGTTTTGGAATTCTAAGATGGCTCAGGAAAATTCTTAGATGTCTTAATGTCTCAGTCCAAAGAACAGTGGTTCAGGCCTTGATTATCCCCAGGCTGGACTATGGTAATATTCTTTACCTAAGCATCCCGAAGGTCTTCCTCAAGCGGCTTCAGATAGTGCAGAATGCTGCTGCCAGACTTCTACTCCACCCCCCAAATTCACATCTACGGCCAGCCTTCTCCATGACCTTCACTGGCTACCAGTTGAACGACGAGTGCAATTTAAAGCACTAATTTACATACATACATAAATATCAAATTTCAGCCCCATCTATCTCAGATCCTTGGTGCTGCCACACAAGCCTAATCGTTCTTTGCGTTCCAGCAACTCTGATGTTGCATTAATTCCCAGAGTGAGGAAATCCTCTCAAGGAGGTCGAGCTTTTTCCTATCTAGGCACTAAGCTGTGGAATTCCTTACTTTCTTCTATGAGAGCATGTCGCTCTCTTACGGTTTTCCATAAACTGTTAAAAACCTGGCTGTTCTGATTCTGTGTGCATCAAAGGCATGACCTGCAGTACCGGGAGGAGCATAGCGCTGGGAAGCCCTTTCTGGGTAGCCATGCGCTCTACAAATTTGTATAATAATAATAAAATAATGATAATAATAATGGTAATGGTTGGGGGTCGAGGGGAAACTGGAGGCATCTCTACAGAAGACACAGGCAGTCAAGGGCCCCACAGGCCAGGCTGAGGGAGTGGAAAGGCTTCTCTAGATGAGGAAGAGAGGAGAGCGGCAGGGGGGCCCCATTGCAAGTAAGGGGACAGAAATGGGGGGGTACTAGGCCCTGTCCCGGCTGTTTCAACCAGCAGGAGTCCGGCATCTGTGGTGGTTGCAGTCTTGCTGGAATGGAGTGATGAGGAGGAGGTGGATGACAGGGGAAATGTGGGGGTCTCTGTGGGGGTGAGTGAGTAAAGGAGGTGAGACAACCCAGGAGAGTGTACACTTGTGCAGAGCAAGGCAAGGGGGAGACGCTGGGGCCTCTCTGGGGCCATACTGGGAAGGGTCCATTGGCAGACGATGGGGGCAGTGGTGTCCAGGAGGCTTGTACTCGGGGCGGGGGTGTCCAAGACAGTGGTGGGGTACCAGGCGAACAAGAGTTCAGACAGCAGCAGGTGCCTTTGGGTGCCAGAATGAAGGTCGAGCATCAGGACAGGGGTTAAAGGGGCCGGTACACCACACCTATCATTTTCTTTTCAAGTTACAGGTACCAACAAGGTGGCTGACTCAGGACAGCAAGGTGCAGTTCGGAAACCCAGAGGGGAAGAGAAGGCAGGGCATGGTGTTTTTTTTTACTGTTTTCTCCTTCACTTCCCCCTGATTTTCTGAGTGCTTTATCCTGCTTTTGCCTCATTTTCTACTGCTTTTTCCTTCCTTTCCCCGTTTTTTGAGTGCATTCTCCTGTTTCCCCCTGTTTTTTACTGCTTTTTCCTTCCTTTGCCCTGTTTTTCTGAGTGCTTTCTCTAGCTTGAGCCTCGTTTTTTAGTGCTTTCTCCTTTCTCTTCTCGTGTTTTTCTGAGTGCTTTCTACTGCTTTTGCCTCATGTTTTACTACTCTCTCCTTCCTTTCCCCCCGTTTTTCTGAGTGCTTTCTCCTGCTTGAGCCTCATTTTTTAAACTGCATTTTCCTTCCTTTCCCCCGTCTTTTTGAGTGCTTTCTCCTGATTCTCCCTTGTTTTTTATGGCTTTCTTCTTCCTCTCCTCCCCGTTTTTCTGACTGATTTCTCCTGCTTTTCCCTTGTTTTCCCTGCTTACATGGCTGTTCGAATGAACAGAGCACCGCGAAGCAGCTAGCAACTCCAGCGCCTTAATACCCTCACATGTGATTTGCTGCGCTTTATAAATCCTGATTGATTGATTGAACAGTGGCATGAGCAATCGGGGTTCAGCTGGGCGGTGGAAGATGAGGCTAATGACCATACAATGTTAGACTATCAGGATGATAGCTTGGAGGAAGAAGAGACAGTGGACAGCATGTGGAAGCAGAATTGAGACAGTGGCAGCCAAATGCTAAAGACGCAGGGGAGGTCAGATAACCTTTCCAGGCCTAATGTGTTGCAGGGTGTGGCTGACGAGCAGGTGGTCTCCAGCTGCACCCAATTGCACAGCTGTGGCGGTAAACTGCCTAGGCAGCAGGCTTCCGAGAGGGCACCGACCTTAACGCCAGGTAAGATGGATGCGGCCGTGACCAACGTCCCTACCATGGTATTGGCAGGTGTGGGTGCCTGGCTGGAGCTGGAGTGTGATGGGGCATGGGCGGAAGGGACAGCATGTGAAGAATGCAGGGGTTGGCACAGACGTACTGACACACGGAAGCGAAGTGAAGGGTGGGGGACAAAATGGGGCAGGTAGGAAAGAGGGGGCTAAGTTGAGTGTAGGAATAGGTAAGGAGGAAGGCAAAGCGGTACGGGCTGGCAATGCTTGGAAGGAGGCTATGGAGACAAGTCAGAGGGGAAGGAAAGTAAGAAGTTAAAAATCAAGAAACTGCCCTGTATGGTTGTGACAAAGTCTTTGGGGGCACGTCTGATGCTCTCAACGAAAGAGAAGATATGGAAGGGGGGATATGTAGAAATGTTCGAATTGCTGCAGAGGGAGCTGCGGGCTATGGAGGGGTCGAAGGAAGAGGAATACAAGTTGTCTAAGAGGCCCAGGGGGCCAATGACAATTGAAAGTTGGACAGCCGCATTCTTGATATATGCTAGGGTATATTGCAAGAAGTTTCCGGAGCGGAGCATCAATCTGTTTAAATACATGGATGTGTTCCAGAAGGCACAAGTGACATAAGGAGGGTATGCATGGGTGCAGTATGATGACGAGTTTTGGGCACGTATGGTACTGGACTCGGAGGCAAGGTGGGGAGAGATTGATTCAGACTTGTGGCAAAACACACGCCTTGAAAGTTTGGGGAAACCATATTAACGGCTAGCAGTTTGCCCATAGTGTATGTGCCGCCCCACCCGTGGGGAGGTGGAAACAACAACAAAAGACCAAGGGGGTGCAACGGGGGCATGCTAGGACTTTAACAAAGGGTTCTGCATGAGGGAGTACTACAAGTTCAGACATGAGTGCTCAAAATGTGCCGGAAGACACATGCTCATACACTGTGATGGGGCTGCGGGAGGTTCTCAAGGGATACACGCACAGCAGATGCAACAGCCAAGTTACAGAGGGGGTTGTGGAGCACAAGGATTTGGGGGAAGGGCTCATACGCCAGTTAGTCTGGAAAGGCTGGAGTACAGGTTGCAGTTCTGTGACCGCGAGGACGATGCCAAGGTATTGCAGGATGGGTTTTTGACTGGGGTATCTTGGGCCTCGAGTGAGAAGGTGGGAGAATAACCTAAAATCCGTAAGGGAGCATAAACAGGTGGTACATGACAAACTGCACATAGAAATACAGCAGAGAGGGATGACAGGCCCGTTTGAGACTTGGCCAATTTAATTGCATAACCTATTGGAGTTGTTCCCAAGAAACAGAAAGGACACTTGGGTAATCCAACATTAATCATTTTGGGTTCCAGAGTACCGTACTACTTGCGGAAAAGCGCTTCTAAACCTCATCAGGGGTAGTAAGTGCTATATAAATACAATTACAATTTAGCCTGGCCTGAACGGAGGTCTCTGAATAACTTTATCTCAGATGAATTGGCCTCAGTAAATTACTCTTTGGTAGATGTAGCAATGCAGTGGTGGAATGGGTGGGCAAAGGAGTGGAAATGTGCAAGTGTGACATCAAATCGGCTTTCGGCTGCTACCGGTACATCCAGATGATTTCCAATTACTGGGGGTTCAATTTGATGGACAGTGGACAAGGCATTACTGATGGGGTGCTCCATATCTTGTGCTTAATTTGAGCGTTTCAGTTCCTTCCTGCAGTGGCTATTTACGTGGTGCATGGGCCACGCTGCTGTGACACACTATCTGGACGATTTTTTCTTTGTAAGCGAACCCTGCCCTGCGGACTGTCAGCGACTCCTGGTAAATTTTAATGAGCTCATGGGAGACATAGGGGTCCCGCTGGCCCCGCATAAGACAGTAGGCCCCAGTAGAGTGCTCATGTTTTTGAGCATCTAAATTGATTTGGTGGCAATGGAAGCGCGGCTACCAGCAGAGAAAAAGTTGAGAATGCAGTTGCTGTTGGAAGCCATGCTGATGAAAGACAAAGTACGAGTAAAGGAAGTACACGTGCTTCTAGGTCATTTGAATTTTGCTTGCTTAGTGGTGCGGACGGGTAGGACGTTTTGTAGAAGGCTTGGTCTATCATTATCAGGTCTGTTGTTACCCCATCATCACTTGCGCCTGTCTGCGTAAGTAGGGAAGGACTTAATGGATGTGGCAGATTTTTCTAGAATCTTTCAATGGCCTTCTGTTGCTCAGTCTCGACAAGATGGCATGCGATGTGTAGATTTTCTCTGATGCTGCGGGGGGCATACGTTTTGGTCTGTACTGGTGGGGGGCGGTGGTGTGCGGCGGCCAGCGGATTGGAAGCAGGGAGGTAGGAGTATTGTGTTTTTGGAATGTTATCCACTGGTGGTGGCGATTACCCTATGGGGGGCTGACCTGTCACACAAGAAAGTGCTATTTTGCATTGACAATATGGCAGTGGTGCAAATTGTGAACTGGCAGTCGGCCAGGGATGCTTGAGTGCTTATGATGTTGAGAGTTTTCGTGCTGGGCTGTTTGAGGCATGATATATTGTTTAAAGCACAGCACGTGCCAGGAGTGTACAATGACATCGCGAATACGTTGACTCGTTCGCAGTGGGAGAGATTCCATGGGCTGGTCACGGAGGTGGACAGAGTTAAGACGTCAGTGCCAGAGGAGCTTTGGACCGCAGGCAACAGAGGATGTTACAAATGGTGATAGGGTCATTGGCAGAGTCTACGAGGAGGTCCTATACACGGGCTTGGGGGGAATTCTTCGAATTGGGGGCTCAGAGTAGGGCATCCAGGTGGCGGAGAATAGATGATGTGGGACAGTTTATTTTATCTCTGACAGAGAAGGGGCTATCGAAGGTCCCATTGCAGGAAAGTTGGCAGGCATAGCGTTTATGGGTAAGTTGCTGTGGGACTATGCCCCTTCTGCTTTTACGCGAAGATGGTTTACAAGTGACAGCTTTTCAGCTACTAGCGGTTCTGAGAAAATCGCTCAAGCAATTGGAGGCAGCGAGGGACTATGGAACACAATCATTCCAAATTGGGGCAGCAACAGAAGCAGGGAGGAGGGGCTGGAGCCAGGCGGACATCATGCAGTTGGGGCGGAGGCCGCCTGATTGTTACAGGAGGTATATGAGAAATGCGGGGAGGAAGTGTAAGTCCTGTTTTCCTTTTCACCGGTATTGGTTATTGTGTTTTTGTTGCAGGTTCTGTTCTGGGTCCAGAATGCAAAGACCTATTCATTTGGACCGTGGGCCACTCATTTGTAAAATAGGCAGAGAGGCAAGCAGCTCAGAGGTGCTACGGAGTCAATTTAGGTTTAGACCCTTGGTTGTTCACAGTGGCATGGCAGGGAAAAGGTGGTATGTGTTGGAGTGCTTCTCAGCTTGAACAGGTGTAGGTAGGAGATGCCCAGACGTGCTGGCAATCAATTTAGGTGAGAATGACTAGGTGGTAAAAAAAGGTTTGGCCTTGTTGCGGTCCATGAAATGAGATAGAGAGAGATTAAGTAGCGGTGGTCTGGTTGTTTCTCGTTTGGGCAGAGTTCATTCCCAGGTGGATTTGGTGCAGCACGCACAAGCCCACAGCCATTCACAAGGCCCAGAGGAAGGTCAATAGGTAAATGAGCAATTTTTGTAGGGATGAGGGTTTTGGTAGGATTGAGCTTGAAGGTTTGAAGTACAAGAATATAGAATTTTTTCGTGGGGATGGTGTACATCTTTCCCGGTATGGCATGGATTTGTATCTGCTACAGTTACGGGAAGTGTTGGAAAGAACACTACATGCTTCAATGTGGTGAAAAGGCGCTTTTGTTGAGTTGGGGAGGGTGGCAGAAAAAGTCTTTTGGCTAAGGCCTTTTTCTGGGTGGCGGTTGGCTGAGAAGTTTCCACGGGTTTAGATAACTTTATTGTTGTTGCCATCGCGAACCAGGCTGAAAGGGAGGGTGAGAACAAGCTCACACCTGGACGAGACAGGAAGTGAAAGATTACACTATAGGAAGTTAGTTTACTTATATGATTATAGATGCAGTGATAAGCAGTAGGGGAGATTAAAGGTCACAATTGCAGATGTTCAGTTACAGTAGGATGTAGATAGTTACAGGGTTAGGTTATGTGGGGGGACATTTAGGTGTGGGGGTAGAATGATTTATAGATGATGTTATTTGTATATTGAGGCTTTAGTTTTGTAAGGCAGAATGCCTAGGAAAATGTGTGATGTGCACCTGTTTCAATAAAAGGGCCCTTTTTCACACAAAACCCTGTGTCTGTGGTCTGTGCTACACCCCCTCTCACCCAAATGATAGTTGGCAAAATACAATCCCCACTAAAAGGGCATAACAACAATTATCCCAGTGCAAATTTTCTACCACCGGGTTTTGTCAAAGGGTTAAGCAATAACAAAATCCTTGCCTGCTATAATGTGTGACATTCCGTGTAACAAATTACCTTTCTACACACTGTAAAATATTGAAGTCACAATCCACCCTTTGATGCATGTTGTCTTTAAGAAATATGCTTTCCACAATAAATATGGCTGGCCTGCTGCCTTCATCATAATGCTAAATAATAAACAGATCATGCCTTGTAGCTTTGATGTTTGGCAAATCCCCATAACTAGCTCAGACCTGCTTTATTGACCGTAAGCTTTCCCACAAGATAAAAAGTGCAAAGCAAGCACTCTTTTTAATTGGAGTAACACAATTCCTGCCCAATTAAATGCTGTACTCAGGGGAATTAACATGTGGACGTGCCAAAGCCCCTCTCTCTATAGTGTTTCTGAAACCTCTTTTTCTGCTGATCACATAAGAACTGCTGAAACAGGCAAAGCTAGGTAACAAAATATTCACCGAAAAGGACAGGCAAAGTTAGGGAAATAATAAAATGGACACAAGAAGTCTATGAAAGCCAGAGGATTGCAAACTAAGAAAAAGAAGCAATAAGTCACTGAAAGGGAGGGGACAAGTTGTGGACCCAGAAAATCAGTATAAAGGACACCACAACAGATGAGGAGATAGGAGTAGTCAGTGTAGTAGACAGAAACATTTAGGAAAACTGTGAGGCAGTTAGACATAAGCAGGCGAGAGCAAAGGGACTTGTTTAGAGAAGAAGACACTTTCAGTAAATGTAACAAAAATAGAAAGAAACAGAAGTTATTGGTAAAATGGGCAAAATTGTCAAATGAAAAGAAAATGTTAAGTAAGCAGCAGGAAAAAACTGAAAAGCTGTCAGAAACAGCTCATGAAAAGGATAGTAAAGTGTTAGAAATGGTAGAACATGGTCATTTTGATAATTTTCGCACAGAAGCTTTAAATAATTTGAAGTCAGGCGCCGCCTCTGATCCCTCCCGGGATGAATGCTCACCTTCGAACCCTTAGAGATGCTTAATGTTTCTGAGGATTAGGCAGGGTGCCAGATCAATTTACAGATGCTCTTTTCACTTCCATATTTTGAAAAAACACTGATCCCGCAGGCATTAAATGCTATCTCCCATGCCCCTTTAACTGTAGCAGCTAAATTGTCAGAAGGTCTCATTCCTCAACAACTCTGCAAGTATATATAGCTGTGAGTCTAAACCCAGCGGGCTTCCACCCTGCCCACAGTAGAGTCTACGTACCTCGCCGCGCTGGGCGGCCTCAGGGTGTCGCCTCATGGCGGCTGTGTCAGCGCTCTGTTGGTGGCTTCTAGCTACTCGATTCTGATGGATTGTCCCTTTTCATCATTGGTATGATGTTGTTCCTTCTTTACTGGCAGAACCCAATCTGTGTACCTTCCTCTCTTCGCTGACGCTGATCTACCATTGGACTGTGGAGTTCCCCAGGGTTCTTCACTCTCACCACCCCGCTTTACTTAATTATCTTCAGACAGTCCCTAAGTGTGTGGCTCTTTTCACAGGTCTGGTAATCCATCAGCTAGCCCCTTTTCAAACCCATCCTATGATCCTACGATCAGTGATTAATTTGTAAAAAAAATAATACGTGCTGGGGACCTCGTCAGGGTGTCACGCAGTTTCCACCACACATTGTGACAATTCAGACTGTTCGAGGCCGCCAAAGCTTTAAGAAAGACTTGGTTGGCTGGCATTAGTTGTTTTTAATATATATTGAATTAACAAAAAACTGTTTTTCTGCTCATCTTTAAATTACACAAACAGCGCCACCATGTGGCAGCTATCATAAGTGCAGGTTCCAACCATTAAGTGCCGGTGCCGGCAATTAAGTGCCCATGCCGAGCATCTGGAAACCACTGCCTCAAATTAAGCACTGGTCACGATTGGCATCCTAGAGCCATGAAACCATTGGTGTATGAGCGCTGTGAAAGTGCTACAAAAATAACAAACCAAACAGCAAGCAGAGGAGAGTGAAACATACAGACACAGTCAGTAAAATTGACTAAAATATAGAATCTCGGAATTTGTGGACTGGAAAAGTTAGCGAAAAAAGGGAAAGAGTAAAAAAGGAAATAACCAGACGCAGTGAGCAATAGCGCTATTGTAAACCGCTATCACACATTTGGATAAAGTCTGTGCTATATAAAAATGCATAAATCAAAAAAAAAATAAACCAGAAAAAGAAATAAACAGCCAGCACAGAAACGTAGTACAGTAAACAGTGAAATGTGCCTCCAAGGGTATATTGTTTTTTTGAAATATTCATGGTATTTTCACTTGATGGGAAATATCACTGCCTTGGTTGCGGGACCCGCTGCTGGTGCTGGAAGAGCCATTTGGGCTCAGTCACGTGAGATGCAAGAGAGCTTAACAGGAGTGTAGAAGAGCCACAGAGAGACCTAGAAGAGGTAGGTAGCACGTGATGATACATCGTGCGTAAAGATGAGTGGGGCAAGAGACTGCAGACATTGGCACCTCAATATGGCCCTCATTACATGTTGTGTTATGTCACCCAGAGTGTTAACAATTACCAGAGTGCACACATGCCAACATTTTGGAAAAGGAAAGTGAGAGATTTTTGAAAAATAATCGGGAGAATGTATTTCTCCAATTGACTTCTATTGCGGCCTGCATTGGGTCTATTGGCCTGTATGGGACTTGCAGTTGTGCTGCTGCAGGATCGAATATCAGAAATTCAAATATACGTTTTTTTCCATACCTGTCAGGAGCACAGAGAAATCGCTATGGCAGGCAGAGAAAGCGTGACTAAAATGTTGTGCACTTGCTTGCAGGAGCAGGTTACTGGCAGTGCATAATCCGAGTCACACAAGACCAGGCCCTGACAGCTGAAGCCCGCCGAGGAGTAGGGTTTTTGTATGCAGGAATCGGGAGGCGGGAGACTAGCCTTGAAATCGGGAGGGTTGGCAAGTATGAGAGTGTCAGAGCCTGGAATTATCGGGTCCAAAAACACCAGATCTGATCATTCCGTGCCTAGAGGCACCGGGCCTAGGAGAATTGCCCGCTCACTGCAGCCGTCCTAGGGGGGAGCATACAATATTCCCCTAGGGAGGGCACAAGGGTGCCTTGAACCCCTGCATGCCCATTTCACCCTCCCATCACCCACTGTCAGTACCACATACACTATCCACCTGCTCGAGCAGGCAGAAAATGTACGGGATTTTTCCACTTAAATGGTAAACACTGCACAAAAAACACCTGGTAAATACGATTTGAGTAAAACTGAGAGTTGATGCCCACCACCTGCAACCACCGGCACAAATTAAGAAAGGCAATCACCCAGCACATCCCTCAGAACAAACCTTTTGCCATACACTATCTACTACAAAACAGCGATGTGAATTACTTTACAAAAGATGAAATTAAATAAACAATACAAATGAACAGTAATAACTGGATCCTGCAGATTTCTTGCGGTAAAATATCCGCAAGAAACCATCCTAGTTGGGAAATAGTGGCAGGTTGCCTATTCCACTGGTGCAAACATTTATAGTTAGCGGCCCCTAGCAGCCTATACCGGCAGGAAAGACTTTGTCAAAAATAAGAAAAGTTAATTTCCACCGTGTGTTTTCATTTCTGAATGAAGGAGTGGTCTATGAATTATCAATTTCACTACTCATTGAATTGAACGAAATAATTGTTATGTTTTGTCATTACCTGTTTATGTATTTTTTGTTATGTTGATTGTCCAACATTTGAACTCTTCTCTCAAAAAAAAAGTTTGCCCTTCATAAGACATGTGATAAGATGTCCTACATGTTACTGAGTGAATACTGAAGAAATGAGAAGTAAATCACAAGGGCTAATGAAAATGAGATTACTGGTCCTTTCAACGTAGTCAGTATAATAAAAACAGGCAACTAGATATTCTGTTTGATTTTACAGTTTTAAGAGGCCCAATCTAGTTAGCTTGGAAGGGCCCAACCCCTTCCCTACAACGGACTCTGAAATAAGGCACTGCCCTCCATGAACAAAGCCTTGACATGGCCCAACGCTTCCAGGCCCTGCCCAAGAAAGAGTGACCTTTGGACCTTCTTGCTGAAGTGTGACTTCAAACTCAGGGTTTACACGAAAGAGAATAAGCAAGCCACAGAAGTAGGCAAGCTGTGCTTGCGTGGATTTCACCTACTTGTGAATTCACACAACCCAAGTCTTGCTCTGTTAACAAGTATCAAAGCTCGTTTGAAGTTCAACTACAAATCTACTAGGACCTTTCCCTGATATCATATCAGCTAGCCATCAGAGGTCCTTGATATCCTATCAGCTATCCATCAGAGGTCCTTGATATCCTATCAGCTATCCATCAGAGGTCCTTGATATCCTATCAGCTATCCATCAGAGGTCCTTGATATCCTATCAGCTATCCATCAGAGGTCCTTGATATCCTATCAGCTAGCCATCAGAGGTCCTTGATATCCTATCAGCTATCCATCAGAGGTCCTTGATATCCTATCAGCTATCCATCAGAGGTCCTTGATATCCTATCAGCTATCCATCAGAGGTCCTTGATATCCTATCAGCTATCCATCAGAGGTCCTTGATATCCTATCAGCTATCCATCAGAGGTCCTTGATATCCTATCAGCTATCCATCAGAGGTCCTTGATATCCTATCAGCTATCCATCAGAGGTCCTGAGCTCCGAAACTCCAAGATCAAGACAACTTCCCACAAACCGATGAGGAAGGTAACCCTGCGCACCTTCCCTTGTACCTTTAACTCAACCGACACTCCATCTGTCTGCACCATTCACCCTTAAACTGCAACCGTACACCGATGACACACAAACCATTCTTGGGTTACATACAGCAGTTGACCAATGTTTCAAGCTAGTGCTATGTTCCCACTATAGAGGGATGGACCAATAAATGGGGGCTGGTTTAGGATAATTTAAACTTCTATATGGGCGCTCTCTAAACTCTTCAAAGCATCCTTAACTGGTAGCTCTAAAGGCTGGATACCCATAAATCCCATCTGTGCTATTGTTCACAAACCAAGAGAACGTCCACGCTTGCAGCCATATTGGCACCCGCCACTGACTAAAACTGAAGGAGCACAACGTGAACACTGAGCTTTACAAAACACCTAAACTAAATTAGACATGGGAAGCAACCACACAGTAGCCCGCCCTATGAACCCCCAAACATGAAATCTCTGTTCTTCCAGGAAGAGGAAGTTGCTGGTGATGTCACATGTAGTAATCAAAGAAGATATTCTGAGGACGTGGGGCACGAATGATGTACTATATACTCATGGTACAAGATGTCCTAGGGCTGTGGCATGACAGAGACTCGTAGGAATGGGCCACCTGAGCAGGAGAAAGAATCTATCCTCTGGAACCTGATAGAGAGAAGCAGCAGGGGAAACAGACCTACAAAGGGGACGACACATTAGCAGAGGTAATGAAATAACTCGACAGCACAGGAAAACTCAACAGGTGATAGGTATTCTGAGGGGGGGGGGGGCTGCCCATCCACATCTGACTGGTAATCAGTTGGAGAAATGATCAACAGTTATCGATAAAATCATACATGCACTGCTTCATTCTTTTGTCTTGTTCCTGTAAGTTTGTTTTATTACTACTCTTGGTGGGATCTGAACACATGATATATATCCTAATAAATATGTTTTCTTTTTATTTCATGTCATTATAAACCACAATGGGAATGTATTCCTGTGCAGGGAGGAATAATATCGTACATTCTTGAGCAGACAACCTTGATAACTTGTCAGTGTAAGCCTTTGTTATCTGTGAAATAGAATATATAATAGCATTAAAAACAGAAGAGAAAACTGGATGTAGAGTGCCCAAATAGCCAGTCCAAGAGGCGCTCTGCAGCGGCTTCAAGGCTCTAGGCTAGACCTATAAATGTTGACATGCACCAACTCCTTCGCGAGCCCTCCCCTGTCAACGATAAACTCTTGTGGAGGCAAACTAGGGATGACAGAAGATTATCGACTTGGGCTTCCCTATAGTTTAAGGCCTAGATATGCTTCGATTAGCTTTGTGCACCATATAAATTAAGACAGTCCAATTTAATGCTGCAAAGCAAGGCATCATCTTCACACACCCACTGCTTAATTTGTGTCAGTGGTCTCTTTTTTTGAGACCAGGACTTATTTTTCAAAATTAGGAAATGGAGCAAGAAGGAGGACCACTAAGGACCTGATTAGGATCTTGGCGGATGGGATACTCCGTCACAAACATGACGGATATACCATCTGCCGTATTACAAGTTCCATTGGATATAGGGAAATTGTTATTTGGTGGACGGGATATCAGTCACGTTTGTGACGAAGTAACCCTGTCCGCCAAGATCGTAATCAGGATCTAAATTAGGAAAAGAGTGACAAAGGGAGAAAGCAAGCATGACAAAGAATATGCAAGAGTTGAATATGGCAGAACACAGTATGTCCTCCATCTGCCCAGACCAAGACAAGTGATCTACCTGGCTCCCTCAAATCTTCACTGTGTATGTGGGTCCTGTGGTGACCACTATGGCTGATAATGGCAACAATTGCCAAAAACTGGGAAAACTATTTAAAATAGCTGGAAATTATTCAGTGAGGCTGTGCAGGAGAATGAGAAGAGATCTAAGAGTTAAGCCAGAGTACTTAAAGTAGAGGTTACGCTAATTCTGCCTTATACGCAGTTGTATTGCCAAGAAGGCCCTGCATAGTTGCAATAAGTGATTCAGAATTCTCACCACTCCCCAGACCTAGACCTTATTTCAGATGAGGGTATATGTAGGTTTTCCACTTTGAAACGTATGTCACAGATCAACGTACCTCCGCCTCTACAGCTACAACGCTTACAAGCCAAACCTAGATCTGTTGGACACCTATGTTTGTTGACTGGGCTTGTGTAACTTGCACTTAAGAAGTTAGCAATAAATGAACTCTAGATACGTGCTAACTCAACCCACTCGTTCATACACGGCAGAACCCACTACCAGCTGAGGCCGATAACAATCATCGACCTACTGAAGAAATCTGTTGCGGATCCTTAGGACTTGCCTAAAGTCCAGTCTCAAACCTACCCTATGGAGTAAGATCCTGGAAACTGAGATAGTGATGCATGTGCAGAACTTTTGTGCAATCATACAACACACTACACAATGTAAGGTCTGGCTTCAGACCCTATGTGGATACCGAGACCAGAGAGGAAAATATATGGGAGGATCTCTGCAGCATCCCAAGTGAGGATCAGTCTGAAGCTCTGGTCTTCTGCAACCTTTCGGCGCGGTGGGATCTGTTAGATGAGAAGGTCCTACGGGCAGGGGTGCATGGCGAAATGGGAGTGTTAATGTCTGCTCTGAGAGGATCCAGTCATTCTTAAAAAACGAGAGTCAGCAAGTTACCATAGGCACAACGAAAAATACATGACGCCTCAAACTAACCACCCTCCCCCTCAAGTCACCAAGCAACACCACCTAGAATTCCTAATTTACTCACATGACACACACACATTTGTGACAGATTCTCCCACATTGCAGCAAAGACCTGGAACAGCCTCCCCTTGCACCTTTGGACCATCACCTCACTTCTGAATGGTCCTCAAGACCTTGCTGTTCGAATAAGCCTTCAGGACCTGCAAGTGCCTGGATACCCTATTGGGTGATTAGCGGCGCTTTATAAATCCTATTAGATTGATCGATTGATGTAAGTCCTAGAGCAGGTCGGATGTTGCTGTTTGCCAGACCCAAATATATCTTAAAATGGAGAAGACCGACTTTTGCCTAAACAGGTCCTATACAGACATTATGGCACAGGACACATATGGAAACCCCATACACTTCGTATAGGAAAGAGACCTAGAAACTGTCCCAGCCCCACTGAAGAAAGGGAAAAACATGAGAGATGTCCAACGTCCTGGAGGAACCGTTCAGAATTTGAAGATGTCCACATAAGATAAATAAACATACAGTGGGCCTCATTCTCCCAGAAAATGTAAATATGCAGCAGCAGGGTTCCACCCTCACATGGGTACAGATTTACAACTTTTTAGAATCCACAAATATTTTACAGGTTACTCTTGGAAATCTTCCCCAAACCTTTAGTGAATATATACATTATTATGTGAAAACAAACTATCAAATACACTGGATAACTCTACCCATTATTTTTTCTTTATAGGGAAAATACCCTTCCCTCACACCTACACCACTTTGGGGGTGTTCCCTTTGACTTCCCGTCCTTGTAGGAGAAAACTGTCTATTTTCAGAGTGGGAAGGGGTTGGCAATGTGTCTTTTTAAATACCCACAAACAAATAATGCTGTGGGTGGTCCCTAACATACAAGACATTCCCATCCTGGAATGTCCACACCCCACCCACATGACGAGATTTACTCACACAGAAACATCTGCACAAGTACTTCCTTTTATGAGTGTAAAACTGAAATGGAAAAGTGGTTTTGCACTAGTAAATCAAGCGGTTTGTGCATACGTACCTTACAACCATCTTTGAGAATGAGGCCTAAAAAAACCTAAAGCGAGATCATTTGCATAGTTAGAGGGTATCTTGAATCCCAGCCAGGGATCCAGCCATCTGGACTAGTTTTATCAGGGCCTCAGCCTTCTGGACTAGGCCTCAGGGGCCCAGCCTTCTGGACTTGTTCTATCAGGGCCCCAGCCTTCCGGACTAGTTCTCAGGGGCCCAGCCTTCCAAACTAGTTCTATCAAGGGCCCAACCTTCCGGACTAGTTCTATCAGGGCCCCAGCCTTCTTGACTAGTTCTATCAGGGCCCCAGCAATATGGGCTAGTTCTATCAGGGTCCCAGCCCTCCAGACTAGTTCTATCAGGGCCCCAGCCTTCTGGACTAGTTCTATTGGGGCCCCAGCCTTCCGTACTAGTTCTATCAGAGCCCCATCCTTCCGGACTAGTTCTATTGGGGCCCCAGCCTTCCGGACTAGTTCTATCAGAGCCCCAGCCTTCCGGACTAGGTCACAGGGGCCCAGCCTTCCGGACTGGTTGTATCAGGCCCAAGCCTTCTGGACTAGTTCTATCAGGGCCCCAGCCTTCTTGACTAGTTCTATCAGGGCCCCAGCTATATGGGCTAGTTCTATCAGGGCCTCAGCTATCCGGGCTAGTTCTATCAGGGTCCCAGCCCTCCAGACTAGTTCTATCAGGGCCCCAACCTTCCGGACTAGTTCTATCAGGGCCCCAGCCTTCTTGACTAGTTCTATTGGGGCCCCAGCCTTCCGGACTAGTTCTATCAGAGCCCCATCCTTCCGGACTAGTTCTATCAGGGCCCCAGCCTTCTTGACTAGTTCTATCAGAGCCCCAGCCTTCTGGACTAGTTCTATCAGGCCTCAGCCTTCTGGACTAGTTCTATCAGGCCTCAGCCTTCCGGAATAGTTGTATCCGGACCCCAGCCTTCCGGACTAGGTCACAGGGGCCCAGCCTTCCGGACTAGTTGTATCAGGCCCCAGCCTTCTGGACTAGTTCTATCAGGCCTCAGCCTTCCGGAATAGTTGTATCCGGACCCCAGCCTTCCGGACTAGTTCTCAGGGGCCCAGCCTTCCGGACTAGGTCTCAGGGGCCCAGCCTTCCAGACTAGTTGTATCAGGCCCCAGCCTTCTGGACTAGTTCTATCAGGCCTCAGCCTTCTGGACTAGTTCTATCAGGCCTCAGCCTTCCGGAATAGTTGTATCCGGACCCCAGCCTTCCGGACTAGGTCACAGGGGCCCAGCCTTCCGGACTAGTTGTATCAGGCCCCAGCCTTCTGGACTAGTTCTATCAGGCCTCAGCCTTCCGGAAAAGTTGTATCCGGACCCCAGCCTTCCGGACTAGTTCTCAGGGGCCCAGCCTTCCGGACTAGGTCTCAGGGGCCCAGCCTTCAGGACTAGGTCTATCCTACCCTGCAGATCACTGTAAACAAAGGAACGAACTCCCAGCCGAGCACTCTCAAGAAGCCACCCCACTCCTGCGGTCCAGCTACCGAGTGACAGTGAACACAGAAATAATAGACAAGACTAGACTCTTGTAAGGCTACAGAAAGAGACTTCCCCAAACACTCCAACGGATGCAAAACCACAACACTCACTAGACCGCAGTAGGAAAAGGAAATCCATACAACACCAGAGGCCACGTCATATAAACGTTTGCAACAGTTGGAAGACTAGAGGCTAATAACATTTTGTTCCAATTTTACTCCTTGTGTAACAGTGACTAGATTCATGGAGCACTAACACTTAACAAACAAGCCTTGCTATACGTGCATGCTTAATCTTGCCAATAACTAGTGATGTGTGGAAAGTCTTGAACTAATCTGGACCACTGTTAATTAATCTGGGGACATTCCAACCCATTGAGTTTTAGGTCTGACTACAGGCTGCTTTACCTGTTTAGGAGACCTTGTGTTGCAACATTTTGCAAAAAGTACAATAAGAGAGCATGCAACAGAGTGGGCTTTGGGTCACTCCCTTTAAGCCACTAGCTATCCTGTTTCTTTCAAGGCTTCATTGGCTTGTTATTGATTGGACGGGCTGTCTATCAAGAGTTGGCATCAAGTGGACTCTCATATCGTCCATTTGTCTTCCTGTAGGTTTTGGTGATGGGGCACCAAGTCGTCCTTTTGTTAGACTGCAAATGCAACAAGACTTGTAGGCTGTAATTGAGACCCAGTGTATGTCCTTTGGTATATTTACTTTGCTGACACAGAGACATTTTAATTGCTGATTTCTGGCTTTTTTAGGGAGGGCTTTCTGTTTGGATAACATATCCTTTCATAAAGAGACTGTGTCATTTACTGTTCGCCCTCGCAAGCTGATTGGTTGTACTTTCCTCCCATGATAACATGTAGAATTTATAACGTTTTGTTCACAAACGTGAGTGCACACATGGGCTTTCGTAAAGATGCAACTAAAATATTGGCCCTTGTCAAAAGTATCCTTTCGGCAGGTTTTTGCTGGGTCTGCCTTAAAGTTCACCGTTACAACGCAAACTTTATCTTGTGACTCCTTTTCTAAAAACTGGTTTTGATGGTCCAGCCTGAGTTTGTTAAAGCAGTCTGCGAGGCATGCGGGCACAGAGGGGAAGAGAACCCTGCACAACAGAGTGGCAGCTTGTTACATGCCTACATGGGGTGAACGGATGCGATGGATAGATGGAGATGTGCCTACGCGGAGTGAAATTACTACGCTATGCTCTTCATACTCTATTACCTGCTGTATTGTATTTTATAAAACTGAAAAATAAAGGTTTTTAAAAAACACAGTCTGCTAGGCATAAGTGCCATGCTACCAGGCTCTATATTTTTGACGCCCCAGGTGTTACATCACTAAGGGATTTTCTTTACAGGGCAGCTAGGAACAACACACAATGCAGCTGCACTATTAACGAAGACTTCCCCTAATAAAAAGCCAGATCTATTAGGTGTGCCAATGCTTCTTAGCTCTTCCATGCTTTTTCCGGAGGGAGACCAAACATATGGAAGTCTCCCTGGATCATGTCATTTCATATCGTCATTTTCACTCGCCTGTTCCCTTTCAGAATGGGATTGATGATAAACGTGTGTCACTTTTTTGTTTCCCTCAGTGACATGCTCTATAGGTGGCAGTATTGCCAGTCATAAGCCCAGTAGCTCACTGAGCTATAATACTTAGAACGCTTGTTTCCGGTCCAGGGAGGACCTGGCTTGGCAGTTCGGGCTGGACTGTTCCCACGAGGAACAGGGTCAAGACTGATTTGCATATGGCTGGGTCCAAAGTGGGGTGGTGAGGTGAGCAAAAGAATGATGGATTAAACCCAGATCCTTGTGACTGGGGGTGAATGTTTGCATTGTCCAGCATTCCGTCCATCAATTGTTTCTTTTGCATATGTCGCCCTAAGTGGGAAGGGTATTCCCAGACGTGGGTCCCGTGCTCACTACACCACTGGATTCAAGCTAGCCTGGCTGATGAAGGGTGATGCCCTGAAACCGGTCCCAGGATGCTTGTTTCCGGTCCAGGGAGGACCCAGCTTGGCAGTTCGGACTGGACTGTTCCCACGAGGAGCAGGGTCAAGACTGATTTGCATATGGCTGGGTCCAAACTGGGGTGGCGAAGTGAGCTAAAGAACGATGATGGATTCAACCCAGATCTGTGACTGGAGGTGACACCGTCCATCATCTTTTTGTGTTGCTTCAAGTCACCCTTAGTGTGAAGGGTATGCCCAGATGTGGGTCCCGTGCTCGCTCTGCCACTGGTTTCAAGCTATCCTGGCTGATGAGGGGTGATGCCCTGAAACCGGTCCCAGGATGCTTGTTTCTGGTCCAGGGAGGACCTGGCCTGGCAGTTCGGGCTGGACTGTTCCCATGGGGAGCAGCATTTGCATATGGCTGGGTCCAAACTAGAATGGGTGAACTGTGACTGGGGTGAATGTTTGACAATGTTCAGTATTCCGTCCATCATCCTTTTGTGTTGCTATACTTACACTGCACCTCTTTTTGGAGGACCACCGAGGCCAGAACCGGTCTGGGGTTGTTTATACTCCTGTCAGAGGGCGCCTGCCCTAGCAGTGTTGCTTCTGATGCAGGGCCAAGGCGGCTTTGCATTTAGTTTGTCCCTTTTCAGCTGTGGCACAATCAGTTAAATAAAAAAGAATTGTGGCGCCTCGGGTAGGTGTCTGAGATTCATTAAAGCATTTAACACGTCACTTTGTTTTTGTTAAACCGTCCAAAGAAGCATTGTTGTATTCATGTGTGTTGTAACTCAGACTCGGAACTATTTTTGCACCGATGCAAACACTGAAGCAGATCTCACAGTTTTCACTGTGTTCACTTAATAAGAAATGGGGCAGGTGCACCTTTCTCCACTTTTCACCCGTGAAAGGAAGGATTAAAAGACTGCGGAAAAGCAGCTTGTTCCATTGCCCTCACACGCGCAGCAACAAAAAGTACGAAAGCAGTTTGCTCTATTTTTTCGTTAACAAAGGTGAACTGTGGATCAGGAATTTTTGTTAAATAAATTACTGTAGATATAAAGCGATTTATTTATAAGTGATAACTGTGATGCATAATATTTGCAAAGGTTGACAATCTATTTCTTTCGCTCTTGCCCACATACAAGCACTTTTTGGGAGAAAACCTGCTGTGCTTCATTTCCTATAATGCAAACAAGCACAAATGGAGCAAAACAGATGTGTCCATTTTGCACAGTAAAAAATGTATGTAATGTGCCCTGGCTCAGCAGTCCCTTCGTGGGCACGGAACAAAATGCAAACTCTGTGAACCATGCACATGCACAAAACTGTATGAGTAATGGGGGCCGGGGCAACTAAGCAGGCTGGGCACCACGCACAAGCCTTTATCAGTAATGGGGGCGGGGCATCATGGCAGGCTGGGCACCACGCACAAACCTTAATCAGTAATGGGGGCAGGGCATCTAGGCAGGCTGGGCACCACGCACAAACCTTTATCAGTAATTGGGGCGGGGCATCATGGCAGGCTGGGCACCACTCACAAACCTTTATCACTAATGGGGGCGGGGCATCATGGCAGGCTGGGCACCACGCACAAGCCTTTATCAGTAATGGGGGCGGGGCATCATGGCAGGCTGGGCACCACGCACAAACCTTTATCAGTAATGGGGGCGGGGCATCTAGGCAGGCTGGGCACCACGCACAAACCTTAATCAGTAATGGGGCGGGGCATCTAGGCAGGCTGAACACCACACACAAACCTTTATCAGTAATGGGGGCGGGGCATCATGGCAGGCTGGGCACCACTCGCAAACCTTTATCACTAATGGGGGCGCGGCATCATGGCAGGCTGGGAACCACTCACAAACCTTTATCACTAATGGGGGCGGGCCATCTAAGCAGGCTGGGCACCACTCACAAACCTTTATCAGTAATGGGGGCGGGGCATCATGGCAGGCTGGGCACCACTCACAAACCTTTATCAGTAATGGGGGCGGGGCATCATGGCCGGCTGGGCACCACTCACAAACCTTTATCAGTAATGGGGGCGGGGCATCATGGCAGGCTGGGCACCATGCACAAATCTTAATCAGTAATGGGGGCGGGGCATCTAGGCAGGCTGGGCACCACACACAAACCTTTATCAGTAATGGGGGCGGGGCTTCTTGGCGGCTGGGCACCACTCACAAACCTTAATCAGTAATGGGGGCGGGGCATCATGGCAGGCTGGGCACCACGCACAAACCTTTATCAGTAATGGGGGCGGGCCATCATGGCAGGCTGGGCACCACTCACAAACCTTAATCAGTAATGGGGGAGGGGCAACTAGGCAGGCTGGGCACCACGCACAAACCTTTATCAGTAATGCGGGCGGGGCATCATGGCAGGCTGGGCACCACTCACAAACCTTAATCAGTAATGGGGGAGGGGCAACTAGGCAGGCTGGGCACCACGCACAAACCTTTATCAGTAATGCGGGCGGGGCATCATGGCAGGCTGGGCACCACTCACAGACCTTAATCAGAAATGGGGGCGGGAGAACTAGGCAGGCTGGGCACCACTCACAAACCTTAATCAGTAATGGGGGCGGGGCATCATGGCAGGCTGGGCACCACGCACAAACCTTTATCAGTAATGGGGGCGGGGCATCTAGGCAGGCTGGGCACCACACACAAACCTTTATCAGTAATGGGGGCGGGGCATCATGGCAGGCTGGGCACCACGCACAAACCTTTATCAGTAATGGGGGCGGGGCATCTAAGCAGGCTGGGCACCACTCACAAACCTTTATCAGTAATGGGGGCGGGGCTTCTAAGCAGGCTGAACACCACACACAAACCTTAATCAGTAATGGGGGCGGGGCATCATGGCAGGCTGGGCACCACACACAAACCTTAATCAGTAATGGGGGCGGGGCATCTAGGCAGGCTGGGCACCACACACAAAACTTAATCAGTAATGGGGCGGGGCATCTAGGCAGGCTGGGCACCACACACAAACCTTAATCAGTAATGGGGGCGGGGCATCATGGCAGGCTCGGCACCACACACAAACCTTAATCAGTAATGGGGGCGGGGCATTTAGGCAGGCTGGGCACCACTCACAAACCTTAATCAGTAATGGGGGCGGGGCAACTAGGCAGGCTGGGCACCACACACAAACCTTTATCAGTAATGGGGGCGGGGCAACTAAGCAGGCTGGGCACCACACACAAACCTTTATCAGTAATGGGTACGGGGCAACTAGGCAGGCTGGGCACCACGCACAAACCTTTTTCAGTAATGGGGGCGGGGCATCATGGCAGGCTGGGCACCACTCACAAACCTTAATCAGTAATGGGGGCGGGGCAACTAGGCAGGCTGGGCACCACGCACAAACCTTAATCAGTAATGGGGGCGGGGCAACTAGGCAGGCTGGGCACCACGCACAAACCTTTATCAGTAATGGGGGCGGGGCATCATGGAAGGCTGGGCACCACTCACAAACCTTAATCAGTAATGGGGACGGGGCAACTAGGCAGGCTGGGCACCACTCACAAACCATAATCAGTAATGGGGGCGGGGCAACTAGGCAGGCTGGACACCACGCACAAACCTTAATCAGTAATTGGGGCGGGGCATCATGGCAGGCTGGGCACCACTCACAAACCTTTATCAGTAATGGGGGCGGGGCATCATGGCAGGCTGGGCAACACTCACAAACCTTAATCAGTAATGGGGGCGGGGCAACTAGGCAGGCTGGGCACCACTCTCAAACCTTAATCAGTAATGGGGGCGGGGCATCATGGCAGGCTCGGCACCACTCACAAACCTTAATCAGTAATGGGGGCGGGGCAACTCGGCAGGCTGGGCACCACTCACAAACCTTAATCAGTAATGGGGGCGGGGCAACTAGGCAGGCTGGGCACCACGCACAAACCTTAATCAGTAATGGGGGCGGGGCATCATGGCAGGCTGGGCACCACTCACAAACCTTTATCAGTAATGGGGGCGGGGCATCATGGCAGGCTGGGCACCAGTCACAAACCTTTATCAGTAATGGGGCGGGGCTTCTAGGCAGGCTGGACACCACTCACAAACCTTAATCAGTAATGGGGGCGGGGCAACTAGGCAGGCTGGGCACCACTCACAAACCTTAATCAGTAATGGGGGCGGGGCATCATGGCAGGCTGGGCACCACTCACAAACCTTAATCAGTAATGGGGGCGGGGCATCATGGCAGGTTGGGCACCACGCACAAACCTTAATCAGTAATGGGGGCGGGGCAACTAGGCAGGCTGGGCACCACGCACAAACCTTTATCAGTAATGGGGGCGGGGCATCATGGCAGGCTGGGCACCACTCACAAACCTTAATCAGTAATGGGGGCGGGGCAACTGGGCAGGCTGGGCACCACGCACAAACCTTTTCAGTAATGGGGGCGGGGCATCATGGCAGGCTGGGCACCACTCACACACCTTAATCAGTAATGGGGGCGGGGCATCATGGCAGGCTGGGCACCACTCACAAACCTTTATCAGTAATGGGGGCGGGGCTTCTAGGCAGGCTGAACACCACACACAAACCTTTATCAGTAATGGGGGCGGGGCTTCTAGGCAGGCTTGGCACCACACTCCAGACACACCCCAACATCTACTAGGGTTTCGAGGCGCCTGGACTAAATACAGCTAACAATATATAATATTTCATGGAAAAACTAAAATATGCCTTATTCAAGCTGGGGTTCGCCTTGTAGTATGTCTCAGTGGGTAACAGGGTCGTATTAGAAAACGGAAGTCCCTTCTTGCACTCACTGCTCCCCATAGAACTTGGTTTGGAAACCCCTCCCCCCACCCTTATTAGCACACCTACGCTCATCCTGTCCCCAGAGGCATCAGGTCTGTCGGATCCGCGGACCCGTGAGATGCCAACACTGGCGCCAATTACTGACCACCACCTACGCGCACCCTCGGCCACACGTGCCCAGGGGCGGTGACAGCCTGGGGGCCACTGGAAAACACTGAGTAAATAAGAAAGTGACAGACACGCCTAGGCGCCTAACATGGGCCAGTGACACCAGAGTACTTAGTGCCAGTGACAGGATGGAATTGATGCAGTGAGTAATTGCCAGCGCCGCACTTGATGTAGTGACTTTCGACATGGGCGACTGACAGCAAAGACAGACGTGCTGTAATAAATACATCTCAGCGACAGAGCTAGATTCATTCTAGTGAACGACAGTAAAGTGCGATTGTACGATGGTTCGCTGCAGTGAATCCACCCCTGCGACAGTGACAGAAGAGACAGATTAACGGCTGTGAATGCGCCTGACAAACTGACAGCAGACAGGCTCACTGTGATGAATGCACTTAGTACAGTGACATTAGAGCCAGGTAAATTGTAATGAGTTCGCCTGACAAACTGCCAGCAGAGAGACTCTCTGTGATGAATGCACTTAGTACTGTCACATAAGAGCCAGGTAAATTGTAGTGAGTTCGCCTGACAAACTGACAGCAGACAGGCTCACTGTGATGAATGCACTTAGTACAGTGACATTAGAGCCAGGTAAATTGTAGTGAGTTCGCCTGACAAACTGACAGCAGACAGGCTCACTGTGATGAATGCACTTAGTACAGTGACATTAGAGCCAGGTAAATTGTAGTGAGTTCGCCTGACAAACTGACAGCAGACAGACTCACTGTGATGAATGCACTTAGTACTGTCACATAAGAGCCAGGTAAATTGTAGTGAGTTCGCCTGACAAACTGACAGCAGACAGGCTCACTGTGATGAATGCACTTAGTACAGTGACATTAGAGCCAGGTAAATTGTAGTGAGTTCACCTGACAAACTGACAGCAGACAGGCTCACTGTGACCAGAAACCGGTCCCAGGATGCTTGTTTCCGGTCCAGAGAAGACATGGCTTGGCAGTTCGGGCTGGACTGTTCCCATGAGGCACAGGGTCAGACTGATTTGCATATGGCCATGTCTGAACTGGGGTGGTGGAGTGAGCTAAAGAATGATGATGGATTAAACCCAGATCAGTTGACTGGGGGTGAGTGTTTGTTTTGCTCAAACGCTCCGTCCATCATCCCCTTTGGTATCGCTTTGTTCGCCCTAAGTTGGCAGGGTATGCCCAGACGTGGGTCCCTTGCTCACTTTGCCACTGGATTCAAGCTAGCCTGGCTGATGACGGCTGAATAGTCAGAAACCGGTCCCAGGATGCTTGTTTCCGGTCCAGAGAAGACATTGCTTGGCAGTTCGGGCTGGACTGTTCCCATGAGGCACAGGGTCAGACTCATTTGCATATGGCCATGTCTGAACTGGGGTGGTGGAGTGAGCTAAAGAATGATGATGAATTAAACCCAGATCAGTTGACTGGGGGTGAGTGTTTGATTTGCTCAAACGCTCCGTCCATCATCCCCTTTGGTATCGCTTTGTTCGCCCTAAGTTGGCAGGGTATGCCCAGACGTGGGTCCCTTGCTCACTTTGCCACTGGATTCAAGCTAGCCTGGCTGATGACGGCTGAATAGCCAGAAACCGGTCCCAGGATGCTTGTTTCCGGTCCAGAGAAGACATGGCTTGGCAGTTCGGGCTGGACTGTTCCCATGAGGCACAGGGTCAGACTGATTTGCATATGGCCATGTCTGAACTGGGGTGGTGGAGTGAGCTAAAGAATGATGATGGATTAAACCCAGATCAGTTGACTGGGGGTGAGTGTTTGATTTGCTCAAACGCTCCGTCCATCATCCCCTTTGGTATCGCTTTGTTCGCCCTAAGTTGGCAGGGTATGCCCAGACGTGGGTCCCTTGCTCACTTTGCCACTGGATTCAAGCTATCCTGGCTGATGATGGCTGAATAGCCAGAAACCGGTCCCAGGATGCTTGTTTCCGGTCCAGAGAAGACATGGCTTGGCAGTTCGGGCTGGACTGTTCCCATGAGGCACAGGGTCAGACTGATTTGCATATGGCCATGTCTGAACTGGGGTGGTGGAGTGAGCTAAAGAATGATGATGGATTAAACCCAGATCAGTTGACTGGGGGTGAGTGTTTGATTTGCTCAAACGCTCCGTCCATCATCCCCTTTGGTATCGCTTTGTTCGCCCTAAATTGGCAGGGTATGCCCAGACGTGGGTCCCTTGCTCACTTTGCCACTGGATTCAAGCTAGCCTGGCTGATGACGGCTGAATAGCCAGAAACCGGTCTCAGGATGCTTGTTTCCGGTCCAGAGAAGACATGGCTTGGCAGTTCGGGCTGGACTGTTCCCATGAGGCACAGGGTCAGACTGATTTGCATATGGCCATGTCTGAACTGGGGTGGTGGAGTGAGCTAAATAATGATGATGGATTAAACCCAGATCAGTTGACTGGGGGTGAGTGTTTGATTTGCTCAAACGCTCCGTCCATCATCCCCTTTGGTATCGCTTTGCACTTAGTACAGTGACATTAGAGCCAGGTAAATTGTAGTGAGTTCGCCTGACAAACTGACAGCAGACAGGCTCACTGTGATGAATGCACTTAGTACTGTCACATAAGAGCCAGGTAAATTGTAGTGAGTTCGCCTGACAAACTGACAGCAGACAGGCTCACTGTGATGAATGCACTTAGTACAGTGACATTAGAGCCAGGTAAATTGTAGTGAGTTCGCCTGACAAACTGACAGCAGACAGGCTCACTGTGATGAATGCACTTAGTACAGTGATATTAGAGCCAGGTAAATTGTAGTGAGTTCGCCTGACAAACTGACAGCAGACAGGCTCACTGTGATGAATGCACTTAGTACAGTGACATTAGAGCCAGGTAAATTGTAGTGAGTTCGCCTGACAAACTGACAGCAGACAGGCTCACTGTGATGAATGCACTTAGTACTGTCACATAAGAGCCAGGTAAATTGTAGTGAGTTCGCCTGACCAAACTGACAGCAGACAGGCTCACTGTGATGAATGCACTTAGTACTGTCACATAAGAGCCAGGTAAATTGTAGTGAGTTTGCCTGACAAACTGATTGCAGACAGGCTCACTGTGATGAATGCACTTAGTACAGTGACATTAGAGCCAGGTAAATTGTAGTGAGTTTGCCTGACAAACTGACAGCAGGCAGGCTCACTGTGATGAATGCACTTAGTACTGTCACATAAGAGCCAGGTAAATTGTAGTGAGTTCGCCTGATAAACTGACCGCAGACAGGCTCACTGTGATGAATGCACTTAGTATAGTGACATTAGAGCCAGGTAAATTGTAGTGAGTTCGCCTGACAAACTGACAGCAGACAGGCTGACTGTGATGAATGCACTTAGTATTGTCACATAAGAGCCAGGTAAATTGTAGTGAGTTCGCCTGACAAACTGACAGCAGACAGACTCACTGTGATGAATGCACTTAGTACTGTCACATAAGAGCCAGGTAAATTGTAGTGAGTTCGCCTGATAAACTGACCGCAGACAGGCTCACTGTGATAAAAGCACTTAGTACTGTCACATAAGAGCCAGGTAAATTGTAGTGAGTTCGCCTGTCAAACTGACAGCAGACAGGCTCACTGTGATGAATGCACTTAGTACAGTGACATTACAGCGAGGTAAATTGTAGTGAGTTTGCCTGACAAACTGACAGCAGACAGGCTCACTGTGGTGAATGCACTTAGTACAGTGACATTAGAGCCAGGTAAATTGTAGTGAGTTCGCCTGACAAACTGACCGCAGAGACAGGTTGACTGTAGTGCGCGAACCTGGTACAGTGGCGTAAGAGACATGTGACAGCTACACTTGTGGGCAGTGCACTTCAGAGAGGCTTGCTCTAGTGACTGCACATGAAAGAGCGACAACACATGCCGAGTACTGCAGTGACTGCACCTGAGAGGGGCACGGCATGTTTACAGTAGTGAGCTCGTCTGGGAGAGTGACGGAGTGACAAACTCCCTGCAGTGACGTGCATGCACCAGAGCGACTGGCAACAGAGACAGTCTTGGTGCGGTGACTGCAGGAGAGAGACTGCAAGTTAACAGTTACTCTAGGGATCCCCTTGCAAATTACAAAGTTAAACTTGTTCTGACGAAGGCTTTCACAGCGACACATTTACCGCAAACAGCACACCCCAGTGACAGCAAGACAACCACGGGACAAGTGTCACAAGTGACAGAGACAGGCTCACAGCAGTGACGAGTGCCCCTGGCAGGTTAGCAGCAGGGACAGATTGAAGTAGTGACTGCATCCGAGAGATGATGGAAGTGTCAGACGTGCTCTAGTGATTGCTACTGATAGGGACAGATTTAAACACCACTCTAGTGCGGGACTCCCAGAGTGACAATCTTTCTGAACATACACACTTCAGTGACTGCGGGCAAAAAGGGAACAGTTAATGCACGTCAGAAAGAGTGACAGCAAAGAGACGTACTATACTAATTACACTCGAGACCTGACAGGTGCACCTTTGCTAGCAGTGAGGTTTTCAGAGCGACTTACTTACTCACTGCACCTCAGTGACAGCAGGGCGATTGACGACTTGGAACAGTGAGTGAGCCTGAAAGTGACGGACACACACTTACCGCGTTGGACGCTGAGTGACAGCAGTGACTGAAGTGTGAGTACTCCCCGATGACAGCTCTCGCAGAGTTGCTTAGTGCTCGTCCGGTGATGTCAGTGACAGACTGTGGGCCTCTCCGGGGGCTCCCCTGATCACCGCACTGACAGATTCAGCGAGCGCTCCTGCGGGGAGAGCAGTGTTGGCACACTCAGAGAATGCTCCTCCAGTGACAGCAGTCAGTGAGTGAGTGACACTCTGGGTGACTCTCCGGTGAAAGTAGTAACAGCCTAGTAGTAACTCCTCCAGTGACAGCACTGACAGTCTCAGGGGCGGGGCAACTAGGCAGGCTGGGCACCACGCACAAACCTTTATCAGTAATGGGGGCGGGGCATCATGGCAGGCTGGGCACCACTCACAAACCTTAATCAGTAATGGGGCGGGGCAACTGGGCAGGCTGGGCACCACGCACAAACCTTTTCAGTAATGGGGGCGGGGCATCATGGCAGGCTTGGCACCACACTCCAGACACACCCCAACATCTACTAGGGTTTCGAGGCGCCTGGACTAAATACAGCTAACAAAATATAATATTTCATGGAAAAACTAAAATATGCCTTATTCAAGCTGGGGTTCGCCTTGTAGTATGTCTCAGTGGGTAACAGGGTCGTATTAGAAAACGGAAGACCCTTCTTGCACTCACTGCTCCCCATAGAACTTGGTTTGGAAACCCCTCCCCCCACCCTTATTAGCACACCTACGCTCACCCTGTCCCCAGAGGCATCAGGTCTGCCGGATCCGCGGACCCGCGAGATGCCAACACTGGCGCCAATTACTGACCACCACCTACGCGCACCCTCGGCCACACGTGCCCAGGGGCGGTGACAGGCTGGGGGCCACTGGAAAACACTGAGTAAATAAGAAAGTGACAGGCACGCCTAGGCGCCTAACATGGGCCAGTGACACCAGAGTACTTAGTGCCAGTGCACTTAAGAGTGACAGGATGGAATTGATGCAGTGAGTAATTGCCAGCGCCGCACTTGATGTAGTGACTTTCGACATGGGCGACTGACAGCAAAGACAGACGTGCTGTAATAAATACATCTCAGCGACAGAGCTAGATTCATTCTAGTGAACGACAGTAAAGTGCGATTGTACGATGGTTCGCTGCAGAGAATGCACACCTGCGACAGTGACAGAAGAGACAGATTAACGGCTGTGAATGCGCCTGACAAACTGACAGCAGACAGGCTCACTGTGATGAATGCACTTAGTACAGTGACATTAGAGCCAGGTAAATTGTAATGAGTTCGCCTGATAAACTGACCGCAGACAGGCTCACTGTGATGAATGCACTTAGTACAGTGACATTAGAGCCAGGTAAATTGTAGTGAGTTCGCCTGATAAACTGACAGCAGACAGGCTCACTGTAATGAATGCACTTAGTACAGTGACATTAGAGCCATGTAAATTGTAGTGAGTTCGCCTGACAAACTGACAGCAGACAGACTCACTGTGATGAATGCACTTAGTACAGTGACATTAGAGCCAGGTAAATTGTAGTGAGTTCGTCTGACAAACTGACAGCAGACAGGCTCACTGTGATGAATGAACTTAGTACTGTCACATAAGAGCCAGGTAAATTGTAGTGAGTTTGCCTGACAAACTGACAGCAGGCAGGCTCACTGTGATCAATGCACTTACTACTGTCACCTAAGAGCCAGGTAAATTGTAGTGAGTTCGCCTGACAAACTGACAGCAGACAGGCTCACTGTGATGAATGCACTTAGTACAGTACAAAACCAAAGGGGATGATGGACGGAGTGTTGAACATTGCAAGCACTCACCCCCAGTCAACTGATCTGGATTTAATCCATCATCATTCTTTAGCTCACTCCGCCACCCCAGTTCAAACATGGCCATATGCAAATCAGTCTGACCCTGTGCCTCATGGGAACAGTCCAGCCCGAACTGCCAAGCCATGTCTTCCCTGGACCGGAAACAAGCATCCTGGGACCGGTTTCTGGCTTACAGCCGTCATCAGCCAGGCTATCTTGAATCCAGTGGCAAAGTGAGCAAGGGACCCACGTCTGGGCATACCCTGCCAACTTAGGGCGAACATAGCAAAACCAAAGGGGATGATGGACGGAGTGTTGAACATTGCAAGCACTCACCCCCAGTCAACTGATCTGGGTTTAATCCATCATCATTCTTTAGCTCACTCCGCCATCCCAGTTCAAACATGGCCATATGCAAATCAGTCTGACCCTGTGCCTCATGGGAACAGTCCCAGATTTGCTCTAACGCTCCGTCCATCATCCCCTTTGGTATCGCTTTGTTCGCCCTAAGATGGCAGGGTATGCCCAGACGTGGGTCCCTTGCTCACTTTCCACTGGATTCAAGATAGCCTGGCTGATGAGGGTTTTGAACCCGAAACCGGTCCCAGGATGCTTGTTTCCGGTCCAGGGAAGACATGGCTTGGCAGTTCGGGCTGGACTGTTCCCATGAGGCACAGGGTCAGACTGATTTGCATATGGCCATGTCTGAACTGGGGTGGTGGAGTGAGCTAAAGAATGATGATGGATTAAACCCAGATCAGTTGACTGGGGTGAGTGTTTGATTTGCTCTAACGCTCCGTCCATCATCCCCTTTGGTATCGCTTTGTTCGCCCTAAGTTGGCAGGGTATGCCCAGACGTGGGTCCCTTGCTCACTTTGCCACTGGATTCAAGCTAGCCTGGCTGATGACGGCTGAATAGCCAGAAACCGGTCCCAGGATGCTTGTTTCCGGTCCAGAGAAGACATGGCTTGGCAGTTCGGGCTGGACTGTTCCCATGAGGCACAGGGTCAGACTGATTTGCATATGGCCATGTCTGAACTGGGGTGGTGGAGTGAGCTAAAGAATGATGTTGGATTAAACCCAGATCAGTTGACTGGGGGTGAGTGTTTGATTTGCTCAAACGCTCCGTCCATCATCCCCTTTGGTATCGCTTTGTTCGCCCTAAGTTGGCAGGGTATGCCCAGACGTGGGTCCCTTGCTCACTTTGCCACTGGATTCAAGCTAGCCTGGCTGATGACGGCTGAATAGCCAGAAACCGGTCCCAGGATGCTTGTTTCCGGTCCAGAGAAGACATGGCTTGGCAGTTCGGGCTGGACTGTTCCCATGAGGCACAGGGTCAGACTGATTTGCATATGGCCATGTCTGAACTGGGGTGGTGGAGTGAGCTAAAGAATGATGATGGATTAAACCCAGATCAGTTGACTGGGGGTGAGTGTTTGATTTGCCCAAACGCTCCGTCCATCATCCCCTTTGGTATCGCTTTGTTCGCCCTAAGTTGGCAGGGTATGCCCAGACGTGGGTCCCTTGCTCACTTTGCCACTGGATTCAAGCTAGCCTGGCTGATGACGGCTGAATAGCCAGAAACCGGTCCCAGGATGCTTGTTTCCGGTCCAGAGAAGACATGGCTTGGCAGTTCGGGCTGGACTGTTCCCATGAGGCACAGGGTCAGACTGATTTGCATATGGCCATGTCTGAACTGGGGTGGTGGAGTGAGCTAAAGAATGATGATGGATTAAACCCAGATCAGTTGACTGGGGGTGAGTGTTTGATTTGCTCAAACGCTCCGTCCATCATCCCCTTTGGTATCGCTTTGCACTTAGTACAGTGACATTAGAGCCAGGAAAATTGTAGTGAGTTCGCCTGACAAACTGACAGCAGACAGGCTCACTGTGATGAATGCACTTAGTACTGTCACATAAGAGCCAGGTAAATTGTAGTGAGTTCGCCTGACAAACTGACAGCAGACAGGCTCACTGTGATGAATGCACTTAGTACAGTGACATTAGAGCCAGGTAAATTGTAGTGAGTTCGCCTGACAAACTGACAGCAGACAGGCTCACTGTGATGAATGCACTTAGTACAGTGACATTAGAGCCAGGTAAATTGTAGTGAGTTCGCCTGACAAACTGACAGCAGACAGGCTCACTGTGATGAATGCACTTAGTACTGTCACATAAGAGCCAGGTCAATTGTAGTGAGTTCGCCTGACAAACTGACAGCAGACAGGCTCACTGTGATGAATGCACTTAGTACAGTGACATTAGAGCCAGGTAAATTGTAGTGAGTTCGCCTGACAAACTGACAGCAGACAGGCTCACTGTGATGAATGCACTTAGTACTGTCACATATGAGCCAGGTAAATTGTAGTGAGTTCGCCTGATAAACTGACCGCAGACAGGCTCACTGTGATGAATGCACTTAGTGTAGTGACATTAGAGCCAGGTAAATTGTAGTGAGTTCGCCTGACAAACTGACAGCAGACAGGCTGACTGTGATGAATGCACTTAGTACTGTCACATAAGAGCCAGGTAAATTGTAGTGAGTTCGCCTGACAAACTGACAGCAGACAGACTCACTGTGATGAATGCACTTAGTACTGTCACATAAGAGCCAGGTAAATTGTAGTGAGTTCGCCTGATAAACTGACCGCAGACAGGCTCACTGTGATAAATGCACTTAGTACTGTCACATAAGAGCCAGGTAAATTGTAGTGAGTTCGCCTGACAAACTGACAGCAGACAGGCTCACTGTGATGAATGCACTTAGTACAGTGACATTACAGCGAGGTAAATTGTAGTGAGTTTGCCTGACAAACTGACAGCAGACAGGCTCACTGTGATGAATGCACTTAGTACTGTCACATAAGAGCCAGGTAAATTGTAGTGAGTTCGCCTGACAAACTGACAGCAGACAGGCTCACTGTGATGAATGCACTTAGTACTGTCACATAAGAGCCAGGTAAATTGTAGTGAGTTTGCCTGACAAACTGACAGCAGACAGGCTCACTGTGATGAATGCACTTAGTACAGTGACATTAGAGCCAGGTAAATTGTAGTGAGTTCGCCTGACAAACTGACCGCAGAGACAGGTTGACTGTAGTGCGCGCACCTGGTACAGTGGCGTAAGAGACACGCCTACTGCAGGAACTCCACCTGAACGTGGCAGTAGACACACCCACTCAGGCGAATGAAACTTAGTAGTGCAGAGAGGCGCTAAATGTAGCTACGCTTGAATGTGACAGCTACACTTGTGGGCAGTGCACTTCAGAGAGGCTTGCTCTAGTGACTGCACATGAAAGAGCGACAACACATGCCGAGTACTGCAGTGACTGCACCTGAGAGGGGCACGGCATGTTTACAGTAGTGAGCTCGTCTGGGAGAGTGACGGAGTGACAAACTCCCTGCAGTGACGTGCATGCACCAGAGCGACTGGCAACAGAGACAGTCTTGGTGCGGTGACTGCAGGAGAGAGACTGCAAGTTAACAGTTACTCTAGGGATCCCCTTGCAAATTACAAAGTTAAACTTGTTCTGACGAAGGCTTTCACAGCGACACATTTACCGCAAACAGCACACCCCAGTGACAGCAAGACAACCACGGGACAAGTGTCACAAGTGACAGAGACAGGCTCACAGCAGTGACGAGTGCCCCTGGCAGGTTAGCAGCAGGGACAGATTGAAGTAGTGACTGCATCCGAGAGATGATGGAAGTGTCAGACGTGCTCTAGTGATTGCTACTGATAGGGACAGATTTAAACACCACTCTAGTGCGGGACTCCCAGAGTGACAATCTTTCTGAACATACACACTTCAGTGACTGCGGGCAAAAAGGGAACAGTTAATGCACGTCAGAAAGAGTGACAGCAAAGAGACGTACTATACTAATTACACTCGAGACCTGACAGGTGCACCTTTGCTAGCAGTGAGGTTTTCAGAGCGACTTACTTACTCACTGCACCTCAGTGACAGCAGGGCGATTGACGACTTGGAACAGTGAGTGAGCCTGAAAGTGACGGACACACACTTACCGCGTTGGACGCTGAGTGACAGCAGTGACTGAAGTGTGAGTACTCCCCGATGACAGCTCTCGCAGAGTTGCTTAGTGCTCGTCCGGTGATGTCAGTGACAGACTGTGGGCCTCTCCGGGGGCTCCCCTGATCACCGCACTGACAGATTCAGCGAGCGCTCCTGCGGGGAGAGCAGTGTTGGCACACTCAGAGAATGCTCCTCCAGTGACAGCAGTCAGTGAGTGACTGACACTCTGGGTGACTCTCCGGTGAAAGTAGTAACAGCCTAGTAGTAACTCCTCCAGTGACAGCACTGACAGTCTCAGTGCTCGCTCCTCCAGCGACAACAGTGGCAGACTCAGAAAATGCTCCTTCAGTGACAGCAGTGACCAGGCTGACTCTCGGGTCGCCTCTCTGATGACAGCAGAGACAGCCTCAGTGAGCGCTCCCCAGTGACAGAGAGAATGCTCCTCCAGTGACAGCAGTCAGTGACTGACTCTCTGGGTGCCTCTCCGATGACAGCAGAGACAGCCTCAGTGGGGGCTCCGCCAGTGACAGAGAGAATGATCCTCCAGTGACAGCCTCAGTGTGCTCTCCTCTGCTGACTTCCTCAGGGAGTGCTCCTCCGGTGACAGCAGTGACTGACTCTCTGGGTGCCTCTCAGATGGCAGCAGTGACAGCCTCAGTGCGCGCTCCTCCCGGGACAACAGTGATAGACTCAGAGAATGCTCCTCCAGTGACAATAGTCAGCGACTAACTCTCTGGGTGCCTCTCCGGTGACAGCAGTGACACCGCTTCTCTGGGGACAGCAGTGACCGTCTCAGGGAACGCCCCTCTGTGACAGCACTGACAGCCTCAGTGAACGCTCCTCCGGGACAGCAGACTCAGAGAACGCTCCTCCAATGACAGCAGTCGGTGACTGACTCTCCGGGCGACTCTCTGGTGAAAGCAGTGAACCCGCTCCGCTGGGAACAGCAGTGACAGCCCTAGTGAGCTCTTCTCCGGTGACAGCCCCAGTGAGCGCTCCTCCGGTGACAGCACGGACAGACTCAGAATGCTCCCCCAGTGACAGCAGTCAGTGACTGACTCTCTGGATACCTCCGATGACAGCAGTGACACCGCGCCGCTGGGAACAGCAGTGACAGCCTCAGTGAGCTCTTCTCCGGTAACAGCCCCAGTGGGCGCTCCTCCGGTGACAGCAGGGACAGACTCAGAATGCACCTCCAGTGCCAACAGTCAGTGACTGACTCTCTGGGTGCCTCTTCCTATGACAGCAGTGACAGTCCTAATGAGCGCTCCTCCAGTGACAGCCTCAGTGAGCTCTCCTCGGTGACAGCTGTGACACCCCCAGTGAGCTCTCCTCGGTGTCAGCAGAGACAGACACAGAGAATGGTCCTCTAGTGACAGCAGTCAGTGACCAGCGAGCGCTCCTCCGGTGACAGCACAGACAGACAGAGATTGCTCCTCCAGTGACAGCAGTCAGTGACTGACTCTCTGGGTGCCTCTCCTATGACAGCAGTGACAGTCCTAATGAGCGCGCCTCCAGTGACAGCCTCAGTGAGCTCTTCTCGGTGACAGCTGTGACAGCCTCGCAGAGGGCTCCGGCGCTCCGTGCACCAGCCCCGGCAGTGGATGCTGGATGCCTGCACACACCACCAGGCTGCCTGCCTGCGCTGGGGCTCTCGCAGCCGGTGGAGCGGACGGCGCTGGGTCCCGGCGCGGGCTGTTTGGCTGCGGGGAGTAGGGACTCTGCACTGCTGCTCCCTCCGGTGCCTCCTACTACCTCCTGCCCATTCATACATTACACACCGTGCGAGCCAGGGGCGCGAGGGGCCGGCGCGCGCGGCCGAGGCTCCTCGCCAGCAGTGCACGCGCTCCGCCGGGGTGGGCGGGGCCGCTAGCCGGGGGCGGGCCGTGGGCGGGAGGTGGGCGGACCAGTGGGCTCTCGGTGCCGCATGACGTCACCTACTGTACTGGAACACACACAATGGGACACTGTCACTGGTGGAGGCTGGACTGACAGGCAGCGCTTGTGAGTCACGTGCTCGGCTCAGTGTGACCACAGGTGCCCTCCCTCCTAACAAGAGCTCTTATTATCCTTACAAGTCGCAGGTCTCCACAAAAGACGTATTCATTGTGTTTACTTTATATTGTTTCATACATAACTCGCTTCCCCCATTGCTCCGTGCCACACCCTCTACCCGGATCTTCAAAGCTGACCTCAAATCTCTTCTCTTCCAAAGACACTTTCAGAACTAATACTTTCATTCTCAGGCCCCTCTAGGAAGTTCGCTCTTCATTGTAAATTTGTACTTTTTCCTGCACACTCCTCACCCTGGCGTGCTGTGTTGGATTTTATGTTTGTGTACCCTTCATTTTAAGTCTCCTGTTTAATTCACGCCCTCTCTACTCCCTCAAGGAAGTTCCTCCACTTTAGGAAATTCTGTACTCTATGCCTATAGAAGAGCTGTCCCAGTGTGTTCTGAGTGACTGCCACTTATTGCAGTATTATACCTCTATTTGTATTTTGTTTCTTATGTATCATGCACACCTGTCACTTTTTCCTCCTGTAACGTATACCTCTTTTTGTATCTTGTTTGGTTTTTGTTATTTGCAGAATTGTCACTTTTTCCTCATGTAATGTAACGCTTGCTTTTGTATTATGCTCACCTGTAACCTTCTCCTCATGTAATGTTACTGTTCCTATTGTGAAGCGCTCTGACACCTTCGGGTAAAGTCCGCGCTATATAAAAACGCATAAATAAATAAATACTTTTTTATTTCGGAACTTTGAGTAGTTCAAATGCACGCATTTATTTCATTACTGTGATTTAGTTACCAAAATTTCACGACTCTTCGATATGTTTTATATTGATTTTTATTTTTTACTGGCATTCATCTCATTACAGTGAGTGACTTTATTATAGCACGTTTATGTATTTCACTTCTTCATTGCATGGAATTACATTCATTAATTAGTGTCGTGAGCCATGTTGTTTTCCATGTATCCTGATGCCCCAGGGCACTTTGAATTGACCCATGGGTGGCATAATCCCTCTCATGGACCCTCTGCACACTTAACAAGGGTAATGTGGAAAAACACTCCTTACTGCCTCACCCATTCCATGTTACGGCCACCACACAGAAGAGAAGTCATCTCACGAGACATGTTTTCTGAGAATTAAGCTTGCTGCACCGACTTTGCCAGGGCTTTAAGTGGATTAAAAATAAGTGTGTGTGTGTGGGTGGGGCTGGGGGGGTCCCCTAAAATGAGCGTGGCCTATATAATTAAAGGAGTGGCTTAAACATGTACATTAAAATTCCTATAGAGTGTCTCCCTACCCACACATTTGAATATAATCACAACTACAACTGGCTTACGGGATCATTGCTCTGTGCGCTGCAGAGAGGCCAAGAATCAGATGATCATGAATTCTGAAAAAAGCTTTTCACCCACTGACAGGCACTGTGAGAAAATCATACTGCTTTCAACCACAGCTCAATCGTGGCCTATTATAAAAAAAGTATGTACTATACGAGAGTGGAGAGGTGTGGTGCAGCGGCCAGGGCAGCTGACTTCGGAGCACAGGGCTCATGGTTTGATCTCCGGCGGCAGCACAGCACCATGTGACTCTGGGCAATAGCTCACTTAATTTCCACGACGGCCCCCAGTGCCGTGAGACTGGTAAGGGTGAGTAGTTCGCGCTTTACAAATATGGATTTACATTTACATATGCCACACAAAAAAATTACTGTATATAACAGCTTGGAAAAAACACTCATAGGGAATGCAATATTACGTGAAGCATGTGATATAGGTATCACTGCTGCTGCTAAAGACTCACTCTACACATTTTTAATACTTTGTACTGTTTGAATCTGATTTTATATTTTCATTAGGAATCTTTATTGTTCCACTTTGCATTTTGCACAAGCCTGCAATGCTATCCACTTCACATTGGCCAAGCCCTGTAGGGGGAACCAATCACGGCTGGCGGGAATGGAGCCATTTAATGCCGGCTGCAGCGCGGGAGCGCAGCGGGCGCGCCAATGGCGCGCTAAAGGCAAGCCCGTCCGCGGCTGTCCGGAGCGAGGGGCTAGTCACTATGCCCAAATTTTCACCTACTCATCGCTCAAATTGAGACATTGCTACTCTACCGCAACTCACTTAATCCTACTACTCTATCCTGATCAGCTAACTCGAGGATTTTAAACATCAGGGATTCTAACCCCAAACTAAATTTACCTTGTTTTGTTGAAGACAACACCCCTAAGCAGGCTAACCGCAGGATGACTCAATTAACAATCATTTATCTGAACACACGGTCACTGGTGAAACATCAATTAGAAATATTTCACTTACTAGACTCTGTAAAACCGGACGTACTCCTATTATCAGAAACCTGGCTTTCCCCTGAGTCCTATCCCGACATCATCGCAGCACTCCCAAGTAACATTATATTCTCCAGACTAATAGGGCTGCAGGTAAAATAGGCGCAGGGGTTGCTGCCATAATCCATCCGGATTTGAAGTTCACCACCCTCACCGCCCTAGACATCACCTCAGTAGAGAGTTTAGCCATCAAACTTGACCCTTTCCTCACCCCCCTGATTTGTGTACTGATTTACAAGCCCCCTCACTATATGCCTCACTCCCCCCACTTATTGGGGGAACAAATATCACACTTAGTAATCAACCATGCTAAAATGATACTTATTGGAGACTTTAACTATTGGGCCAATGATGAGATGGGTGGCACAAACTCATTGGAACTAACTGACCTACTAAACTGGTTGAACTGTGATCAGCATGTGACATCCCCCACTCATATAAAAGGACATATCCTTGTTCAAGTTTGGACCTCTAACCTTCCGGTGTCTACCCTGACGGGTTCCCCTTGTGCTTGGTTCGATCATTTTTTAATAAAATTTACCCTTAGTAACCTGACCATCTCCAAACCCCCAGTTACGGCGGGTCTATTGGCTAGGAACCGGACTCACACTAACATCAATGCCTTCTGCAACTCTCTAGCGTCCACCATGCCTATGAAACATTCTGATATCAACCTAAACGAAGGAAATATCAGAATATGGCTGGCAGATCCCAGCAACATCCATGCTCCCCTTAGGAAAGTCAAAACGGCCAGGCGCCACAACTCTCAGAGATGGTTCACGGAAGACTTAAAACTTACAAAATTAGCCCTGCGCCGCACTGAACGTAATTGGAGAAGAAATTACTCCTCAGATAAAAAAGATATCTATCAGGCCCAACTTAAGCATTATAAAAATTCTATCCTACAAACCAAGGCCACTTACTTTTCTAGCAAGATTCTGAACTCACCAAACAAATCTAAAGACATAGTTGCGAAATTACCCCAACTCAATCTTTCTGTAACACGCTTAATTCTTTTTTCAATGACAAAATTATTGCCATTAAAGCCAGTATACCTACTAATCCCCTCTCTGGTAATCAATTGATTACTTTCAGAATCCTCATTCCCTGGCTGAGGTTCCCATAATCAGTAAAGAATGTTTTCTTAATTTGTTGACTAAAGTAAAATCCAGCTCTCCTCTTGATAGCTGTCCCCCTCATATTCTGAAGTTAGCATTTCACGCATTCCCTGATCCTGCTCTTTCTTTTCTAAATGATTCATTAACACAGGGCTCTGTTCCCAGAGCCTTTAAAGAGGCAATTGTAGTCTCACTAATTAAGAAAACCGGTGCAGATTCACTTGTCCTCACTAATTATCGCCCCATCTCATTGCTTCCCTTCCTGGCCAAGGTGTTGGAAGCCCACGTTGCTAACTGCCTCTGCTCCTTTGTTGAGCAATCTCAATTCCTCGACTCTCTTTTAAAGCTGGCTTCCATCCTTCTTATTCCATTGAGGCAGTAGTACTGACTGTGCTGGACGAAATGAGGAAGGAGGCTGGCAAGGGCACTACACAGGCACTGGTGCTCCTTGATCTATCTGCGGCTTTCGACACGGTCGACCACGAACATTTGGCGGATCGCGTCGGGGCTGCAGGTGTTCAGGGATCAGCTCTTGAATGGTTCAAGTCCTTCTTGGTAGGACGCTCCCAATCGGTTAGACTCTCTCAATGTAGGTCTCCTAAAGTTAAACTGACCTGCGACGTGCCGCAGGGTTCATCTCTGTCCCCGCACCTGTTCAATTTATACATTCTTCCACTGGTATAGTCCCTGACGAAAATGAACGTGTGCACTTTCAACTATGCCGATGACATTCAATTAATTTTCACAATTGATAATACTCCTGACTTAATTTCGAATTTCCAAACAACGATGCTATTTATCCGTAATTGGATGAATAGCAATAATTTAAAACTAAATCCAGACAAGACAGAACTTGTCTTAGTCAGTGGCTCTCAAAACCCATGGAACTCAGATCTTCATCCGCAAGCTCTGAAAGCTCCTGATCATGCCCTGAACCGGTGAGTGAAGAACGGAAGCGGCTCATCACAGTGAGCGGGGACCGGGGGACACTGGGGGGCGCCTTGACTGCCCTATCACTGGGGGGCCCCTTTGCCTATAATTAAACTTCGACACGGCACGCCTGACCTCAATATGGCGACCCGAGTGAAGCCCTTACCCACGAAGGGTTGCACAAGCGATCGGATGGGCACCTTTACACAAGGAAGATACGTGGGCCCTATGTGACCTGAATTGCTCTAAGAGGGGCTTAATCTCAATAAGCTCAGGGGGGAGAACCCCTGAAACTATAATGTGCCTGATCCTAAGATGGCCGCCAGAGGCCTAATGCCTGACACATTAAACACTGAAATCATTGCTGCTATGAGTGCCACGGAAAGATGCAGATGCCCACCTGAAACTGGGGACCGGCCGAATGGAACACCAGGGGCAGAATCTCTTGCCTGACCCCATGTTGGCCCCCATAAGATCAATCTGACTCAACTTGCCTGACTATAACATGGCAGCCTATCCTCATTCCCTTTCCTATCCTGCCACCCTCGTCTTCTACACTCGCCGGTCTCTGGACTCAAGACCTTCGGTCACTTCCTGATCCTCACACTAAGCCGGCTGAGCACGAATCACATGGCCGATTCCCGGTGGAGCTGCTCCGACAGCTATAGGGGAGATTGGCTCTGGCACACCGCTATGGCCGTCACCTACCCAGCCGGACTTCGGACATATGTCTCGTCAGTTTCTCCGCTGCTGTCTCCTTCCTGTGGCCTCCCAACTCCCCTTGATCTTTTTTGGATCTTGATTTTCTTGTTCGCTAGTAACTCCTGTCTTGACTACGTAATCATGCTGTAACTAATTTGAAATTTGTGTAACTTGTAACATGCTGTTTCCTTATGTAAAGCGCTCTGATACCTCCGGGTCTAGCCAGCGCTATATAAAACTCAAATAAATACATAAAAATAAATAAACTCAAATTTTTGGCCTGCTGTGTTGGGTACTCTCCCCATACCCGCTACCTCAGCTAAGAGCCTCGGAGTTATGATCAACAACAATCTTTCTATGAAGCCCCAGATCGGGTCTGTAGTATCCACCAGTTTCTTCCAGCTCCGGAAGTTCATGAAAATTAGCAGATTCCTTACCTCTGAAGCTCTCGTTCAGGTTGTTCTTTCACTAGTCATTTCCCACATTGACTATGCAAATTCTCTCTACTTCGACCTCCCGGGATATCTAACAAAAAGATTGCAACTGGTGCAGAACCAGGCAGCCAGACTGAATTACCAATTGCCTTGATGGGGCCATATCACTCCCTTAATGAGTAAACTGCACTGGCTACCAGTAAAGCAACATAGTGCATTCAAGATTGGGTGTCTCATCTTTAAATCCTTGCACGGCACCTGCCCGGAATTCATCTCTACTCGCACCCAGAGGTATACCCCTGCTCGGAATTTGAGGTCATCCAACCTCAACCTCCTGGTTATCCCCACTTTTAAAAAGAAGAGGTTAGGCGGAGCTAGGTTCTCTGTTCTGGCCCCTCATTTTCGGAACTCACTCCCTCCGAATATCAGATCTTCCCCGTGCTATCTTCAATTCTGAAAACTCTTAAAAACATGGCTGTTCTCCCAAGCATATGATTGAATCAGCTAGCTGCATGCTGTTCCCTATATTCAGCGCTAAGAAACCGTATGGTGTATGTGCACTTTACAAATAATTTTAACGTAACATAACAACATAACATGTGACATAAACAGGAACGACATAGATTACCTTAACTGCTTTACATTCATTGTTCAGAAATCGATCAGTGGTTTGCCAGTAAAGTTAAGGACATGAATAAAAGGGCCTGAAAGGGACCCGTTTCAATGTCCATTTTTAATTACTACCTGGTCTGAGACCATGAGGGACCCGGGCCCCTTGAAGTGCTTGATTTAGCCCTTTTATTGTTGTTAACTAAATTTGCTTATAATAATTTCTACAAATGAAAAAAGCAGCAGGGTATCATCCATACACACAAAACAGCTGAGAGTAATATGCTGCTTATTACCATTGTTGGGGGGAGGTGGGGGGGGCAAGGAACAAGAGACCCCAGAGGCTTCAACTCTTGTGGATCATGGATCCTCCCGACTCCCAAGTATGGTAATAAATATCCTTTTACTGTATGTGCATCTGCATATATATTATTTATTGATTTCATTAAAGTTAACATTTTCATTATATTTATTGATATCATTATAGATAATTATTTGGCACAGAAGCACTGCATTTTTAGGCTGAGTAGAGAAAACACATAAAACATAATGGGCCCAATTCAAAAAGCCATTTCGGTGGCAAAAATACTTTTATGATCTAAATTAGATGGATTTATCATGGTCCGGTAACCACAAAACGTGACTTAACAGATATAAATCCATTTACTCTCCTGCAATCTTTCCACGTGCTAGCATAATTAAGCAAGAGTAAATACCATGCAATGGAGATGTGAGTAGGAGAATAAAATACTAATTTGCCTTGTAAGGTTCTGTATGCCCATGAACATGGCTGTCTGTGAGCAGTCACAATCTTACCACCAACTCTTTCCCACCCTGGATGGAAAAAGTCAAATTTACACCAGTCAAGCATTGGTGTAAATCACTCTTTGAGGTGGACAGGAGATGGATGACTTCAAACTTTTTAAGAGAAAGGGTTTATCCATTCAGAAAATATTTTCTCTGTGTAAAACAAAAGAAAAACTTTTGCATAGTGGTGCTGCCTTACAATAATAAGACATGGTGCTGTGCATACAATTCTGTATCATGAAAATGCTATGACTCAAAAAGTCTCATGCCTTTCCCAGGAGTATGCCTAGAAACCTGAAGATGCCTAAATTCACCTAGGTCGATAACAATTAAATCTCGTCAATTTTTTAACAGTAGTTCGAGTACGGCAACCAACCAGTATATATTAAGAGTACTCAATGAAACCCTACAAACCTACAATTTTATCACAGGCCTTCATCTCCTGAGAGAGGAAGGGGCAGAACCCTGCAAGATGTACTTTTTGATTTTAAAACAAAATTATTATTCTCTCTCTAATGCTTTGTTGGTGAGAACCTTCCACAGATCTACATCATCAGGAATGTGCAGTGATTAATTTATGCCGGTGGCTACCGGCAGAGACCACCGGCACTCACTTTAGGCGAACAACACTTATTTTTCCTCAACTGACATTGACCACGAGCAAGAGAGAGAAAAACACACAAAGGGGAAAGAAATAGGAAGAGAAAGATGGAAAATCTGTTGCAAAGGGAAAAAGAAGGAACCTGCACAAGTGAAATAAAGGAGCAGGGAGTGTCTGGTAGTGGAGGGAAGAGCCATGAGGTCGAATCAGGACTGCGGAGCCTTGGCATCAGTGTGTCGACGTTTCAAAGCACCAGCCACAGGTCTCTGAGCAGAGCTGTAGGCACCGGCATCCATTCTATTACAAATTAAGCAGTGGGAACGTGTTATCAAATAGCACGAGTGTCAATAAGGTATTTTAGGTCCACTGTAGTTACAGCTCTGAACAAGCATTGGCAATGTATATAGGTCTCCTTTAAAGGAATGTTGTATGGTAATGTGAAGCATTACAAGAAAATAGCAGGGGCATAGATATGTATTTCAGTGTATCAAATATCTTTATTCGGTTTCAGAATATGTAGGACTTGGCCTTTTTGGCTAAAGTTCCCTAAAACTTTTTGCTTTCCCCTAGACCGTTTTCCTGACATAGAGTGCCAATTTAGATGCTTTGGGTACTTTGCCACTGCTGATCAGTGTCAAAGTACAGTAGTTCCCTGTGTAAAGTGTAATGGTAATTGGTTGGCTATGATTGGTATGTTTGCCTTACTAGTAAAGTCCCTAGTGATGTGCACTGTGTGTGCCAGGGCTAGTAATGCAAGGGCGCGCGGAGAAGGGAACTCAGGCCTACAGTGTAGGGCCTGCACGCAGTTTGCTAAGTTAGCATGTGTCCTGACAAGTACAGCTACTTGTCAGGCCTTACTTTCCCTTTTACCTGCACCGTGGGCACCCCTGTGGTAGGTCCCAGGTAACCCCTGGGCAGGGTGCCGTGTAAGTAAAAGGCAGGACATATACTGAGGTGTGTGTTATGTCCTGACAGTGAAAAACACTCCATTTCGTTTTTCACTGGTGAAAGGCCATTCTGCCCATAGGACAGAATGGGGGAAGCTGGGTATTGTGTTTGTTAGCCTAGTTTCCCATAAGTTTAGAATGGAGAAGTGAAGTTTGGTATGTGTGAACTCACAGCGTCATAACCCATCTTTCTATGAAAGTGGTTTTGTCACTGTGTGTTCAAAAGCCGCTCTTTTAGAAAGTGGCTGAGTTTTGTGCTTTAAGCTTTTCTGTGTGTCTCTGTTGAATTTGGATTGACTGACTGGATCTGAGAGAGGAGGGGGTGAGATGGCACCAGGCTGACCTGCAGCTGGAGAGTGTTCGAGGAGAAGCCCCGGGAGGTGAAGAGGCCTGGGTTGCGGCTATAAAACAATTGACCCATCTCCTGCTGAGTGATTAAGGATCCAGACCCCCAGTATCAAAGGGAGAAAGGTGACACTGGGAGGGAGACACCCAGAACTGATTTAGGCAGGGGTCAGGGACCCCTGAGCACAACGAACTTCAAAGACATTTAGGGGTATATCTATGAGAGCTGAAACCCCTGAACGTTGGAATGAAACAGAGATGGATTGAGACTGAAAAGGCTTGGACCCATTCTGTGGTCAAGAGGAACCTCTGCTAAAGAGGGAGCAACTGAAGAGACTGCTGGGGGAGACCAATCCTTGCTTCGTGATCTGGGGCTGGTCTGCAGTTTGCTATTCTAACTAAGGGAGAGGCTGTTGGGACTGTGCTTGGAGGCGCTGGGTCCCCCTGCTTGAAGAAGACTGTGCTTTGTGCTGTGTCTTGTAACCCCAAGGGCCCGAGGTGAGCTGGCTCCCTGTTTGGAAACACATGTGGAAATGTACCCTTGTGAGGGCACACTGGTGCAGGGTCACCCTCTCGTCCACGGGTCCGAAGACTAACAAAAGAGAGATCGGCACTGGAGTGAAGTAAAACAAACCAAGTTTATTAAATGCTCATGAGCAGGAGTGCATCCAAACAACACCCTCAAGTGTTGTAGGAGGAAGTACACTGAATTCACAAACCATCATCCTTATATACAATTTTGTTGCAATGCAAGCATATGGACAGAAATGGAAAGAGCGAGTTTAGACACAGAAAATAGCTATCAGCAAACAAGGGCAGATGGATGACCACTTGGTCAGCAAATAAGAAAGGGGAGCAGGAATGTTTATGGCAGCAGTAAACGGTCAATAGATAGCCTCTAAGACCAGGTGCACCGGCAGCTACAAACCCCCCAGCACGTACATTGCTTAGCCATGTCGAAAGAGGTCAACTAAAGTTGATGTCACAAGCAAGGTGAAAAGGCGAACAGCAGAGGACGAAAGAATTACGAAGGAAGCGAAATGGACACCACAGCCAAAAATGGCTGTCGCTTATGCTAACGTAAAATATTACACGTTTCCACAGACGATCCTCTTAGCATAAGCTAAGTGTGAGAAGTTGGCCTGGTATATGCTGTCCACTTGTTAGAGTGGGCACCTTGCACCAGAACAATTCGACTCTTATGGTTGGTAGGTTTAAGACAACCTTTATAGAAAGCTATCCTAGTGGTAGCTGTGGAGAGCAGCCTTCAGGCTAAGTCTTGGAGGAATGTAAAGCAGCTTGTTTTACCACACAATCTCTTGAATCACCAAATGAAAAGACACCACACAGGTATATATATCAAATATATATGTATTTATTACTAAACAACTCTCTACTAATCTCTTTATGAGATTAGAAGTCAGGAACATATGCACAAATCAAATGTTATCAAAAATAAGTTAGCACAATCAAATATCACAGTCCTAGCTTGCCTAGACCTGGGTCTAGAGCATGTAGAATCGAGGGACCCCCAAGAACCACCCCAGGTAGTTGTAGGAGACCCACAGGGGACGGACGCGGTGTTCAGACACCGGTGCGAGGCCTGTACGAGTCTATGCGAAAGGACGCGATTGAGATTTCAATGTCAAAGGCCCCTTGCGTGTTCGAGGCGAAGCATCGAGGCGAACACACCGATCGGACTCAGTACGAGTCGAAGGACGCGGTTACGGGTAGAGTTGCAAGGGAGAAGGACGCGATGTGTTCTAACACAGACGCGAGCCCTGTACGAGTCAATGCGCTTAGTCGCACTTGGAAAATAGGAGTTTTAGGGCACTTCTAGGGTAGCTACAAGCAAGCCACTTACAGGGTAAGTAGTTCTAGGGCCCACACCCACAGGAGCACCGTAATGCTGAAGTTACCTCACCCAGGGGAGCCGGGTGCATAGGTGTCCTTTGGTGTCGGGTCGCGGCGTCGTTCTCAATGGGAACCAGTGAAGACTTGCTGCTTGCGACGACAGAAGAAGTGTCCGTTGGAATCCAAACCTGGATTCAGAAGGAGGAAGACCTGAAAGCAGAGGGGACAGTGTTCAAAGTCGCTTGGCAGTGACCCTGGGCAAGGAAGATGAATGCCCACCGTCGTCGACAGCTTCAGGTCGTTCAAGGGTGTCTTGACTCTTCGACCACGAGGTCCAGGAGGTGTCGAGGACGGCCAGGAGCTGGATTCAGCGTGTCCCACAAAGTCTGCAGCTGACTGTGGTGTCGGCAACCCGATTGGAGCCAACAAGCCTTGGTAGCAGCAAGTCTCGTGGAGGAAAGGAAAAGTCAATGGTGCAGACCAGCAAGGTCTGAGGGACTTACCCAGCGAGGGAAGGTCAGGGCAGGCCTGGAGCAATCAGGGGAGCCCTTTGGTTTTGTTACAAAGTCTTCTGGGGACCCACAAGCTGGCTGGCAAGGGATCGCGAAGGCGCCTCGGGAGGATTCCTTCAACAGGGGCCCACGGTCACTCGGGACGGTGTAGGCCTCTGAATTTGGGAGGGATCTCTGCTAGAGGCTGGGACCACACGTGGTCCAAAGCACAAGTTCGTAGAACGTCGTGAAGGGGTTGCACTTGACAATAGTGCACGGTACCCAGGGGCTGCGGTTCCTCGTCGCTCGTGGGGTCCACTTGCCTCAGCTTCGCTGGGGACTCACGATGGCCTTGGAGAAGTCAGGAAATTCTCTTCCTGGGCTGCAGGGACTTCGGGCTCCGGCAGGAGCGGCGTAGTTTGCTACCGTCGTCGTAGTTTTTGGTGCCTGCCAAGCAGGGGAGTCACTCCTTGACTCCAAGGGAGATTCTTCAGTCTTCCAGAGGTAGTGGAACATCGAAGGTCCGGGATTCTTCAGTAGAGCGTCGTCCAGGGGTATCTATCTTGCAATGCACAGGCTCCCCCTCTTATACTAAAGAGAAGGGAGGGACTAGCTCTATGACCCCAACTATGGGAGGGTCAGGGGAGTGGGTGGCTACACCCACTTCCCTTTGTCCAGTTTCGCGCCAGAGCAGGGGTAGGTAGCCCCTGAGCCGGTTTGAACTGGCATATGCGCAGAGGAGCCTTCTGCTCCTCCAGTGCAGGATTTCAAAGCACTCTAGGAGTGCACCCACCCAGCCCCAATACACTAAACCCTGTCTGGGAGGTGGTCACACCCCCTTGGAACAGGATATCTATTGTTGGGCATCCTCCACTGTGAGTGTTGGTCATCAGCAGGAGGGCAGCCCAGTGTCTGTGACTGGTGGCATCCATTTTGTGATGCCAGGGCTCTTCAGGATTCTACCGCGTTTCCACAGTAGGTACATGTCTATCCCTCTAGAAGGGTGGGATCATACTCCCACACCAGTTACTGGTGTGGGGGTATGATTCCAAAGTGTTTGACACCAAACACGACATGTTTTGATGCAGCCATTCCAAAGTTAGCATTTACCGCGAGGATATAATGCACTTAAGAGTATATGGTTTGGCTACATTCACAAACAGCCCCAGAGAATAGACTCTGAGAGCTGCAGAGGAGTCCTGCTCAGGCAGAGGCACCCTCTCACATAGGAACTAAGCACCCTGCCCTCAGGATTGATAGGGCCTGCTTTAGGGGTGACTGATAAGTCTCAATGTGTGTGCAGGAGAGATATAGGGGACCTATATCTCAGTGAGGGGTGCTAGCACCTCCTCACCCAGGCTGCAGTAGCAGGCCTGTGGTGTCAGATTTAGTCTGCTTCCCAGGGGTGGCATAATACATGCTTCAGCCCCTGGTAGGCCTGTGAAGTACCTATGCCCTTGGTACCTAAGGTACCATATACTAGGGACTCATAAGATACCACAGCATCCAATCACTAGTGCACCTAGAGTGCACTCCAAGTCGTTTAGAGAGAACAGAGAGGCTGGGGCCCTGATTGGCAGGCTCCCAGCCAGACTATAGCCAGGAACCAGTGTAAACATCAGAAAAAAAGTGGGGGCAACATGAGAGGCAGATCCTACTCTCCTACACAACCCCCCCCCCAAACGCAGGGACACTAAACTAACCTTGACCAGTTGAGTCTTCGTGTTCTAAGTGGAAATACCTTGAGAGTCCATCTGCATTGGCATGTTGGGTCCCAGGTCTATGTTCCACTGTATAGTCCATCCCCTGTAGGGAAATGGACCACCTCAAAAGTTTTGGGTTTTCTCCTTTCATTTGTTTAAGCCATAGGAGGGGCTTGTGGTCTAGTCTGAACTATGAAGTGAGTGCCAAACAAGTATGGCCTCAGCTTCTTCAGGGCCCATACCACAGCAAAGGCCTCCTCTCTATAGCTGACCAACGTTTCTCTCTAGGGGTCAGCCTTCTGCTAATGAAAGCTACTGGCTGGTCTTGACCTTCATCATTCAGTTGAGACAGTACAGCTCCCACACCCAGCTCAGAAGCATCTGTTTGGACAATGAACTTTTTGGTGTAGTCTGGACTCTGTAAGATGGGGGCAGTGCACATGGCCTGCTTTAGGTCTTCAAATGCCTTCTGACAGCTAGCTGTCCACTGAACCTTTTTTGGCATTTTCTTTGAGGTCAGATCATTCAAGGGGGTCACTATAGATCCATATCCCTTCACAAACCTCCTATAGTACCCAGTCAGGCCTAAGAAGGCTCTCACCTGTGTCTGGGTGATTGGAGCAACCCATTCCATTATGGTTTGGATCTTGCTCTGTAAAGGCTGAACCTGGCCTCCACCCACAAGGTGGCCTAGGTATACAACCTGACTCTGCCCTATCTGGCACTTGGTGGCCTTGATAGTGAGGCCTGCTTTCTGCAGAGCCTCCAAAACATTTCTGAGGTGGACCAGGTGATCCTGCCAGGAGGAACTAAAGACAGCAATATCATCTAGATAAGCTGAGCAATAAGTTTCCATTCCTGCCAGAACTTTGTTCACCAACCTCTGAAAAGTGGCAGGTGCATTTTTCAATCCAAAGGGCATTACCACAAAGTGGTAGTGCCCACCAGGGGTTGAAAATGCTGTTTTGGCTTTTGCATCATCAGCTAACCTGATCTGCCAGTAGCCAGCTGTTAGGTCAAATGTACTTAGATACTTGGCTGAGGCCAAAGTATCAATCAGCTCATCTGCCCTTGGTATGGGATAGGCATCAGTCCTAGTGACTGCATTGAGGCCTCTGTAGTCTACACAAAACCTCATTTCTTTCTTACCCCCCTGGGTATGAGGCTTGGGCACTAGGACTACTGGGCTAGCCCATGGGCTATCTGAGGGCTCAATCACACCTAACTCCAACATCTTCTGGACTTCAGTCCTGATACAGTCCCTGACATGGTCAGGTTGCCTGTAGATTTTACTCTTGACAGGCAGACTGTCTCCAGTGTCCACCTCATGGGTGCACCTGGAAGTCTGACTAGGGGTCAGGCTAAACATATGTCTGTACTGCTGCAGAACTTGTCTGCACTCAGTTTGCTGATGGTCAGTGAGGCTGCTTGCCAAAGCAACACCATCTACTGACCCATCACCAGGGTTCTGTGAGAGCAGGTCAGGGAGAGGGTCACTCTCCTCTTCCTGTTCTTCATCAGTTGCCATGAGCAAGCCCATGTCAGCCCTGTCAACATATGGTTTCAATCTGTTGACATGGAGCACCCTCAAGGGGCTCCTGGGAGTTCCAAGATTCACCAGGTAGGTGACTTCTCCCTTTTGCTCAACTATTGTATGGGGGCCACTCCATTTGTCTTGGAGGGCTGCTGGGGCCACTGGCTCCAACACCCACACTTTCTGTCCTGGCTGGTATACAGTCAGCACAGCCTTTTGGTCATGCCAAGCTTTTTGTAATTCTTGGCTGGCCTCCAGGTTTTTGGTTGCCTTTTTCATGTACTCAGCCATCCTGGAGCGGGACCAAGTACATAGTCCATCACATCTTGTTTGGGGGGTTTGAGAGGTAACTCCCAGCCCTCTTTTACCAAACATAATGGACCTCTTACAGGATGCCCAAACAGAAGCTCAAATGGGCTGTAACCAACCCCCTTCTGTGGAACTTCTCTGTATGCAAACAACAGGCAGGGAAGAAGAAGGTCCCATTTCCGCCTAAGCTTCTCTGGGAGTCCTTTAATCATTCTCTTCAGGGTTTTGTTGAAGCGTTCAACCAACCCATTGCATTGTGGGTGATAGGGGGTGGTGAACTTATAAGTTACACCACACTCCTTCCACATTGCTTTCAAATATCCTGACATGAAGTTGGTACCTCTGTCAGAGATTACCTCCTTTGGGAAACCCACTCTGGAGAAGACTCCAATGAGGGCTCTTGCCACCACAGGGGCTGTGGTGGTCCTCAGGGGAATTGCCTCTGGGTACCTGGTTGCATGATCCACTACCACCAGAATAAATCTGTGCCCAGATGCAGTTTGAGGGTCAAGGGGACCAACAATGTCAATCCCTACCCTTTCAAAGGGTACCCCCACCACAGGTAGTGGTATCAGAGGGGCCTTTGTTGTGCCACCTGCCTTGCCACTGGCTTGGCATGTGACACAGGAGCGACAAAACTCCTTTGTGTCCTCTGACATATGTGGCCAATGAAAATGTGGAACAAGCCTGTCCCAGGTCTTGTTCTGGCCCAAGTGACCTGCCAAAGGGATGTCATGTGCTAGGGTCAAGAGGAACCCCCTAAACTTCTGAGGTATTACCAACCTCCTGGTGGCTCCAGGGGCTGGATCTCTACCTTCAGAATATAGGAGTCCCTCATCCCAATAAACCTTATGGGACCCACTAGCACTCCCAGCAGCCTCAGCAGCAGCCTGCTGTCTGAGGGGTTCAAGAGAGGGGCAGCACTGTTGCTCCTTACTCAGATCTTCCCTAGAAGGGCCCCCTGCCCCCAAGAACTCAACCTGGTCAGGCTCAAGTCCCTCTGGGGCAGTTCCTTCTTCAGGATCTGCTTCTCCTCCCTCAAGACGGGAATCTGTGATCTGAGGCAGAGGGGAAGGCACTGCCTTAACCCTACTGCTCCTCTTCTTGGGAAGCATCTGGTCCATAATTTCAGGATCCAGAGCCTGTTCAGTGTCATGCATTTTGGCCTGTGACCTGGTCACAGCAAATACCTCTGCAGGGATGCCCAACATCTCAGCATGAGTCCATAACTCTACTTCAGACCAGGCTGAAGTCTCTAGATCATTGCCCAACAGACATTCTACAGGGAGGTCTGCACTGACTACAACCTTCTTGAGGCCAGTTACCCCTCCCCAGGAGAAATTCACAACTGCCAGACTATGGTTGGTCCTGGTGTTGCTTGCATTGGTCACCTGGTACATTTCACCCAGGATGATCTGTCCAGGGTCCACAAGATCCTCTGTCACCATGGTGACACTAGCACCTGTGTCCCTAAATGCCAAAGCCTGTTTGCCATTGATTACAGGCTGCTGTTTGTATTTGCCCAGATTACTGGGGCTCACTAGGAAGGACATGTCAATGTCTCCATCACAAATTAGCATTACCTGAGTGGGTACTCTGGCTAGGCCAGAGTCCACTTCAGAACCCAGGGTCAGCCCTACTACACCCTTTTTCTGAGTACCACCTCCACTAGTAGCTGAACTAGGGGGAACAGTTGCCTTAGGGGCAGGAGTGGTGGTGGTTTGGTCTTTGGACTTGTTACAATCAGAAGTCCAGTGCCCTTTCTGTTTACAGAATTTGCACCAGGGCTTCTTTTGGCCTTTTCCCTTGTTGGATTGTGACTCCCCACCAGATGCAGATTTTTGGGGCCCTTGTGAAGACTTCTGGTCTTTTGACTTATCCCCACTTTTCTCAGAGCCCTTAGAATCCTGCTTCTTTGTGTCACCCCCTTGGTTCTGGGTTTTCTGCCTCACCCTGGTTCTGACCCACTTGTCTGCCTTCTTTCCCAATTCTTGGGGAGAGGTCAGATCTGAGTCCACCAGGTATTGATGCAACAACTGGTTCTGGCAATTATTAAGGATCTGTTCTCTCATCATTAGATTATACAATCCCTTGAAATCAGTAACCCTACTGCCAACCAGCCAACCCTCCAGAGCCTTGGTTGCACAATCTACAAAGTCAGTCCAGTCCTGAGTCTGTGCCTTTTGGGTGTCTCTGAACTTCAACCTGTACTGCTCAGTGGTTAAGCCAAACCCATCTATCAGTGCACTCTTCAGGACTTCATAGTCATCAGCATCCTCTTCTCTAACAGTGAGGAGCTTGTCTCTTCCTTTATCTGAAAAGGAGAGCCACAAGATTGCTGCCCAATGCTTTTGGGGGACCTGTTGTACTCTACAGGCCCTTTCCATAGCAGTTATCCACTTATGGATATCATCCCCACTCTGGTAGGGAGGAACAACCTTGCTCAGGTTCCTATGGTCTGGAATATATTCTCTGCCTCTAGGGACACTGTTGCTGCCACCAGGGGGTTCTAACCCCTCTTTTCTAGAAGCTCTCTGGAGCTCAAATGCTTCTTTATCTAATGCCAACTGCTTGGTTTTGAGGGCAAATCTTGCTTCCTCATACTGCAGCAGTTTGTCCAGTCTGTCAGAGGAACTCTCTCTTCTTAGGAAGTAGGAGTCTCTCTGGTGGACAGTTTCTCTGCCAGAGTGATAGGCGCGGTAAGAGTCCCTTGCAAGGGACCTAGGCTTCTCTCCCACTCTGTCAGGTCTCTTAGGGAGAACTCCTCTGTCCTGTTCAGACCCCTTGGGGCCTGGCCCTGCAATCACAGAGTCTTGGTCAACTTGAGGTTCATCATCTGACCCAGACACTGTAATTGACCCACTAACTGATTCAGACCCATTAGCTCCTAGAGCTAATCTAAGATCATCTGCTGTCAGCAGATCTATCAGGTGTAGTGTGGAGGGACTCTGTCCTATCTTCAGGTGCCTTTCAGCACACATGGCTTTCAAGTCAAAGAAAGTCATGTCCTTATACTGAAGCTGAGTGGATCCACTGGGTCCATCCCTTAAGGACATTCTAGTGTTGTGCAGTGTTGTACTACCTACACTAGTTTGTGGCCTACTGATACTAGCTTGAGCTGTAGAAAGGGTGTGCTATCCCTAGGCACACAGCTCTAAGTTCAGTAGAACTTATTGATACTAAGCTTGACTTTATATGTACCTTGAGTACCTATAGTGGTTTTCAGTTAGTAATTCAAATAGAGATTTTCTGGTAAAACAATAGCAAGCTGGAATCCCACCGCTGCCACCAATGTGAGAAGTTGGCCTGGTATATGCTGTCTACTTGTTAGAGTGGGCACCTTGCACCAGAACAATTCGACTCTTATGGTTGGTAGGTTTAAGACAACCTTTATAGAAAGCTATCCTAGTGGTAGCTGTGGAGAGCAGCCTTCAGGCTAAGTCTTGGAGGAATGTAAAGCAGCTTGTTTTACCACACAATCTCTTGAATCACCAAATGAAAAGACACCACACAGGTATATATATCAAATATATATGTATTTATTACTAAACAACTCTCTACTAATCTCTTCATGAGATTAGAAGTCAGGAACATATGTACAAATCAAATGTTATCAAACATAAGTTAGCACAATCAAATATCACAGTCCTAGCTTGCCTAGACCTGGGTCTAGAGCATGTAGAATCGAGAGACCCCCAAGAACCACCCCAGGTAGTTGTAGGAGACCCACAGGGGACGGACGCGGTGTTCAGACACCGGTGCGAGTCCTGTACGAGTCTATGCGAAAGGACGCGATTGAGATTTCAATGTTAAAGGCCCCTTGCGTGTTCGAGGCGAAGCATCGAGGCGAACACACCGATCGGACCCAGTACGAGTCGAAGGACGCGGTTACGGGTAGAGTTGCAAGGGAGAAGGACGCGATGTGTTCTAACACAGACGCGAGCCCTGTATGAGTCAATGCGCTTAGTCGCACTTGGAAAATAGGAGTTTTAGGGCACTTCTAGGGTAGCTACAAGCAAGCCACTTACAGGGTAAGTAGTTCTAGGGCCCACACCCACAGGAGCACCGTAATGCTGAAGTTACCTCACCCAGGGGAGCCGGGTGCATAGGTGTCCTTTGGTGTCGGGTCGCGGCGTCGTTCTCAATGGGAACCAGTGAAGACTTGCTGCTTGCGATGACAGAAGAAGTGTCCGTTGGAATCCAAGCCTGGATTCGGAAGGAGGAAGACCTGAAAGCAGAGGGGACAGTGTTCAAAGTCACTTGGCAGTGACCCTGGGCAAGGAAGATGAATGCCCACTGTCGTCGACAGCTTCAGGTCGTTCACAGGTGTCTTGACTCTTTGACCACGAGGTCCAGGAGGCATCGAGGATGGCCAGGAGCTGGATTCAGCGTGTCCCATGAAGTCTGCAGCTGACTGTAGTGTTGGCGACCCAATTGGAGCCAACAAGCCTTGGTAGCAGCAAGTCTCGTGGAGGAGAGGAAAAGTCAATGGTGCAGACCAGCAAGGTCTGAGGGACTTACCCAGCGAGGGTAGGTCAGGGCAAGCCTGGAGCAACCAGGGGAGCCCTTTGGTTTTGTTACAAAGTCTTCTGGGGACCCACAAGCCGGCTGGCAAGGGATTGCGAAGACGCCTCGGGAGGATTCCTTCAACAGGAGCCCACGGTCACTCGGGATGGTGTAGGCCTCTGAATTTAGGAGAGATTTCTGGTAGAGGCTGGGACCATACGTGGTCCAAAGCACAAGTTCATAGAACATCGTGAAGGGGTTGCACTCAACAATAGTGCACAGTACCCAGGGGCTGCGGTTCCTCGTCGCTCGTGGGGTCCACTTGCCTCAGCTTTGCTGGGGACTCACGATGGCCTTGGAGAAGTCAGGAAATCCTCTTCCTGGGCTGCAGGGACTTCGGGCTCCGGCAGGAGCGGCGTAGTTTGCTACCGTCATCGTAGTTTTTGGTGCCTGCCAAGCAGGGGAGTCACTCCTTGACTCCAAGGGAGATTCTTCACTCTTCCAGGGGTAGTGGAACGTCGAAGGTCTGGGATTCTTCAGTAGAACATCGTCCAGGGGTATCTATCTTGCAATGCACAGGTTCCCCCTCTTATACTAAAGAGAAGGGAGGGACTAGCTCTATGACCCCACCTATGGGAGGGTCAGGGGAGTGGGTGGCTACACCCACTTCCCTTTGTCCAGTTTCACGCCAGAGCAGGGACAGGTAGCCCCTAAGCCGGTTTGAACTGCCATATGCACAGAGGAGCCTTCTGCTCCTCCAGTGCAGGATTTCAAAGCACTCTAGGAGTGCACCCACCCATCCCCAATACACTAAACCCTGTCTGGGAGGTGGTCACACCCCCTTGGGACAGGATATCTATTGTTGGGCCTCCTCCACTGTGAGTGTTGGTCATCAGCAGGAGGGCAGCCCAGTGTCTGTGACTGGTGGCATCCATTTTGTGATGCCAGGGCTCTTCAGGATTCTACCGCGTTTCCACAGTAGGTACATGTCTATCCCTCTAGAAGGGTGGGATCATACTCCCACACCAGTTACTGGTGTGGGGGTATGATTTCAAAGTGTTTGACACCAAACACGACATGTTTTGATGCAGCCATTCCAAAGTTAGCATTTACCGCGAGGATATAATGCACTTAAAAGTATATGGTTTGGCTGCATTCACAAACAGCCCCAGAGAATAGACTCTGAGAGCTGCAGAGGAGTCCTGCTCAGGCAGAGACACCCTCTCACATAGGAACTAAGCACCCTGCCCTCAGGATTGATAGGGCCTGCTTTAGGGGTGACTGATAAGTCTCAATGTGTGTGCAGGGGAGATATAGGGGACCTATAGCTCAGTGAGGGGTGCTAGCACCTCCTCACCCAGGCTGCAGTAGCAGGCCTGTGGTGTCAGATTTAGTCTGCTTCCCAGGGGTGGCATAATACATGCTTCAGCCCCTGGTAGGCCTGTGAAGTACCTATGCCCTTGGTACCTAAGGTACCATATACTAGGGACTCATAAGATACCACAGCATCCAATCACTAGTGCACCTAGAGTGCACTCCAAGTCGTTTAGAGAGAACAGAGAGGCTGGGGCCCTGATTGGCAGGGTCCCAGCCAGACTATAGCCAGGAACCAGTGTAACATCAGAAAAAAAGTGGGGGCAACATAAGAGGCAGATCCTACTCTCCTACACTAAGACATTTTCTTGTTCCTTCTAAGGGGTATGATATACATCGTGAATATCAATTAACATCATTTCACAAATTTCTGCTCCATTGCTAAACGGGCATTTGCATTTTGGACATTCGTTTTAGATGGTACACAAGTAGTACAAGTGGAAATACAGAGGGAACAGAGCATTGGTCCACATTGTATGCATAAACAACAAGAGAAGATAATTGCAATAATTATGAATAGGGCCGACAATACTTTCAGACCCCATACAGAAAATAAGTTCCAGAACCATCCAGTCCAAGTCCATGTTCCTGGGTCTTGATGTATCTCAGTGGCTATTTTATGCAGTTTGGAAATGGCATCATAAACAGAAGGGGCGTGGTCAGGGATAAACACACAACAGCTACTCCCAATAATGCGACATGCTCCACCACGATCGGCTAATATTACATCTAAAACCATTCTATTTTGCAAAGTCACAATTCTCATGATTTGGAGTTCTTCTGTAATATTTCCAAGAGCCATCGCTGTTTGATTAGTCACTGCCTCTACCACTCGGGTCAAGCGTCTTATTTTTCTACTATTCAAGGCCGCACCAACAAAGAAAAAGAGTCCCAAATTAAAGTCAACATATTGCTGTAATGCAGTGTCAGTTTGATCCACTTCATCATTATTTATAGTTCTTTTGAATCGGTTCAAGGAAATGTCATTAAACAATTTTTGATATTTATGATAAGATGCAGGTGCTAAGAACACAGGGGGAAGCAAGAAGGACACATAGCATATTCCAGACCATCCAATTGGTAGATAATAGTAACCTTTACTTCCACAAATGAAATAAGTGTTATGTGAGGATAGAAAACTGCTATTGTTCGTTCCAGTGATATTCAATACTGTAGTACAGTCACTTTTTCCGACAGGGATACTGCCAAAACTGCTCACACAAAGATTTGCTTGGGCTCTAGTAACAGCGATAACAGGAGGCCCGTTACCCTTGGCCGTTCGAGTATTGGGGAAAACGTAGCTTGTGGAGGAATTTCCTTTACGATACTCCTCCATTTCCCATTTAGTTCCTTTGGCTTGTGGGAGGCCTTCATCATCAGGGTAACAAACTTTATTTAACTGTGTATTAAGTCCTCCTACATCAGCTAGAGCAATATTACTAACTTCCGAGGCCCACAAAAGTGCGAACCAGGCTCTACAAGAGCCATTGTGTGAAAATGGCAGGGGAATGAGAGGCGTTCCTCCCTTCTTCTGATGGGCTGGCATCATTCCACATATCCAGCAGTTGGTAGTATTCGTAGCATTATGAGTATGATGCAACATTTGTATGAAAGTGTTATTGAGATATGACATTCGATGGTTCTTTTCATGATAGGGAAGAGTGAAGTAATAATGTTCCGTGGGGACAGGAGTAGTAGCAGGCAATAAGTTTCGAGCCGGAGTTACTTCCTCCACAACCCACATTACCACAGCAATGATGACAGCAGTCAAAGTCAATCCAGTAATAAACATTGTGCAGCCGCTACAGATCTTTGCAGTAGTTGATTTCTTCTCCTCAGGCATGTTCATCTCGTTGACAAACAACAAAATAGATGATGCCCTAAGGTCCTGGGCAGGCGTTGGTTTCTTCACTAACGTTGAGACGAGTAGTCACTAAAAGGCTACCCCCCTTTGTAGTCAGTCTTTAACCACCCAGGACAGTGGCTCAAACAGTCTCTTTTTGCGATGAAGTGTCCCTCTACCTGGATCGAAGTAGGTATCTAGATGCGCCGGGGATCGTGTGGTCCGGGAAGACTTCCTCAGGCCCTTCAGGTGACGCAGCTCGTCCTCTCTCGGTGACCAGAATGTCGCGATGATCTGTCAGCACAGCAGGGCTCACGAAAGTATGCAGAATCTTTCGGCAGTGACTGGCGTGGACCCAGTTCTTCCTGTTGGTCACTCGGACCGCAGTGCTGGTAGCAAGGAGGACCTGCTCTGGGCCACGCCAGCGGGGTGCCAGGCAATTTGTCAGTTGAAACGATTTTGTGAGGACAAAATCTCCAGGCCGCAGATCATGACCATCACCTTGCGACCTGTCTGGAAGAGCTTCCCGCACCTGCTGATAAATAGAAGACAAGCTGTCAGTTAACTGGGACAAATAGTCACTCATCAACATGTGGGGAACATCATGTATAGGGCGAGGCTTAGGGACCCCCCAAATATTCATGGGCCTCCCAAAGACGATCTCATGTGGCGTAAGGCCAGATCGTGTATATGGTATCGATCTGATAGAAAGCAAGGCTAGGGGCAGTGCATCATGCCATTTCAAAGACGTGGAAGCCTGTATTTTAGGCAATTTCAGTTTCAGGGTGGAGTTGTAACGCTCCACCAGGCCTGCTGACTGTGGGTGGAAAGCAGCATGAAATTTCTGCTTAATCCCCAACCCTTTCATGACATATTCTACAACTTGCCCAATAAAATGAGGTCCATTGTCACTCCATAGGACCCGACAGATGCCAAAGCGGGGAAAGAACTCCTTTAAGAGAACTTTCGCTGTCGTGAGAGCTGTATTATCCTTCGTAGCATACGCCTCCACCCATTTACTAAAGGCACAAACCACTACTAGGACATATTTCAGATTATTACAGCGCTCAAACTGAATGTAGTCCATTTGCAGGACCTCGAAAGGTGCAGATGGTGTCGCAAACCCTCCTGTTTTAGTTTGCGTTCCCTTTCCAGGATTATACTGGAGACAGACCAGACAAGACTGGACTATCTTTTTAGCAGTACCGGCAATATCAGGATGATCCCAAACTTGCATGAGTTGTTTTGCCATTGAGGATGCACCAACATGTGCCGGCCCATGTGCCATGTGAATCAAAGGATATAGGTATGCAGTAGGCAACTTCCATTTAGTCATATCTTTGCTCCTCCAGCAGCCCTCATCATCCAATGCTCCCTCCTTAGACCATTGGTCTAATTCCTCAGAGGAGGCAGATTGTTGCATATCCAACACTTCCTGTCTAGCATCATGCCAACGTTCAGCTTGCGACTTAACCACATACATAGACGTGGTGCTTCGCTGTGTTGCGGTCTCGCGAGCTGGGCGATCCGCAAAGGCATTACCTGCTCCTATTTTATCTGTCACCTTCTTGTGTGCACTACACTTAACGATAGCTATTTTCTTGGGATAAGTTAAGGCAGTAAGAAGATTGTGCACTAATTCTTCATGCACTATCTGCGTTCCATGTGAAGTGAGGAAACCGCGTTCCTTCCACAAGCAGCCAAAATTGTGCGCTACCCCAAACGCATACTGACTGTCAGTGTAGACATTAACAAGCAAGTCTGTACTAAGCTCACACGCTCTTGTTAGAGCAATCAGCTCAGCTGCTTGGGCCGATTTCTGTGGGATGCGAGCTGTCTCAACTACTGTCTGGAGTGTCGTAATAGCATAGGCAGCAGATGTGGTGCCATCGGGTAATTTCAAACAAGACCCATCAACCCATAACTCCCCATCAACAATAGAGAGAGGAGTATCTTGTAGGTCAACACGACCCTTTGTTTGCTCTTCAGTGAGAAATATACAATCATGTGATTCTTGCGACTGAGGCTGAGTAGCTGGAAATGGTAGTAGTGTAGCAGGATTTAGTGTCGAACATCTTTTCAATGTGATATGAGGGGCCAAAAGTGTCAATTCATATCCTGTCGAGCGAGCACTAGTCAAATGCTGTGTTTTCGTTTGATTTAGCAAAGCATCAACTGAATGGGGTACTAACACAAGCAGTTTGTGTGACAAAACTATTCCTTCACTCTGACGTATAGATACAGCCGTTGCTGCCACTGCTCGGAAACATCCAGGCAGCGCGCGAGCGACTGGGTCAAGGACAGCTGAGAAGTATGCACAAGGACGTTGTTTATCACTGTGTATCTGTGTTAACACCGAGAGAGCACAACCTTCCCTCTCGTGTACATAGAGCGTGAAAGTCTTAGTGTAGTCTGGAGTTCCTAATACTGGTGCAGAGCAAAGAGCTTGGTGTAACTGTTGGAAGGCACTTTGACATTCAGCAGTCCTTGGGAGGGGCATCGGAGTGTCTTTAGTCAAAAGAGCCAACAAAGGTTTAATAATGTGCGAAAAACTGGGGATCCACTGCCTACAAAAAGAAGTGGGGGCAATCAATGCACGGACATCCTTCTGAGTACGGGGCACAGGAGTATCTAAAATGGTCTGAATGCGATCTGGTGTGAGTGCACGTCCCTCCTTAGACAGGAGGTGACCTAAATAGGTAACCTGCTGTCTACAATATTGCAATTTCTTTCGCGAGACTTTCTGATTATGTGATGCAAGAAACGATAGCAGTAACAATGTACCTTCTTCACATTGCTCAGGAGTATCAGCAGCTAATAGAATGTCATCAACATACTGGATAAGGGCCACCCCTTTTGGTACAGGAAAGGAATCAAGCTGTCTTTTTAATGCCTGACTGTAAATGCTAGGACTCTCTGTATAGCCCTGTGGAGCTCTGCAGAACCAGAAGGATCTATTTTTCAATGTGAATCCAAACAGATAACGGCTTTCAGGGTGAATGGGTATTGAGAAAAATGCGTTTTTCAAGTCGATCACCGAAAATGTAGTGGGAGGGACCATAGTGAGAAGGGTTGTGATATCAGAAACTACCGGATATTGGGGCACTACAATTTTATTAACCTCCCGCAAATCAATAATGAATCTGTAAATTTTAGTGTCAGTGTCTTTTTTCAAAATAGGAAGGATAGGGCTATTGCAAGTATTCTAGGGGACTTCTTCCACTACCCCCACTTTGATCAAATCCTGGACAATGTTTGCTAATGCTTCTTCACCTTCTCGGGATATTTTGTATTGGGGCAGTCGAGGCAATGAAACACCTTCCCTTACTTGGATTTGCACTGGTGGAATAACCATTTGACCCACATCAGTATCTGATCTAGCCCATAAGGTACAAGGTAGGGACGCCAGAGCAGCATCCTCATTGATAAGACAAGTTTCGGAGAGTTACTAGGTGTCCCTCACGAGTCAAATGCAAAAGCATTGAAATTATTACATCAAGCTGCAGTTCAACTAGTCGTCGCTAGGTGTCCCTCAAGTCAAATGCTTTTGCATTTGACTCATGAGGGACACATAGTAACGACTAGTGGAACTGCAGCTTCATGAAAGGGTTTCAATGCTTTTGCATTTGACTCGTGAGGGACACCTAGTAACAACTAGTGGAACTGCAGCTTGATGTAATAATTTCAATGCTTTTGCATTTGACTCGTGAGGGACACCTAGTAACGACTAGTTGAACTGCAGCTCTTTGTAGAATTATTTTGATATTGGATACTATAATATTCACTGCCTACTGCTAATCTCGTCCCATAATGCTTTGCAGGGCCTTTGGTTGGGATTGTATATTTGCCCATAACTGTGCTTGGGGTGGTCCTAAGAGGATGGGACCACCACCGAATCGTTCAGCAAGATGTGCTCTTTGTTTTCAAGGCATCTGCTTGGTTCTCTCCCTAGGTTAGGGAGGATCCCAAAATCATCACCTCTCTCACTGCTTGCTATATTTTCATTTTCACTTTTGTGAAATGACTATATGCATTTTAGCATGTAAAGACAGAGATCCTTGTTATTTTGCCAAAAGTTTGATGGGAGTCTGATGGAACGGAAGTTCGTGGTGGTGAACGTGTGCATCAGCGGAGGAGTGAGTCGTGGTGCACAGGAGGCATCCGTGAGGGGCACCTGGTGAAGTGTGCATAGAAGGTGAAGCGAGACTCTGACGCGCAGGGTGCGTGTCGGGGGTGCACCGAAGGCGCTGGTGAAGTGGGCCTGGTGAGCAGGTGCATCGGAGGTGGAGTGAGTCTCGGACGCGCAGGGTGCATGTCGGGGTGCACCGAGGCATTGGTGAAGAGCGCCTGGTGATCGAGTGCACCGGAGGAGAAGCGAGGCTCGGACACGGTGAGCGTGTCGAGGTGCGGCCGGAGGCGTTGGTGAGGAGCGCCTGGATATCGGGGCACCGGAATTGGAGTAAGTCTCAGTGAAGCAGTGTGCGTGCTTTGGTGCAACCTGGGACTGTGGAGGTGATCGGCTGATCATCGTGTGCACCGGAAGAAAGTGAGTCTTTGCAACGTGGTGTGCGTGTCTTGGTGCGAACTGAGACCGCAGAAGGAAGTGCTGGTTGAACGTGCACTCGGAGTCGACGTGAAGTCCAATCAGCGTTGTGTGTGTGGCTCCGTGCCAGAAGAGACCCGGAGGGTGCGGTGGTGAACGAGCACCCGGAGTAACGTAATCTCAGGGGCGTAGGGTACGTGAGTCCTGCGGCCGCCTGAGACCTTCCTAACAGTTGCGGACCGGCAGCCCCAGAGGAGCTGTGCTGCCAGGCCGAGCCGCTGAGGCCCATTGAGAAAGTTCTGCATGAAAGGCCTAGTTCATTGAAGGAGGAGAGGAGAGTGGGGTCGCGACCCCCAGGTAACGTGGATCACTGCCTGGGCGGGGTGCGGGCTCGGAGGGACACTCTCTCAGCCTCTCAGTCCTTCTGACGACGTGAGCCTTTGCTTCGGCTCAGATTGGGGCCCGTACTGACCAAGGAGTGGTGGTACTGGGGCCCGAGTGGGAAGCTGTACTGTATTTCATCGTGAATACGTGTGGGGGGGCAACTGTTATCGAAGAGGCTGACTGTCGTAATACACTTAGCCAATATTGCTGCTAACGAACTGCCGGACTGTCTTAGGACGCCTGACATTATTTCCGCCTAACGAAGAACACGATTGTAGTGCTACGCATTGCATTATTTCTCCCTTGCAAAGTACAGGATTGTAGCGGGCCGCATTGCATTATTTCGCCATTGTAACGTATATGATTGTAGCTACGCATTGCATTATTCCTTAATTGCAAAGGACATGATTGTGGCGGCGCGCATTGCATTGTTTCTTCATTGCAAAGTACGTGATTGGGGGTGTGACGCATTGCATTATTCCTTCATTGCGCAGTACATGATTGGAGCGGTACGCATTGCATAATTTCTCCCATTGCAGATACCGGAGTGTATCGTTACGCATTGTATTATTTCTCCTGTGCCCAGCACAGGATTGTATCGTTAAGCAGGGAACTATTGTTTGTCCATTGCAACGTGTGTGATTCTAGCATTACGACCAGCATAACGTTTGGAAAGCGGTGGTTGGGATTTGAACCTACCAGCCAGCCGGAACAAATATTACCCTTTATTATATGTTGGCTTTTGTAACGTGTGGTCTGATCATATATCTTTCTATATAAAGTTTATACTCGTTTTTATCAAACTCGTGTGGAGTCCATTTGTGGTGTCACCAGGGGGTTGCTATGGGCATGGTTGCACACACTGTACACTCGTGCCTTGGAGATAGGCCTGGCTGCTCGTGCCAAGCTACTAAGGGGGTGAGCAGGGCTATCTCAAACGGTGTCCTTACTTGGCCTAGCGTTGAGTGGGGAGTCCCGGGTCGCGCATTTGTGACAGTGACGCGTGACGGGGACTCCGGCTTCCAACAGAATACATAAAACCATAAAAGCACAATGTGAAAACCGTGATTAAAATGGTGTAATACAATGTGTACAAACATGAAAGCAAGCCTGTACAAGGTCAGAATTCATCTTATGTTTGCAAATTGCATCTAAAATCCCAAACACCAATTATATTAGGATAAAACGTCTAAAAACAATACATCAAAACCATTAACACAATCCGCAAACAATTAGCTGTACAAATGCATAAAACCAAAAATGGTGACAAAGGACGAGCCAGTTAATCACAACTCGCCCTAAGCTTGATGGCGGATTTAAAAAAACTTAAAACATGAAATACAGTATTGCCCGTCAACATCTGGAGAAATATAAAAGTGGGCCGAACTTGTTTAAAGTTGGCCTGTTTCAGGATGGGAATTAGATATGATTTTCTAGGGGTGTCGTAAAATCGACAAAACAGGGTAAAGTGTAACATTTCCTGCGGAGATATTCCATCGCAGCCGCAGGGCGGAAAGGATTGCCCTCTATTTGTGCCCCTTGGGCGAGTAAGAAGTAAATAAAACAGATCAAACCGAAACCTGGTCAGAAGGAATCTATCGTAAGAGTTCACGAAACCAAGATATGTATTTGTGTGGAAGCAAAGAACTGTAGAATAATATTGGTGTAGGTTAAAAGGTAAGGTGACAGTCGAACTGTCAAGCCAGACCTAAAAATCCATGTAGGTTAATGACTACCCTCCTGCCATCTGTGATGCTGCCAGAGAAAAACAACATACATTTTCTAGTTATCTAAGACACTTTAACAGCATTCCAATGTCATGTGTGCCCAGGAATGTTCAAGCTCAGGCAGCTGGATAAATAAACCAAAATGATCACAGCTGTCTGGAGGGCAAGTACTTTTTTGTGGAAGCACTCAACTTCCGCTCAGTCAAAACATGTACCCCTGACTCCCGAAATGTGGGCGGAGCCAAAGCCCCTCTCAAGTGATGATCACATATTTGTCTGGCAACTGCTGCACTGTCAAGCGAGACCATAAAAATGGCCTCTGTGAGTTTTCTCCATCTTTCATTTTTAAATATTGAAGCAGAAGAAGCTCAAAATGAGTGCTCATGACAGCAGCAAAACACTTGAGGACAGCGCCTTGAGACCCTCATGGGTGAGTAGTTGCACTTTATAAGATTACTGATTGAGTGATTGATTTTCCAGACCCAGGAGGTTTCAGGTATCAAATTTCCAAACAAACACGCATAATCAGAGAAATTCATACCTGTAGTGTGGTTCTGTAGATTTTGAAGCATTTCTTTTTGTCCAGTGGTGGAATACCTTTGGATAAATGGTGAATGAATCATAGATGTCTCCACGGACACCCACTCACACAGCATGGGTTAAGGGGATCCGAAGATGACCCCTAGAGGTGGAGTTGAAAGTCTATAGTCCAGATTTAATGGAAAAGAATGAGAAGGAGGATAGACTACGGTAGAAAAAAGCAGTTCTTTAATAGAGCTGCCTGAAAAAACACTGATGATCCACAGCCTCATGGTAGATATTTAATCAAATGTGCATTTGTGAAAGATCAAAGGCTGGAGAATCACAAGGCTCATGCGAGCAGTAACACCCATTGTGTTAACTCCACAGACCCACAGTCCTTCCCACAAAACACCGAACCACATTAAGGACCTCAATTGGGAATTTTCAAATGTTTGCCAGACACCGTCCATGCCCCATTTATACCCCTTTTAAACATCAAACTCAAACACAACCTCTATGCCATTGTAAGGACCCAGCAGATGCCGGGAGGACCAGCTCGCCGTCACTCAAAGATGCTCAACTACAGCATCAAGATGCACAGTATAACAAACACACACTAGTCCACAAGGGGAAACAGCATCATAATTACCACACATCATCACTTTTAACTCCACTTCTGCAACTCAGCCGGTCATAAAGCTTCCAAAGCAAAATGACTAACCCTCAATGATGCACCATGCCTTCCTTCTCTCCTTCACATACCTACTGGACTTTTCATCACTAAGCGCTGATAGGTGATTTTTTATGGTGCAACCTACCTGGAACCCACTTGCCTTAGAATTAAGTCACACCATCTTCTCCTACAGCTTCGAAATAATCCTTTCAACTCATGTGAAGGGCCACTGTGAGGTTATGACGTTTCCACAGACCTATTAACATTTCTGGACAGCATCATCTTGATACTGGGAGCCCATTACCTCCCTCAATAGCTATTATCTTGTTCCACTATCATGAAATGAGAACAAACATCTCAAAATGCAGATAAGGCTGAAGGCTAAATTCTTGGATAGCTTTAAGACCTTATTGTGTCAAACACAGCTACTCTTGGAGCACAATCAGCCTTTGTGCTCTCTATATCCAGTGAAATCAAAGGCGAGATACTTAGAAAAAACAGAAACTGATAGGTGAAATGCTTAAATTAATCTCAGCAATTGAAAATTAGTTGACTCACATTTAAGTTAATCAAGCTTTTTGCCCAGCGCACCATTTTTGGCCACTGCACCACTTTAGACAGAAACCAGCCATATGTAAATCACTCATTTTTAAGTTCAAAAACGCTTTATTTGAGAATTGAACATACTTTGCGAAAAAATACCTCTAATAATATTCCATCAATAATTAGGAAGAAAAAAAAATGAGTAAGTGATACATTGCAAGATAAATTAGCAAATAAATAAATTAAAGCATCAAAATGCCGTTTTTAAAACAGATTTCAATTTGGGAGTATGGAGAGGAAACAGGAAAGGGGTGGGGTTTAGAAAGAATAAGATATCAAAATATGCATAAGCTCAATAATACCTGAAAACATTAATACAATACCAGGTTGAGGACTATTTAGAAGGTTATAAAATATAAACAAATAATATATCAATCTAAAATCTAAAAAGAAATGTATCTAATTCAACACCAGAGAGTTCAAGGTGGTTTCACGTTTTCCGATAATGTACAAGCAATAGCTGGTAAATGTTTAGCATTATAATTGAAAAAGGACGTAAGAGGTAACCAAAACAAATCACCCTCAACTTGATAACCATTAGATGACATAAAAGCTCTATCCAGCCTATGTTGAGAACAAATACTGTACCACCAAGCTTGACATCAAATATTTGAAGAACATTTTCCAATTAGTAGTAATTTGTTGAAAAGCAACAGCAAGGAACAAGTCTAACAATTTATTATTAGAAGATATACACGAGCATCCTCAGCATCAATTAAACTGCCAAAAAATAGGTAAATAACCTCAAAGGATAATAACTGAAAAATTGCATTAATTTGCTGCCAGACCTTGTGCCAAAAGGAAAGAGTATGGGGCACCAGAGCAATGAATGCATCAAATTACTATTAGGTTTATTACAGGAGCAACAATGAGAATCTGGCTTCTGGGAGAATTTAGTCGAAAGGGAAGGGTAATATACAGTCTGTTATAGACAAGAAATATCGCCTGTGTTGTATTTGCTGCTCTTGATGTTTTATAAATTTCCTCCCAAAGTTTATTCTAAAACATGCTTGACCACTTACAACCCAAATCTGCTTTCCAAAGTTGTTCTAGTTTAGATTTGGTCCTCAGGGGTTTCACAGGGGAAAGATATTTATAGATCTGCAAAGTTTTTATAGCGGAGGTTGAGAAACCCAACAACGTCCGATTCGAAGATACTGAAGTATTTGTGTCTTCCAAGGAAAGAAATACATCCAATACCATATTTATCAAAAGGGTAAGGCGAGACTGAAAGGAGGTAGGGCATTTAAAAGATTATTGAAACTGTGGGATAGAGATTGGTGCCTCTTCCTGAAACAAAGCAGTGACCCAAAGTATGTTCTGTTCTGTCCAAGATTTCCAGGACAATGATTTATTCCTATGCTTGATCAGCTTATCGTACCACAAAGGGGATTGCAAAAAGCCGTCTCGAGAAATTGTACGAGGAGAAGAATAGAATTTCAATACATCCCAAGTATGTTTAAAAAGTGGAGATGTTGTTAGGTGGAAAGGGAAAGTGAAAGCAATTGCCTCTAGTGAAGTAAAGGGGAGGAGCAATGATCATTCCAATTCAAGCCATAAGGGAGAGAAAGGGGAAGAGCACGTTTGAAGCCATAAAGCCCCCTGACGTAAACCAAAGATGTGGTGATAATGACGAAAGTCTGGAAAGTTCACTCCGCCCTCCAATTCAGATTTCTTGAGTTTAGAAAACGGTAGGAATGTGGCCCTTTTTGGCATGGTCACGCCCACATTTTGCCTGGTATATGATGTGATTTCAATTGGAAGTGCACTGGGTTCCTGCTAACCAGATCCCCAGTGTCAGATCTCTTTCCCAAAAATGTGTAATTGTTTACCCCATTGGCAATACCTTTAGTACCCTCTCTAAGTCTCTAGTAGATGGTACCTCTGATACCTAGAACCTTAGGTACTAAAGAGGGACCCTAAGGGCTGCAGCACGAATAGTGCCACCCTAAGGGACCCTTCACCAAACTCATGCAAGACTGCCACTACAGGCTGTGTGTTTTGGTGCGGACATAAGTGAAAACACAACATGACACACATCTCTGTGTGCCATGTCCCCTAACACTGCAGGTAGTATTTGTAAGTCACCCCTACAGCAGGCCTTACCGCCCTAAGGTAGGGTGCATTGTATTACACGTGAAGACATGTCTGCATGAGCAGATATGCCCCTGTGCTGGCCAGTTCCATTACTTCCAGTACCAGTGATCAAGGAAGCCATTTTACAAGCATGTGCTGGACACTGGTGAAAACAAATTCCCCAGCTACATGATGGCTTCACTGAAGATAGGGATGTTTGGTATCAAACATCTCGTATTAATAAACCTCCACTGATTCCAGTGTTGGATTTATTAATACATGCACACAGAGGGCACCTTAGAGGTGCCCTCTGAAAACCTACCAGCTACTGGTGTGCTGACTGACTGTTTTTCACCAGCCTGCCACCAGAGACAAGTTTCTGACCCTCAAGGGTGAGGGCCTTTGCCCTCCGGAAGCCAGAAACCAAGCCTGCTCAGACAAAGGGTGTTTTACACTCCAGCCACCCGATGACCTGCAGATTAGCATTCCAAGGCAGGGGAGCTTCAAAGCGCGTACTGTCTTTGGTATGCAAATCTGGCTTTCCTCACAGGAGAGGAAGCCGACCCCCTTTGTTCAGTGCCCTTTGGCACCTGAACAGGTGGGAACATTAGCTAGTCAAGATAGGTGTGTCCACCCTCAGGCTAGTACCACCCTTAAGGTGGGCTACTTGAAGTGGAGGCGACTTTTCAGAGTTAGCCATCTTGGTGATGGCAAAAATAGGATCTCCAGGACAGGGTTATGCCCACTTCCCACAGGAAGTGGTAATATAGGGGGTATAGTGACCCCAGGGGTAAGTAGCCTATTAGCTACTACCCTACACTCCCCTAATGCCCCTAGGTCCAGTAGTTAGGGAAGCCCCTGGCACCAGAAAATCGTATCCTGATAAGCTATGAAGAAAATGGACACTGAAAAGCCGCCAATGCAAAGACCAAAGAAGAGCAAATGATTTGGCGCCAGCCCTGCCGGCCTGTGTCGTGTTCCCTGTTGAATTGTGCCAAATTCGACTCATCCTGCAAGCTGTTGTGCCTCCAAAACCTGGGAGAATGGCCTGCCTTCAATAAAGACTCAGAGACTCCCGTGGAGTAGCGGAGCTGCTCTCCTGCATTCTGCGGGCACCCAAGAAGAACCGTGAGGACCTCAGACCAGCACAAACCTGACCCCACCAAGCCCAACTGCACCGAGCCCCCAGCCCGACCCGGAGTCGGCCAATGGTGTCAGTGTGGTCCCCAAGCCCTCAAGAGACATAGTACACTGTGGTTTTACCCCTCATGAACTTTCCGAAGCTGCCTGCAGCCTCTATGTGCAGGCCCCCTCAATCAGGAGAGGTCCCTGACGAAGAAACCTGACACCTCAAAGACCCTCTGCACCCGGCCCCCCCGGCCCGAGGAGAAGAGGACCATCAGTGGCCACATGTCCCCTAGCATCGCAAGACTCAAGCCCACTTGTGGGCTCAGCCCAAAGGGCCTCCCAGTCCAAACCTACAGCCTCTGTTCGCGAAGACCGATCCCCCTTGACTTGCATTGGGCATCCGAAGCGGTATTGCACCTCTGCTCCCTGCCGCCCTAGTGCCGCTGGAGGTGGCCTGCTGGTGCTGCCTTGGACCTTGCCCCATACCCACCTTAAGTCTAGGAGATTAGTCTCGTAAGTCGATGTACTGTACCTGAACGCCGTACTTGTTTCTCCTCCCATAGGATAACATGGCAGCTTCTGAAAAATGCACTAAGTGTTGACTTTTTAAAACGTAAAGTATCTCTTTTGCAAACCATATTTACCTGATTATATTGATTCTGGTGCCTAAACATAGATAAAGATATGTGTTGGTGTGGATCTCCTTATTAAGTCGTGTGCAACATTTATTGACTATTGTGTATATGTGCAGATGTCTAACACTCCTCTCTGATAAGCCCGAGGCTGCTCGACCACACTATCCCATAGAAAAGCACCTTGGGATTGCTAGAGCAAGGCCCTGTCCACTCATAAGGTAATATCTGGATTCTTTGCACGATATACCTCTTTTTGGTATACCACAGAAAGAGCCAACTTCCTACAATAACAATGCCCTACATTTTTTATTTCACCATAAAAATCAGGAAAGTATAGAATGAATTTTTAAAAAAAACAAATGAGGAACATGTACAGGTATCATGGAAAGGATATATAACAATATAAGGGAGATTATCATTTTAATCGAATCTAAGTGACCCCACCAAGATAGAAACAACGGATTCCAGGAGGTTAATAGAGAAGTAATTTTATTCAAACCCTCTTTTAAGTTGGTACGGACTGTATCAGGAATAGTACTGGTAAACCAAATACCGAGATACTTAATCTTAGAGGAAGTCCTTTGAAAACCAAAGGAGGCAAAAGAACATTTAAAGCAATATTTATTAAGTGGGAGTACCTCAGATTTGTCCGGATTGATTTTATAGCCAGAAGCTGATGAAAAAGATGAAATTTCCATAAGGAGAGCTGGCATAGTATTATCTGGATCCAAGATGAAAAAGAGATTATCATCAGCATACGCCGCAAATTTTGACTGCTGATCACCATAAGGAAAACCAGAAATAATCGCGTTGTGACGGATCCGGTAAAGAAAGGGTTCTAGTGCCAAGATAAATAACAGCGGCGATAAGGGATAGCCCTGACTAGGGTGACCAACTGGCATGGGTTCAAATTTAAGGGCGGTGAGTGTAAAAATTCAGGACAAAGGGTCAAAATTCAGGACAAAAATTCAGGACAAACATTCGGGACAAAAGGTAACTTTTATAGACACATCAGAGGAGGTCGCGCAATAGTATATAAGTATGTAAATAGACAACCAACATAAGTAAAAGTCAAGATACGTTTGTATTAGGTTGAGACAATTATGCACTTCACGTTTTTTGGTATGCGTGCAGCTTTGAGCAACTGTGCAGGTCTTTTTATGGTATTTCATATGATCATAATCTATTTATATGATTACTGCACTAGGTTGTCCAGTCTGATATTTTGTTTACAGTTCATGGTCCTTAGCAGGCATGTTTGGTGAGAGAAGTAGTTGGGAAGATGGACTTTGTTACTAGCATTTCATATCTGAGTGCCATTATGAGCTATAAAGCAGCACGCATAGACTGTAGCTAATTGGGACCTGCAGTGCTGGGCTAGAGTGCAGTCCTCCGAGTGACCAGTTTTATGTGTCAGATCGCTTCAGGTATTCCATGTCTGTTCAGCTGGTGATGATTGGTTGTGGCGTAACGGTCTGAGCTGCTGATTCAGAGCCGGTGGGACACAGGTTCGAGTCTCGTCATTGGCATCAACATCTTGTGATTCTGGGCAAAATCACGTAATCTCCTCGTGCCTACAATTCAGCAGCTTGAGACCCTCATGGGTGATTTGCCGCGCTTTACAAATCCTGGATTTTGGGGCTGGTACAGTACTGAGTGATGGATAAGATCCATAGCGGACAGGTCTTGTGTGAGAATAAGAGCATTAAGCAGGAAAAAGGAGTTATTAACCTGCCTGCATGAGCTATAATTGGCTGAAGACTTCTGAGTGTTATGGTATTATTGTGGGCCAGAACGGTTAGATAGGAGTTGACATTACTACACTATGCCCGGGCTAGCCCTTTATCAGTCCTCCTTATTTTACCTCTATAATGGAAATAGTATACTGATTGGACTTCATTGCTGTGAGCTGTAAACTTTAGATTCTCATTGATGCACAGAAGTGTTCTACAGACTAGAAACTGTATACATTGTTGAGGCATTATTGTAGGTCAGAAGGAGGCACTGTTTGTACATACAGAACATTTTCCATTGAAATGGCAGCAAATATGTATCATTTGAACATCACCAAGTAAAGTGCCTTTATTGTTTTGATCCTATTAAAACTCTGTTTCCAGCACACTTCTGAATTACAAACAAGCGGTCCATTTGTGGTTTCCTAACTGCTGATATGTTTTGAAACATTTGCACAGTTAATTTATAGTTATTTAAAAGTTGCTGTGTGTTACAAAAGAACTGACAGCTTTGTTTTCACACATCCTTTACCACCACATCAAGACTGTCAACTGGTCCACTTTACTATTCAAACTTTGATTGCAAAGTTAGAGAAGTTTGTAAACACCAATCCACATGTTAAAGGAATAAGCAGAAATTTATCAGACGATACAGCCTGACATTTGTCCTCTATTCTTGAATACATAGCACTTGTGACAAGCTGAAAACAAAATGTAAAGGCATCTTAATTGCCCATTCACCTTCTCAACTCAAACTCATGATAAGACTGGGATGTATGTGTGATAGTTTGCTAGACTTTGTGCAATTGGTTGTGCATTTAGGGTGTTCTTGTGGGTGGTGCGGTAGAGGAGATACATGGTGTTCTGTTGCTCATTTCCTCATCACTTCTGTTAAAGAGGAACATTTTGCCATTATCAGTACCCAATTTTTTGATGTAGAAAGGGTGAATGCTAAAGGCGGCCTTACCGGGAATGATACACATGTCCTACATTGCGACTCAGTGAATTAAATACATGGTGACAGAGGTGGAGGGGGACTTACTGGATGAAAGCATCTGACCAAGTTTATATGCCTCTGTAAATAAATTAAATTATCTTGGCTTGTCTGGAGTGGGCCTACAGCTGAATCAGAACTTTGGCATCCTGCGTTGAGGGCGTTACCTACCACCGGCTGGAAAGTGAGGGGTGAATTTCTGATGTGCCTCATATGTCCAATTTAAACCTTCAGACACCTTATTTCCAAATTATATAAAATTCCCCCAACTATACAATCATGTTTGAATGGGAAAGTAGAGTGGTTTAACCTGGGGAGATTAGCACAGACACTGCTAGTTATTTTGATATGAAAGATGGTTAAGACAATGGTGTTTTAGGCTATGTCTTCAGATCACAACATAACATCACAATGAGTTTAATAGGTCTTTCATCAATGACACTTGATGCATATTTATACACAACTGAAGGTTGGATGTCCTCAGATGCGGAGACAGTTAACTTCTCACACAACAGTAACTATTTGAAAAGTAATGACACATCCATGAGTATTCTCCCATTCCACTACATTCCACCTCAAGCAATGCAATATGTATTGCAGTACCCAGATCATATTTTATTCTTGTCACGTTAGCCAGAGTCTGCGTATTATATAAACTGTTAATTCACATGCTCCTTCATGAGAATTTTACGAACACTTATGTGCTTAAAGACCTCCCTTCAGTATCTATTTTTTGTATAAGCTACCCAGATGTTTTCCTAATTCCCTTACAATAGAAGGATAGATGTTACTGAAAATAAATCGATATCGTTGGTCAGATGCAAGCAGCATTTGGACATTGCTATGTACAAAACAACAAATTCCATTGGGAAGCAGCAAAAACATCCACAGAATACATTAGTCAGAACACTGAGCACACATCCCACACAATTCAGATGTTCCAAATAGTTTAGCATCACCAAGCTCAAAAGCGCTCCAACCATAATTGTCAACAATCATAGTCTACAAAAAACATAACAATTCACACTCATCCAGCACAGTTCAAATATTCTATGTAGCTGGTTTCTGTTCTTTACTTTGTATTACACATTGGAGTGTTGAGCAAACATTCACAAATGGCTGGACAGAGTTAAAGATGAAAAAACTAGTAAACATATACACTCCAAGCACAATTTGACAGCCGACATAATTGACAGATTTCACAATTCTAACCCCGTATCATGAATGATAGTGCCAGACACTTCACTCTGTTGATAAACATAGACTTAGGGGCTGATTACGAGTTTGGCAGCCCATTGGACCACCGAAACCCTGGTTACGGTCCCTGGACTGCCTGACTCGTGAGCCACCCGTCGTATTACGATTACAGGCCCGCTGCAACCACTGGGGATCATGGATCCCACGGCAGTTGCATGGCAGTGAGAGACCCTAATATGCTGGCAGGGCCCCTGCGGCACCACCAAGCATATTAGGAGTTTCCTCACCACCACGGTTTTCATGGCGGTGAGGCCGCCATGAAAACTGTGGCGGTGGTGAAACAAAAGGGGCCCTACAGGGCCCCCTGTTTCCTCAGGGCCGTGGAGTGTCTGCAAGGGGGGGACATGTTGTGCCCCACCCTCTCCTGTGTGCACTCACCCCCTTTCCTGCACGCATGGACTGCACAGTCTATGCCGTGCAGAAACGGCCTTTGGCACTCCCATTGAGGTGCCTTTTTAATGGACACCGCCAAAGCACGGCCCGCCAGGCATGAGGAAATTCGTAATCTGGTGGGCGGAGTCAGTACGGTTTTAGCAGTGTGGGAGCAGGACGCTGTCCTGGGGGCCCGCTCCCACACCGCCAAAGTTGTAATTAGGCCCTTAGAGTTCACAGCCAATAGCATAACTAGAGAGTGTGAAAAAAAGAGGGAAATGATGGTGAGAAAGGAGAGAGGGCTATATGCTGAGAGGGAGAGACAGAAGGTTGGAACAGTGAGAGTAAATAGTGACAGAACAGCAAAGCAAGCAAGGCCTGCAAGCTGAGAGAAAGAACAGATTGTGAAAAGAGAAAAGACGACAACAGAAGAATAGGCAGCAGAGAAAAGAGCAAAAAACAGATACAGAAAGATGGTGAGGATGACAGAGAGAGGGTTGAAAAGAGAAAAAAAATGTGGAGGGGACATATAAAAGGCAAGGTAGGGGGAACCAAGAGAAAGCATGTGGGGGGAGAGAGTCAGAAAAGAATGGCTAGGTAGGGTAGAGGAGGGAACAGATAGAGAAAAGGGAACCAAAAGGTGAAGAGGTTGAATAGGGAGTGAACAGAGAGATTATGTGAGGGTTCACTTTGTAACCTGCATGTCAGTCAATCAATCAATCAGTCAGGTTTTTGTAGAGCGCGACTACTCACCCGTAAGGATCTCAAGACGCTGCGGGTTGGAGGGGTTTGCTGTTCAGGTGAAGAGCCAGGTCTTGAGGTCCTCCCTGAATTGAGGCAGAGAGGGTGATTGCCTGAGATGTAGAGGCAGGGAGTTCCAGGTCCTTGCAGCGAGGTAGGAGAAGGATCGATCTCCAGCATTCGTCATATGGATCCGTGGGTTGGTGGCCAGGGCCTGATGGGCGGAAATCGAAAATGTCTGGTGGGGTTGTGGAAGGAGAGGCGGTGGTTGAGGTGTGCAGGTCGGTATTGAGGAGGGCTTTGTAGGAGTGCGCGAGGAGCTTGTAGGTGATCCTTTTGTTGACCTGGAGCCAGTGAAGGTGGTCAGTGATGTGGCTGCGGCGAGGGATGTTCGAGTCTGGTGGAGGCGTTTTGGATGTTTTGCAGCTTCTTTTGGAGTTTTTTCGTTTTGCCGGCGTTGCCGTAGTCGAGTCTGCTGCTGACAAGTGCATGGGTGACTATTTTCCTTATCTCTGTGGGGATCCACTTAAAGATCTTTCTGAGCAGGTGGAGCGTGTGGAAGCAGGAGGACAAGACGGCGTTGATCTGACGGTTCATTGAGAGCGAGGAGTGCAGGATGATGCTGAGGTTTTGTGCGTGGTCTGTGGGTGGAAGCGGGTTCCGAGCGCTGCGGGCCACCAGGAGTCGTCCCAGGCAGACGGGTTGGGGCCCAGGATGAGGACTTCGGTCTTGTCTGAGTTGAGCTTGAGGCATGTCATACATTTCAATCCCAATTCTAATGCACCATATCTTTCAAAATATGGTGCCACTCTACTCTTTCCCTTTCACGCAATGCTGCACAACAACTTCACTTACTGTGCTGTGTTGTGTGAAATGTTGGCAAATATATCCCTCAAAGATTTGGCACAGGTGTCCAGACTTTCATTTTGTCTTGACCTTGTACGGTGCCCCCTTTTGGCTAGGGTCCCACTACAGAAATGACATATACATACACATACACACAGACAGACAAAAAATCACTGCTTGTTAAGAAAATGCTATTTTTCAAAGAATTCGGAGAAATCCATCCAAGGTTCCAGCCTGGAGCAGTTGTCTGGCAGGTCAAAGTGCGACACTAGAAGATTCTGGGATTAGAGCACATCGATTATGTTATGTAGGCATTTCTACTTGTGCTCTTTGTTTTCCATTAATTGGAAATGCTGAAATACATTTTTTATGGAAATACTGATTACAATAAAATGAGATCCCTCCGTTCATAGACTATGCCTTCCTACCAGCCGTCCCACAATCAGCTTCTGAAGTACTTTTACCTCAGGGCCTCGGGCACTGCACAGGCTGCAGGAATGATAGCTTCTGACTGGGCTGGCTTTAGTGCTGGTGCCAGATGGTGTGAGAATATTTGTTGTGCCCCACCCCCAAGACCTCTTTCTCCAAGGATTCAATCAGTACCACCCTCCAGTGGTGCCCCTCATCTCTACATAGACCCGCTCTCATGCATAGTTAATTTCTTTTACACTGCTACTCATTCTAAGTATGTAGGGTAAAGTATGGTGTTGGAGTGTGTTATATCCAGAGCCACTGGAATTATGCAATTGTGTGTCTGCGAAAATTTTTGTATAATTATAGATTTGTCGCATTTACCACATAATCCATCATCTGCTGCATAATCTGCAGATTTTAACAAAAATTTTTTTTGTTTCTAGCTCAAACGGTTCAAAAGTTACTAAAAATACAGCAACAGGTGTTGCTGCGCAGTGTAATGCCCTGTGCAAAGCTGGACTGGTCACCTTTCTGTCGCTTATTGCTACATTTGGGTATTAAACAGGTACTAATTAGGTGCAACCAATGCCCAGACAGTGCTCTCAAGTTTAAAAATGACAAAATAATGACGTAATATTACTACAAAATGTGCCGCATTATGCCACAGAATTAGCCTTTTCTTGCCACATAATTTACTTAACTCTGCTGCATAATTCCAGTGTCCCTGGTTATATAACACACATATTATACAGACACAATGGCTTGTATAAGTGTGTAAGCCAATGTATAGGAAAGGTTACTTGAGACCAGGGAATTATTCAATTGCCCAGCCTCTGCAATTTTCGCATGATTATAGATTTGCTGCATTTGCCACATAATCCATCATCTGCCGCATATTCTGCCGATTTTTAGCTCAAATGATTCAAAAGTTACTAAAAACGCAGCAACAGGTTTCCGCGAAGTGGAAGGCCCTTTGCAAAGGGTGACTGGTCACTTTTCTGTTGCTTATTGCTTCAGTGGCATAGCTAGGTGGGGGCGATCCTCCACGGGCGGCTCTTTTTTGGGGGCGGCGGGTGAGGTGAGCAATTTCGGCGAGCACAAGGTAAGTGTTTTTCTTTTTTGGATTTTATTTTCCCTTGTTGACTCCACAACCCCCCCCCCCCACCCCCCGCTCTTACCTGCACGGGCCGTCACTGGGCAGCAAACTCTGGGACCGCATTGGGCACAAGCTCTAGCTATGCCACTGTATTGCTATATTTGGGTATTACACTGATACTAATTAGGTGCCATTTATCCCCAGACAGTGTTAACAAGTTTTAAAATGTCAAAATAATTAAGTAATACGCCTTGTCTTGCTGAATAATTTACTCAACCCCGCCGCATTATTATCCAAAGGAATGCTATTTATCAACCTTAGAAGAATTAAAGATTAGAGAACAACAATAAGGCTGTAAACCGGTTGCAGCTTCCTTGCTAAAATTTGATTTTGATTCATAGTTCACTGTGCTATATTAGGATTGTATCTTATGAACTGCAATTAACAAAAGGGTCCTTGTGACATAAACAGTAACCCACTTAGCTGTCTACATAAAAAAAAATTCTTTGATCTGCATGTTACACATTGTGTTTCGCTGGAGGCAAACTATCCCTCTGCGCTACTTTATGATGAGTCAAAACTCAGACAAGAGAAAACTCAGGACTCTCAAACGGATGCTTTTTCTCAAACAGATACATTGATCACCAGAGTTAAAGTGAAATTTTTAGCTATAAATCGTCGGCACACAAGGGATCTAAAGGCTGTGCCTTTAACCCTGTTAGAAGTGTCAAAATGCAACCTCGACCTCCCCAGAGCTTGGCCCCTGGTGAGGTGACAGGAGCCTCTGAACAAAAGCAGAATATTATGCCCTACACTCTGGCAGGAGTCCCAGCAAATGCTGTGACTGCACAGAGAGGCCCATTATCATTCTGTATGTGATAATTAGGCTGCCAAACAGAATGACAATGGGCCGACAGCCGTCTGTGCCAGGTCAGGGAGGGGCTGCTGCAGGCCACTGAGCTCACAGCAGGAGTGTGAGCGGGCCCCTGCAGTGAGACTTACAGAACTCTGAGGCTGCTTGCGGGGAGACAGCTCGCTCCACTGTCCAGAATTATGGGCAAAAGACGTCTGTGAAAGAAAACATCACGGACAATGGACAAGAGGCCCAAATAACGGGCGGTCAGTGAAATTTACAGATGGTTGGTCACTCTAGCCCTGATAAACTCCTCGTCGCAGAACAAAATATGGTGAGGTCTGGCCATTAGCCAGGACCCAGGCCCTCGGGGAGGCATATAATAAAGAGATCAGTGAAAAATTCAATTTAGGGACAAAGCCATGCCAACATAAAGATTGTGGCAAAAAATCCCAATTAATCCTATCACACGCTCTCTCAGTATCAACCATTATAGCTGTTAAACGGTATTTGACTGATGAGGATTTGCTCAGAACATTAAAGAAGAGACGTGTGTTGTCAGAGGCCAATCTACCTTTCACAATCAATTGTGGTAAGAGAGGGTCTAAACGGAGTGCTAATACTTTAGCGAAGATCTTGTAATCAACAATGACGAGAGATAGAGGACGATAATTCTTACATAATGTTAGATTCTTCACTTCCTTAGGAATAAGGCAAATAGTAGCCTCCTGGAATTCCCGGGTCTGCGTACCAGAAGTAGAGAGAGAATGAAAGACCTATAGTAATTTAGGGATCAGTAGATTAGAAAAGTGAAGGAAAAACTTGACAGTAAAACAGTCTGGACCAGGTATTTTGCCTTTTTTGAGGCGAGAGAGTGCACTAAGGACTTCTTGTAAAGAAATATGCATTTCAGGAGGAGAAAAATTTAGCTCGAGAGTCCCTGTCCCTGTTTTCAGAGTTTGTTGTAGATAGGATGTGATATATGAGTCTCGCGTGGACGTTTCCGGTGTTTAAAGATCAGTGTACAATTTTACAAATTCATGTAAAATATCTTCATCTTGAAAAAGAGAAACACCTTCAGTGTTAGATACAGAGTCAATATGAGAAGGCTGTTTCCCAACTTTGAGGTAATTTGCCAATACTTACCCAACTTTGTTATTTCCTCCATAACATTGAGCACTGCTTTTAAGTAATATAGAGGAAGCCTGTTTCGCAGAAATTTCGTTAAAATGTAATTTGGCTTTGATTAACTTTTGTAAGGTAACATTGGATTTTGAGGAGTAAAACTGGGTTTTTAAAGTTTTAAAGGAAGACAACAACTACTTATGCTCTTTATCTAGTATACATTTTTATCCAGGTAGCAAAGTCAATGATAAAGCTGCCTTAAACGTGTCCCAAACAAGCAGTGGGGAGTTATCAGAGGTTTAATTAGAATAAAACAATTCAGTTGCAAAGGAGAGAAAAGAAGAAGAGAATTTTATATCTCCTAGTAGAGAATGATTAAACCTCCATCTATTTGATTTTGGGGTGGCCGGAATCAATTCTAAATCCGTAAACAAGAGGCGTGATCAGAAATAACAATAGGACCAATCCTAGCAGTGACTAGGCATTGTGACAATTGTTTGCTCAAAAATATATAATTTAGTCTAGTGAGTGATCCATGAACGGGAGAGTAGAATGTATAGTCTCCAGTGGTTGGATGACATCCAAGAATCAAGAAGAGCAGTTTGAGAAATAGTAGAACAAAATTGTTTGTGTGTTTTACGTGGTACAAACCTAATAGAAGACTGGCTGCCTAGAAATGAGTCAAAAATTTGATTATAATCTCCCCCCAAAATGAGGTATGAATCATCATATTGAAGACCTTTTTTGGATAGTAGGCCAAAAGTCATGATGCACTTGAGTAGGTCCATAAACATTAAACACTTAGCGGAATTTTGTTGATAAGGAAACCGACTATAATCCATCTGCCTTCAGAGTCCGTTTCTTTAGATAACACATTGAAATCCAGTTTTTTATTACATAAAATAACCACTCCATTTTTTATGCAAAGATGGGGATACCAAGACAGAGCCAACACATCCACGCTTAAGTTTCAAAGCTTCACTTTCTGTGAGGTGAGTCTCATGTAAAAGGGCTATTTCCACATTGTATTTTGCCAGATGAGATAGAACTCTCTGTCACTTATTGGGATTCATAAACCCTTTAATATTCCATAATAACACTCTGAATGATATGAGTAAATACAAATTTGAAAACTGAAAACAGTCCTCAAAGAGCATGTAAATAAATTATAGAATAAAATAAGAAGAAGCCATGAGCAAGATAAAAGGAGAAGAAAGTCAAAGAAAGAAAAACACAAAACATGATCAAGAAAGAAAAGGGAGAAGGGGAATGGAAAGAAAATAAGATAGAAAAAATATAGACAGTTCATATCAAACAAGGGACAACTGAGAGAACATACCCTGTTTAGGTAACTAAAAAGAGGTGGGAATGGTGACAACACAGAATGAGAATGGCACTTCAACGGAGCGAAACAGTTGATGACGGAGCATGCTAACAGAAATGGAGAAGTCTGAGAAACAAAAAATAAAAAGATGGAGTTAACATACAACATAATACCAGGAAAAAAACCTAGGAAAAAAACCAGACACGTTACAACATAATAAAACACCATAGCAGAGCAATAATTGAAGGGGCAAAAAAAAACAATTACTAAAGATCTGTGTGTCTAAAAGACTCAACAATGAGAAGGTTCTGCAGTATCCATGTTGTCAGATGAATATGACTGGAGGAATGCGAAGTTGCACATGGTCTTCATATGTTGTAGTTTTATTTTGATATGCCATTTTGAAGGACCAGGGATGAAACAGGCCATACTGCGCACCCAAAGAAAGAAGCACCACTGGTCGAAGATAAAGGAACTCCTTCCGTCTAGTGGCAGTGACTTTAGGAACACCTTGCGTGATGAAGATCCCCTTCCCCTACCAGAGTAGATGTTTCTTAGCTTTTGCAGCATTAAGTACTTTCAAAAGGTCAGTGAATTCCAGAAAGAAAATAACTCCTCTAGGTTTAGTAAAAGTGGATGCAGCAGAAGAACATTGACCAACTCTATGAGCTCTCTGGATATTCAATGTAGTAGAGGGCGACCTATCTAAGAATTGTGGTAACCACGAGGCAAAAAAGGAAATAGGATCCTGTCCCTCCAGGCCTTCCGACATACCATAGATATGTAGATTGATTCTTCAGTTTCTATTTTCCAAATCCTCTGACTGGCATTTGAAAAGAGCAATTTCTTTTTCCAAGGAAATAATTTTATTTGTTTCATTTTGGATCTCACTCACTCTCTGTTCAACAGAAGACATTTTGGCCTCCATAATTGACCATTTGTCATCAAGATGTTGGACACGTTTATTGGCCTCCTCAACAAAAGGTCTCAAAGTGTGTATTTCTTCAAGCAGAAGTTCCAGGGAAATAGGCAAAGGGGATTTCTCTGATGAGGGAGGATCATGATTTAGTCTCTTGTTGGCACAGGTGCTGCCTGCAGGTTTTAATGAGTTTGAAGAAGAAGAAGAAGAAGAAATATAGGGTCTTGGAATAGCAGAGTGAGATGTTTCAGTTGACCTTTGTGAGATCATTGTTGGGGACGTGACCTGTGAAAAGGCAGAGGAGACAGACCCAGAAGGTGCACGTGATGAATGGAATAGAATGGAATGGAAAGGCATTTCTAAAGCGCATGGCTACTCGGGAGCATCCCAGCGCTAGTAGCGTTGCAGTTCCAACTACAAACAGTCTTAAGGAAACAAATAAGTTTTAAGTTGCTTCCGGAAGGTCAAATGGTTAGGTTCCAGGCGGATATCAGTGGGTAAATGGTTCCACAGCTTTGCAGCATTAAATGAGAAGTGACGTCCTCCGCTTCGTGTTCTTCTTATTTTTGGGACTACCGCTAGTTGTTTATTGTCTGACCTTAGAGATCTCTTGGGACGATAAGGTTGAATAATGTCTCTGATAGTGGGAGGGCCTTTGCCTGAAAGTGCTTTATGCATGATACATAGAGCCTTAAATTGGACTCTTTCCTGAATGGGTAGCCAATGGAGTGATGCCAATGCCGGCTTGGCTGAAAGGCATCTGGGAGTGTTCAGAAGCAAACGTGCCGCGCAGTTTTGTACTATCTGTAGTTTTTTTATAGTTGTGAGTGGTGCTCCTAAATAAAGAGCATTAGCATAGTCCAGGCGCGATAAAATCATAGCTTGAACCAGTAGCTTTCTTGCCGAGGAAGGTAGCAGGGGGAGTATCTTGTTGTATTCCTCTTAGGGTGTCCATAACGGGCTTTCCAGTATCATGTCCTTATATAGGCACAATTCGCCCTGCCCTTATATAGGCATAAATTCCCAGGCCTTATTTAGGCATTAAACCGTGCACTCCAAATACAGGCATGGTCTCCGACATCCGTCCACCCTAACGTCACAACGAGTTCATGAAGAACAGACCCTTAGGCTGCGGGAGTTTCCCTAGCCCAGGACTATTGATTTCTTCAAGGACTCATATATTATGCATGAACCATTATTCCTTAGGGGTTCATTCATGACGTCTTTCGCTGTCCGACTCACGTCAATACTAACATTATGAGTAGGGCTCCCGGTTTTATGGTATTTATTTTTGGGCCATTTCCGTCTGTATTTATCCATATTTAATTTTGGGCCATTTTATCTGTATTTATCCATATTTATTTCGTGTTTTGCGTATAAATGAAGTTGTAAAACTGTACATTTCCATATCTATATACCTGATAGACGTGCGCTCATACTTTGATGTCTGTGGTGTTTTAGCTCTTTAAGCTGCCAAATATTACACAATAATACATCCACTGGTAAATGTTAGCATTATACCATAAATGTATGTTGACATATGCCGTTATTTAAAGAAATTGCTTCCTGTTTTTAAATTTTCTATGCTGTCCATCTGCTCTGCTGCTGGCCTATAATTCATGAAAGACAGCATGGAGAGTCACTTAAAAGAAGCACAATTTTCTGTATTTATCCACTTTAAAAAATAAATGCAGACAGAAAACACATTGTTTTCTGTCTGTATTTATCTGTATAAATCCGTAAAAACGGAAAACAGGGAGCCTTAATTATGAGGTACCTCTCAGGTATAAATATACCTTCCCTAGCCCTTGTAAACTAGAGGAGACCTCGACTTCAGAGGAGCCCGTTTCCCGGCCTGACGCACTGAGAAGACGCTGTCATCCCTGCACGCAGAGAGTCCAGCTTCCAGTAATCTGACTTCCCTTGCGGGGTGTTGGAGTTCGAGTCTGGCAAAGAGATTCCTACCTCTCATTCTTCAGGTATGGAGCTGACAAGAACCTAGAGGGACTCTTGGCATACTAGGCATACTAGGCTTAACATACTCTTAGTATACCATAGTAAGGAATACTTCACCCACTTCATACCTCTCCCTACACCTAGGTTAGGTTAGGTACATTGGGGTAGAACTAGATTAGAAACGCATCGTATGAGTACTCGCATTTTTAGCTCATGTTATTTATGTATGTGAATATACGCTAAAAGATAATGCTATCGCAGTATTATTTATTTCTACTGCTCACACTGTACATTATTTATCTCGCATACTGTCTTGTGATCGTAACAGCACATTTTACTTACACCAGAAACAAGACTGTTCAATAAATCCTTTTATTGAAACGCCCGTCTATTCTTTCTGTGTAACTTTGAGGAAAACTAAGCATGCACGATTGAGCTGAGTGAAATAGTTATCTATTGTTTCCATGACTCTGGGACACATTCTGATTCTAAAGGGAAACAAAGTGGTCATGTTTTGCGGCTGCCAGAAACTACTCCCTTCTTGTTTGTCAAGGAGTTTCTAGTGGCCTCTGAGCTAGCTGGCACAAGTAATTAAGTTTAATATACTCGATAGGGACATACTGACCTTAGTCCTATGTCAAACCTATAGGATATATTATTCCAATGCGCAGAGCCTATTAGGGAAATAGGAGCTACACTACAATCTTTCTTAGCATTCTTAAGATCCCAAAGCAGCAGGCTGCTACCTTACTGGCTTGTTCTTTAAAATCTAGTTTATGGTCTAACCATACACCTAGACTCTTAATATGGTTCTTTGGGGGGGGGTGGGGGGGTCCCCAGACTGCTAGGCCAGAAGTACCCTATATTCAGCGAGGTGGAGTTGCCCAAGAGCATGAGCTCAGTCTTAGCTCCATTTAGCTTTAAATAGGAGTCGTCCATCAAGGCATAAGGCTAGTTTCGAGCCTGTGTTCTCCAGTTGATTAAGTGCGACCACCAACTGGGTGTCATCAGCATAAGTGATGATCTGAATGCCAAAAGGTGTAACTATGTCTGCCAACGAACTCATGTAAACATTAAATAGAGGGAAGGCATAATAGAAAATTTCAGCCTTCTAGATTTTCCCATATAAGATAATAGCTGCAGGTATCATTGAAGTTAGTTGAGTTAGAAAAGGTAAATAATTCAAGAATCAGTCTCAGTCAGCAATGTAGCATAAATTCTGAGCTCCAAAAGGCACTCCGTTGGGGTAGAAAGCACCGTGGCATAAGCATCTCAGCATGCATGAGATGAGAGAGATCTGCCCAACCTGGCCGCCGTTCATCCCACAGCATTCAGGAGCGGGCGGAAAAACAGAAAAACACACAGGCAGCGTGTAATTTTAGCAAAAAAGAGCACACCTCACACCTCCTATACCAAAGAGTTCATTGTATCCTCCTGGAGTGAAGAAAAGGTTCCCCACCATCAACAGCAAAGAAATGGGTCCTCCGATGCGACACAGAGCTCCGCGGTTAGGCAGCCATCTTCTCCTGCGCCAAAGCTACACCCCCATGTAAATCAGTCTTGGTCTTGCTCTGTAATGAGCATTCCAACCCAAACATCCACACCATGCCCCTTCCATAAGGAAATACAAGCAACCCCAGACCAGTTGTGAGTGGTTGTTGTTTGGAGCTCAGAGTGGGCCAAAAAACGTTGGCCTAGAACGTGACCTAGAGCAAATACCATCCGAGGTTAATTCAACCACTATATCCATTACCTTTTAATTTCCTCAACACTTCACTGAATGTGCCTGCAGATTAAGGGCCTGATTTAGATCTTGGCGGACGGGTTACTCTGTCATACCGGTGACGTATATCCCACCGCCGAAATATAAATCCCATAGGATATAATGGAATTTATATTTCGGCGGAGGGGATATCCGTTACCCTTGTGATGGAGTAACCCGTCCGCCAAGATCCAAATCAGGCCCTAAGTCTAAAAAAAGGGATCTTGGTCTAGAGGGTGGCATTTCTTTTTTTTAAATTATTCTGTTTATTGAAAATTGACATGGTACATCACAATTTACACAGTTCCATTTTCGATATTGCATACATGGTTTACAGTTGTGAATACAACACCACTTTTCCATTTCCTTTTCTGTCTCTATAACATTAAGCCTTGATCTCAGGGGAGGGTCATCCCAGCGGTCCGTCCCTTGCTGCGATCCCCTTCCCGGGTTCTCACATAGGTTTTCACTGTAGGTATTACACCTGCTCCAGACATGCTCCCACTTCCTAGGGCAGCCCCTGCTTTCATACACTGTTTTTTTCCGCTACCATACACCAATCAAGGTCCTCCATCCAGTCTCGTAATTTTTGTATATCTGGCGCCCCCCATTTTTTGGCTATATTGCACTTAGCAATTACCAGTCCCATTATTACCCAGATTTTTCCCATCTCACTGAGATCAGTGGGTTCCCATACATTTAGGAGACACCATCTCGGGGTAGGGGTCCTTTCCACCCCTGCGATCTCACTCAGTTTTCAGACTATGGTCACCCAGTACTGTTGTATGCGAGGGCAGTCCCATAATATGTGGTAGTATGTTCCCTCTTGGCCACAAACCCTCCTACAGGTAGGGTCATCTCCTCTACCCATTTTAGCCAAACTACAAGAGTAGTATACTCTATGGAGTATTTTCAATTGTATTAACCTAATTTGCTTGATATGGCTACTTCTCTTGGGGACGTCAAAGCTTCTTGCCATTCCTCGTCATCCAGGTCGCCTATGTCTGTTTGCCACCGCTACCGGAGCCTAGTGAGGGGGTCTGGGGAATTGATCAGGACTCTGTCCTCTAATGGGGAAGACTCTGGGAGCTCCGTACCTTTGGGGATTGCTGCTTGTAGTGTGTGCTTAATTTGCAGATAACGAAATGTTTCAGTGTCTGGCAATTCGTATTCTTGCTGGAGTGTTGCAAAAGATCTCATGTCTTCCCTTGTCCATAGGTCGCCCACGTGGGATATACCTATTAGGTCCAACTTGTCAAAGCCATGAAATCTGCCCAAGGCTCCCAGCCTTTCTGCATCCCACACCGGGGTGTGCTGTGCTATTTTGTTACACCATCCCAACTGATTCTAAACCATGTGCCAAAATTGGACTGTAGTCTTTGTTGGGCCCGTCAGTGATAGATGTCGGGGGGAGGTGTAGAGTACTTTGGTATATCCCCTCTTGCCTAATACATATCTATCCATCCAGTAAGCGGGCTCGTTTGGTGATTGATTCAAACAGTGGTTGATGGCTACCAGTTGTGCCGCCCAGTAGTATTTCCGTATGTCAGGCAATGCAATACCCCCGTCATACCACCCCCGGACTAGTTTCTGGAGTGCCATTCTCGGAGGCTTCCTGTCCCATAATAGTAACCTTTGTTCACTTTCTATTGTCTGGAAATACTTGGAGGGCACTGGATATGGTGTGTTTTGTAGGATATATAGAAACCGGGGGAGTGCCATCATTTTAAAGAAGGCAGCTCTCCCTAGTAGGGAGAGGGGCAGCACCCTCCAGTGGCGCACATCTCCTTGTAGGTGCTGTAGATGGGGTAAAAGATAATGTCATTAGAAGAGATCAGGGTCTACAGTAATGAAAACCTCGAGATAGCGAAACCCCTCCATCACCACCTCTGCCACACATTCCCTGGGAAGTGTGAGGGACGCCCTGTGGAGTATGTAGATGGTGGACTTGAGGATGGCATTTCTTGATCAGGTATCTTTGTTGCCCTTTTCCTCATTGTAGGCATTAAGAAATTGTCTATGGTGTGTTCCACTTACCCCAGTGTTTAATTTGAGCTGGCGGTTTCCCGTGCTCAGCACCGGCACTTAATCACCAACACCGGCGCTTTTCATGAGCACCAGTTCAGGACACATTAATTTACAGGGACATTAAGTGATCTGCCCAGAATCACAGGATGTTGAGCCGATGCCAAAACTCGAACCTGGTTCCCCAGCTCCGAAATCGCCAGCTCTGGCCATTAGACCACATCCTCTCCCCACTTTCATGGTTAGTAGTTGGTTCTGTTTTAGGCGGCGCTAACAAGAGAAATGGGCTGTTGCAAGCTGCCTCCTGACGAGAGCCCCATCACTTACCTTGGAACAAAATGAATAACATGGCTGATAGGAGCTTGATGCTGCAGTCTCGAAAAGTATGGAACACCTAGCAAGGGAGTAGGTCAGCGGCGATTCAGCTTTGTTGCTCCTCTGGACAGGAATTTATTGAATGTGATGTTTTCTTCTGCAGGAGAATCTAGTCAAGAAGCTGGGGAATATACCTACTCCAATTACTTTTAATTGGTGTCTCTATGAGGTGTACTTAGGTGTATTTAACTCCTCAGTGTTTTCAGTATATGGTTGACATTTTAGAGAATCCCTTTTCATGGTTCCTATCTTCCTGGTAGGCTGTATCTCTATAGATATATGCCTCTTTTTCAGATACACAGAAGGTGAGGACTTCTTCTTTAGCATACGCCTTGGTAGTGTAGTGACTGAAAGAATGAATGAATGAAAATTTTACAAAGCGCTTTTTACTATCTGGGTGTCCTGGAGATAGGAGTAAGTCCAAGGGCAGATATGGTTCAGAAGGAGAGCCGGAGAGCTGAGACTTTTTATAAATATTCACATAAGATGGCGGAGATATGCTTATAGCCGGGATTCTAGATGTCATGTACAATATTAGTGGAGATACCAATAGGATATGTGTTCATGCCGATATTTCTCTCATGGACGTGTGTCTCAGTTTTTAGTGCTGTGACAATGAGTGCCTTAGCAGCAAGTGTCTTTGCACACAGTGTAAGAAAATTGATTATTAGTTGGGGAGGATGTGAGTCCTATCAAGTAATAAATCCCAATATCCAGTAAGGTTAAAAACACTGTTTCAATAATTGAAACCTAGGGCAAACATAGAAGCCGAGAGCAGGTAGGCTTAAGTTAGGAAGATGTGCAAAGTATTTAGCAACACGAAAACAGTCTAAAGTTAAAACTACAATTCAATAAAAATCCCCCAACCACTTTCTAGAAATCAAGACAAATTAGGCCAAAATGACAAAAATCCAACAAGGGGTCCAGAGATAAGAATGTTTAAAGTTTTAAAGCAAAAAGCACCAAGAAAAAGTAAGGCGCTAACCAGAAATCACTGTTCACTGTTCATGGGCAGGACCTAGGCACAATTTCAGGCCAACCACTATGGAGCGCAGGTCGGATACACCAAGCCGGCCGTCCCATTCAAAGGTTTTACCTTCTGACGTAGTCTTTCTTTTATGGAAGTTTAAATCCTACAGCGATGAGAGGTTACAGGCTGTATCAGACAAAGTCCTCTAAAACCCGGATAGCTGCTGGACGAGAACCTGCTGAAGACGTTGGTTTTGCTAGGAAATGCTCCGAGTAGGAGAAATTCACAATTCTCAGCCAAAATTGTCACATTGGGTGGACTCTTTTCGCGCCTTTGCGTGGCCAAGATTTTTACCTTTAGGCTTAGTCTTTTTTATGGAGCTCAAAATATTCCAGCGCGGCAAGCCTGAAGGTGTGTCCGATGAAGTTACATTGAAATCAGGTATTTCTGCTGCTATGTCCCACTGAAGCTTGGAGGCTTTGGAAGTCCAAAATATTTCCAAGTCTCACCTTTTTATACTTTCCCACTTAGGGTGACAAATGCAAAACAAGACAGATGATGGACAGAATGCTGAGCAAATCATACATTCACCCCCAGTCACAGATCTGGGTTAAATCCATCGTTTTTTTGCTTACCTTGCCTCCCCAGTTTGGACCCAGCCATATTCAAATCAGTCTTGACCTGGCTCCCATCGGAACAGTCCAGCCCGAACTTCCAGGCCAAGTTCTCTCTAGACCGGAAAACAAGCATGCTGGGACCGGTTTCTGGGAATCACTCCTCATCAGCCAGGCTAGCTTGAATCCAGTGGCAGAGCGAGCAAGGGACCCATGTCTGGGCATACCCTTTCCACTAAGGGTGACTTAAAGCAACACAAAAAGATAATGGACAGAATGCTGAACATTGTCAAACATCCACCCCTCACAGACCTGGGTTAAATCCATAATGTTTTTGCTCACCATGCCACCTGAATTGGACCCAGCCACATGCGAATCAGTCTTGACCCTGCTCTGCATGGAAACAGTCCAGCCGGAACTGCCAGACCAAGTCCTCCCTGGACCGGAAAACAAGCATCCTGGGACCACTTTCGGGGTATCACCCCTCATCAGCCAGGCTAGCTTGAATCCAGTGGCAGAGCGAGCAAGGGACCCATGTCTGGGCATACCCTTTCCACAAAGGGTGACTTAAAGCAACACAAAAAGATGATGGATGGAATGCTGAACATTGTCAAATATTCACCCCCAGTTACAGATCTAGTTTAAATCCATTGTTTATTTGCTCACCATGCCACCCCAGTTTGGACCCAGCCATATTCAAATCAGTCTTGACCCTGCTCCCTATGGGAACAGTCCAGCCCAAGCTGGCAGGACAAGTCCTCCCTGGACCGGAGAACAAGCATCCTGGAACCGGTTTCTGGTATCATCCCTCATGAGCCTGGCTAGCTTGAATCAAGTGGCAAAGTCAGCACAGGACCCACGTCTGGGCATACCCTTCCCACTTAGGGTGACAAATGCAAAAAGAACAGATGATGGGCAGAATGCTGAACAAATCAAACATTCTTCCCCAGTCACAGATCCCGGTTAAATGCATCATTTTTTTGCTCGCCATGCCATTCCAGTTTGGACTCAGCCATTTGCAAATCAGTCGACCCTGCTCCCCATGGAAACAATCCAGCCAGAACTGTCAGGCCAGGTCCTGCCTGGACCAGAAACAAGCATCCTGGGAATGGTTTTGGGATATCACCCCTCATCAGCCAGACTAGCTTGAATCGGTTGGCATAGCGGGCACGGTATCCATGTCTGAGCATACCCTTCCCACTTAGGACAACAAATGCAAAAAGAACAGATGATGGACAGAATGCTGAACAAATAAAACATTTACCCCCAGTCACAGATCTGGGTTAAATCCATTGCTGTTTTGCTCACCCCGTCATTCTAGTTTGGACCCAGCCATATGCAAATCAGTCTTGACCCTGCTCCCCATTGCATAGAAGGCAGCCAATAAAAGGAGCTTCCTGGGTTCTGGTGGGAACTCAACACTAGCTGAAGAGTTGTTCTCTACTGCCCTGTTACTCATAAAACAATCCTCGCTCTATTAACATGGAAGGCTTTTTGTTGTACTGCTTGGAGTTGGACACTTATGCCTCTATGCACGGTGCTCTCATCACCCAGCCTTCCATGCTGCTCTGGTAGGTGTGGATGGTTCAATGAAACACGTGCACTGTTTGACTTGAGGTGTGGCTTCCCTGGAAATCCGAGAAACAAATCTTTACCTTGTTATGTGGTTGGCATTTGAAGGTCTCTCACTTTGCTCTTCACTCTTGGACTTCAGTCAGTAGTGCCGGTTTGGTGAGTTACTGTGCAGTTTGGGCGGTCACTGCTCTCACCTACTTTTCCTGCCACTGAGGTCACCAGGGACAGGTGACAAGACGTCAAAGCCAGCAGCTTTGGGAGGTTGGGCCAACAGGCGCCTGGAGGCAGCTAAAGCAACAGGCCTTTTGTTCCGGCTCAAGGCTGCCTTTGAAATGACGCAACATGATTTCACACATGAGATAAGCAGGCCTGCTTTACAGCACCGAAGCACACAGAAATCAGGAAAAAGCGTGGTTGATGACGAAATATACCTCTGGGAATGCAAAGTATGGCACAAGCACACAGGGTACAATCTGGCACATTCTGTGCACCCAGGCACATCTCCGTGGTGTTGCTGTGCACCTGAAAGAGTAAATGGGAGAAACAGTCGAGGGCAGCATTCCAAGGGTTGGAGCATTTCAATGCAATGAGCGGATAAAAGGCCCAGGGGAAAACCCAGACATTTTGCTTCTAAGGGAGAACACAGTGCGGCACCAGATCTACAGAGGGTGGCCTGCTTCTGGTGTCATCCCCCCTTGTGTGATGCAGACACACCCACCGTGGTGCAGAGGCGAGTGTGCATTGTCTTCTGCAAGATTCGCACTTCAAGCAGTCCCTCCAGGACAAATTCCTGTGCATAGAAAAATGCAGAAGGTTCTCACTCGCATAGGGTGTGTGTTGTGCCCTGCAGCATGCACACTGCATTGACTTGTGGGAGAAGAGATCAACGCATTCCTCCTTTTTTTTTTGCAGATTTATATAGCGCGAACTCGACCCGAAGGTATTGGAGCGCTTTCCATGAGAACCGGTTACGTTACACAAGGACACATTCATGTTTTTGGTGGGCACGGGGAGATTAAGTGATTTGCCCAGAATCACAGGATGTGGACGCGACCCCGAGGCTCTAACCTTGGTTTCCAGCACCAAAGTCGGCAATCTAGCCGACGGACCACATCCTCTCCTTGTTTGCGCCTGCTTCCTGTACATGTTAGTTGCTGATGCAAAGCCCGCTGGCTTTCTCAGTAGATCATGCTTTGCATCAAAATCTTAAAGTGTTTGCACTAATCCACTACCAGTGATACCGCTTGGCTCAAAGTGATTTTTGTGATTAGAATAAGTCCAATCACAGCTGCCGCTTTGCATCACTCAAGCACCAGTATGAAGACTTTCTGCATCTGGATCAAAGTCTTCCCCTGGACTCTCATGACGAGTGGTGGTATCCACAGGCCACCCATTGGTTGCGACTGGGCTGGGACAGGGTTCAGGCACGGCTCCTCAGCTATGGCGGAGGAGTGTTACCCCACTGCTAAAACGCAGCAGTAAGAAGAAAAAAAAAATGACAATAAAACTATTTTATTGTCATTTTATTCATACTTCCAGCCTGCTGAGTCAGGGGCGGGGCCAGGCAGCAGCGTCACACAGCAGGGGGAGTGGTGGTAGGCTGGCGCTAAAAGTGCGCATGTGGGTTTGGCCAGCTGTCCACGGCCGGTCAAACCCACATGCGCACTTGCATATCTCCAGGCTGTTCCCTTGGAGGTATCTAGTGCTCAGGGGCATGGGCTCGAAGATCCTGCTGGAGCGCAAAACGGGCCGCTCTGCCCAATCCCAGCATTTCTCTCATGCTGGGAGAAGCGCTGGGATTGGGTGGGGTTTGGGAGCCTGTGCCCATGGGAATTGTAGTGTCGTAATTATGGGAGCAGTGGAGCAGCACGGTGTGGGAGGAGAAGATCGAGGCGGCCGGCAGGAAAGGTAAGTTTCTATTTTTATTATTTTTTTCTTTCCTACCCCCCCACCTCGGTTTGACCGCAGCCGCCCCTGGCAGGGTTATGAGACTAAGCAGTTAAGGGTGTGGACAACTTTGGTCTCCACTTTTTTGTTGTTTTGTTTTTTAGCTCATCTCTCCTGATTCATTATTTTGAGCTATTTAAGATGTATTTTGCAGCAAAAAAAACCTGCTAATGTACGGAAAATACTGTATGAAAAAGAATATAACAGACACACTGAAACTGACATTATCACTCTGCCCCTTGGATATTTTTCTTTGACGCCTGCTTTTTCTCGAGGCCTTTTTCCCCAGATGCCAAGACCCGGCCACCACTACCATTCCCGACACAAATGCATTTTCCGTATTTAGTGACTTGGACAATATTGACTGACTGAAGGAAGGCCCTACGATGCCGGTGCAGGCAGAGAACAAGAATGATGTGGCCGCCTATAGCGCGATGGTTACAATAGCTACGACAGTCATTAAGCCCAATATAACGTATGAATGCAGGGCGCAAGCATTAGATCCCCTAATAACTGTTGCAAACAAGGGTTCACTGCCATCTCTAGCCTGCACCAACCTTCGACTCTCTATCAGTAAATCACACAATACTGCGGATGGTAGTAATTCACCATTTAACATTTTGGGTTGGAATGTGGCTGGCCTTCGATCTAAGATCCATGTAAAAGATTGCAATGTTTTATAACGGGTTATGACATAATCCTATTTCAGGAAACGTGGGATATATTGCCCGCATCTCTTGACAGGTATCAATGTTTCAGCATCCCTGCCTTACCATCGCGCAGTGGACGTGCATCTGGGGGGCTGGCTAATGGTTAAGCACTAACACAAGGGGGTCATGTCAAAGCCATTGAGATGCACGATAGCACTTTCCAAGTTATAGTCATTAGGGCTGCTATCAGCTTGCATATTGTGAACTTTTATAAGAATGATTTTAGTAATATACCTAATTCCAAATTCCATCCTCTATTCAAACTTATTTCTAAATTAATGGATAATTTTGCATCTCTGATACAACCGATGTATCTCTGCCTGGCCGGAGATTTTAATGTACACATTCCTAACAACTTCAGGGTTCTGTTATGTTATGTTAAAAATATTTGTAAAGCGCACTTACACCAGGCGGTTTCATGGCGCTAAGAGCGGGAGGCAACAGTGGTATGATGACAGAAGCTTTACTCATATGCCTGAGAGAACAGAAGGGTCTTAAGAAGTGTTCTGAATTGGGCGTAAGAGGTTGTTGACCTCAGTCCAGTGGAAAGAGAGTTCCAGAACTGAGGAGCCAGAAAAGAGAATCCAAGGCCACCGTGTTTTTTGCGTTTGAAGGTGGGGGTGGTGAGCAGATTCAGATGGGAAGAGCGAAGTTCACGAGAGGGGGCATAGCGATGGATCCTAGACGAGATGAATGCTGGGCAATGGCCGGCAAGCGTTTTAAAGATGGTGCAGCCCAGTTTAAATGCACAGCGTTTAGCCACCGGAAGCCAGTGGAGGCTCTTCATCAGGGGGCGGACATGTTGGTATCTAGGTTGATGGAAAATGAGCCTGGCTGCTTGATTTTGTACCAGTTGCAGACGGTGGAGTTAGTATGCCGAAATGCCGACATAGAGCGAGTTGGCATAATCAATACGAGAGATGACCAAGGCCAGAATGACTAAGGTCAAGGCCTCGGTGGTCAGAAATCTACAGATCTTCCGAATTCTGCGTAGGTGGAAAAAGCAAGTAGATACCACTGCGCTAATCTGAGGTTTCATAGACAGGTCGTTGCTGATTATGACCCCTAGGCTTTTTACAGATTCTACTGGGCGAGGAGGACTACCTAGGAGAGGGGGCCAGAAATTAGAATTCCAAGGGTTGGCGGTACCTCCATTCAGAATCAGCTCAGTTTTATCGGGGTTAAGTTTTAATTGGTTGAGCGTACATCCATTCGCTAATATAGCTCATGGTGGACTGGAAGTTGGATACTGAGGTGTTGGAAGAGTCAATTTCAAATACCAACTGGAGGTCATCAGCATAGTTGAAAGTTACAACTCTACTTTGCGTAAGGACCAGATCAAAGGTAGCATGTACAGATTAAACAGGAGGGGCGAGAGGGAGGAACCCTGGGGGACCCCGCAGGTCAGCCTAGCTTTCTTGGCTGAGAAGTTGGCGAGACGGACTGCCTGAAAACGGTTGTGTAGGAAAGAGGAGATCCACTTCAGAGCCAGACCCTGGATGCCAGCATTACTGACACGATCGATCAGGAGGTCATGATCGACCGTGTCAAAAGCGGCTGACAGATCCAGAAGTACCAGGGCCTGGGTGATGTTTTTATCGGCCCCTCTCCTAAGCTCGTCCATAACTGCTAGGATGACTGACTCCGTGGAGTGTGCTGGTCTAAATCCTGCCTGATGGGGGTCGAGGAACTGAGAATGCTCAATGAATGAGCTCAGACAGTTTGCTACATAGGCTTCTAAGATCTTACTAAGGTAGGGAAGTAAAGAAATTGGGCGGAAGTTGCTCAGGACCAGGGGGTCAGCGTTGGATTTCTTCAGGATTGGGACGATTTCAGCATGTGTAAAGGTGTCTGGGACAATGCCTTGTTTAAGAGAGTTGTTGAGGAGTGAGAGGGGCGGATCTGGGCAGGTAAGGAAAGCTTCTTGTAGGATGTGAGGGGGGCAGCAATCGGTAGGGGAGCCTGATCCAATTTTTTTAGTAGGACAAAAAACTCTTCCCTAGAGATCGGGGGGATTTGGTCCAGCACAAGGGGGTTTTTGCATGTGATAGGGGAGGCTGTTGAGAGTGTGGGAGGAGGGATGCTGCTTTTAATGGTGGCAATTTTCTCGATAAAATACGAGTTCAGGGAGTCACATAGTGATTGTGAGGGGATAGGTTTTGCTATCACTCTATCAGGGTGTGTAAGCTCGTCGACTATAGAGAAGATATCCTTGGTCTTAGTGGCTGAGTTCATAATTTTCAAGGAGAAGTAGGTTGCCTTGGTCTGGAGGATAGAGTTTTTATAGTCTTTTAGCAGGGTAACATAAGCGGCTTTTTTTTCAGGGGCATAATCTCGTCTCCAGCTACGCTCTGCTTGCCTAAGTGCAAGTTCTTTTATTTTCAGATCGTCAGAGAACCAGCGTTGAGCATCATAAGGGCATTTGAGTTTGGTTCTCTTAAAGGGAGCGACGCTGTCACTGGCTGATACAAGCCATTGCTTGATGCTTGTTGCCTGATTGCAGAGGGAATCTTGTTCAGTTGGTAAAGTGGCTTTTAATAGTGTACAGAAATCGCCAATATTGGCCAGATTCCAGTTTCTAGCCCGGTGATTGCCCGTCAGGGAAGGTTTAGTGAGGGGGTACAGGCCATGGTGAATGTGATAAGATAGTGGTCTGACCATGTACATGGGGAGATTAGTGGTTGTGTGATTTCCAAGTTGGAAGTCCAGACTTGGTCCAGGATATGTCCCTTAATGTGGGTGGCATCGTGCACATGTTGGATGCAGTTCATACCTGAGAGGAGATCCGTGAATTCTACGTAGCTGGCACTCTCCTGTGCATCAGTGGGCCAGTAATTAAAATCTCCGATAATAATGGTCCTAGCGTGGTTAGTGACTAGTTGGGAAATCATTTCACCTAGCAGTTGGGGAAATGAGGGCATGTGGTGGGGAGGTCGGTAGAAAAGTGCACAAACAAAAGGGAACTGGGGCGTTTCAAATTTCAAAATGAGGCTGTCGACCGAGGGTATACCAGCGATCCCTAAAGCAGTAAACCTGAGTTTATGGTGGATAATAGCTGCAACCCCGCCCCCGGACTTACCCGAGGGCCTGTTGGTCTGAAGTATGTAATAGCCTTTGGGAACTGCTGCGAGGATGTCAGGGGCAGACTCTGTAGTGAGCCAGGTTTCAGATAGGAGAAGGATTTCTGGTTTGTCAGAATCAAGGAGCTGAAAAATTTCGAGTTGATGCCTCACCATAGAGCGGGTGTTTAAGTAGCTGATTACTAGGGTCCCTTCTGCCTGATACTCGGGGGTGGTGATTTCAGGTGGGTCCTTATGGGTGACGAGAGATCCCTGCTCGGCAGGCGGGGCAGGAAGCTCTGGAAGGGAATCTCTGAGGTTGAGGATCCCTGTTTTGTTGATAAGAGCCCTGGCACTAGTGCTGATAGGCCAGTTCCCGTGTAAGTGTCTCAGCTCAGATGTTGTGTAGGTAATACAATGGGCATAGTGTTTGGCCTCTGGCCCCGTCCGGCTGCGGACGGGCGCAGACGGGCTTGCCTTTGGCGCGCCTTTGGCGCTGGCGGCGCGCCCGCTGCGCGCGTCCGCAGCGCGAGGGGAAAGGCATGCCAGCTAAATAGTGCTGGGAGAGCTAGAGCACTGACCAATAGCTCCGCCCCTAACAGCTCCCAGCTGCCTGGTGTGAGGAATCAGAGGCGCCGGCACCCTCCACTTCAGGCAGGGAAACCCAGTGGTGGACCAGGATGCTGGCGTTTGACCCAGGGGGGAGGCGAGTGAAAAGTGCAAGGTAAGAAGCAGCGAGATTCAGTGACAGTAGCGCTATAGTTAAAAGCAATTCTAAACTCAAGATTGTATTAAAAGCACAGATTCGATTTTAAAAAGCATAGATACAGTTTTTTTTTAAAGAACATACATTCAATTTAAAAAGCACAAATTCAATTTAAAAAGCACTAATTCCAGATTCAATGCAATGCACCAAGTTAAAAATTCAGACTCTGGGCTAAGTGGTTAAGCGAGATAGTAGGCGTTAGAAAGAGCAACTGACATGAGACTGCGCGCGTCCGCTGCGCGAGGGGAAAGGCATGCCAGCTAAATAGTGCTGGGAGAGCTAGAGCACTGGCCAATAGCTCCGCCCCTAACAGCTCCCAGCTGCCTGGTGTGAGGTATCAGAGGCGCCGGCACCCTCCACTACAGGCAGGGAAACCCCGTGGTGGACCGGGATGCTGGCGTTTGACCCAGGGGGGAGGCGAGTGAAAAGTGCAAGGTAAGAAGCAGCGAGATTCAGTGACAGTAGCGCTATAGTTAAAAGCAATTCTAAACTCAAGATTGTATTAAAAGCAAAGATTCGATTTTAAAAAGCATAGATACAGTTTTTTTAAAGAACATAAATTCAATTTAAAAAGCACAAATTCAATTTAAAAAGCACTAATTCCAGATTCAATGCAATGCACCAAGTTAAAAATTCAGACTCTGGGCTAAGTGGTTAAGCGAGATAGTAGGCGTTAGAAAGAGCAACTGACATGAGACTGCGCGCGCGGTTCTTTCACCAATACCTTGCCAGGCTGACAACATCTACATTGATACCCGTAGCAGGGAATTAATCTCAATCCTTTCCCCATTAGATTTGGTAAATGCACTGGCTTCTGTGGGTCCTAGTTGCTATGACGTCCCCACGCTTAAGGGCAGAGGTAGTTTCTCAATCATTGACTATGTTTTCATTACTCGTAACTTGGAGGATCTATTTCAACATAGCATGGTTGTTTCCTCCACATTTAGTGGTCAGAACACTATTGAAATCACCCTCTCGCTCCATCACAAAGGGACATTTTGGAGGGATTTTGGTGCTTGTCACCTCCAACCTGCAACCGATCACCTGAGGTTGGTGTGGGGCATGCAAAATTCTGCCCAATTCTTTAATATAGTAATTGGGGCAAACCAGGAGCTGGTGATTACATGCCCATCCGAAGAGGCTCAAGGCTCACAGGTGGTGGGGGCATTTACAGAACTATGTTCTACGATTAGGGAGGGTCTATTAAAATTGGTAAAGCCTGCACGTTATACCCCAAGGTGGTTCAACTCTGAGTGCTCAGCAACAAACAGTATACACTTTTGTTGATTTCATGGACTTGTTAGACCTTCGGACTAACTTTACCAAGTCTCATGTTTGTCCTGTGGACCTAAGTGTAGATCTCTGTCATCCATGGAAATTGGTTCCAACCTTCTGACCAGTACCTGTACCTTTCCTGGGCATTTACTTTTCTGCCAAGGGTCATGGTCCCCTAATATCACATACCGTGCCATGAAATTTGCCACGGCCAATGGGTCTTTATGCAGTATCCCCCAACCCTTGGGTTTTGATCCCTTGTTTCGTTATTATAAACATACAAATCCCAGTGTCTGCCGATTGCCATATATGGTGCTGAAGTATTGGGAATCTCCAACGAGAAAAAACTGTTTTCTTTTTATCCGTGCCCCTATTTGCTGCACATTTTATTTGTCATAAGGAACTCGGGCTATCTTACCTTGGAGATCTGATCCGGGTGCGGCCTGTTTTGTTGCGGCTCTTTATCTGGAAGATCCCTGCGACTGCCCTAACCACAAAAATAATAATGGATGCCTTTTCCTGGACAGAGGGCTACAAATCCCTTGAATTTCTTACATCAAAACTGAATATTGTAGAATCGTAATGCAATCTTTTTTCACAGATCCCCTCTCATGAGCTAGCATAAGTAAGATAAGAGGAGTGTGGTGACACATTTTATAACCTCGAGGAGACACAGCAGTTTAAGGATCTGATAGGGGAACCCACTATGATTAGATATCTTGATCTGTGGGATTCAGACTGCACTAACAACTACATCTGGATTACTCGCAACCAATGGAAGCACTCCCTATTTTCAGTTTCAAATCTGATACTGTTAAATATTTGCTCTATTTTCCTATGGGCTTTACACACAATCTATAATCTGTACCTTTCCCATGTGACGATTTACCTGGTCAAACGATGCTTCATTTGACTCTCTTTTGCAAATTTTATGCACGGTATACCAGATTTTTTTTCAATACTGCTTTTAAGGAAATATTGTTGTAATATTGGCCAATGTAGCCCTGTTTTCAGATTTTTATTACTTTTAAGCAAAGAAGAAGTTATTTTGTCCATTGGTCCTTTTTAAAATGCGCTGTACGTGCACGTAGGTCAATGCTTCTCGAAACATTTTGCTGTTTTTATCCTGTACTGTATTTTTTTAATATATTTTATGTATTTCTGTATTTGATGCATTTGGAGCTGTTCATTGCTTGCTTTGCACTGTGATTCGCTCTTATGGATGCTGTAATGCTTCCGAATAAAGTTTTTGAAATTGAATTGCATTGACTGTCTTATAATTCTAGTGCTAATTAATAAATATGCATAACATGTGGGAGGCAGCACGTTGAGATCACCCTTGGTGTTTTCACATTCATGCAGCTCCTTCAGGAAGGGGTGTTGGAAAGGGTAAGATGGGGGTTCAAGCAAGTGTTCATTTGCTAATCAACCTAGCACTGCGTGATGAATTTACACATATTTCGCCAGTATTGGTATGCTATTGGTATGTCAAGTTTTGTGACAATCCAACGGGGGGAAGGTGGCAAAGTTAAAGGGACGGGATTGAGAAACTATTAATTTCTTATAACTTTGGAGCTGTTTAATGAATCTGCATCAGATGCGGCACGCAGTTAGCAAATTACATTTAATGCAGTTAGGTGACAATTCAATGAGGGGGGGGGGGGTAAAGGGAAAGGGTAAAATATATTTCAGATAAAAATGATGGATTTAACCCAGATCTGTGACTGGGGCTGAATGTTTGATTTGTTCAGTATTCCGTCCATCATCTGTTCTTTTTGCATTTGTGCCCTAAGTGGGAAGGGTATGCCCAGACAAGGGTCGCTTGCTCGCTGTGCCACTGGATTTAAGCTAGCATGGCTGATAAGGGGTGATACTGGACTGTTCCCATGAAGAGCTGGGTCAAGACTGATTTTCATATGGCTGGGTCTAAACTGGGATGGCGAAGTGAGCTAAAGAAGGATGGATTAAACTCAGATCTCTTGACTGGGGAGAGGGGTTGAAAGGTTTCAGCATCCGTCCATCATCTTGTTGGGTTTGTGAAGTTCCGCTTAGCCACATCTAAGGCTCCCTGGGCCTCAGGGACATCTCTTTGTGGCCAGGTCACACTCTTGCAGAGCCAACAAGCAAAGTTCAGTCCAGTTGTAATTGGTCCACTTGTTACTCCAGGAAACAGACCTTTTGCAGTTTTTGTCCATGGAACACACAGGAGGTCAGACAATTGCCCATTGGAATCCACTTCTTAGTCCTGGGTACAAGTGAAAGCAAATTTAGCCCTTTAGGTCTCTACACAGGTTACAGATGACAGGCCCAGTCCTTTCCTGTTCTGCCATGAGATCAAAATGTGTTCTGAGAAGGTGAGGTGCTACTTTTCTTTAATGTTCTTAGCCAGTGGGTGGGTGTGATTCCTTGATACTCCCTGAACAATGGGCATATAATACCTAAGGGAAAACCTTTCCACTTTTGCAGCACATACTGTCTGCTTTGATGCAAACCATCCACAGCGCACCAATTCCAGTATAGGTAGCAAAATCTTTCTGCTCCTTGAAGCAGCTTGTGGCACACCTAGGCGTTATTTAAGGCAATGAGTAGTCACCTCCCACTCAACCACTCTAAACTAGTTCTGGGACCAGCTCCCTTCTCCACGGAAACTAAAGCCTGGAAACTAGTGTGTGAACTGGAATCAAAAATACCCCTTTCCTAGAGGCTTCCTTTATTACTAAACTATAAAAAAGAGGCCTCCCCAGTCCATTTTAATTTAGTGAAGTTCCTGTGCCCTCCTAAACTGCCCTGCTTGGGTTAAGCTGGATCACATTCCTCCCCCAGCCATCCTGTTAGGCCCCAGCCATTACCTCTGCTCTGTGAGCCTTATTTCACTCTTCAGCAAAACAATACTGACAGACCAGCTGCAGGCAGGACAATGGTAATTAGTCTGCAGGGGCTTCAGGGACGGAAAGTATACATTTTTAAAAGTTACTTTTCCTAAACATTTATCAAAAATCCAACTTCACCATTGAATTTGAATATTAGTAAATATTAAATACAGTGGATGGACCTTCTCTACAGCTTATTTCAATCCCAATATACACAATTAACGTATTAACTGTACCGCAGATTTTTCTTCATAGAACCAGCTACAGCTCTAACATTTAAATTATCTTTTGTGGGCTAGCCACTGTAGGAACATGCAAATGTTAAATTCATGCATGTTAAATACCAAGCACCGCACCCTACCTTATAGGCTACAAAGCATCATAGGAGTGACTTACTACATATATAAAAGTAGGGTTTCCTTTCTCTTAAAACATATATTTTGACAGGCCTGCCTGCTGCAGGAATCAGGCTTCACATATAGGCCAGAAGTCACGTGTTACTTGCCAGTCTAGTGAATGGCACAATTAGTACTGCAGTCCACAGATGATATTTAACTTTCTATGCCATTATTGTTTTTCTTACACCGTATATTGTGGCCTCACTGGAAAGTTAAATATGGCATTTGGGGATCTGCCCATTTTACCATGTTTTAAAGGTTGGGGCAGATGCGCGGGGGACTGGACAGCAATAGCCACATTGCACAGAGTTAAAAAACAAGCAGCATAAATCCACAGAAAATGAGGATGACCATGTAAAAAGAGGCACTTTCTCACACACCGCAATTATTGAATGTCTCTATGACATTCTTGATGATAGGCAGACATAAAAAGCAGCCTCTGGGAGTCTGTGGTGTGGATGGAACTCCTGATGTTGCACGTCTTGATATTGATCTGGGATGGTGGACCAGTGGCAGTGGAGTGCGTCCAAGTCCATAAACTCCCTTGCCTGGAGAGTAGAAAGGGTGAATCAAGCTCTGTTAAGGTGCTGGGGTGAAGGCAGGAACTTTTCTAGGCTTTTTAGAAGTCCAAGACCCCACCCCTGACACTAAAGAAGTCTAAGTTCAGGATTTATTTGTTTGTGAACTGGATTCCTTCTGTTCTTTAATGTCCAATGCTGCATTTTCTGACAGAAAGAATGTTATTCAACAGTATGACTGTCATGCAAGCACAAAATACAAAAAACATGGGTATCTTTTCCTGATTTCTAGTTCCCACCGAATAGGCACTTTATAAACAGTTAATGGATGCCAAAATTTACATTTCCCCAGTCAGATGGCCATAGAGAATGAGGAAACACCAAAATATGTCAAATGGTTTGATCAGCATTGAGATTCTTAAAGGAAAAGGTCAAAGTTGAGAAAAACAGCAGCCAAACAATTGGCACAGCCCAGTATTCAGGGATCCTGGGCTCAGAGCAGAAAACACTTCCAAATCAAACAATAAAACATGACATCTTCATACTCCAAACAAAACTAAATCCCTTTTATTCAATTGTGTCTGTGGTTTGCAAATTACATTCAAGTGAGGAAGGTTGTTGGTGAATTCCCTAAGGAAAATGTGCATGTGCATATATTGTAATTAGGGCTCTCGGTTTTATGGTATTTATTTTTTTAACATTCCCGTCTGTATTTATCCATATTTATTTTGGGCCATTTTATTGGTATTTATCCATATTTATTTTATGTTTTGAGAATAAATTGGGTCATAAAATCGTATATTTCCCCATTTATTTAACTGATAAAAGTGCACTCCTACTTTGATGCCTGTCCCATTTTAGCAAATTAAGCAGCCAAATATAACAAAACACTACCCGACAGAAAAATATTAACATTTATATGCAAACATATGTTAACATATGCCTGTATTTAAGGGAAACTGATCCTGTTTTTAAATCCCCATGGTGTCTATCTGCTTAGCAGTTGGTCTTGAATTCATGAAGGACAATAAGGAAAGTCACTTGCAAGAAATATAATTTTCTGTATTTTTCCGCTTCTAAAAATAAACACAAACAAGAAATATACGGTTTTCTGTCTGTATTTATCAGTAAAAACAGAAAACTGGAAGCCTTAATTGTAATACATTGTATGCCACTTTTCAGTACAAGACGTAATTTATTTATAAAATATGACATCGTGACACGAGAGACTGCCAAGTCTGTGTTGGTGGATCTGAGATATTTGGGTATGACTATCACCTTGAGACTTTTATTAATAGCCTTAAGAAAATAGAAGTTATAAGGTTAAACTGTCAGTTTATGCTGATGATTTTAAAATTGTATATTTTACATGCGTATAGATTAAGGTTTAAATACAGATTTTATGAACCGAAACGTAACTGTGCAGAAAACAAACTATCTTTTACCGTCCGCTACATTGCACATTTGGAGTGAGGGTTGGCCAAGCTGGCTTAAAAGGTCTTCCTTCTCTATGAGGTTTGCCCCCTGACTTTTCACTTTCTTTCATTTTTTCATTTGAAAGAAGGCAATGAAAACGTTTTTTTTTTTTAATTTCAATTGTTTATGTGCCGTTATAAGAACGATTCTCTCGGCTCTCATACAAAGACATATATTTTGGGGTAGATGTACAAAGCTCTTTTGCTGCCTCAAACGGCTGATTCGCAAAATCGGGCAATTTGAGACCGAATAAATGCTTTTTGAAATGTACAAATTGCGATACAGTAACTCGTAACCGAATCATAATTTGGGTTTACGAACGCAAATAGAATCGCTATTTTGAATGGGTGTGTTCAGGGCGTCCCTTCCAAATAGGGAATCTAAATGGTATGCACTAATGCTTTGCAACTGATATGCGGTCACAAAATATTCGTACTTTATCACCAACTGAGAGTTGGTGTTAACCCATTCTCAAATGTTTAAAAAAATATTTTTCAAGCGCAGCCTATGGTCCCACGGACAACTGCCTACTCTTAAAAACTAAAAACTAAAATTTCATTTTTATTTTTAAATGCATCCCGTTTTCCTTCAATGAAAATGACTGCATAAAAAAAAATATGATTGCTTTATTTAAAAGCAATCACAGACATGTGGTCTGCAGACCCTGGCAGGCCACCATCCTTGTGATGGCAGCGAATCCTAGTGGCCCACAAATTGCGATCTACCTCATTAATATACATGAGTTAGGTCTATTTGCGACCCACCATGAATCTCTATTTAGGGAATAAGGCCTAGATAACACCTTTGTACATTAGGGACAGCGATAACCAGATAGCGATTGCAAAAAATCTGTTGTAATAAAGCGATGGAGTCATTTGAATAAACCAAACAAGGTTTATTTTAGTGTCAATAAAAGGACCCACTGGTGCGGAGGAAAAATACGTCCATCCACCACCAACTCCAACTGATTCCCTCCCCGCATTCTAAATCACATCACAATACTGAATATTCCAAACAAGACAAAATAAAACTTTATTGACAGCCAAAGAGTACCCATACCACATGTACCCCTTTTTTTTTATGTACATCCCAAAAAAAAATACAATGACCAACACCCACATAAATGAAATTAGAGGTAAGATATGAATAGAAAAAAGAAACAAAGAGGATGAGAAAAAGAAAACTATTCCAAAATATAATCCTCCAACTTTGAAGGCATTTTTACCACCCTTTTTTGTAAAGAGGTATTCATCTCGACAGAATCCTCCCCCTCAACATATTCCCTTAATTGATCCACTACTTGTTCTACCCTCTCTGTGTTCACAGGATTTACAATGTTATCCAATTTTTCATGGCTATCACATAACAACATACCACTGCTATCCACCGTTTCTTGCTCAAACACATTCTCCTGCCTGGGTTTGAGTACCACAATTGCACTCTTGTTCCACCAACCTTTGTCTTTCAATAAGACAGCTGAATCAGTTACTCTTTCCACCAGAAACGGCAAGGAGAATCTGGACAATCCTTTGCTGTGTATCGTTGGTTTCATGACATGTATCCAATCACCAACTTCAACCATCTTATGTTTGGCTCTGTGGCAAGCATCATGATGAGACTTTCCTTTGACTTGAGTTATACTTAAATTGTTTCTTGCTTTAGCAATACTACACTCAAGAGAATCACCTTTCACACCTTTCCCAAAAACAGGTGTCACATCCGTCACACCTTGCCTTCCCCTCATCAAAAAATAAGGAGAAACACCTGTACTTGAATGTGGAATAACATTATAACTCCAAATCTTTTCCCTCAAAAAGTTGCATATACTAGGTTATTTTCCAACACTGACTGAATCCCCTCCTTGATAAACCTGTTTGTTCTTTCTACTTGACCATTGACCTTTGGACAATATAAAGGCGCTTTTTCAGAGCGAATGCCTAATATTTGGAGAATTCCCAACATCTTGGAAAAAACAAATTGCACCCCATTGTCTGACATGAGTATCCTGGGAGCCCCTTCCACTTGGAAAATCTTCTCCAAAAATGTAATTACCTCTTCAGTGTTAGGATGTTCGACAAATGTATAATAAATCCACTTTGAAAAATTGTCAATTACAACTATTAAAAATCAGTTTTCTCTACCCAAACAACCATAGGGTCCCGAAAAATCAATCGAGAGTTTCTCCCAAGGTTCCTGTGGCACATTTTGAACACTTAAGGACTCAGTTAAAACTTTCCAGTGCTTATCAGAACGAACACATACCTTACATCTATCCCCACACAACTCAACCCCTGCATCCATTCCAGGCCGCCAGTAATGTTGCTTAGGAAGTTTTTTTGCACCAACATTCCAGGATGTCCTGAATGAGTCAAATCAATCATTTTCTCCCTAATACCCACAGGAGGAACAAATAAATCTTGTCTCATCAAAATGTCATTTTCAATACTCAATTCGCTGGAAACCTGTGCATAACTCTGTAGACATGGATCAAGATTCCTACTAGGTGGCCACCTGTTCACCACAAACTGTTTGACTTTGGCTAACAATTCATCCTTGCCTGTGGAATTCATTATTCCACTTATTCTCTGAAATAACAGTATTGCACGTATTCAAAACATCCACCACAGCAACCACACACTCATGCTGGTCAACGATCACCCCATCAAGCAACTCTTCAGGAGGCAACCTCGATAAACAGTCAGCTGTGACATTGTTCCCTCCAGGAATGTGCATAATTTCAAAATTGAATTCCTGCAATCTCGCAATGAGTCTCACTAATCTTGATGACACATTACCTGACCTTACACCATCCATCATATACACTAGAGGCTTGTGGTCAGTAACTAGAACAAACGGTCTCCCCCACCAAAAATTCTTGAATTATTCCACAGCCCACACACACGCCAACGCCTCCTTTTCGATGGTACTATAATGCTTTTCAGCTCCTCTGATAGCTCTTGAAATGAACGAAATTACTCTTTCTTTACCTTTCACTAGTTGAGTGAACACTGCCCCCAGACCAATGGCATTGACATCCGCTGTCACATGTGATTTGCCATTAGGATCAAAGGTATTGAGCCCTGGAGCATGTGCAATAAGTTTCTTCATCTGATCAAAAGCCTCCTCATGCTTCAGAGTCCATACAAATGATGCCCCATTTTTAAGCAGCTGCCTCAAAGGTTCCACAACTAGGGCATAGTACTCTCCAAGACCCAAAAATGATCGAAGAGAGTCCTTGTCAGAGGGTTTACTAGCCTTGTCTAATGCACTAACTAGATCAGCCTTAGGAAAGATACCATCATTAGTTATTCTGTGACCTAAATAGTCAATCTCTTTTACCATCAGTTTACACATATCCTTACTCACCGTCATACTGGTTTCCAAAACACTTAACACTGCATCCAAAATATTGTGATGTTCTTCACAAGTTTCTGCAAAAATCAAAATGTCCTCTTGAAAGGCCTGAACTCCTTTCAATCCCTGAAACAAAGCCTCAATCAATTTCTGAAACACACTGGCCGCTGAAGTCAGCCCAAACAGCATTCTCAAAAACCTATACACTCCAAATGGAGTATTAAATTCCGTAAGATCTTTAGAAGTTTCATCAAGGACCACCTGGTGATAAGCAGACTTGAGATCGATCACCGAAAAATATTTAGCTCCATTAACTGCTGATAATAACTCCTAAATTTATGGTAAAGTATATGTGTCAATGACAATATTTTTGTTCAAAGATCTCAGATCCACACATAACCTTAACTCTTTATTTTTCTTAAGAGTACTAACAATAGCCAAAACTCACTCTGAACTGTCTGTCGGTTCAATGGTGCCATCAACACACAAAGCATCTAAATGAGCTTTCAAATTTTGACGCACTCCTAAAGGTACCATACTTACTTTGTGTTGCACTGGGATAGCACCTTTCTTAAGCTTGATCTTATGGGTAAAACCTTTAACTTGTCCTACCTTGTTCTCAAATACTGCACTGTGTTTAGCAACAATACTCTCAACATTTGACCTTTCCACATCCACACTATTTACTGAAATCTCCCTCAAACGGATGGGACTATCTGTCCCTGGACACAAAATAATTCCTAACTTTCCAAGATCATACAACCCCACAATGTTTTTTCCATCAACAGCCACGTAGATTTTTGTGACCGCATTGCGTACCTTAAATTCTAGATTTTCCTCAAAATACCCCAACATTTTTATGTCAGAAATACCAAATGCTTTGGGATTAACATCTGTGTTCTTCAATTTGATATCACACCAATTTTCTTTGCAAAAAACATCTGGCAAAATGGTGATAGGTGACCCAGAGTCTGCCATAACTTCTAGACCCACCTTACCAATATGTACCTCCTCCAACGGTGCTTTGAATGCCACCCCAATATTGTTGACTCCAAATTGCACCACTGGATCATACAAAGTAAGAACTAAATCTTGATGGACATTAGTAACTGAATTCACAGTGGCATTCACAGATGCTCTTGGTGCTCTACAGACATTTTGAAAGTGACCATACTTGTTACACTGTATGCATTTCCTTCTCAACGCTGGACAATCCCCACTATTAGCTAAATGCAATTTTGAACCACATCTGTAGCAGCTAGGTTTGTTCCCTTTCCAAACTCCAGTTTTAACCGGCTTCTTAACCGATTGTACCATACATACAGGAGAAGAAATTTTAGGTTCATCTGATGTTATAGCTTTAGCTGATTGAATAGATCTCTCTATGCCTTTTGCCAAATCCAAAACTTCAGCCAAAGTAGGATTACGACACACTAACAGTCTCCCTTGCACTTTCTTTGACTCACAATTGAAGACAAATTGATCCCTGATGATTTGGCTCCAAATTCACTATTAGCCGCTAAAACTCTTAGTGCCGCTACATATTCCTCAATTGACTCTTCAGGATATTGTCTCCTTTTATGAAAACTGTGTCTTTCAATCATGACATTAGGCTCATCCACAAACTGCTTTTCCAATCTTGCTACTGCTTCTTTAAAAACATTCCAACCATCACCTTGTCCCCTTGGTGCGGTCACAGAGGCCAAATGTTCAAAGCTTTCAATGGCTGCAGTACCCAAAAAAACTAAATAAAATAGCTTTTTTCCTTTCCGCAGAAAACCCATTTCCATCAATTCCTAATAAATAGTTCTCAAAAGTTTTAAACAATGTTTTCCACATTAACTTTGATTTACCTGGAACCTGTAAGAAAATTGCAGGTTGATTACACAATTGCGAACAAGCCATGGCTTTTTTTTAATGTATAAACAAAAACTAGAAATAGTAGATTCACGACGTACACCTCTTCAGTGTGCACATCACTGTATAAGTAAGGGGCTGATTACGATGGCGGGCGGACTTGGTCTGCCCGCCACCATAGCGGTGATTGGGACCGCCCGCCAGACATGCGGTGGTCCCACCACTGCAATTAGGATGCACCCACCATACTGGCGGGCGCATCCTGGGCTTTCAACATTGCGGGCGGTGCTGCTGGCCAGCAGCACCGTCCGCAATGTTGAAAGTGCTTGCACCGCATTTCCCTGCACCGCGTGGCAGGCACCACGCAGTGCCTGCCACTTGGTGCATGGAAATGCAGGGGGGTACCATGGGTACCCCCCAGTGCAGCGACACCCCCCCACACAAGGGGGGCCCGCAACGGGCCCCCAAACCCAGTCCCTGCCTGGCCACACACATCCTAATATGGCGGACGGTGACTGCTAGGCACCGCCACCATATTAGTGGCCCTGCTCCGCCCGCCAGGCAATCAGTGCGATTGCCACCGGCGGAAAAGCGGCAGATGGACTTTGCGTCCGCCGCGATACCCACCGCCATCCTAATATGGCAGTGGGTAAATCTCAATATGATGGCGGAACGATCGCCAATGCCGACCCGGCGGTGACAATCGTTCCGCCATCGTAATGAGCCCCTAATTTCCAAGGACACCTCCTGTAAGTGTGCAGATCACTGCACAATTAGCCCATAGACATGCACCAAGTTAGTGTGCATATCACTGACTGAACATGAAAGAACAAAATGTAGGCCGAATTAAGGTAAAAATTATATCCAGTTCGCATGTCACTGACACGCAACGAGCCCAATGAAGCTTTACTTAGAAGAATAGTGTGCGTATCACTGAAATATGCAGAAACGCTCTGGGACGCACCGAAAAATTAACTTAAAAGATGATGAAGCTCCGGAGCACCAGGAGACTTCCTGAGCTCATTAAAAAAGATGGCCGCCACGTAGCGTGGTTTACATGCTTGTTTCAAAGGCCAGTTGATCGCAGAGCCGAATCCCACAATGCCGTGCAAAACGTCACGCTGCGGCACCACTCCTCATCATCAATGTAGACTCTTCACCGAGTAACAAGCTCGAGCCAGGGTGCGCGTGCAGACATCCACTCAGCATGCGATCAGGGGAGACACGGTCGCGTGCCAAAACAACCGTTACAACGATAAGGCAACCGTGACGTTACAGTACCTTGCAGAAATTTCCAGCCGTTAATCAGTCCCCAGAGAAACTCACGAATATCCGGCTTTCACAGAGCACAGTTCTATTCCTTAAATTCTATTTCGCTGCTGCGTCAGCACACTTTCACTTGGGGCTCTTCTGACGATATCTCCACAGTAACACCCAAGTAAAATTACAATTCCTGCACAGTGGGTCGGCACTAGCAACTCGTCACCATTGTAATAAAGCGATGGAGTTGTTAAATAAAACAAACAAGGTTTAATTTAGTGCCAATAAAAGGACCCACTGGTGCGGAGGAAAAACACGTCCAGCCACCACCAACTCCAACTGCTTCCCTCCCCACATTCTAAATCACATCACCGTTGACATCACAAAGATTCCACTACTGAATATTCCAAACAAGACAAAAGAAAACTTTATTGAAATCCAAAGAGTACCCATACCACATCTGTATTTGGTAATCGCTATTACTACTGTTCGCACATCTAGCACTTAGTGTTTAAGAATATTGTTATAGAACATTGCATAATTGAAAACCATTACAGCTAGCTAAACTCCAAAAAGCAGGATGACCTGGTACCACCTTATATTTCAATACTAGGTCAGATAAAAGCTGCAGCTTGATGTGTGTCTGTATTTGATGTACGTCGGTGGTTCTTAACCTTTTGACTTCTGAGGACCCCTACTTAATCATTACTGGAACCTGGGGTCCACCACTGAATCATTATTGGAATCCGGGGACCCACACTGAGCCAGTGTTTAGACAGAAGATCGGAAATAAAAATATCGTTGGACAAAATATTGTGTCAAGAATGTCTATGACAAAAATATTGTTAGGGTAAGTTTCGATAGGTAAGCAAAGTTTTACTATTTGTAACTCCACATATATGTACCATGACGATCTATTTATCTTCAAGGTACATTGATTGGAGTTAAGAATAGTAAATCTATACTTACCTATTTGCACTTACCTTCTCGATATTTTTGTCCTCGATATTTTTGACACGATATTCTGTCCACACAATATTTTTGTTTCCGATAGTCTGTCAGTGATCCCACTGAGTCATTAGTGAATGCCAGGAAAACCAGCATAAGCATTTTCGATGATTTGAACCACAAATCAATACAGAAGCAAGCATTAATCAAACAAATACACAAATGATGAAATAATGTATTTAATTCACAAACAAATATAACAACATTCAAAATTGAAATTTTGATAGGAGTGTTGGAATGTTCCAAAATCAAATTGCGGCCACTCATTGTCCATGCTATGTTCTGTTTGATCCTCTTGCCCTGCTCACAAAAATCAATCTATGGATGCTAACTTAAGTTTTAGCTTCTAATTTCAAATTCTCCACATTTACTGAACATTTGAAAATGTTCATTTGTACATTTAGCTTCTTTATTTACATTCACTTTATTAATCTGTTAATATTATTTAATTTTCTAAGCAGTCGCGGACCCTCTGAGTTGGCTTTGTGGACAGCCAGGAGTCCCCGGACCACCGGTTAAGAATCACTTATGTAGGTCACTCTACCCATGGCTGATTGCACTCAGCGAGGTGCAGCATGGGCAGTGACTATCTCTGGAGAGGATTTTGTGCGTGGGTAGGGAACAGCATGAGGGAATGAATGTGATAGGTTATAGAAGCATCCCCACCCGCTGATGAGTTCGCCGTATAACTTGGGGCTCCTACCTTCTAAAAATGAGAACATGGCTCAAAATCTGGGGAAGGAGGCAGAAGACTCACAAGAATCATTTTGAATCAAGAAGACAGACAAGGCTGGCTGTTGACCCCTATGAAGAGGACTAATGGAAGATCCCTGCTTTTAGCTTGTATCTTTTAGCTTGGACTGTACTCTCTTATCATAGTAGGTGGCGCCACATTAGTGATTGTTCTCCAGGACCAGTGAAGAGTGAGCTTGCTGTACTGATTTGTGGTTACCTGGTCGTACTGTCCCCTGGAAGGCCTGTGACTCGAACTACACTGGTGTGTCTTCCTTGATTGGCTGCTTAGCCACCGTGGACTGAGAAAGTGGTAATACTCAGTTGCAGACCTGGCAACTTAAATATTTCACAGTGTGAGGAGGGGACAGGGACTTGGAGATGGCGGGGCCTTGTGTCGAGAACTCTGTAAGAGGCACTTCAGGCTGACTCTACCCCAACCACCTCTGCCTCCGTGATTGAGCAGGTTGCTAGTGATTCTTTTCGCACTTTGGATAATGCTATGTGGAGGACTATTTTTGGAAGTGGCCATTTCCTTTAGAAATTCATAACTTTTGGGGGCACATGCATCAACCAAAATACCGGTCGCAAACGGGCCGAATCACAGAATCGGCCCCTTTGCGACCGCTATTTTGGCATTTGGGATGCATCAACCCAAATGCAAATTCGCGAAATAGGTAATCGCAAAATTTGCGATTACCTAAATTGCGAATGCATTTAGGGAATCGCAAATTGCTATTCCCGATTTGGAATGCAACAAGCCTTTCCTAAATGCGACTTCGCATTTAGGAAACGCAAGTTGATGGTAATTTGCAAAAACTTTAAAAAATGCACAAAAGTGCATTTTTCAAAGTGCCATGTGGCTCACACACACGCCTTTAGGGCATGTGTGTGCGCCACATGTGCACACATACCAATTTCGGGGGTGCATCAGGATGGCCTTTTGGCCCCCTTGCACCCTTGAAATTGCATGTGCAATTTGCGAGTACCTATTTGGTACTCACAAATTGCGCATGCAATTCCCATTCATTCCTATGGGCCTCTAGGCCCATAGGAATGAATGGGAAGCTATTCCTTAATTGCGAATCAAGGAATATGTAGGAATCGCTAATATTTTAGCGAAACCTACATGCATAGGCAATTGCGATTCCATAATTGCGATTCCTTAATAATCTCAATTATGGAATCGCAATTGCCCACCTTGATGCATGTGCCCCTTGGTCTCCTTGTTTCACTTTAATTATTACATTGTATTCTTTTTTATTACAGTGGTTTGGACATGTTATGTGTGTCCCTTCTCAACTTTAATTGCTTGAAATGTTTTGGAGCTGCTGAAATACTTTACACACATTTTCTGTTGCTTGACCAAAGCCACCAAGGGTGAGACCAGGATTCCTCGTTGCAACCTGTTTCTCCTTCTAGGCGCTGGGTTACTTACATTTGTGGGACTCATCTATCCTTTCCCTTCAGCTAACGATCCAGTTTCTCCCGTCGTCAAACTTCCCGGACCCTAGCGAAATCTTGGAAAAGAAGCCAACAGACTGCTGTAAGAGTCAGTGGAGCAGAGGTCGAACCTGGACGATCCTGGCTTCATACCTGACCTAGGCACAGAATCGGTGCTGGCAAAAATTACAGACGACCCCCCTTGAAGAAAGCCAAGAAGCAGTTTTGATTGTCCTTGTTCTCGAAGGATACTTGGCCTCGCAGTACACCTCAGCTCATGCAGCCCCAGAAGCAGATTGGAAGGGAGGTTCTCTGTGTCCTTGTCCAGACCAGTACTGCTCCTGCTGTTGCATATTGCTACCGTTATTCAACAATACCCCTACTTTTGGGTCCTGGTATATTCTTTCCATAAGGTAATGGCACCTTCTTTCCACCAGTCTCTTTTAGTGAGTTCCTTGTGAGTAGAGCTTCCTTCTCTCCCAGCAGGACTTTCTCCTTTGGTCCCTGTCAATGGCTCAGTTTTTAGGTCTCGCCTAGCGTTGCAGCGCGCATGCGCAGCTCGCTCTGCGAGACATATTGTGGATGAGGAGATTTCAGAAGGGGACTTGAAGCCCCGCCCCTCATTTTCATTGGCAGGCGTCATCGTTTATGTAAAACGGTGGCCTCCGATTGAAACTGAGGCTTTTTGGTATCCGCCCTTTCCCTTTTTCGTCCGGCCCATCCGGACTGGATCGTCTGCTTTTTGGATGTCGTGAAGCAATTTCTTATCTTTAGGGGGCGTGTAGTGGCGGATCATGTTTCCAACCGCTTGTTTTTCTCCTGAAGTGGCTCTGCGGGTCATGTGACAGGCTGGCTGATGTGAAAGTTTCTCCCTGTATCTCCCCGACCTCCCGCCCACACACCCTCTCCCTCTGCCAGAGCACGGCTCCACCGTCAAGCTGACACCTCCTGGAGCAGGCTTATCGGAAATTAGCATTTTCTTCGACATTTCGCCCAGCCAGCGGAGGCAGGCAGACGTTTCGCAGATAGCCGCTGAAGAGCGCGCCCTGGGAGCAGACACCAAGACACCAGCCCTCAAGAATGGATCACCCCGGGTGCTGGCCTGCCTGACGCGGATACGTGACAGAGGCCCGCACCGAGGCCCCTCGGGGACGCCGTAGTGTGCACGCGCCTGTGCACGGCCGCTCTCAACAAGGAGCAAGGCCCTGATGCAATGACAGAAATGGCCCAACCACTCCCTCGTTTTAAAGTGAAAAACACCTAAAATGTGTTTCTGATTCACGCTTAAGGAAGAACATACTTTCAATGTAATAAATACACAGTAAAGTCCAGAAAGCCAATTTTGATATTCTGTCTTTATTCTTGATGAAAGATACAACAAAAACAGTCAAGCCGGGTAGCGCTGGAACTTCTTCAGGGCAAGAGAACGTTTTTATTCATCACATCAGTTTGAACTGCTAATGCAGTAATTCCTTGACCATATTTGTTTTTACATGCGTTCACATGCTCCATATATCGAGTCATGTCGGGCACGAACATCTAATGGCGCTATTCATGTGGATTTGGTTACAGTGGGCTCAGTGGTGTAACACAGGCCCCCCGCAGCCCCTGCGGTGCAGGGGAGGGGGCAAGTTCCAGGGGGCCCCCTCAGCACATTACTCTGCCCACGGAGCTCCTTAATGGGTCCAGAGGGGGCCCCTCCGCGTACCTTGCAGGGGAGGGGTCTAGTTTCGTTACGCCAGTGATTGGGCTATTTGGACCCGGCACAACTGCACCTGCTGCACCACTGATAGCTACGTCTCTTTTCCTCTCACAAAGACGTGCACAGTGCCTCAGCTCAATTGCGAAAACCCTTTTCAGCACACAGTTGGTACACAATGACCCCACTCTCAGACCCCCGAAACCAGACATTGGGGCCTCCCTCGAGCACTTACAACCACCATACTCTGCTCACAGACAACTATGCACAGTTCCTGCTGTCACAAGAGACAGTATTGCGGACACGCTCTTCCTCTGTTCCAGGCCCTAAGTCTCTCACTCCTACCGCACACAAGTGCTGGTTTTCGTTTTTCTGCTCATAATCCACGGCTCGTCTCCCAGCTAAACTGCACAGGGGCCCGACCACTTTCGAGGACATCGTATTCTGGGCAGCGCGCAGCCTCCTCTATCAGACCGTCCTCCGCACACTTGTGCACTCATTACTCCTCAGAGACACGGCATAGTGCATACAGACGTACGCGCACACCATGTGTACACCCCTCCCGCTCTCAGACACCTGGTTCTGATTTACAGGGCCCGGGTTCCCACGCAGACAATTCTGAGCAGCTCGCCTCTTTTCTCAGACGCCATGTTGCACACACTCGTTTCCCCGTCTCAGTCACTAAAGGAGAGAGATACCTTGGCTGCACCCGCCGACACCTCAATGCTACACATGCCCCCCCTCCGACTCCCTCCTCTGACTGTGTCTGCTCTCATAGGCACAGTATTCTGCACACACGTGCCCTCGTTTTAGGGTGACCAGACGTCCCGGATTCCCCCGGACAGTCCCAGTTTTCTGAGGACTGTCCCGGTGTCCCGACACATTTCTTAGTTTTAAATACATGTCCCTGTTTTTGGGACAAAGGCCAGGTCATTCTGCAGAGCAGAATAGAAATGTATGCGCTCCTTTCACAGGGGCCTCTGCAGTCTCAAATAATTAAAGCAATGCATCGGTTTCTGTCAGGGAGCACGTGCTGCACGGAGGTCCTCTGAATGCTCCCAACAGAGGAGAGACAGACTGAGGAGAGCCGGGTGGAGGTCCTCCCATACCTTATGTCATGATATATATAAACGTACATAATAATATATATAACTATATATATCTATATATACACTTGTGTCCTCTTACGTGCACACTTCTCCTGATGGATAGCACCTGGTTGCTCTCACAGACACCAGTGTGCGCAGACTCGTGTGCTCCTCTCCATATTGTACACACGCATGGCCCCTTTTCCTTAGTTCTGGGATAGGCCCTGGCTGCCCTCACAGACACCATAGTGTGCAAACACATCTTTCTCGCTCAGGTACAACACATGGCTCATCACAGATCCTGCACGCGGGTGACTGATCGGTGTGTCATGGGCCCTAGCGCAAGGAAGAAAATGCCCCACCCCGCCCGCTACTTGAACAGCAACAATCAGGGTTTAGTGAGCCCTCCAGGTCCCGGTGCCACTGCACCTGTGGCACCAAAGAAAGCTACGCCCCTGCGTGACCCCGTCTCTGTCACTGAGGATAGGAACAGACCTGAACGCTCACATTCACGCTATGCCTCACACGCCTGCCTTCACTCTCTTCGGTCAGAGACAGGCCCTAGCTGCCCTCACAGACATCACATTCTGTGCCCAGGACGTGCGCACAGCTGCTGCCTTCGGGCGGGTCTGTGCCGAGTCTGGCAGGACCCACACGTCCGCGTCTTTGGAATTCTCCACAGATCGCAGCCGGAGCTCGCAGACACATACAGTACTCCGCACAGTTCCAGCCCCGCACACACACTGTGCAGAGCCCTGAGCTCGCTGAAGGACACGTGTTATGTACAACTCCTGCTTTCAGACACCCTGGTCTGCCCAGCTTATGCTATCACTGATGTGTTTACAGTGCACCAGACTCTCTCGCACACACCATATTTTACACAGGGGCGTAGCTGCCAATAGTGCATCAGGTGCAGGTAAGAGCGGTGGGGCCGGGTGGGGGGATTTCAGAGACGACCACGAGGGAAAATTATTCCTTGTGGTCGTCTCTCGAAATCCACCCCTCCACCCGGCCCCACCGCTCTTACCTGACCGGCTGCACTGGGGACCAGTGAATTGTGATTATAGCTATATTTTACTGCCTAACCAGAAGTCGGCTGGCCTGTTCCCTCGCTTGCACTAAAGCCCACTTCACTCTTTCTGTTCACTGATGCACGCGTGCACTCATCTGCAGCTCTCGTGCGCAGACCCGGGATACTCTTACAGATAATCTGTTCACAAGTGGACCTCTCGCAGGGCAGGCTAATTACTGGCGGTCTCCGGTTCACCCTTTACTGAACACTTCAGAAATTGTGTTTTTCGGATTATTTTACCGGTACTTTGAAGTTTCTTCTGGGGGTGACCTTCCCGTACAGTACCCTGTGTGTAATTATAAGAGATTGTTGAAACCGAGCACTCGCAGAAGTATATGCTTCCAATCGAAAGATAGGAGGAGACATGACCCAGAGATTATGTTATTCCATGTTCCGTACTGCCTGTTTAGGTCTCGCCTACGCAGCGCGCATGCGCTGCGTATGCGCTGCATAGGAGGGCCATTAGCCGTCGCTCTGCTCATTTTCAAGCACTGCACTCGTGCTTGTGGCGGCATCCACCTTGCGGGAGTGAGCAGGGGCGTGCCACAAGCACGAGTGCCAGTGCTTGAAAAGTGAAGACTCTCCCAAGCGCGCGCGCGCGCACCACTCGCGGGCTCACTTCCTGCTCCCCCTCTCTCTCACAACAATTAACTTTCGCGGCCGCGGGGCCGCGCTTGTGTTTCAGTGCTTGTTATCGAGAGATACCACTCCTTTGCAAGGCGCAAGCAGAAGCGTGAATGCATATTCTAAACTGGAAATATCCGTGTTAGCTTCAGCTATTAAGTGCACTATCACTGAAACACCCTCAAGAAATTCACAGTAGGCATTTCTCTTTGCATAGTGTGATGTTCTCTTTAAAGGTGTGAGTTGGAACTATGCTGTACATTTTATTTTAATTAACAGATCTTGTATTTGTTGTAGTTCCTTGCTGGCTTCCATGTATTTTGGTAAGATGCACAGCAGCTGACAGCTGACACTATATTTCCAGATGTTCGGCAAAGGCTGGGGAAGAGACCACGATCGCCAGACATCAGCAAGTCACCCAGTACTCGTCGGGAACCATTGACTGACGTGCACAGCAGGCTAGGAATTCCAAAGCAAGATGGAAAGAGTCTGTACTCTGAAGTGAAAGAAAAGAGATCAGGTTTGTATCCTGCTCTATGTGAATTGCAGTACAAATATTATTATCCGTCTCTGATCATTGCATAAAGGCTGTAATCTGCTTCTACTAAAACTCATTTTGACATTTTGCATGAATAGCCGATTCATTCCTTAAAAACCTGCTTCACAGTAATGACATTGAAGAGCGAATGTCCTGAACCAGAATCATAGCCCGTGTTTAATAATAGTCAAGGTAGTGGACACTGGTAGGAAGAAATTGACCAAAGTGGCGCTGATGCATTTTCATGTTTTGGTAAAGACAGACTGAATCCTAAACCAGAGTCAAAGGGATTTCATTGACGGACTTGTGACAGTAACCATACATGGTCCATGTTCCAATACACAGCGTATGGTGCCTTCCTGGGCATTTGTCTGTGTTTGACCTGTTAGGTGGGGAAACACTTTGATTCTGTCTAATTGGAATCAGAAAGTCTTCTGCCTGGGATGTCATGCAGGACGCTTCCACATAGGTCTGTTGCTGAAAATGACAGCTTGGCTTCCTAATATTGAATTTGCTTCCGGAAAGCATTAACATCCTGAGATGTGCACTTTTTAGCTGAAGAGGAACTGTATGTGGTGTCAAAAGAACCATGAGAACCCAAGAACGTGTCCAGAGTCGGTGCTACCTCTTTATTGAGCTAAATCTGGTTTGCAAATTTTATCTATAAAATGTAATTTTGTTGCTCTTAGTGCCAGTTACAAGCCATTCACAAGCATCTTTATACAATTCCAATGATAATAGATTTCTCAGAACACCTGAAAGAATTTTCACCCTATTATGCAAATCATGCTGCCTTAGCCACTGAACTTACCCTTGTCAAATCTACTGTGCCCTTCATTTGAGCCCATGCAAAAGACTGAACTAAAGCATTCAGCCTGAAGTCTTATTCATAAGCTTTGTAGGCAAGTGTCCTGCTCTATGCACCTTTAATTCTTATAAAATGTTAAGTATAATAAAGTGTTATGTAAATTAGACCACTTCATAGCTTGATTATTGCCCACATAATCTTTCCACGAGGAGTGATCGCTTCACATTTCGAATGTGAAATGGGGTGAAATCTGACTATATCATGCTAATGATATATTAAAATCAAAATCTTCTCCTTTAGGAGTCTATCCAGACTAGTATTGCACCAATTCAGCAATATATTATGAAATAAAAAGTGTTTCCCTTATTACGTGCTATGGCAAGGGTTTCTGGCTCCTTGAAAACAAACCCATAGTCCGTTCTATTATAGGGAAAACTGCCATCCATTTCTACCCTGTTGAGTGGTGTCACAATTTCTGAGACACGTACGGCTGCAAATTAGAGATCAGTTCCTAGCAGTGTTGACTTGGATACCAGGATAGACACAGCCTTCCCTTCTCCTGGGTCTTCCTACTCTATGCTTAGGGGCAGTGTGCCTCTTTTGTGCTAGTGTTTGTGGATACTAAAGAAAATTCCAAGATGGAGAAATATCTTGCACTTCTTGTAAAATCAGAAGAAATGATGAATATGTCTCAAAGATCCTTGTCAATCCACTGGCTAAGTGTCCTTACTGGGTCAACTTACAGAATTCTTAAATGAGGATGCTCAGGTTTCGCTTAGTGTGACGCATACCTTCTGACATCATTTCCGGAGTATTTTGTTTTCTGCAGCAGTACATTTATTGTTTTTGCCGAAATTAATAGGCCTAACTTGCAGTTAAATAAAAAGACACACAGTTTTGCCTTTGATTGTCATGTTTATTTCCCACGAATATTTCTAAACAGATCCATTTACAGTTTAAAATGTGGTCTAGAATCATGCACATGGGCACAGATATTCTTATATTCTGTTTATGGTTTAAAATAATGCACCAATGATTTCAAAACCAGAATAATAAATGAGTAAATTTTCTCGAAAAAGGTTTTGTACTTTTTGTAATGGACCCCAAAGTCTGTAATAGAAGCTGTCCTCTCAAATAGTAAACTGAACAAGCATTTTCATAGCCAATAGGCCTCGCTTTTGGGACCTTATAAGTATTTAGTTATGCAGCACAATATCCTTGGTGCAACAACATCAACCGTTGCATGGCTAAACACTTATAAGGTCCCAAAGGCGAGACCTATTGGCTATGCCAATGCTTGTTTTAGTCTGGACACCATCCATTTACACGCTTTCCAAAGCACCATGTAATGCTCGCAGTTGTTCGCCAAACTGCATTAATTGATAGATGTAATTTGGAAAGAGAACAAACAAATCCTCTTCTAAGACCGTGGTCACCGCAGCAAACACCCATGTTCACGTGGTCTCTCTACAGAAGTGCATCTTGCTCCCTCTGACACCTGTACATAAGTGCATCCTGCTCTCACAGACACCTGTACAGAAGTGCATCTTGCTCCCTCTGACACCTGTAAGAGGTGCATCTTGATACCACAGACACCTGTACAGAAGTGCATCCTGCTCCCTCTGACACCTGCAAGAGGTGCATCTTGATCCCACAGACCCCTTGTCAGAAGTGCATCTTGATCCTACAGACCCCTGTACAGGAGTGCATCTTGCTCCCACTAACACCTGTAAGAGGTGCATCTTGCTCCCTCAGCAGGGGGTAAAAGACATTGTCATTTACAACGCCATTTACTACGCCAATAGCTCTAAATTAAGCAAATGCGAGACCTATTGCACTTCCTTTTTTTTTTTTTTTTATTTGAAGAGAGTATATCAATAGAAAAAAATCATTTACACTTCATAAACCTTAAAATACATTTAGCTAAAATCATGTAGCACAAGAGCAAATACATATACATTAACACAACAGATCAATCAGAATGGGGAGAGAGGAATCATAAGAAGAAGAGAGCCAAGAACAGAGAAGAAATGAGTAAATGCATAGGTAATAATTCATTTCAAAAGGTCTTTAACCAAAGGAGAAACATACGTCATAATTCGCCCTATCTATTTTAAAGAACATTTTACTTTATAATCCAGTTTTTCATAGGGGCCCAGATTGCCCTACCCCGTCTTTTTGCGCTATGGCCTTTGCACTTGTATAGGACTTCCTCCAGATGGTAAATTACCAGCAAGCGACCCAGCCAAGCCTGAAATTGAGGGGGGTCTGCATCTTTCCAATGTGTGGCAATAAGGAGACGGATTACCGCTATTGAGACAAAGACGAACTTGTCCTTGTGGCGATCACTTTGCGCCTTTTCATCACATCCCAACAACATTAGGGTTGGGGTTATATTAACACTTGTGTCGATTGCTGATGACAAAAATTCCCCTATCTGCTTAATCAATGGACCCAGTTTCTCACAGCCATAGAACATATGCACTATATCTGCTGGCCCTTGATCACATCGCGGGCATTTATCGTCCTCTCTTTTCCCCCACCGATGTAATTTCGCAGGGGTGAAATAGAGGTCATATACCGTATAGTAGTGTTGAGCTTTCAAATTAGCTGCGAGGAACGTCCCTTTGGCTAAGGCTAATGAGTTATACACATCGACGTCAATATCTCCTATTTTAGTAACCCATTTGGTTTCTACTGCCTCGAGGTCGTCTGAAAGGGTATCTATCAAGATTTTATAGAAATTTTTGATTTTTGCTTGCGGTAGGGACATAGTTTCTATTAGCGGATTCCTGCCTAGAGAAATTCTTTCTTCGTTGATTTGATTCAAGAAGCAGGTAATCTGCCTATATTTAAAGTATGTTCCAGCCGCAATGCCAAACCTTTGCTGCAACTCAAAGAACGACAGCTGTTGTTCGTTGAAATAGATATCTCCCAGCTTCAATATACCTTTTCCTTCCCATTGCTTGGCCAGATTATCGTACATAAATGCAGGAAAAAGGGGGGATCGCCACAATGGCGTATACCTGTTATAGTTCAGTATCTTCGTGAGCTCTACCATTCTTTTCCATATATTCCAGATTGCAATTATAATCTTAAATTTAGTTTTCTTATAGTAACTGGGCTCTAATTGGCGTAGAAGTACTCCTTGTGCGTTTCTTCCTATTGCCAACTCATAGATCGAAGGGAGATCCCTGTTTATAACACATTGGCTACTACTCACACCAGGTAAAATCACTAGAGCCATTTGTTGTAAAAAAGTTGCATAATAATAAAATCTAAGGTTAGGAACAGACCACCCACCTCGATCTTGTGGTAGTGCTAGGAATTTAAGGGAGCGCCGAATTTTTGAGTACTTCCATACAAAATTACTAAATATGCCATCTACTTTCTTTAAAAGTGAATCTTCAATTGCTAATGGGATCGATCTAAACATATAAAGAACCTTAGGAAGCATAACGATCTTAAGTATGTTACATCTTCCTATAAGAGTTAGGTGTAATCTATCTAGGTTACGCAAATCTGTACTGATCTTATCAATCAGAGGGGTCATGTTTATGCTCCAGATTGCTTCTATTTTACTACTAATTTTAATACCCAGATAGATTACCTCATCGAATCTTCGAGAGTCATTGCACAAGGTATTAGAATTTCATAGAATCTGGGTTTTCCCTGCGTTTAGTAGATAGCCAGATTTACGGCCATATTCATAAGCTAGATTCTGAATTCGGCTGATTGCATTTACCGGGTCTGTAGTGACCACTGCCAAATCATCGGCATAGGCCATAATCTTTGTTTCAGATCCATTGCTCTTGACTGGTGTAATTGCTTGATCTTGAAGTATTTGCTCTATGAAAATGTCAATATAAAGAGCAAATAAAATTGGGGAACAAGGACAGCCTTGCCTTGTCCCTCTTGCGATGTCTATAGCTTTTGATTCCTGCCCCATTATGTTTAGCCTGGCATATGGCCTGTGGTACATTGCTTTAATTGCTGTCATAAAACCAGACCCAAATCCTCTCTGTACCATGGTTGTCCAAAGATATTGCCATGAAATGCGATCAAATGCCTTCTCGGCATCCAGGAGGATCATAGCCATCCCTTCACTTGTGGTCTCAGTTATATCAAACAAGGCAATAGCACGTCTAATATGGTCCGTAGTGCTTTTTGTTGGTATGAAGCCGTGCTGCCACGGTGAAACAAGGTCGGCTATGATCCCCCCTAGTCGAGACGCAAGGATTTTTGAGTAGAGTTTGGCATCTGCGTTCATAAGGGATATGGGCCTGTATGATGCGGGGTTGTCAGCTGGTTTCCCCTTTTTAAAAAAAAACACTATGTCTGCTCCCTGCCAAGACTCCGGGGGGGTCCCACTGTATTGTATTCCAAGGAACAAATCTAGGTGAATCGGAGTTATTTCTGCTTGAATTAATTTATATAACTCGAGTGGAATTCTATCGGGCCCTGCCGCTTTCCCTGAGGCCATTGAATTCAAAGCTACTAAAACCTCCTCCATCGTAATTTCTTTTTCAAGCACTTGTCGCTGTACTTCACTGAGCCTACGGTGGTTTCCTAAAATTAGCTCAGTTTCATTAAAGAGCATGAGGTCAAGGTTATCCTGTTGATACAGATCTTGATAAAAATTTTCGAAAACCTTAGTGATATCCTTTAATTTAGTGTGACATTTGCCATCTTGGGATCTTATATCAGTGATGTTGTTTCTGGCTGTTCTTTGCTTGGTCCGTAAAGCAAGTATCTTACCAATGGTCTCGCCGTATTCGTATCTTTCATTTTTATGTGTCTGATAGCAGGCTGCCCCCTTTCTAATATAATAACTATTTATTTCTGCTTTTATAATCATTATTTTTTGTCGCAATGCTAATTCTCCCCCCTCTTGTTTTTGTCTAATTGCCTTAGTATGTTCCTCTTCAAATTGTCCCAGTGTAGTTATCAGATCAGCTATCTCTTTCTTTTCTTGCTTTATCCTCTTTCCCACAAAACTTATTGTTTCCCCTCGGAGGCCTGCCTTGAAGCTATCCCAAACTATGCCCCTCGAGGAGCTAAATCGGTTCATTTCATAATATTGTATGGCCCATTGTTTAATATGTTTAAGGTATTCATCATTGGTTAATAAAGATCTATCAAACGTCGACTTTGCCTGTGGTTGGTCTTCTTTCTGAAATGCTAGGTCTATAAGAAGAAGATTATTAGCCTAGGCAGTTTCTTTATCCCAGCAGTCGTAATCAGAGGGGGTGGCACCAAAAAGTAATCCAGCCTTACATACTTCTTGTGGGGATTTGAAAAGTAGGTATACCGGGGTCAGCTGGATGTTTTACTCCCCCCACATCCCTCAAGTCGTAAGTAGCCCGCAGAGCCGAAAGGGCACGATGAACCTGGGGTTTCCTGCCTTGGTGCTTCTGAATTCCCCCACATCCAGTATCATAATGGATGTTCAGGTCCCCGCAGATCACTAATGGGCCTGACCATGATGTTAACTCAATTTCTAAGTCATAAAAAATTTGCGGGTCATCTTCATTAGAACCGTATATCGTGCAAATAATCAATCCCATATGGAGCTGTACGATAGCCCATCTTCCCCACTTATCTTCCAATACCCGTTTAGCGGGGGCCAATGCAGTTCTTTGCATGAATTGTTACTCCCCTGATAGTTGAGGTTTGGGTGGAGCAGGCGAGGAGGTTATAACCCCTTATAGCTTGCATGTCTCTTTTCCCCCGGTGGATATGTGTTTCTTGTTGGCATATTATATCAGTTTTTAGGCCTCTTAATATTTCACCAACTCTGAAACGTTTTTGTTTATCGTTAAGGCCACCAACATTAACTGAGCAAATGGTTATTCTACCCATCTGGATCATTTGGTTTTTGCTGAATTAGATGCTCTTGCTTTTTAAGGTTATTATCTCAATCCCTTTTGTTATACCCTCTCCATTTATTTCTTTTCTCCACCCTGTGACCAACCCACCAACCCCCTCTCCCCCCTCTCCAACCCCCTCCTCTAACCTCCCCTCACCCACGTGCCCTTGAACCCTGCCACCACCCCTTTCCCTGTAGAAAGGCATCCAGACTAAGGAGTCTGTTGTGATGAGTGCTGCCCCCCAACCCAGCGTTAATTTCCCGGCAGCTTGGTATCTCAAATCTTAAAATAAACGAAAGCCAGAAAAAAAGGAAAAAGAAAAAAACAAAAATCTTTCCATTCCCCAACCCTCCCCAAGCATACTGAAAACATCATCCCACTAAAGTGTTATTGGCTGCTTTTATGCTGGGAAGAGAAAGAGAGAGAGTTAGACAAAACAAGAAAGAGAGAGAGGGAGAACTCAACAGATTCGGATGTTCAATCACTGAAAAATAGTCTAGTTCTTATGGTCCCAGGCTTCCAGATATTCCTTAACTTTAATTTCAGAAGTAAAGATCCGGGTGTGATCTCCCTTGATCACTTTCAGACGCGCCGGATGCAACAGGTATGCCTGCCCCCCCCGATCCTGTATTGGCTTGACCATCTGACGAAAACGCCATCGTCTCTCCACTGTGAAGTAGCAAAAGTCTGGTTGAACAAAAAATGAATAGTCTCCTCCATTGCGCTTCGATATTGGCTTTGCTTTTTCCTATATTGCCTGTCGGAGTAGAAAATTGCCAAAATAGACAAGCATCGCCCGGGGCTTTGTATCAGGTTTCACTGGGTGCTTAAGATTAAACGGGACCCGATGAGCTCTCTGTACCTCTAATGACCACTTCCACCCCTCGAGATCCGGAAAAGCCTTCGATAACATGTCGACCATATATGCCCGCGCATCAGACAATTCTTTTCCCTCTGGTACACCTAGCACCCGCAGATTGTTTTGGCGCTGTCGATTTTCATGGTCCTCTAGTTTCCATTGTATATCGACTATTTGGGCATCAAGACCATTAGTGCTTGTGCGCGCAGCTGCTAAGTCATTCTCTAAGGTTTCTGTTCGAGTTTCCAGAGTAGTCAGGCATTCTTTAATATCAGCACATGACTTTGCCACCTTCCTTATGGCCCCTTGAATCTTACGCATAGCCGTCTGTGCGCGTTTACTATCTTGGCGCGTTTCATCGCGATGGGAAAGAATGCATTGAAGAACCGTGTCTAGCGTAGGGGGTACTGAGGGTACCGTATTATCGTTTTTAGGGAGTGATGTTATACAGGTACTGAGTAAATCTGCGCCTGAATGGTCCCATCTTAAACTTTTCTTTTGCAGACTAGGATGAGTTGTCTTCCTTACTGCCTTACGTATTGTGGCTGCGGTCTCTTTTTTACCGCTTCCAGAAACCTCCTCACTGGAATCTTCCAATGAATCAGACCCCGATCCAGAGCCTGACACAGACCAAATCCCGTCTGAGAGTGAAAAAAAACAGTCCATATCTTGTTCACTGTGATTTGACGAAGCAGCAGGGTTTGCCACCATAGCCTCTATGAGCGGGGAGTTAAACATATTAGTGTCCGATATAATGGTTGATGTTTGCCCACCAGCTACATCTAAATTGCTTCCATCTATGCAGTTTTTAAGTCCAATTGTAGGCAGGGAGTGGAAGCAGTAAGGGAGAGCACCAGGGGGGGTGATCTGACGGATTTGGCATATTGGGCTGGATATCCTTGGTCGCATCCGCCGCCAGCGTAATAGTCATAGATACAGGTTCTTGCGTAACAACATGGTCCTCCCCATCAGCCTCCCCAGCCACCTCATTGCCATCTTTGCCTCTCCCCCCCTGTAGCTGCTCACCTTCTTGCACTTGCACTTGCAGATCCTTTGAGCCGGGCGCTGCACGCAAGAGATCCAACACAGAAGGCTCATTGGTAGGTGGCAATGCGGTGCGATTTTTCTTCTGCACCATCTTGTCATTCCTAGATACCACAGTCCCCCAGTTAGTTTTTTCACCCCTCCTTGTCGCGGGTGGGGGTCCGAGTTTGTTGCTTTGGGAGACAAACCGGCGATTGCAACCACTCCAGACCTCGTTTTCCTTTTAACAGTAGTAGCCACGGGGATCTTTGGAGCCATGGTTTCACTACAGCACACCGGGGAGAGGCCTGAGCAAAACCGGCAGCACTTCCCCTGTTCCCCGCCGGTCGTCAATACACGCAGAGAAACAAGGAGCGCCCTTGCCAACTCCGCACAACACAGCTCGGCTTCCCACTGATTGAAACCGTCGCAGAGTCTCAGGTGAGTGAGAAGCGATCCCGTTCCATCTAATTCCCGCATTCCGGTCCGTTTTTTCCCTTTCCTCTCCTTTTCCTCCACTCGTAAGAATTACGTATTACTTTATCGAGTTTTCTTTAGATAACTGGCATTCTCATCCAATATACATTCTTCCTTGATTTGTGATTCTTTTGCGATCCTATTACTGCCGGTTACTGCCAATTACTGCCATTTTTCAGTTCCAAGGTCGAGTCATGGTTAGGGGGCAGCCGAACGACCGACTCACTCAGTCGCCATTTTGCCTTCCTCTCCGGAAACCTGAGACCTATTGCATTTCCAATGCTTGTTATTTCTCTTTCGAGCCTTCCTTCTGGGGTCCAGCCTTCCTCTCTTAGGACACACAACTCTTCATCTTTTTTACATGACGTTGCGCCTTTTCTAGCTCCTCTCTTCAACATCAACTTTATATTCCAGTAGGAGAGATTATATATCAGGATAATGAAACAGTTGTTCCAAATCTTTTTTGCTCTCTTTTCCAGGAACATTGATTCACTAAAATGCCAAGCTTAGAGGAAGTGACATCACTTACCCATTGATGACATCACAATATTGACTCGTTGACCGACTCTTAGCACCTCAACACACGTTTATGGGTTATTTGGACCATAGGCAAAGATTGCAAACTTCAGAAAGTTTCTGACACTGCCCCATGCTCCTGAAACTAGGGGTTGCAAGAACAGGGACAAGGACACCCAAGGACAAACCATGGGTAGCAGCTGCTACTCCTGCTGCTGTAATTGACCTCCATTCTCTTTCCATCCTTTACTTCCTTCCAATATTGCTACCAGCACACCACTTCCTCCTTTCCCCAGGCTGAGACCTGGTATCTCAAAAATGTGACTGGGTTATATGTGCCAACAAAAGCCAGTGTTTACAACCTAAATGTGTTTGAATTCTAATAGGGAAGGGTTAGAGAAATCATCTGTAAACAGAACCACAATTAAACCGTAAAAGAGAGAGGGCCAATTGAACGGCATAGAAATAAATCAACCCATGGGGTCACGTCACACTTGATGACGTCACCGACGATCTCTGCTTTGCTTGAGTGAACTCTAATAAACATATGGAAAGTTCTGTGTAAAGAGTTCTAATCCTTACATAGAACGGTCAGTGCATTTTAAGATCATGTGAGAGGGGGTGCTCATGATGCATGGCTGCTACAAGTACAGAATGAGCGAAAATATCAAATTATTGCTATTATGTAAATGACACTCATGAGCTAATTGGAAGATACTATAAAACAGACACTTAGGGTAAAATTGTCTTTATAAAATATTGATGCGAACTTGATGAGAAGCTGTGCTCCACTGTCTGTTTTTCAATTAATTGTGAAGTGTTTTTTAATTGAGGAAGACATATTTCCCATGTTAGCACAAATTATATTGTTCTCGTCCCAGATTCGGTAGCTGTGTACTCAACCCTTGCAAATGCAAGGGTGCAGTGAATGTCTCTTAGCAACTCAACGCTGTTCCAATTTAACATGCTCTCCTTCCCTGTATAGACCAGAGTAATAATGCCTCCCAGTGAACACTGACCTTGGAAATGTTCTATTCCACATTGAGACAGGTCTAAGGAATTTAATTTTTTCCAATTCATTTTTCAAATAGAATATAGAACCTGATTTGTGGACGTAATTTTCTCCGTGGGGATGGCGAACGACAATACCTTCACTATACCGAAGGACCACTGTCCGGCAAATTTAGAGTTTTCCTCAGCTCTGTGGCCAACTCTCTGCATTGAGAGGAACCACTATCATGGCAGTTCCTGTCATTGTAGGAAAAGTTTACAGCACTGTACCGTCAGCTATGAAGGCCGCCTGTAAAACTTTTCAAAAGTTTTTTGTTTTTCAAAAACAAAATCCCAAAAACAAAGAATTAATGGTCCCCACACCTCGGGAGTTTTCTCCGTGTGTGTGGGGTCATTATTGTTTTATCCTGTCCCTTAGTGCCAGAATTTTTCTGGCGGTGACTAACAGAAAAGGAATGCTTTACACCGTCCACCCTAAATAGGGCGGACAATGTAAAGCTCTTCCTCTAACTGCCCCTACTCCTTAGGGCGGTCGGGGGAAGTATTCCTTCGACGGAATACTTACGGTCCGCCCGACTCTGAATGAGGTGGCAGACCGAGGGTTCGGGGGACAGGATACTCAGCCTCGTTTGCGATGGTGCACCCTGTCTGTCAGACCATAAATCACACACGCTCACTCAGATCTTAAATACATCTTTAAAGTACTAGGTGAGCAAATTAGACAACAATGCTATGTTATGATATTTGCATTTGTAAAGCGTCAATATGTTACGTTTATACTAGCTATATGTGTGTTTGTATGATGTATATTTGTGCAGTGCATGGTAGTATTGTTGATTTGCCAGCGCTTTGTCATCTATGGGGCTTTGGATCTATGTTGTGTGTAGGATGCTTAAAGGGCTCCATCTAGCCCACGGGTCTCCAACGGGTACCTCGGGAGCTTCCAGTAGCTCACCAGTACTCTCAAAGTATGTTGCACTTGGCCCTTTTTTTGCAGGGTCATCACCAACTTTTTGCCTTCACCCTACTGTTTGCTGAACCTGTTTTTGTTGGCTTTAAGAACTCTACACACTTTACCACTGCTAACCAGTGCTAAAGAGCTTGCGCTCTCTCCTTAAAACATGATAAGATTGGCTTATACCCAATTGGCATGTTTAATGTACTTGTAAGTCCCTAGTAAGTTGGCACTACCTGTGCCCAGGGACTGTGAATTAAATAGTACTAGTGGGCCTGCAGCACTGATTGTGCCACACACTTAAGTAACCCTCATGTCTCAGGTCTGCCATTGCAACTGGTGTGTGCAGTTTTTAAACTGCTATCTTCACCTGGCAAAACAAACGTTTTGCCAGGCCCAGACCTTCTTTTTTAATACATATAAGTCACCCCAAGGATAGTCCCTGAACAGCCCACAGGACAGGGTGCAATGTATTTAAAAAGTTGGAGATATAGTTTTAAGTTTCACGTCATAGTAGTGAAAAACTCTTAAATCCATTTTTCACTACTGCAATGCCTACCTCTCCCATAGGATAGCATTGGAGTTACCTTATTACATTTAATAAGCTGTAATTTTCAATTGGGAGCAGGTAACCAATTCGTGTTTGGGGTTTTTGGAATTGTATTGAAAAATCCTAACTTATTGTGAAATGGGACTTTAAATTACAATTTTGCAAATGCCACTTTTAGAAAGTTGCCATTTTCCTGCCTTAGCCATCTGGTGCCTGCAGCCTGTCTCTGGGTCACATGACTGGGTGTACTTGACAGTTGGACCTTGTGTACTCCTCCTAGACGTCCACACACAATAGGGATCTTAGGTGTGCCTGGAAGGGCCATCACTGGCAGGATGGGAAGGAGGAGCTTGGCCCAGTCCCACTTACAATTGAATAGGCTGTGTCCTGCCTCCGCTCAAAAGGCTGCATGCCCCCTGTAGTTAGTCTGAAGCCAGGGCCAGGAAGGCAGGGCACATGTGCACTTCAAAGGTCTACCTTTAGAAGCTTCTCCCCACTTCAAAGGCACAACTGGGCATAACTATTTGACCTCAGACACAAACTCTTCTGTATACTTCTGGACCTGTGGAAACTCTGCCAGGAAGAAGGATTGCTATGCTACTGAAAGGAAAGCCACTCTGCTGGACTACTCCTTTGAAGAATTGCTGTCCTGTCATGCTGACCTGCAGCCTGCTGCCTTCTTGCCTGGGTGAGAAGGACTGGACCTGCATTTGTTGAACCCAGGACCACTAGAGGGACTCCAAGTGTAACGATCCTGTCCGAAGTCGGGTACTCCTCAGGATTCGTGCGTAGCTATATGGGTTCCACCCTTTGACATCCCCAACTCCTACAATTATTGCACAGAGTGGTAGGGCGATCAAGTGAGGGAAAGGGAAAGGTAGGGAACAGCAGGGAGTAGAATCTGCAAATACAAAGAACAGTAAGATGAAAAAGACATACGCATGCAACACTACGCTCAATGTGTCTCACTAGTTCCTCCCGTACCTGACATATCCCAACACTCGTTGTCTTCTCCCTAAAAACACCAGCACCGCTCATTACGGTATTAATTCATACACTGAGCTACGGAGCTACGGAGCAGTCTCGATGTCCAAATTACCCAAGGGGGGTAAGTACTCGTTAAGTCACGAGTTAGTTCCCAAAATCCTTTCCCTCTTATGTTAAAGAAAAAAAAAGGACCTATGTCACTGCTTCCACGTCGAAGCTTTTTCTAGGTAATCCGTAAAAATAAACAAGTCTTGAAACTCCCGTTGCCAGGCATACTAGGGTGGTGTAGCCTGTCCCTTTATGGTATGAAGGAAGAGAAAAAATAGAAACAAAGGCAGAAATCCAGTGTCTGTCCTTCTGACTTGCCGTCCGCTGTATACCACTCTTACCTCAGAGCGCGGAGGGGGTCATAGCAGCTACAAGGGTTCTCCCATGCTAGCAGGCTCGATGATGTGAACGGAAGACCTTCCTCAGCCCCCTGTCTCCGGTGCTGTGAAAGACTCTTTGGCTTCCACTACGCCTCTTCTCCCGCTTTCCAGTGCGCGGGCAGGAAAAGGGCTCTCTTAGGTCGCAGCTCCTCGCTGCCGAAACTCCGCAAAAGAACACACAGTCCATATGCAGGGACGCAACCGCGTCTCTGCCGTAGTCCGAAACTCCTGGTCTGAATGCAACAGGCTCGCATCCAGTATAACGCACGCCGTCAATGCGTCTTACGACCTATTTAAGGACGTAGCTCCTCCTCCTCCCCATTTCTCTTTGTGGGTCTTTCTGGGACATGTAGTCCCAGGCAGGCGCAACGTTCGCCGATCCTGACAGTAGGTCCCCCTGCCGGGCGCCTCCTAGACCCAGGTTTATCGGGATGCTTGCGGTAGAAGGCGACGACAGCAGCCGGAGCATGTACATTGGTACAGGGTTCCCATGAATCGTCTTCTGAGGTGTAGCCCTTCCATGACACCAGGAACCACAGCTTCCCTCTCCTGTATTTGGAATCCCGAATGCCTTTTACCTCGTACTCCAGCCCACCGCTCCTGGCTATGGGAGGAGGTGCTTTTCGTTTAGCCCCCACTGCAGGCTTAAGAAGGCTGCAGTGGAAGACCGAGTGAATCCTGAGGTAGCCTGGCAATTTCAACCGATAGGCCACTGGATTAATCCTTTTACCACCGGGTAAGGGCCTATGTACTTAGGGTGAAACACGCTGTGCACTCTAAACCGGATGTTTTTCGTGGACAACCACACCATGTCCCCTACCTCGTACTGAGGGCCATCGGTCCGGTGGCGATCTTCCCATCCTTTATACGTCAATTTCGCCTGCAACAGCTGTTTCCTCACTTTCTTATGTACCTCCTGCAAAGCTTTGATATGATCACGAACAGAGGGCTGATTAGCTACTTCTTCGGGCAAGTCAATGGGCAAGATACGGGCACAGAATCCATAATTGGCTGCGAACGGAGAGACACCCGTAGAACTATGAGAAGCATTGTTGTAAGCCAACTCAGCCATCCATAACATGGAAACCCATGATTCCTGTGCTTCATTGGCTTAACACCTCAGGTATTTTTTCAGTGTCTGATTGAGCCTCTCCGTCTGCCCATCCGTCTGGGGATGGAAGCTCGTAGACACCGCAGACTCCACTTGCAAGACTTGACACCACATCCTCCAGAAACTAGCTATGAACTGCGGGCCCCTATCCGACACAATGACCTTGGGGGTTCCGTGTATCCTAACGATATTCTGGAGCACCAGTTGTGCGGTTTGCTTGGCTGTGGGCAAGTTCTTGCAGGGAACAAAATGACCCATTTTGGTAAGGCTGTCCACCACCACCAGAAGCGCAGAATACCCCTGATCCATGGGTAGACCGGTTATAAAGTCCAAGCTGATATGCTGCCATGGCAAGTGAGGAGTGGGCATAGGTATCAGTTTCCCTTTCTTTTTCGTTGTAGCCCCTTTTCCTCGTGCACAACTCTCGCATCCTGAGACCCATTCCTTGATATCGTGGACCAACGAATCCCACCAGAAATATCTTCGTATCAACAGGATAGTCTTTTGAATGCCGGGGTGTCCAGCCAACGGTGAGTCGTGACACCAAGCATAGGCCCTCTTCCTTAACGGGACGGTAGGTAGATACAGCTTACTGTCCTGAAAAGGCAATCCATGCTTAATGGCTCGGGTGGATATAGCCTCGGCCCACTCCTCCCACTCTTGGGTGGTTTTGTAGCGCCGTACTTCATCTAGGTACTGTTCGGCCTTTAGAACGCATATCACTTTAGAGGGATCGATGATGGCGGCAGGAGGGACGACGGCCTGGTCACCATTGGAAATCATACGGGACAAGGAATCTGCTTTGCGGTTCTCCGCTCCCGGCCGGAACGTGATGATGAAGTCATACTCCTCAAAGAAGAGCATCCACCTCATCTGTCTTTGAGTCAGATGTCTAGCCGACTTAATGTATTGGAGGTTCCGATGGTCGGAGTATACAGTAATGGGATACCGGGCTCCCCACAGATACGGACGCCATTCCTGGAAGGCCCTTTTTATGGATAACAATTCCTTCTCTGCTATGTTGTAATTTCTCTCTGCCGGGTTAAGCTTCCTGGATAGATAAGCTACCGGATGCAGCTGTCCGGTATGTTTGTCTCTTTGGGAGAGGATAGCACCTATTGCCTCATCGGAAGCATCGGCTTCTACGATAAAAGGAGCATCCAGTTGGGGATGTCTGAGAACCGGCGCAGAGGTAAAAGCGTGTTTCAGATATTTGAAGGCGTCTGCGGCTTCCTGTGTCCATTCAAAGGGTTTTCCTTTTCTGAGGAGCCTGGTGATTGGAATAGCCTTTTGTGAGAAGTCCTGAATAAACCTGCGGTAATAGTTGGCAAACCCTAGAAAGCTTTGCACCCCTTTGACGTTAGTTGGCACCGGCCATTCCTGTACAGCCTGTACCTTCCTCTCAGCCATACCCAAACCCTCAGGACGGAGCATAACCCCCAAAACTCTACCTCATGCACCCCAAACTCACACTTGCTTAACTTGCAGTATAACTGATGCTTCCTCAGGGCCTCCAGAACCTGTATGACATGTCCCTGGTGTTCTTTCACAGACTTCGAGTAAATCAGTATGTCGTCAATGTAGACGACTACTGTTTGATCCACGTACTCTTTTAGTACGTCATTCAGGAAGTACTGGAACGCCGCGGGGGCGTTACACAATCCGAATGGCATCACTGTGTACTCGAACAGGCCATAGCGGGTTTTGAAGGCTGTCTTCCACTCGTCCCCTTCTCTAATGCGCACCAGATGGTACGCCCCTCGTAGATCTAGCCTGGTATAGACCTTTGCCTCCCGCACCTGATCCAATAAGACGGGTATAAGGGGTAGTGGGTAACGATTACGGATGGTGTTTTTATTTAGCATGCGATAGTCGCAGCAGGCTCTCAACTCACCACTTGCTTTAGCTATGAAGAACAGAGGGGAAGCTGCCGGGGAACGAGAGGGCCTGATGAATCCTATCTTCAGGTACTGATCCAGATAGTCCCTTAGGTGTTGGGTCTCGGGCTCTGACAGGGCATATACTCTGCAAGCGGGGATAGTGGCTCCCTCTACTAAGTCTATCTGGCAGTCATAACGCCTATGGGGCGGAAGGTCCTCTGCCTGGGTCTTGCTGAACACATCCGCATACGAGGTATATTCACTCGGCAGAACCATCTCCTTCTCGGCGGCCGTGGCCACCAAAAACGGGTGCGCCAAAGACCGCACCGGAGGGAGGCTCGAGGGTTATGTGATCCCTGCACTCTTCTGACAAGAATTGCACGGTCTTGTCTCTCCAGTTTATGGTGGGGTTATGGTGAGTGAACCATGGCATACCGAGTATCACCTCATACTGAGGGGCATCGTTAATATTCAAGGCCAGGTCCTCCCTGTGCTGTCCCCCTTCTACTCCTACCGATAGCTGTACTGTCTCTGTTTGCTCCGTGACGAGTCCTGATTTAAGGGGTTTGCCATCCACGGCCAATACCTCCTCAGGGATGTCCAAGGGCAGCCTATGTATATCCAGATGTTGAACCAGACCGTTATCTATGAAGTTCCCTGTAGCCCCTGAGTCTAACATAGCCTTTACCTGAAAGAGGTGTTGTTTATACTCGAGACCCATCAGGACCACTATATGGGATTCTGTAGTCTTCACCCGCGTGGTGGCCAAAGAAGGTATCCTCCATTCCTTATCCACCACCGGTTTTGATGAATCAGCAGAAACACCGCCATGGTCGGTGCCCGATGTCGATGCTACCGCCTTCCTGTTTCTATACGTACCCCCTGATGTTTTGGGCCTAGCTGGGCACTCCCGTACGTAGTGCCCTTTCTTTCCACAATACATACATAACCCCTGTGTACGTCTGCTTTCCCTCTCACTCCTGGAGAGTGGTGCCCGTAGGGCTCCGACTTCCATAGGTTCTGAGGAGGCTTCACTCCCTGGCTGGTCTCTCCTGAAGCTCTTATCCAGCGGGGACACCGTTTTTCCCCCTTTCTATCCGCGATACGTCCATCCAGTCTTAACGCAAGACTGATGAGCTCTGTACAAGATCGAGGCTGTGGATCTATCCTGGCTATGACGTCTTTCAATTCGTCACAGAGTCCCTGATAGAAAAGGGACATCCTTTTCTCCTCTGGCCATCCTGCCTCCGCTACCAGTCTGTTAAAAGTGGTCAGGTAGGACACCAGATCGCGTCTCCCTTGGCGTAGCTCCAGGAGTTCTTTATCGGCGCTGAAGGTAGTGGTTCTTCGATCGAACACCTCTTCCAAAGCCGCTCGGAAAGCATCCCAGTCCGACAGAACAGGGTCGTTGCTCCGAACTAGGGGAACCGCCCAATTAGCGGCATCCCCTATCAAGTACGATATAGCAAAAGCTACCCTGGAGTGGTGGTTGGGAAATGATGAAGGCTTGCACGAGAAATGCATCATGATCTGGGTTAAGAACACCTGTATTTTAAGGGGATCACCGGCATATCGTTCAGGACTGGCTAATGGTATGGGGGGGGGAACAGTAACGTGTATTTGGGAAGACCCTGAAGCTATCTCGAATGGGTTTCACGTGAGTTTTTCCACCCTTTCTCGCAGTGCTGCAGTCTCTGCTCTGGAGGCTGCCAACTCCTGCTGAACCAATGCCAGGGCCCCCAGAACCTCCTCCATTATCAACCCGTATATGACGCACAAACCGGGAGGAGCAGGTATCGTGGGTGCGTTATTCTGTAACGATCCTGTCCGAAGTCAGGTACTCCTCAGGATTCGTGCGTAGCTATATGGGTTCCACCCTTTGACATCCCCAACTCCTACAATTATTGCACAGAGTGGTAGGGCGATCAAGTGAGGGAAAGGGAAAGGTAGGGAACAGCAGGGAGTAGAATCTGCAAATACAAAGAACAGTAAGATGAAAAAGACATACGCATGCAACACTACGCTCAATGTGTCTCACTAGTTCCTCCAGTACCTGACATATCCCAACACTCGTTGTCTTCTCCCTAAAAACACCAGCACCGCTCATTACGGTATTAATTCATACACTGAGCTACGGAGCTACGGAGCAGTCTCGATGTCCAAATTACCCAAGGGGGTAAGTACTCGTTAAGTCACGAGTTAGTTCCCAAAATCCTTTCCCTCTTATGTTAAAGAAAAAAAGGACCTATGTCACTGCTTCCACGTCGAAGCTTTTTCTAGGTAATCCGTAAAAATAAACAAGTCTTGAAACTCCCGTTGCCAGGCATACTAGGGTGGTGTAGCCTGTCCCTTTATGGTATGAAGGAAGAGAAAAAATAGAAACAAAGGCAGAAATCCAGTGTCTGTCCTTCTGACTTGCCGTCCGCTGTATACCACTCTTACCTCAGAGCGCGGAGGGGGTCATAGCAGCTACAAGGGTTCTCCCATGCTAGCAGGCTCGATGATGTGAACGGAAGACCTTCCTCAGCCCCCTGTCTCCGGTGCTGTGAAAGACTCTTTGGCTTCCACTACGCCTCTTCTCCCGCTTTCCAGTGCGCGGGCAGGAAAAGGGCTCTCTTAGGTCGCAGCTCCTCGCTGCCGAAACTCCGCAAAAGCACACACAGTCCATATGCAGGGACGCACCGCGTCTCTGCCGTAGTCCGAAACTCCTGGTCTGAATGCAACAGGCTCGCATCCAGTATAACGCACGCCGTCAATGCGTCTTACGACCTATTTAAGGACGTAGCTCCTCCTCCTCCCCATTTCTCTTTGTGGGTCTTTCTGGGACATGTAGTCCCAGGCAGGCGCAACGTTCGCCGATCCTGACACCAAGGGCTAGTTGGCTGGCTTCCTGACCCCCCCTAACTTGAGCCTCAGGGACAGAAGGCTCGAAAAACCTCAATCCAAGCACCTGGCCTCTGCCATCTGTGAGTCTACCCTGCGAAGTGGTGCCACTCCAGTCCTGGACCCTTGGAAGTGGGTCCAATGTGCTCTGCCAGCCTCTGTGGATCCAGCAGAACTGATGCATCTCCTCTGCTGTTCAGCGCATCCCCGAGCAGAACCAAGCCATCACTGCTGCAGTGTGGATTAGACCCGTCGCAAAGACCTGCATCGCTTCCACAGCCTCTTCCGAACCACTGCTTCACAACGCACCCCTGGCGCAGGCCCTCACACCCCTCGTCGACGGAAGCCTTGACGACGATGCCAGACTCTGCATCACTGTCTTGTAGCTCCTCGGAACTGGTGCATAGCCCTGACTGCATGATGCATCCTCGATGCCGGACTTCGCAATGCAAGCCCTTGTCGATGGGATCCTCGACGATGACACAGGACCTTGCATCGCAGCCTCGCTGCACCTCAGAACCGACACATTGCTTCAGCTGCTTGACACACTTTCTGCGCAGATCTTTGCAACGCTTCGCACACCAGGATTTAAGGTACTTTGTTCAGTAGGACTAACTGGGTCCCTGTAGCCGGCCCGTGCTCCATTGCCTGAAGTTATGACTTTATTGTGGTCTGGCGCAACCAAATGTCCACAGCTGGAAGTTTGTGCTTTTTGGTGCTATTTTCACAAAAATCTTTAAAATTGCATATCTCCGTTCTACTGATTGGAATTTTGTCCTTTTGGGCTCGTTTTATTTATTAAAAAGTACTCTATTTTTCTAACTTGATATGGGATCCTTTTTGTATGGTGTTTTTCACTTTATTACTATTTGAAGTGTTGCACAAATACTTAACACACTGCCTCTAGGTTAAGATTGACTGCTCTGTGCCAAACTACCAGAGTGTTGAGCACATGTTAATTTAGTGTTGGGTTGTTCCTCACCCTGACAAGGATTGTGGTTGCTGCTTGGCCAGGACTCACACCCCAGTCAATCAACAACCCAATTTCATACCAAGTAGCTCCCAGCAGTGCAGTCCACTACAGTATGTAATTAAGAGGGGTTAGCCACATTGCATAAGGCACACTGTACAGTTCTGGGCCCTTATAGAAGCAGTCAGCCTGACCAATGGCAGGGCTGCACACTTACACACAAACACACGCTGTGACAACCTGTGAGACTTGCAACATGTTGGACTGAAAATGCGTCTAGCTGACTCCTTATAGCTTTGTGCGAGTTAAGTTAGCATTTGCGGCACCATTTTGTATTCAGCCGCCATTTTGTACTATGATCGACATGAAGCTTCTGTCTCATACTGTCTGCCTCAACAGAAAACAGCCTCGATTGTTTCTCTTTATTATACAAAGTTGAGCTTCGCTGCACTAATGAATAGATCGTTCTGTCCTTGCATGCCTTTCCCAGTAGGTAGCCCTGCTCCCACTCTCAGAGAGACGGGCACGGGCAGAGTAACCTTGAAACTAAGATAGCATGTACCCGATCTCAGGATGGTAGCTCGTCCTTCTGTACCTCCTTTGTTCATAAGCTCCCAGACTGGAAAGTTCCAGTCTGGACGGGTCTTTAGGGGTGCTGGAAATGTATATCTGGTATTACCATGCTGGTGGGAGTCAGTCCCTCTACAGCAATCTAAGGAGGCTGGTCAGACTGGACTCCACTCGAGTGTATGACTAATAAATAACTTTGGTTTGTATTCTCTACTGTCTGACCGACTCTTCATTTGTATGGAAGGCTGAGAGGTGGTCGCGAGTGACCTGGGTGGCCCAAATCGGGTCACTTCCTTCAACATGACCGCCTGTCTCCACTCTCAATTTTGCAAAGTCACATGGGGATTTGTTACATTGCAAGACCCACTCTATCAGTCATAGTGTGCGAGAAAAGATAAGATGTTCTTGGAGTATTTTACCCAAAATGAAAAGGGCATAATTGATAGAAAAAATGTATATTTTGAGAAAGTGACATGCTGATGTTTGAAAACAAAATGATCGTAAACCAAAACATTTTTAAAGCTGCTCTTTGAATGATAGAGTTTGGGAGAGTTATAGTTATTAGTATCTCTTTTGTGCCAGCGACCTGTTGTTGCTGTGGCTACTTCATTAACCATGTGAAGGCATTTTGTATTGATAAAGCTTTTCCTGACATTGATGCAGGATCCCTGCCTTATGCGTTGGGGCAGTCAGTGTTCTATCATAATATAACATTTTAATTCTCATGCTGTCAAAGTATTGCATTCAGAATATTGTCATCCACAACATCATGAAAGTAGGTATATGCAGATGAGTATAGTTACATCTACATTCTTAACTCCACACCTATTTATCTTGAAGATAGATGTAGATCTATCTATTATACATCTCTTCCAGGTAAGTAGAAATGGAGCTGATAATCGTGCACCTTGGGGCGTGGCCAGGCTGCCGACCAAGATGGCTGCGCAGCGCTGAAGCTCCGCCGGAGGATCCCGACAAACGCATCCGATCCGGACTAATGGCACCCTAAGTCATCGAGGGAGCTGCGATCCGTGCAACAGAGGAAGTGGCGGTGTAGTGGAGCCTTATTGTGGGGCCAAATCTTAAGAAATCAGCCCATTTCAAGACTGGCGAACGTGCATGGGCGGGGTCGACGGCTGTGATGGAGCGAGGCCTTGAAGAGGGCCTCGCAGTCCGGGACCTCTAACCCGTGGATTTCGGCTAAGCGACGCGGCTTGTGCGGCACACAGCTTTTGAACTGCAGGCGAGGTGAGCGTGATTGACACCCGGCCCGAGCCCCCCCCGCGTCTCTGCTGCCCGCCACATTAGGCATTCACTGCCGGTGGGATCGCGGCAGCCCGTCTTGTTCCCGGAGGCCCCGCGGCGACAGGGGCCGTGGGCGAGCTTGGGAAACAGCCATTCGGCTGATCGGGCTGACCGAGGGGGGTGATACCAGGGCCTGAGATCCCCGCCAATGCACTAGCCCGCACAGTTGCTCAGTAAGACCAAAGAGAGACTCACATATAGGGGATACATCGTCTGAGCCCCGACATTGTGAGACCAGCAGTTTCAGATATCGCATAGCAAATAATTGAGTGTAGCAATGATTTCACAGTAGCCATCACACGAGCTCCTACTGGCTGATGTTACTGCAGCGGACGGCGTAGCCCAGTGTGCATGATGGACTCTTTTAGGGGCTGAATATTTTTAATACCTGGCGGCGAAGAGAGCCTCTTGTCCCGCTAGCATCGGTCACTGTGGGTGTATTGCATTGATCAGATTACAGTGCCCCCTGGCCCCCCCTTGGCAGTAGCCAGCCTGCGACAGATGTTGCAATCCAGTGGGTGAGGGCAGGGAGGTATGGGTCGTAAAGACCCTAAACAATGGCTACTGCAGTTCAGTAAAACTACAGAGAAAGCGCCAGAGACGAGCACCAACATGTCTGAGGGGAGCTCAGATGCAGCCTCCACGGGGGATCCACCTACAGGCTCGAATTCGCTACTGCAGGAATTGAGAGCTGGACTCAGGGCTTTGGATGGTCGATTTGACACTTTGGACAGTCTGGGCGCTAAACTAGATGTGCATGACAAACGCCTTGACACAGTAGAAGGGAGGGTGTCTGACCTTGAAGATGGATCTGCCCTGTCTGTCAAACACCTGGACCGAGTTGAAAAGATCCTTAAGGAGGTAGCAATAAAAAATTAAGATTTAGAAGCGCGCAGCAGGCGCAACAACCTTCGCATACTGGGAGTCCCCGAGTCGGCCAATACCGGTCGCATGGACCTGTTTGTGGAAACTCTGTTGGCCGACATATTCGGAAGAGATGCCTTCACTCCTGGATTTATTATTGAACGTGCACATCGGTCCTTGGGTCCTCGCCCTAACCCAGGTTGCCCACCCAGGCCCATAATTGCATGCCTCCTAAACTTTCGCGACAGGGACACGGCGCTGCGCTGCGCCGAGCAAGAGAGCAGGGCGCTATCACCTGGCAGGGATCGGCGTTGGCCCTGTACCCTGACTTTACAGCAATGGTGCGGGAGGCGAGGTGCAAATATAATAGTGTCAAGGCAACTCTCCGGAATCTGGGACTCAGATATGGTATGTTATACCCAGCGCGACTCCGGGTGGACGCCGAGGGCAGATCCCGGATCTTCGTTTCCCCCACAGCGGTACAGGAGTTCTGTAGGGATTATAAAGGCAGTGGCAGCCAAAAGAGCAAAGACACAGTTAGAACTTTTCCTCCTCACAGCGGCTCAGTGGCCAGTGTGGAACTTTTTTCTTCCGAATGACACACATGTAATGCTTTGAGTTATTTTGGCTCATTTCATTATTGCCTCTTCTTTGGTTGAGATGGGGTGTTTATTGGTCAATGTAGTTAATTGCAAAGTTGGGTCTCCGGCGTGGCGTTGCCACCCCCTGCGTGTTTAGCACGTTAGATGTATAATATGATCGTAGTGTATCTTGCTTATCACCTACTTATGTTGTTGAAATGTTTGCATGATGCATGTGATTGTATATTCTATGGGGTTTGTCCCTGCGTAGGGTGGAGCAGGGATGGGTGGGAGTGTGGGGGGATTGAAGTTCACAACCTATGGTTACATTCATTGACATTGCAGATTACTCACTGTACACTGAGCAGAGCTAGCTTAGACACACAACAGCAATCACTGTTTTATAGTATAAATGTCAGTATTAGATAACCTGTCCACGTTTTCCGACCTGTCGCTCATCACTTGGAATGTCAGGGGGCTCAATAACGCTAGAAAAGGGAAGCATATACTACATTACCTACAATGACACGGGAATAACATTGCATTTCTGCAAGAGACCCATCTCCTCAGAACTGACGTCACCGCATTCGCGACAAGTTGGGGCTCTCACCGGTATTTTGCAAGTTATAACACATGCGCAAGAGGTATCGCAATATTAATACACAAACGTCTACCCTTTCAGCTACACAAAACACATAATGAAAAAGAAGGGCGCTATGCAATGGTAGCAGGGCAGTTAATGGGTCGCCGCATTGCTTTGGTGAATATATATGCCCCCAATGTCGACTGTCCAGAGTATTTCCATGACTTGCATGCACATATTTTGCAGCTGGAAGTCGAGTACATATGCATGGGAGGCGATTTCAACCTTTTACTGGATCCAACTCTTGATAGTTCCTCCACCTCCCCAGACACTAAACCACGTGCGCGCCGAGCACTGCTAGATCCGTGTGATTCAGTTGGGTTAGTTGATGTCTGGAGACAGCTCAACCCAATACAAACCGGCATATTCTCATTACTCAGCCCAATACGATACTTGTACCAGACTAGATTATTGGTTGATTTCCCCAAATCTGTCTACCTGGTATAAATCTCTCCATCTTCTCCCCAGAACATACTCGGACCATTCCCCGGTGGTGTTAAGGGTTCGTGTTCCTAGGCCAGAGGGCAGTGAGAGACAGTGGAGATTTCCGGGGCGAGCCTTACTTGATGAACTCTTTAAGTCAGAGCTTCGAGTGGCAATAGAGCAGAGGTCTTCAAACTTTTTTGCTCTGAGCCCCCCCTAAGCAAAATGTTTTGAGGTCGGGCCCCCCTCCAAAACTTTATGGCAAGGATTGGGAGAGCAGGACGGACATGGCTGCGTGCAGGAGGCGGGGCTTATGAGATGATTTCAGGAGTACTTTTTCAATAGTTCATAAACCACACTAAATATGAGACTTATAAAACAGCAAATGCATCAAACAAAAATATGTATTGTCCCAAAAGTACTGCTCCCCAGAATTGGGTTTGTTTGTGAGCCCCTCACACCCTTGGACCCCAATGCAACTACACCTACTGTACTAATGATAACCGCAGTCCTGAGTAGCAGGTTATCTACTCTGCATCTTTCACCTCTTCCCCATCATGCCTGACCATCACTCCAATCTTGAAACAGGCTCTCTGTTCCGTTAAAAAAAAAACAGAGCTGCCATGTTGTATCCCTTTTTTCTGCAAGGGTGGCCTCAGTCGTAATGCTAGAAAGGAAAATAATCCCCCAAGCCCCTTTTTTAAAGGTAGACAGTCATAATTGTGAAGCAGTGGGCCCCTCAAAGCCCTGCTGCATCTGCTTCATTAATGATAACCAACAGTGGCCACTTACACACCTGGCAGCAGTACCTGCTGCACTGATGAATGGCCCTTTAAAAAAAAAAAAGAGAAAAGGCCACTTATATTGTCCCCTTCTTTGGGGTATCGCACTGAAGAAGCTGCCTCTGCCCATTTGTAAACACAAACATTAGTCCCCATACAGTGCTCCCTATTCTGGGCCATCTATTTGACCACATCCATGAATCTAGCTCCTTTCCTCTTTCTCCTGGATCATTACTCTGAGGCCCCAGGGTCAAGAGGAGTAGGGCTCTGCATCTGAATGCAACCCAGCTGGCCTTCTACCTGCCTCCACATGGACTTAGCATCAACTGTTCAGGGACAGTTTTTATTGTGATAGCTGACTTTGAGGTGCCTCTGCCTGAAAGTGAAGGGTGTGGTGGTAGTGCAGAAAGTTAAAAATGAAACCAGCCTTCTTACCAGCCTTAATTGATTGAGTCACTTAAAGCCAGGGTCACCAGAATTATGAGTTTCTGCAGCAGCAGCGTTTTCCACATAATTATGAGTTTACCGCATTTGCTACATAATCCATCATCTGCTGCATAATCTGCAGAATTTAGCCCAAAAAAATTGATTCCAGCTCAAATTGAACAAAACTTGTTTAAAACATGACAAAGTGTTCAGGAGCATTGGAAGGCCTTTTGCAAAGATTGACTGGTAATCTTGTAGCTGCTTATTGCTGTATTTGGGTGTTAAACTGGTACTAATGAGGTGAAATATTGCCCCTAACAGCATAACCATGAGTTAAAATGTCAAAATAATGAAGTAATGCTAACCACAAAATGTGCTGCATTGTGCCGCATAATTTATCTTTTTTTGCTGCATAATTTATTCAGCCCTGCCGCATAATGTGGTCCTCTCCTGCTGAATAATTCAAGTAGCTCTGCTTAAAGCTTCATGGTGGCAAATATTTATTCTGTTTGAGGTGTAATGTTGGGGTGTTATCAGCTGAGTTCTGGAATAATGGAGACATAAAAATGACTGCATTAGCTACAGTCTGATTACTTATTACTAACAACTCTATTTTGTAAAAACATGTTTTATCTCAAACACTGCATCAATTTGCAGCAGCCTAGTTTAGACTATGTGAACTACTATTTTAAAATAAGGACTTACATATTTACAGTGCTTTCTGCCATAGGCTGGGACTTCACAGCACCATAAACAGGGCCACTGGAATTATGTGGTAGGAGAAGGCCAAATTATGCAGCAGGGTTAACAACATTTTGCAGCAAGCAAAGGCGAATTATGCTAAATAATGCTGAACATTTTGTGATAGCATTAGTGAATTATTTTGCCATTTTTACACTTGTTAACACTGTCCTGGCATAGTTCCCTTCATAAGTACCAGTTTAATACCCACATATAGCAATAACACACTTAAATTACTGTGAATACACAAAACAGACTTTGTTTTTAGCAACATCTTTGACCCTGCCAGCACACTCAGTGACCTCTGACCCCAAGGCACTCCGATCACAGTTTTGACTTCAAGGGCACTGAGTAAATGAAAACAGCCTGGAAATGCAGCAAATACATGCTGTACTTCCAGGCCATCTTCATTTACATGTGTTTGCAGAGGCATTTGCGCCCCCCTGGGAACCCATTCACGCCCCCCCAGGGGGGGGGGGCGCCCCACAGTTGGAAGACCTCTGCAATAGAGGAGTATTTTGAGCTCAACACTGGATCTGTTAACTCCTGGGCTACACTCTGGGAGGCCTTTAAGGCCTACATGCGTGGAGTTTGCATCTCTAAACACGCGGGGTGCTGAGAGATCTCAGGGCCACGATAGCTCGCATCGAACAGAAATTGGATACGTTAGATAGAGAACAGATCGCGCAGCCTGACCTGGCCCGGTTCAGCTTACGAATGTCCCTCTTGACAGAATTCAGGGAGGCAGCTGAGCGGGAAACTCTTTTTTTAACTAAGTATGGCATCGCCCGCCGCTATGGGGAAGGGGACAAGCCGGGGCGTACACTAGCACGACTTTTAAAACCCTCACCCGGGCGTTCTTACATCACTGAAATTCGCTCCACTACAGGCCAAATTCTCACGAGCACCCCAGAAATACGGGACAAATTCTTATCGTACTACACTAAGTTGTACACATCTTGGGTGGCTCACAACGTTTCGGACCAAGAGGAGTACTTGTCAGAGATTGCCCTAGTCTGGCTTGAGAAATTCATGCAAGAGTTCCTCGCGGAACCTTTTTCCGCAGAGGAGATCACCAGTGCTTTAGAAGCTATGAATGGCTCCACGGCCCCCGGATTAGACGGTTTTACAGGCGACTTCTATAAGATGTACAAGGATTTGTTAGCACCACGCCTATTTGAGGTTTACACCGAAGCCCTTGAGCGCAAGGAGCTGCCCCCTACTTTGCGAGAAGCGGTAATAATACTACTGCCCAAACCTGGGAAAGATCCGATAGACTGCGGGTCATACAGACCTCTTTCACTCTTAAATCTTGACTATAACATTTTGGCCAAAATGATAGCGTTAAGGCTGGCCTTGTTGTTGGATCGGATAATTTCCACAGCCCAGTCTGGATTTGTCCCTCATAGATCGACTGCCCTCAATTTGAGGACGTTGTTCGCAGTCATACATAGAATATCGCCTGAGGTGCCGGCAGCGGCAATACTGCTTGATACTGAAAAGGCCTTTGACTCCTTGAAGTGGCCTTTCTTCCTGGCAGTGATGAGGAGGACTAGAGGGGCGCCGTCGTTTTCAACCAGGGTCCTGCTGTAAAGACTCCTGGGATTTTGGCATAATGCACCCCTATTGTGCTCCTGAAAGGGTACCCCTCATACCAATCAGCCTCCGGATCGCCCTGTAACTGCACCATGCCCTGGATGTGGCCGCCGTCATATCCGGGCCCCCCACACCAAGGCAGGCTCTATAACCTCCTGCAACGTGCGGTTACCAGTCCTTCTAGCTGGACAATTCACATCTACCTCTGACAGGTGTTCCCCGTCCCTATCGGGGGAACCACGTTGTAGTTGCACCATAGAGACCAAGCAGTATTTACCAAGCCCTTCTTATTTTATTTTATTTTGGATTAGAGTTGAACCAAGCCCTCCTGCTTGGTAGGCTTGTGCATGGCTTATTTACCCTTTCGTAGGCAAGTTCGATGGCCTCCACTTGAATTGGGCACTACTGTTCTCTGTTTTTACCACAGCTTTATTTACTCAACCGTAGCATGTTCGCTGGCCTCCCCGGAGTTGGGAACACTGTACTCTACTTTAACCACAATTCAGGGTGAGATCCCTATGGTGCCCTCTGTGCCAATAGAGCCTTCTTGTTAGGTGTTGCCGGGTCGTGCATTTACCCATTACCGCCCAGTCCCTGATTTCAGGATACGCTGGAAAACATATTGGATTCGCCTCCCAGGCCAACTGTGTATTTGTTAACAAGTTATTGTGTGTGGCCAACACCATACCCTTATCTCTGCCAGCTGGCCTCCTCCTGTATGGTAGTATAACGCCGGCAATAATTCTTACCCCTTAGGGAATGCAAAACTACTGCTCTCACGTAACCATAGTTCTGTCTGGTTTAATTCATAGTGCACCGTGTGCAATCCATGCCGTACATTTTGGATTGACTGAGCCCTTGTTCCCCCCCCTACATGGTTATTCCCAAGTATGTGGGTTCAACTGATAACCATGTGCCGCACCAGCAAGTGGGAAATTTATCTATAGCTTCCAAATTTGAATGCACGCTGTGTTCTAGCAACTGTCAGCATCTGTGATCTGAACCCTTCTTTCTCCACCCTATTGGAGTCTAGCACACACGTTTTTTGGAGTGGCAAGCATATGCAAACCACCTTTTAAAAAAAAAAAAAAACACTCTATTCGCGGGTTCCTGGCACTGTACCCATCTGCCCGTGTCTGGGCCAAGGTAATGCCCATTACATCGCGCCTGCACCCCCCGTATTCTGCTTCCTTACGTGTCCATATTGCTTGCCAGCCCATCACCCTCTGCTTGTGATATATATATAGCTGCTGTGTCACCATGCTGATGTCCCCTCCCTGGCCTAAGCCGTCATCTTCCCAACTTCTGCTAATGTGTACCAGGGAGCAGACAAGTGGGAGGAAGCAGGAGGGGAACAATATGTGCGGATACCTGCCCTTTCTAGGCAGAGTGCACATACTTTGCTGAATTTGACCAGATATTTGCACAGACATTTTTCTTGCTAAGCCATGGCGAACACATTAACAGTGTTAAATCTGGTTTCAGGGAATGTTTGAATTGTGCACACGATTGGAGTCACAGCACATATTTCTTTTTTTTTTTAAGTGACAAACTTACGCAGCCCACCAGCCTTGCTTAACTGCAGGATCCTGTTACCCATCCTCTCACTTTTACAGGGTGCACATCGTTTATAGACATGGTCAAAAGAAAACCTATTGAAAACTCCACTCTGTTGCAGGTTCCTGCCACTGTACCCTTCTGCCCATATATGGGCAAATGTATCGCCTATAGCATAGCGGGTCCCACCGCCCTACCATCTAATGCGATAAGGTGAGGGAGGGGAGGCCTGCATCCCCATTATTCTGCTTATTCCATGACCATATTGCATGCAAGCCCCTCACTGTCTGACTGCTATTTAGGTGATGTGTCGCCATGCATATGTCCCCGCCCTGGCCTAAGTCGTCTTATTCCACTTCTGCTAATGTGTACCAAGGGGCCGGCAAATGGGTGGTAACAGGAGGAGAACCATATGTACAAGTCCCTGCCCTTTATCGAATAATGGGAATGCCAATGTTTTTACTACCTTGTAGCCTTTTTGTGCTCTAACCCCACGTTTCACCAACTTTTGGAACCACAGCACACTTGTTAGATGACAACTTCCATAACCCGCCTAGCTGCAGTGGCGGTGAGGCGGAAATTCCTAGCTCAACTGACGCAACCCTCTGTGGTGTGGAATTAACTGCTCTGACTGTGCAACCTGTAACCTGCCTTTGTTTGTGGAATGCACCTACTTTGCTCAATTGACCAGGCCTTGCACAGTCTTATTGATAAACTATGGCGAACAAGTTAATGGTTTCGAATCTGTTTCCAGTGAATATTTGTCTCTTGTGCATCTGCAAGTGAGTACCTAGATTTGTTTTAAAATCTTGCTTTCTTCACTGCTGAATGAGCCCATTCGAAGAATAGTGTTTAGCTCACTAAGTTTCTCCCCGGAATTGATTGCCCTTCCCCGGGATAGAAGGCCTGCCTGGCTACTGGTTTGCCTCCTATCACCCATCTACTTGGTGATATGCTACATTTTACTCAGCAAGCTGGCAGTCTAGCTTTGTTATCGTCATCATCACCCATCCTCTGCCCTTTGTAATCACCCTCCATCCTCCTGTGCAGTGGACATTTAACTTAAAGCCAAGGGAACCCTGAAATGCTCTTTAACCCACATATCCTCTGCACACAAGGCAAGCGCCCCTCACACTTCCCCCCTGCGAGATTGGCCACAACAGGCTATTCTACGTTTCTGACCGTCCTCACCAAGCTACATGCCTGCCCAACTTCTGGTGCTTGTAACGAGTGGCCTGAGAATGCATGTCTGTATGATTCAATTTGTCCAATAATCCCCCAAGGAATTTTCCACGTGCAGTTGAATCCAGATTTTCCTACAAGGCCGTTTAACTGTTACAATATGAGTGGTGCGACGACATTATGTCGGAATCTAACTGTTGCAGTTTCATGTTCTGGTGCAGTCCCCATTTAAGTGTATCCTACTGGAACCGCTCTGCCTAATGTGCGTGGCCTAGGTACATGGTCCAGTTCACTTGACGCACTTGCATGTGACTCAAGACAAACTAGCCCCAACTGGACGTGCTGCTGCTGGCTGAGTCGTATCCAAGACGGCACAACTTCATTGGGATGGCCTTAAGTCATGGGAGCCCCTATACCCTGCTTGACTACATTGTGTGATCCTAGGCAATTGCCTGAAATTCTTTCGTGTAACTTCCTTTGACATAAGGGCACCTTGCAATACATGGGGTCAGGGTGTTTACTGTATAAAGCTTTCTCCGGTGTTTGCATGATTGAGCTATGTTGTTCATCTATCATACCAACTCAAAGGTTCCAGCTGATACCCTCAAGAGAGGCCAGTATGCCCTCGCCAGGTGCCATCCAGGGAACCTGACAAGAGCAGCAAATGGGGGACCATTGTGCATCACTACGCTGCCTTTACGTACTTGGCGTTGTGATTTTGTTGTTCCTTATGAGGAAATGACAATCTGAATTTCACTATCCTAATAATAAAATTGGGATAACTTTAATACCAGTGCTGGGAGCGGACTGGGGAGTGCCCTGGGTCTATTGCCCACTAATCTACCCATGCTCCGACTGGGTTTCTATGGCACCAGCTTCCCACACCTCGTAATACCCCCTTGGCCTTCACCGAATTGCACACCAACCGATAGGTTCATCTCCACTTTTACTATCAAACTCTGCCATCATTTTCCTGTACAACAAAAGGAGTTATTCATTACGGTGCTCTTTAAACTCCCTCAACAATGGAGTTACTGGAGCTTAAAATAAAGGCCTGATTCCATATCCTGATCTCAACTCATAACCCAAACTGTGAGAAAGATTTCAGCCCTTCACGTTGTGCCTACCTGGCCACATCAATGGTGCTCTGTGAACTGTTGATGATACATATCGGCATTAGGCAACTCGCCCCACCCAACGTAGACAAGCTGGACAGGACCCAGTTTCAAGTCAAAGAATAATGGTCAAGGGTATGTCAGAAATAGGCCAATCATCCCTTCTAACTGAAACACAGTATTGATTAAGACACGCATGTTCCTCTCTGTACAAGTCGTCCCCTTTTTGACTGGCACATGGTGGGCCTTACGGAGTCATTATCCTGCACCATTATCATCTGTGCCATCTGCACCCTTCAAAGTGTTTAGTAAGGCCCCCCAATGTCCTAATGATTCTGGCCCGATCATTGAGGATCTCTCTTGGCATTGGATTAAAACATTTAAGCGGACATCTTTGCTTGGCGTAGCGTGCCGCATCTGGCATTGTATCCATCTATTTACTCATCCCGTAACATTGGACCTATAGCCAGCCAGGACTATTGACTTTGTCACTGTTTGGTAGTTGCATAAGGTGATTAAGCAACAACTATGGCTACCTTGTAAGAATATTGAAAATGCTTCCATTTTGAACTGATGAGACTGTACAAGCACTATCATGAGTTTCTTTGAAGTTTCATTACAGCCTCAAAATCCACAAAACTATCCCTTTGTCGCAGTGTTACTCCAGTGCGTGCATACTGCCCAAGGTATCAGAGCACTTCTCATGAGCGCCAGTTGCGTTACAGACGGACCCATAAATTATTTTAGGTATGGGGGCAATTGCGTGATTTTCCCAGACTCACAGGATGTTGGCGTTCCTGCCGAGACTCAAACCTGGTTCCCCAGCGACGAGGTCGACCGCTCTAGCTGTGAGGCCACATCCTTTCCCCTAGTAGGCTCCAGCATGCCCAGCTGTTGACAAACCATCGCTCGAATGTAAAATAAAACAATGGGGCAGTGACACCCGATGGCCTAAAACCCCCTGAGGATAGACCGATACCATCTGCTTGGGGTACCTACTGCCAGCAAATTGCCGCCAGAAGAAGAACCTAAACCTTCCTGCCAACTGTGTACACTGACCCGTGCCACCAGATGCCGAGCCGCTGTGTCTGGCGCTCAAACCACCAATTAAGGACGAGCCGCCCGCCCCCAAGCCAGCTCGCACCAAGTGCTCATCCCTTTGCTTTGGAGCCCCCGTCAGACACTGAGACACACAACTTGCTTTACCACCATCTCAAGATTCGGCAGCGCTGGCCGATACTCCACAACCTCGCCCTCAGAATATCCCGCCGACATCGGGGCTCACACCCAATCCTGCATTTGGCTACCAGCAGCCCCCACTCTTGATACACTGGGGGGGCAGTATTGTCCCGAAGTTGATTCACATGGAGTCGGGGTGGAAAAGATGGCGTTGAGCCCAGCAAGTGCCCGACCACGAGGAAAGCGCCCCCTCGGGCAACATGGGCTCCCTGGGCAAGGAGGTCGCGCGCCAAGCAACAACACGGGCAGGCACGCGGGACAAATCCTTGCCAACTGTGAGGTGCATGGGGAAAACACAAAAGAGGAAGCCCTCCCCTGCACACTGCAAAGTGAAACTCATCAAATCCTGCCTGCATCCCTTACCCAATCCAAACCCTAGGCTCTTTATCTGTTACACTGCACCAACTCCCCAAGAGCCGGTGTGGGATCCTGGCAGCTCCCTCTTCTCCAAGATACCCACTCCATCATTCCTCTCCCCTCATATTCTCCACAAGCCATCTGGTTACACAAAGTGGCCCTTGTATGGTTTATTTACTTTCTTCTGTTATGTTAGGTTTATGTTTGTATAGCACTGACTACATGACCTCAGTGCTTCTTGATGCTTGAGGAAGCCACCCTCCAGGGATAGAAGTCGCTATTACGAAGATTGTCCAGGCCTCAAGTGGCAAGAGGGTCAGAAGTTATCATTGCGTAGATGACATGTTAATGTCCCGAGTGAATCCCACCGCAACATTGGATTCAGCACATCCAGACGATATTGGCTGAGTGGGTTGGTTCCAATAATGAGGCTGCTGGCGGCCCACGCAGGGGCCCCCATGGGAGGGCGGCCACCTTAGTGCCACATGAGGGCACAAAACCAACTGTCTAGTGTTTGGACCCGCTCGGGGTCCGGCGCTTCCTAACTTTATCATTTACGGCGCGCCAGTGGGCGGGCAGGCTGGTATATAGACCTCCCTGCCCATCTGGCGATCCTTTTGCGCGCTGAGACTTCACGCTGTTTCCCGCTGGACACGATGTCCCAGCTTGTCAGGGTCGTTGTCGCGGTGGTGGTCGTTTCCGGTCGTCTGGTTTTGAGGTGAGTCAGGGCGGAGAGTTGGCGTCCCTGCTTCTCCCTCAGATGTTAGCGGAAATGCTAAGGGCGAGAAGACTAGGCTCACCTGTGTGAGCATATGCTGTAGAGACCCCTGGTCTGGCGTTGGTTGTGTTGGTGAGTGAAGGGGTATTACCAGCCCCTGACCCCCGTCCTCGCCGCAGTTGTTCCCCTTTATATACTGTGGCTCCGACCTCATGGTTGGAGCCTGGGGGTACGGGTGGAGCTGGGCGGGAGTTCAGGACCCAGGACTTACCGGGCACAGTTTTAATTTGTCACGGTGTGGTGCCTCTGTTCACTGAGATAAGTTAACGCAGGCACAGTTTGTGGGCGGCCTGCCCCTGACTCCGCCCCTTTGGGGCCGGTTGTTCCGGGCGCTTCGTGGTGTGAATCCGGGTGCGGGGAACAAGCGACAGCTTGGTGGGTGCGCGTGGCAGGTTTTGTTTCAGTTAGTGGGTGGGCAATATCAGCCCCCCCACCCCCTAGTGTCTCCCCTCCTGTCAGGTGGCTTTGCCCATCGGCGGTGCTGCAGGGCTTGCCTTATACTCTGAGTAGTGGCTCGTGGGGGTGCGGTCGCCATTGCGGCTGCTCCGGCCCGTTGTCTTGAAGGAGTGGTCCTGGAGAAGTGGCCCTGGCTCTTAGCGTGGCACTTGGGGGTGCCTCCTGTGCGGCTGAGTTATCGGGTGTTGTGGCAGTGTGTTGAGTGGCCCGCAGCCCTGTCGGGTAGAAATTTCGGCCAGCTGATGCGGCCCGGGTTATCTTGCGGGGCGGGCATTGCTAGGCGGCACTATTCCACAGGGCCGGGAGGTGGGCGACATCGGGGTGGGGCACTGAGAAATTGGCAGCCCGTGGTGGTTTATGCCGGCGCCTTGCATCCGATGGTCTTGCCATTTCTGCTGCGGGCAGCGCACCCATCCGTGGTGGGGAGGTCTGCCATTCAGGTTGTTGAAAGAGCCTTGGCGAAGGCATACAGGGAGAGATGATTGGCGGTCGGCCAGGTGGGCCAAGTTTGCAGCTGTGGATCCAGGTTCGAGCCTCGGCTTCAGCTCAAACGACCTGTGATTGCGGGAAAATCACTTGATCTCACCGTGCCTGGCAACGGCATCTAGAGAGCTCATGAGTAATTGACTAGTCGAGGTACAGAATGCAGTGTAAGATTATTGGTGTACGGCATACTACATGTAGGAGCAAATGTGCCATTTGGTGACTTATTGAACTTGCTTTATTCTGGTTACCACATTTTGTTTGCAACCCACTGCATCCTCAACGAGGTTTTCATTAGACAGTGCTTGGTCAAGTGTGCTACAAGGTGGGCTAGAGAGGCCCGGGCAGAGGCTTTGGCTGGTGCGTTAGCGGAGGGAATTCCATTTGGCCATGATAGCATCCGGTCTCCCGCTGAAGAATGCGATTGCCTCTTAGCTGCCATGATAGCATCCGGTCTCCCGCTGAAGAATGCGATTGCTTCTTAGCTGCCAGGTAGGCAGTGCACACGTAGCTGCCCTGTGGCTTTATGCTATGAGGTCGGTGGGGCCCACGTTCAGGGTGCGCGCACTGGAGCTACACTGCGAGAAAGGATTCAAAATGACTCATTATATATCTTGCACAGTCTCATCAGTTCAGAACTGAAGGTTTTCTAATATTCTTACAATGAAGCCAAAGTGTTGCTATTTACCTCATGCAACTATCAACCATTGACAAAGTCAAAAGTCCCGGCATTACCATAGGTGTATGTGACGTGTTGATTATATAGCTGGATACAATGACAAAAGGGGCATGACTAGGCAGCGCAACATGCTAAGAAAGATTTCAGCTAAATGTTTGAAGCCAATGCCAGAGAGAGAGCGAGCGTTCAGGCCAGATTCATTAGGCCACTGGGTGGCACGACAAGGTTCTTTTAAACGTGCAGGCGGCACATGTGCAGTTGGGGTTACGGAGTTAGCGGTGAGGGCAGGCACTTTTGGTGGCCATGGCTCTTGCACCCCGGGTGGCTTCCTGCCAGGCCGGCTGGCTCGTTTCCCTGGCTGAGCGTGGCGCAACTACTGGCTATGGCCATCACATACTGCACGGTTTGTGGGGAGAACAAAAGCAACCAATTCGGTTTAGTTAGTCATGGATTTATTCATGCGAATTTATATAGCGCAAACTTTACCCGAAGGTGTCAGAGTGCTTTTCCATAGGTCCAGTTACATTACATAGAGACTTCAGCGACATGCGTTACATCCAAGATACAAGCAGAAAAGCCCTAAATTCACATAAGAATGGTAGAAGCACAAAAGTTAATACAGATACTAGTGGTTAGTTACATACATACTAGTTGCAAATTAACTCAAGGGAAAGATACTAACATGCTAGGTGTATGTATTCACTCTGAAAGGGCATCTAGGTGAGTGTAAAACGTTACTAAGTTTAGTTGGAGAGTTTGTTTAAATCAACTACTTATTTAATACCTCATCTTCATCAGCTGTGCTAGAATATATCCAGTGTCCCTAACAACTAATGACCCAGAGGCAAAGCCCCAGAATTTTCCAAAGCATCAACCTTTGTGCTGCCATGGGGTTCTATTTTGATACCTTTATAAACTCATTTGGGTGGATAGCAGCACTGTTGGTATTCGCCTTACTGTTCATAACATTTCAGTTTACTTGTAATCCCCACAAATACCAGGACATCTAGTTTCTGGGCTACTGAAAGGGCAGACGTTTCTCCAGCCTTCCTCAAGGTTTCGTTACACACCACGTTGGCATAGTTTAGTCTCAGTGAAGACAGTGCAAGTGGGCACAATGGTAATCTTTTGCTGTGTAAGGTTGGGAAGCTCATATACGCAAAAGAACTCGTTCGTGTGGGCTGGGGGTTTGTGTGGGGTTTAGATCAAAGGGTTGCCCTTAGTGGGGGTACTGGGATACATATTTACTTTATACAACTTGCTACCAATTGACAAGGTCAAGGGCCCTGGCTTGCTGTAGGTGTAAGGTTGCGGGTTGATTATATATATGGATGAAATGACAGAAGAGGCTGAACTATGCGGCACGCTATGCTAAGCGTAGATTTCAGCTTAAATGTTTTAATCCAACGACAAAGACAGAGCAAGTGTTTGGGTCGGAAGCATTAGACCACAGGGTGGCACGAAAAATATTTTTAAACCTGCAGGTGGCACATTTGAATAGGTGCATGCTAATTATGCTATCTAACAATGTGGTAACTTGTGTTTTATCACCCCCCCACCCCTCGCTATCCTCGTAAGGGAGTTGCAATCTTATTGTGATGTAGACCATAGATGGTTCTTGCTTTCGTTTGTGGAACGACACAGCAATACTTTAAAGCAGCATTGCTTAGTTTCTCAAAATGTTGAAAGTTTGATGAAATAGCATGAACGTTGTAGTCTGTTTCTTTTAATTAGGACATACAGAGATCCTTGAACACAAATAGGCACGGGGTGGCGCTGTTGGTGCTGTGCACTTTGAGCAGTTTGTTTAGGTGGGTGCAGTTGTTGGTTTTGTTAGGCGCGAGCGGTTCACTTTACAGTGCTGGTAATACTACAAAGCATTCCATGTCTTACAGGAAGCCAACCTTTTGATGCATTCTGATTTATCTAAGGAGTTTTGCATAAATATTCACCCCATGGCGCCACGCGGAATCAGACCTCCGGCATGCTGCCAGTGAGGAGGCATTCTAGGTGGTAAAGTGAGCAGTCGGCTTCTCAGGTGCATGTTTGTTGGATGCACTATTGTCAAGGTGTAGGTTGAAGTAATTGGAGTTGTCAACTGAATTTGACAAGGGCTCGATGCTACACGAGGGCATCGCTGCGTTGCGGCCAGTGCACAGGCATTGTGTTTTCCCCAGGGGGCGGCAAGTGAAGACAAGGCTCTTTCCAAATCTGGCACCAGAACACAAGGTTCGTCAGGGCCAACTTGTCTGTTGGGTGACTTGTGTAGGCGAAGACTCATTACAGTTCTTGCAGAGTCCCATCATTTCAGAAGTGAAGCCTTGCCTTAGGTATATCTGGGCATAAAGGAATGCCAGGAAAGAATCCAGGGGATTACAGAGCAAGTGCACTCTGTTCTGAGCCTAGTATATGCAGGCGTAAGTCACATTAGTAGCTGCCAGTTCAAACGTGCATCACCTCCTTCAAGATAGCAGGCATTTCTTTAAGTGTAAAGTAGGCCCCATACAGGACTTCAAGGGAACAATCACCTAGGCTAACCTTGCCAGTGCAAACAATTCTGATTCGGGAGGGATTGAGCACTGCAAGTGGGGGCATTCCTTGCTTTAGAAAGATGGAAGCATTAGGACTATTGCACCCCCAGTAGGGGACCGTCTTTTACCCATGGTCACAGGTGCAGCTCCCTTCAGGTTCACCTAGCCTTTCAGCCTCCTGAGGTCGATAATATGACTACCATTAAGTTGAGTATCAACAGATATCTGTTATTCACAGCCAACAGACCTTTCAGGGTGACGGTGCGCTCAAATACACGTCATGTTTGGCACATACATACAAGTTCCTTAGGTAAAAGCCACAGATTTATGCTTCAACTGGATAGATTTAGAGATCTGAAGAACCATTTTCTGCAGCATGTGTACCATAAATTGGTTAAAACAATAAGTCTGGTTCTTCGAAGGCAGGTATTAGTCCCCCCACCCACCTCAAGATCACCCGGACTCCGAATAAAGGAATACAATTTACTTTCAACAGGCCTGGGCAAACAAATGTAATGCATTTAGTCGCGGCTTCAGCCAGCTGAGATCATTGAGAGTTTCAGGGGCGGAGGGGTTGTACCTCCAGGCAACAGGTCCCAGTTCAGGAGCAGGGGGAAGCAGATTTTGGGGCAGGTTAGCATACCTCAAAGGTGTATCTGTGGGTTGAATGCATGAGTATCTCTGGTCTTATGGCTGGGCAGAGCCATTCTCACTTAGAGGTATGTCCATGTTAAAAGTTTGTGCTTATGGCGGTTCTCATGACCGATGCGGATTATTGTATTTTTTCAAGGGGAAGAGATATAAGTTAGGTACTTCATCGCTTACAATGCAGCACATTAAGGTGGGCCGTGTATAAGTTCAAGTTGCAACCGGGAGATTTCCATCATTAACGTCAGCAGCTGCTCACATGGTTAGCAGTGAGCAGCCAGGGAAGTCTGGGGGCAAACACCACAGATAACTGAACAGGCAAAATTCCTGTAAGAAAGGAGGGATACATGGCAAGTACACGAGGACTCCCATGCTTAATGTCACATATTTCTAAGCTCATCATATAGTTGAGCCTTTTACACATCATAATAGGATAGTCACCAAGGTTGAACAGGCTATTGGGTATGCCTTTCCAGGACACTGACAAACACTTCACACGAACGGGAGCCTCCATAAAGGATAAATGCTGAAAACACGGACTGGGGTGCGTTTGGCTCGAGCATCCTCTTCACCAAGCTGCAGGGTGTCATGTGTTGCCAGTTGTCTTTGAGTGACAGGCAAGTGCAGTAAGGGAGCTGTATTCAGTAACGAGGTTACTTGCAGGGAGGCAGATGGGTCCCAGCGGCCCCACAAAAGGTAGGCTGCGGCAAAACATGAAACTGGGAATCTTGATTCCGACATTATCATTGGATTAATAATACACAAGACTCTCTGGCTAAGCGGAGTAAAAATTTTCCAACATGAATTACAAGATGACTAGAAGGTAAGCCGAACCCAGCTTTGATTCGAAGGAGGGCAATCAATTCCGGGGAAAACAAATTGAACTAGGTCTATTGCTGGTTCAAGCACCAAGGGTCACAGCTGGTTAGCAGGTAGGGTGCATCTGTGATCGGACTGCAGTTAAGCAAGCCTAGTGGGTGCGGTGATGGCAATAGTGGGCACAATACATACATTCCCTCAAACCAGATTTGACACCATTAATGTGTTTGCCTTGGTTTAGCAATCAAAAAGGTCTGTGCAAATGTCTGGTCAAACTCAGCAAAGTATGTGCACCCTGGAACCGAGGGCATGTTACAGGTTGCTTCAGTTAAGCAAAAAATCGCCCGCCCTGATAGCCTTAGTAGCTAGGCTGGGTGTGGAAGTGAGTATTCATCAATGGGGATACCCTGTAAAGTGCAGAACCTGGGGACAATTACATGAAACGAACAGTGGTTCTGCCACAACACACTTTTCAAAGCTAAATTCCTTCAAAGTATTTTTTATCCCCTTCTACGTTGGGATATCAGTAAATGTTATACATATCTGTTTAAACACATACTCAAAGTGAATAGCACAAAATAATTGTGTTATTCTGCAATTTATTCAATATTTAAGCAAAAATTCTTGTTTCATCATAAATAACAGGTCATATACACATTATTATCTAGTGCAGAGGTGAGACAAGGTGAAATAAAGTGTATAATATACATAAATCACAACAAATCCATTGGGTACAGGAAAACTGTATACATAAACGACACTGACATTCAGGCACAGAGAAAAAACATGCAGTTATTCTCACAATGACGTAGAATTATTCATGAACAATTTGTAATGGTCAAAATGGAATTTCCTGCTTCTAATTATGCGACGACGTTTCGACCCCTGTGTATCTGTGCTACATATAAGCATCAAATGCGGGTCTTCTTCAGGACAAAACAAGATAGCCAGTGTATAGCCTTTAGATATGGTTCCAAAAGGAATCCAATATATGGACAATTTACTTTGAGCAACCAATTAGGCGCATGTGAATTATGGGGGTCTGAGATTACTCCACGTTTAGTTTGGCACAGGGTCAGGTCTGGAGAGGCCGGGGAAATTTCTCGCAGGAGTGTAAACAGCGCCATGCGCAAGTTCACAGAACAGAGGGGTTTTGGATTTATCAGACATGGTCTTTTGCATGCCTAGTCCACGGGATGTTTCGATGTGGATGGGGTACATTTGTCTCGAGTGGGCATTAACCTGTTTCTCTTGGACCTGGGTGATGCCCTAGAAGCAGCCGGGTGTAAGTAAGAATGCCTGCCTTGGTGGGGGGCCCTGGGTGTGAAGGGGGCCACACCCAGAGCTATGGCGGAGTTACAGAGGCTGAATGGTACATAGGGGTACCCTCTTCAGGAGCACAACAAGGGTGCAAATGCCAAACAACCCCAGGAAGTCCTTAAGGCAAGACCCTGGAGGAACGACGGCGCCCCGTTAGTCTTTCGGGCGGTTGTAAACCTGAGCAACCCGGGGCTTGCCTGGATACGCTCCGCCCCCTCAAGGGGCATGAGTAAATGGGTGGAATGGTGGTCCACAGGATGTAAGGGGTGAGCACCGATTGGTTCGGCCACGGTGCAATTTGGCACTTCAGGTGGGCAGGGCAGCTTAGGGTTATCACTGCTGCCTGCCCTTGGATCACCTGTAAGTTGACCCACCATGTTGGCATATTTTGTATGCAAATAAACCTGCAGCAATGTTTTCTCCAACAAACAATGTGTCTTGTGTGTTTTATTAAGAGATTGCTGGGCATGCGGGTGGGGTGTGTTGCCGATATTGGCACTATGCAGCAGACACAGATGTGACCTAGGTAGGACTTCAAGACTTTCGACTTTTGCAAGCGTTTCAGCGAGTAGGACCAACAAGTGGGTGGGGGGACCATGATCCCAAGAGGTTGGTTCTTGTAGAGGGGAGTGCAAGCCTTAAATTAGGTGTGCCTTTTGTGTGTGCCTAAGAAACTTTAGGGATATAACATTGTAGATGTATTTGAGAAGGCTGTTCTAGAGGTGAGGTACCACCACTGCAAATCTCCTGTCATCTTGGCTTGGTGGTTCTCGGAGGGGTTAGTAGATTGCCTTTTGTGAAGCAGATAGGCTGATTGGGTATTTGTAGGCCTGGAAAAGGACCTTGAACTCTGTTCTCTAACGCTTGGGAAGTGATGGAGCAGGGATCCTTGAATCTCAATCTCTTAGCAAAATAGTTCCGTACAACCCCCCACTGCTCGTATGGACTGTTGATTGTCAACTTGACGGGCATGAAAGGAGGAGACATTAGCAGCACATTTCAATTATCTGCAATATGGCTCCACAAGACCAACAGAGAGGACAATGTCCAAACCATGAAGGTTTATTAGCATATTAGTCAAATCACAAGTCATGTTAGTTGGCAAAAGCTTAGGAAATATATCCTCACAGCATAAATATTAAAGTGATCGAGCAATCTAAATTTAAGTATTATAAAGAACAAAAGGTTAATCACAACCACAAAGAGAAAGCAGAATATCCAAATAAAGTGTTCCATAAAAAACTTTTCTATTATTAAGAAGGCACTGAAAGTTACTGGGGTGTCAAAGAAAGGGAAAAAGGAGGAAGGTGTCAGCATCCCATGAACTTCGTTTAAGGTTCAAAGGGAAATTAAACAGTGTTCAAGCATTGAACCTTTCCTCTCAGGGCAGGGAAACCAGTAGAGAAAGGGTCCTCTCTTCACAAAGTCAGGACAGGATCTGTCTAAACTAACCCATTGAACAGAAATTAAAACAACAGAAAGTTTCTAGAAGCTTCTCGCAATGACGTTCCCACCATAATGAACCAATCCCGCAACAGACTTCTCTGGGAGCCAGTAGACCCCCTATTTTCCCAGCCTGCACAAAAACACACACATCTGCTCGTCCTTGAATGTACCATCTGTCTGGTCTGCCTGGTACAGGAGACTTTTCTCACCGTCCCACCTCCGCCGCCAAATCTTCGTTACCGCACCTCACTATCAGTCTAATGCAAAACAAAGAACCTTTCTCAAGCTAATGAAAGTCCGATAGCGCACCTCAGTGGACAGAAAAACGAGACACCGGAAAACATTTTAAATGTGGACCGTATAAACTTGGGCCCAGTTACAGGCTAGGTTAACCCAAGATCCAAAATGGAAGCTAGGCGACCACAATCAACTTGAGTAAATGAGACAGTTATTTCGAGAAAGTATACTTTTTTTTTGTTAATGTGGTTTCTATGGTTACAATTCAGCTACATACGTTCTAGGTGGTTTTTGGTTCCCTTAAAGGCGATCACCGACTACATTCAATTACACGTGGATTAGTGTGATTAAACACACATTAAATATATATGTTGCATATAAATGATGTATAAAGGATGAAGCCCTAAATTCAGCTGCTCCAGGAGTCAGTCAGTGGTGGCTTTGTAACTGGGTTGCCACAGATTGGTGTTTCATCAGCCCAATGAGTAGGTATATTCTGGGGGGCATATTCTCAAGAACTTATCGCCGATTTATCGGCACTTTAGCGCCGCAAAAGTGGCGATAGATTTATCGCCCAATTCCCAAGCTGGTGCAAACTGCCGATATCGCCAGTTTCCCAGCGATAGCTTCCGCAAAAAACATCGCCACGGATGAGAGCGACAACTAACGCTAATGATATGCAGAGTAGGCGTTCCCGTGCAAAAACACACGAAAACACCACTTCGCGAGATTCTCAACGACCAGCCAGATCTGCGATCCAAAAACAGGCGATAAGGCGCGTTAGCAGCAGGGATTTAACACCTGCCTTTTACTGGTGATAAGCAGGACGACAACCTGCAGTATGAAAGGGAGCCCAGCCCAGAGCCACATCTGAAGACCAACACATGTCATGGAGCTACTGATCATGCAGCTCGGAGACCCAAGAGGTCCACAACACCCACAGCCACCACCCCCAGGCCCCCCCCACCCCCTCCGGACTACCACCGAGGCAGCGCAGAACAAGACAGCTGACCTTCCGAAAACGGCATGGCCCCTCAGCCACACAATTGCAGAATGTGGGGAGAGGTGGGAACCAAGTATGTGTGAAGGAGGCAAGTCACCCATGAATAAGAATGTACACAATGCCAATTGTGGCGGTGATGTGCTGGACAGACTTCAGTATGCAGAGCACAGACATGTCCATGTGGACATATACTGCTGGTGTTTGTAGTGTTGTGGACAGTGGACGCAACCATGTTACTTCAGGCAGTGGGGAAGACCTCGGTCATGTAGCTGTGTCGTCCCCCCCTGTAAGCGTAAGCGGAGTGGGCTTGTCCGGCGTACGCCAGTCCAGCGTAGGGGTGTGAATAAATAGGCTGGGGCTCTGGGCGTGGTTCACTTCCGGGATGGCCAACGCGTCTGCCAGGGCGGCGCCCCTCACCCTGCCACGAGTCCACCGCCGTGACCGCCAACCTCCTCAGCCAATCGCTGGCTTCCGCGACACAGGCCCCCAGCGCACCCAGCGGCACAGCACCGCGGAGTAATGTGTGTGCTGACTACTGCCTTCGGCCTACACTGCGGTCAGCAGGTCCCCCAATTCAAATTGAGTCTTGATTTATTTATGGCGCAGTCCAGTAGGCAACAGACATTGCTTCCAGTGCAGCCCGCCCGGACGACGCATCATCGCAGGCTGCGCGCCCGCCGAGCGCTTCAGGTGCCACAAACTCTGTTCAGCTCAAGTCAACGCCACATGGCTGTGGGCCCTTGCTGACCGCTGCCTCCGGCCTACACTGCGGTCAGCAGGGCTCACACATATCAAATCCAATCCTGACCTGCAAGGACACGCCATCATCGCTGGCTGCACACCCGCCACCACCGCCAGGACCACCTCCAACCAACAACTGCCAGAGTCGGAGGAGTCTTACAGCCAGCCTATCAAAGTTGCTCACACCTGTCTTGGATGCCATCATCAGCTTGATACTCTGCTCAGCTCTTCAGGTGCCACTAACTCAGTGCACCACAAGTCATGGACCCTTCATGACTGAATCTTCTGTGTGTGATGTCAGAGCTGGTGCCCCTACCTCAGTGCACTGCAAGTCATGGACCCTTTATGATTGAATCTGTTTGTGTGATCCGATGATCACTGTGCTAGTTGTTGCCAGCACCAACCACTCCCTGAGGGCTGGCTTACACTCACCCCACACCCATCCAGCACAGGCGTCACTAGATATGTGACCCTGGTAATAAAAAGGGGCCAGGCGCACATGCCCGTAGCCAGTTCCACTATCTAAGTGTGTCTGTGTGGTCATTATGAATGCATGATGGCCCGGGGCCCTACCACATTACATTGTGCTGTGGACAGCGGACGCAACCATGTCACCTCAGGTAGTGGGTAAGACCTTGGACACGTAGCTTTGTCTTCCCCCCCCCTATAAGTGTGAGCGGAGTGGGCTGGGCCGGCGTACGCCAGTCCAGCGTAGGGGTGTGAAGAATTTGCCCGGGGCTCTGGGCGTGGTTCAGTTCTGGCCTGGACAAGGAAGTAACTAATGCGTGTGTCTCTGTTGTAGTGTCGGCGCCACCCGGCCCGCAATTGACAATGTTGCAATTTAGCATGCACCCGGAGGGCGGGCTCGCACGAACGGGGAAATGAAGGAGCGCAAGACCGCTCGGGGTCTTGGCTCATACATGCTAAGTGTTGTGTGTATCTGTATTGCCGCAGCATGAGCCAAATGCCTAGCCTTAATCGCAGCGCGAGTTCAGCCAGGCATGAACTCTACATCTGTGTCCGCCCTATCCTCACCATAGGCCTACACTCACGTGTCCGCCCACCTTCAACGGCCAACATCACAGTGTCGTTGTCAGGCTCGTGGACATGCGCAGACAGGCATGACAATGGTGTGCCATAGGAGTGCAAGTGATGCAACCGCGCAGCGCACACAAGTAAATAGGCTCGGGGGGAGGGAGGAGCAGCTGTGAGACAACGTAACACACAGTGATGCCGCTCATTTGCCACATGCAAGACATGTCAAACATGAATCCCAAAGTTGCACACATCTCACCCCACCCCCAACAAGCCACATCACATTTCCTGAATGCAAGCAGATGACAAACTAACATTAGGGATGAAAGCTCCTTTGTCTGAACTATCAGGCGGTGGCACATCTGCACCTCCGACCTCGGAACTGCATGTACCCGGCACTCCCTGACAGATACCATAGCAGCTGATGACGACTCCCACACTACGCACAGTCCGACGAAAGACCAACGTATACACACCCCACACACAGAAGTCCTTGCTCGAAGTTATCTTGCATGGAATGGCCTTCACACTTACTCCCACACCATCCCAGGCGTACAACCGTTGCACACTAAAACAACTCATTGATCCGAGCTGTGGCATTTCATCCACAGAACTGGCGCAGGTCAGAACAGTGCCGCTTCAACCAGAGCCACTAACGCAATGGCAGAACATCCCGGACACATGCACAACCCCTGTCACGAGGAACTGTACCGTGCACGTATGCTGCATTTACTGGGGGCACTGCCATTGGCAGTGCTGCGGATCAGTTACTGGCTAAGCTTCCGTATTGCCAACGTCACCTGCGTTCAGCCTGTGTTGCATTGTCGATCGTGCATATTCGAGTGGTCCATGGATGTCTGCCTATCCAACAGGACGGTAGCTGAACTGGATTTTGACATGTGTGTGCGCCCCCTGTTGGCCCACGACCAGGAGTGTCACCGTGATACCCGTTTATGGGATGCCTTGATACTTGGCATACATGCTGGCAGCTGGACCTGGGAGATTGCACAACTCCTCGTGTACAGTGACCACATTGAACCGCTCCGCTATTGAGCTGTAGTGCTAATTGGTGAAAGGGGGTGGATGCAGCACATCTGTCCGGACCTGCTAATGGATTACCTCGCCGTCCTGTTTGATGAAGTCGACAACTACCTCATGTTGGAAATGTTAGCCTACGAAGCTGCAATCGCTTTCATGGACGAGTAACTACGTACCTGCAGCCACAACAGATTGGAACCCATTGCACATGTCCCAACACCTTGTTGCATCTTGGAGATCTGGTCACATATCCCACGACAACAGTGGACATGGCTGCATTCGCCTGGACTCCGAATACATGAGCGGACAACAACGCGGGTTAACACACACCTGTGAAAGGTGACGCACTCCCCCGGAGTGGACAGCGGCGCTTGGCAACGTTCCTCATTCTGACATACTGCTGCATTGGTCTGCATGTTGTGGCACTTATCTTGCCCGTACTGACACGCATATGCTAATAAAGTCTACGCACCTTCACTTGTATTCAACTGTGATGAGTGTTGATTTGAATGACAATGTGTGTCTCACTGCCTATCTGTGCCACGGCCATACATGCGCATTGATAGCATTATCCAGGGAGTACCTTTTTGTGGAATCACTGTCCCTACATTCATCCATGCTTTCATACTTGATTGCTCATAGCCATGACACATCTGTGTGAATTAGAATGTTTTATTTGCATTCAGTGGAGTGTTGAAGCTGGACCAGTACAGGGCCATGCAAACCCCACTTTACATTGTTGCCCCGTGGAGGGCCAGCCAGAGTCCTTTAGGGATTGACAAGTTCATCGGAAGAGGAAGACTTCAGTCCGCAGGGTGATTGCTGTGTCATTGGTAACCAAACAAAATATGGCAGTCCATGTCGAGGTCCAAGGTGAGTGTCGCTGAGTGTATCGGGGGACAGTGGAAGGTGTTATTCCAGGGCATGATGCAGAGGGGCAGAACCAAGCTGAAACAGGCCATATGGCGGAGATGAATGCTACCACTTCATTCTTACCACAAAGCCAGATTCATCATCATCTTCGTCCTCTGATGTGTCAGGTGCCTCACATGTGGGTGGTGGTGTTTAGTCTGCATCACTGTGTGGCACTGACACATCAGGGGCCGGAGGTGGAATGTCTGCCGCACTGTGTGGCACTGACACTTCAGGGGGCGGAGATGTGGATGGAGTAGTAGCAGCAGCATTCATCCGCGCCAGGCCTTGTGGCGGCAATGCCATGACAAGGATCTGCAGGGCATGGAAGATCACAGCTACATCTCGCTGGTGTGCAGCCGTGGCAAACATTCCTTCTGCCTGCATCCGCTCCAAGCTCTCCATCATTCTCCTTATGTGTCCCAACTCCCGGCTGACATCGCTGGAGCCACTCTGACTAGACAGTTGTTCTTGGCTCAGAGTCATGACTCCAGCGATGTCAGCCATGGATTGTTGGAGAGCATGGAGCGGACAGTGGGTGTCCATTAGGGACTGTAAGTGGTCCCTGATGGGACTTAGACACCCACATATGGCATCTAGTTTGGCTGCCATGAGGTCAAACCCCACCCGCAGCTGATCAGCCATCTTCTCCTGGCACCCTAACACACGGCGTTGGAATGCCATGTGTTGGTCGTGGGGGTCCTGGGAGACAGCCGTGGTGGTGGGTGCTTCCTGCTGTGTGGTCTGTGCAGGGGGTGGGGTCTCCTCGATGCAGCTGGGCTGCCCTGCTCCTGGAGGTGGGGTGCCGAAGCTGTCCATGAGCTGTTGGAGGGCGTCGGTGTCGATGTTGGGGAGGTCCTCTTCATCATCAGTGCTGAGTTGTTGGGTCTGTTCTGCAGGAGGTGTTGATTCTCCCTCTGCAATGTGAAGGGGAGATGCAGATTGACATTGTGTTCACATGTACGTTCACGCATTGTACAAGTGTACTAACAGACTGCATGACAATGTACATTGTGACTGTTTGTGAGGAGATGCCTATTTGATGCTGGACAGTTGACATTTCTACAACATCAGGGATGTGAGGTTGTACTTGTACATTGTCATCTCACAGTTTCCTGCTATGCCAAATGCGAATGGCCATTTTCTACATACAAGCTGCAGCAGTTGTGTCCTCTGTTCTGTTGTGAAAGTGTTGCAGTTTGTACCACATTGTTGTCAATGTTGAGGTGCTCTGATTCTTATGTGTGTGTGCTGCATTGTGGGTGTGTTGCCCCTTCAGCTCTGATTTGGCTGGCCCTTATCCCTTTCAGGCGGTGTGCCTTTCACTTCTGTGCTTATACAGTGCTGAGATGTTGCAGACTTGGGTAGATTGGGCTCTTGGTCGGAGTTGTGACTCTTGGGCATGGTTTGTCCGCAGATGTGCTATACTTAATTGTGCATGTGTGCCATTGTGCTCATCTCCCCCCGTCCCCCCCGTCCCTGGTCGTTACTCACCCTGTTGCTGTTGGCTCAGGTCATGTTGTGCAGTGTCCGGTCCCCCAACTCCTGCCACCGTCTCCCCAATGATGACTCGGGTCACCATTTCCTCCATCTCATCCAGCTCCTGCTGTGTCGCTGGACTCCCACCTCCAGTCTGCATTGCTGCTTTCAGGTTGGCTGCGAGTTTCAGCTTGGTTTTGCACTTTATCAGTCCAGCACTTCTTGCAGTCGTCCACTTCCCTTCTCTTCACTCCGACTGCATTCACCTTGGCCAAGATGGACTGCCATATTGTATTTTTAGTTGCCAATGACACAGTGGAGGTGATGAACAGTTGGTGGTGGTGTTCTATCACCTCCGTAATGAGGATCTGGTTTTCCTGCATACTGAAACGCGGGTTCCTCTTCTTCTTCTCCTTGCCCTTCCCTGACCCCGAGGTCCCAGGCTGGTCCTCCGTGGGGCTTGTGGGGTTCTGGTTGTCCTCTGTACTTGCTCCGGCTACCTCCATGGTGCTTCACAGTTGTTTGTGTTTTGTTTGTGTTTTTTGTTGCCGCTTTAATAGTGGTTTTCCCCGCCTGACTTGTGGGACTTGCAGGCCTGGCGCTGCTTATCGCTGAATTTTTTATCGCAGTTGGGCCCATGGCAACTTTTTCCACGTTCGGGTTTAGATATTTATCGCCGTCCCGGTAATTTTATCGCGGACATTTGATGCGTTATCGGGAAACTATCGCATGTTACCGCCGTGTTGAGAATACGACGTAAACACAGAGTTATTTTCCCTCGGTAGACGGCGATATGAAAAATTGCGTTAACCTATTTTGGCGATGATTATCGCACGTTCTTGAGAATATCCCCCTGGGTTTTTAAAATCTCTTGATTTGGTAGTTGGGGAGGCTGGCACATAAGGCATTGCCATCGTTGACTTGAGGGTAATTGGAGCACCTACTATCTTTGTATTGTTTTCTGTGGTGATGTATGGTAAGTTTCTTTTGTATAGTTTTATTTAGAAAATCGTGACTATTACTGCTGCACTTTTCTCAGAGTTAAGGCGGAACTCAGACTTATAGGATTTGTCTGAAGAAGGTGAAAGTGGCCATAGTGAATTCATTTGTTTGAGGAGTTGTTGCAAACCTTGGACAGGATTTTCAGTTTTTGATCAATTACGTTTGAGACAATTGTGGCCCATCGAGGCTTCAATGTTCTCCGGCCCATTTGATATGGCTGTGAATTGGTTGAATTTCCATGACAACCTTAGGCAGCTTAGTGTGTCATCAGCATGGGTGTAGAAGTGGAGGTGATTGGTATGGAACATGCCCATGAGGGGTTTGATGTAGATATTGAATAGAAAGGGGGGGGCAAAGGAAGCAGCCTTACTTAGTAGGTGAGTAATGTGAAGGTGTCTTCAGAAAAAATAGCCATTGACTGTAGTCTGGGTAGGAAGTCTTTGTGATGTACGGCCTTGAATGTGGCCTCCTGTCAATTCTCCTGTTGAAGGTGATGAGCAACGTTTTGATGTGTATATGGATGTCAGGTTTTCCGGGGTCAAGAGCGCCTACCAACTTCGAGTACTACAAGTTCCAGGAGGCATTCAGAGGAGGAGGAGTCAGCAGCTATTTAACAGAGCTGCGTGCACACGTGAGCGTGCGTAATTCTGGAGTCCGCTTTTGGTTTGTTTCGAGACGGCGGAAGGAGAGGGGAGAGAGAAGCCGTCATTCCTTGCTCGGCTGAGTGGGGTTATCATTCCCATTACGTTGTGGGAATCTCAAGGCAACCAAAGTGTATTACACACCGATAGGGTGAGTGCTTAGACGGCGTTTACACCGGACGGTGAACGCGCGTCGAATTTCAGCAGGAGGGGCAGCGGTGAATCAACCGCGGGTACCTCGTTTTGGCAACATTTGTTTTGATTCTCAAAGACTGAGTTCTCGCTTTGAAGAACAGCAATTAGTAATCCATGATAAAGTATATAGGGAAAGAGGGACTAAAGCGCTGTTCTTCTCTGGAGTGAAATAACAAACTTTAGCGCTGTCTTTGTTTTGGAGTGGATTTGGCAGACGAACTAATATTACATTTTCAGTTCAATCGTGTTCTTTATAATTTGGTCCTATTCGTGCTTTTCTGTGACACTTTATGGATTGGAGCCAAAAACAGCAGAACCATTGAGCAGGCTTGAGTACGTAGGAACAACAAGGGGTGTTGGAGCACACACATATTGGGGCTACGTGAGGTGAAGTGAAAGTTGAAATGTAATGTATATGCTCTGTTTTCTAGGATTACTTACCAGAACAGGAATGTTTATTCTTCCTTGGAGATATGCAAGGACGTGCAAGGTTTTGGTGGATAAGGTAGTTATGGACATTAGTGAGACATTACTGAGAGTAGCCATAACGTTATTTGGGTGTTATTGATATTTGTTGTTTTGTTTTTCCTAGGTTCTCATCCCTGCTGTTCCCTACCTTTTCCCTTTCCCTCACTTGATCGCCCTAACGCTCTGTGCAGGTGTAATCAGAGATTGGGGATGTCAAGGGGTGGACCCCTGTATAGCATCATCCGGACCCTGAGGAGTACAGAACCTTGACAGAATTACGCACCCAAGAAAGGTTACTCCTCCCGGTCCGGGTGAGACATATCATGGCGATTATGGCTGATGTGGTACAGGCTTTGGCCTTAGTGCAACAAGAACTAGCGGCATCTAGGTTAGAAACAGCGGCATTAAGGGACAGGGTTGACAAACTAACCAGGAACCCTTTTGATGTATCAGCCCCTAGCCCTCCACACATCCAAGTAACAGTACCCCCCCGATTCCTTTAGCCAGTCCCGAGAGGTACGCAGGTGATCCTTTAAAGATACAAGTGTTTTTAACTCAAATAATGCTTCATTTTTCTTGTAAACCTTCGTCCTTTCCCAACAACCATTCCAGGGTGGCATTCGCCATCTCTTATTTAGTAGGGGACGCCGCTAATTGGGCGGTTCCCTTGGTTAGGAATAACGACCCGATACTGTCTGATTGGGAGGCTTTCAGGGTTGCGTTTGAAAGAGTATTCGATAGAAGAACTACTACGTTCAGTGCTGACCGGGAGTTGTTAGAACTGAGGCAAGGGAGACACGATCTGGTTACTTATCTCACGTCTTTTAATAGATTGGTGGCTGAAGCCGCATGGCCGGAAGAGAAGAGAATGTCTCTTTTCTATCAAGGTCTGCATGATGACCTGAAAGATGTGATAGCACAAATCGACCCTCAGCCTGTAACCTGTACTGACCTAGTTAGTTTGGCCTTGCGTCTAGATGGGCGCATGTCAGAGAGAGGGGTGAGAGGCATAGGGGGACAGGTCCTTCTATAGATCGGATAAACCCCCAGAAAAGAGATACTTAGCAATGAAAATACGAGCGAACCCATGGAAATAGGAGCCATCAGGGCACCTCTCTCCAGGACAGAGAGGGAGAGTCGCCGGGTACATGGGTTATGTATGTATTGCGGCAAAAAGGGGCATTACGTACGTGAATGTCCCTCCAAGCCTAAGACACAGGGTTTTTCCTATAGAAACAAGAAAGCCGCAGTTTCGGTGGTGGGCACAGAGGCTAATGAAGTTCCACCGTCTTCTAGCATACTAACGGGGAACAAGGAGTGGAAGATTCCGTCTTTATCTACTAATATGGTGAAGGACACGGAATCACACATTGTTTTGGCAGTGGGTCTGGGGTACAACCAACAAGTACATCAGGTTTTGGCCATGTTGGATTCAGGAGCCACGGGTAATTTCATTGACAGTGGGCTGGTGAAGCACCTGGCAGTAGGTAGTATACCCCGTGAGTTCCCAGAGGAGGTTTTGGCTGTGGATGGGAAACCGTTAAAATCAGGACTCCTTACAGAAAAAACTGAAACCCTCACGCTCTCAATTGATGACGGGAGGAGGCAACACCTGGAAAAAATAGCTCTGAACATCATAGATGCACCCCAATATGAGGTGATACTCGGAATGCCGTGGTTCTGTCACCACAACCCAACCATAGACTGGAAGGACAAAACAGTGCAGTTTTTATCCGAAGAATGTGACGCGCATTGTGAGCGGGAACATACCTCCCAGGCTATAGCCCTGACATACCCTTTTTGTATCGCAACCGCTGCAGAGAAGGAAGTTGTTTTGCCCACCGAGTATTCACAGTTCGAGGATGTGTTTAGCAAAACTAAGGCAGAACAGCTACCGCCCCATAGATCCTATGATTGTCGGATAGATCTGATTGAGGGGGCACACATTCCTGCTTGTAGGGTGTACGCTCTGTCAGAGCCTGAAACCCGCCATCTTAGGGAATACCTAGACCATTTCCTGGAGATAGGGTTCATCAGGCCCTCTCGTTCTCCGGCAGCCTCACCTCTGTTCTTCATAGCCAAAGCTAGTGGCGAGTTAAGAGCATGTTGCGATTATAGAATGTTGAACAAAAACACCATTCGTAACAGATATCCTCTGCCACTTATCTCTGTTCTATTGGATCAAGTGAGGGAAGCCAATATTTACACCAGACTGGATTTGAGAGGGGCTTATCATTTGGTCCGCATCAGAGAGGGCGATGAGTGGAAGACGGCTTTCAAGACGCGTTATGGTCTGTTCGAATATACTGTAATGCCGTTCGGGCTGTGCAACGCTCCGGCGGCATTCCAGTATTTTCTGAACGACGTTTTGAAGGAGTACGTGGACCTCTTTGTGGTTGTGTATATCGATGATATCCTCATCTATTCCGGGTCCACCGAGATGCATAAAAAACATGTTGTGTTGGTATTGGAAAGGCTACGAGAATACCATTTGTTTTGCAAACTGAGTAAATGCGAATTTGGAGTGCATGAGGTGGAGTTTCTGGGGGTAATCCTGTGTCCAAAAGGTTTGAGTATGGCCGAACGCAAGGTACAAGCAGTACAGGAATGGCCTACTCCAAAGTGCCTGAGGGACGTACAGTGCTTCTTGGGTTTTGCGAATTACTATCGCAGGTTTATCTTACATTTCTCCCAAGTAGCCGTTCCCCTTACCAGACTGCTTCGTAAGGGGATCCCTTTTATATGGACGGCAGAGGCCTCGACAGCTTTCGACTATTTAAAACAAGCTTTTACCAGTGCTCCAGTGCTTAGACATCCTCAACTGGGGGCCCCATTCATAGTGGAAGCAGATGCTTCCGACGAAGCCGTAGGAGCCATTTTGTCACAAAGGGATAAAGATACGGGACAGCTGCATCCAGTAGCATACCTGTCCAAAAAACTCAACATGGCCGAAAAGAACTACACCATTGCAGAGAAAGAACTGTTGTCCATAAAAAGGCCTTTCAGGAATGGCACCACTATTTATGGGGGCACGTTATCCGATCACAGTGTATTCAGATCACCGTAACTTGCAGTACATGAAAACGGCACGTCATCTCACACAGAGACAAATGAGATGGACTTTGTTCTTCGCGGAATATGATTTTGTTATAACTTTCCGGCCTGGAGCAGATAACCGTAAGGCAGATTCCTTATCCCGGCAAGACTCCTTCGCAGGGCCCCTTCTCAGCATACCCAAGGCAATAATCGATCCAACAAAGGTCATCTGTCTTCTGAGGGTGGAAAAATTCTTGGCTGAGGTTAAGAGGAACAAGACAACAGAATGGTGGGAGAGATGGGCAACAGAGAACGCGATGCGTAGCGTTAAACAAGGTCTACCTTTCTGGAACAACAAGTTATATCTCCACACGAAGGTGTTGCAGAAAAAGGCTTATGAGTGGTGTCATGAATCCCCTTTGGCAGGACACCCAGGAAGCCTAAAGACGATACAACTGGTGCAAAGACATTTCTGGTGGAGTACGTTGGCCAAAGATGTTCGAACATGGGTACGACAATGTGAGGAATGTGCACGAGGAAAAGGGGAGAACATCAGGACAAAAGGGATGCTCATGCCCATGCCAACTCCTCAGCAACCTTGGATGAACATTAGTATCGATTTCATCACCGGTTTGCCTATGGATAAGGGATGTTCGGCCATCCTAGTGGTGGTGGATAGCCTGACAAAAATGGGCCACTTCATTCCATGCAAGAATCTACCAACGGCGGGTCAGACAGCTCAACTGTTGCTGGATCATGTAATCAGACAGCATGGTTTGCCCAACGTGATCGTGTCTGATAGGGACCCACAGTTCATTGCCGACTTCTGGAAAACCTGGTGTAAGGCTCTGCAGATAGAATCGGCAGTTTCAACAAGTTTCCATCCACAGACGGATGGTCAAACCGAGAGGCTGAATCAGACACTGAAAAAGTATCTGAGGTGTTATGCCATGGAAGCGCAAGACTCCTGGGTTTCTTTGTTGTGGATGGCGGAGTTGTCATACAATAATGCTGTACATTGCTCCATAGGTGTATCTCCATTCGAGGCTAACTATGGGTATTGTGCTAGGACTATGCCCATTGATTTACCGGTTGACATCGTTAATCAGCCCTCTGTTCAAGCTCACATCAAGTTGTTACATACTGTCCAGAAGAAGGCGAGACAACATCTCTTGGCGGCCAAACAGGTGTACAAGAAGTGGGAAGACCGGCACAGGATTGAAGGCCCCCGTTATCAAGTTGGTGATAGAGTTTGGCTTTCCACCAAGAACATCAAGTTCAAACTTCGCAGTGTGTTTCATCCCAGATTCATCGGCCCGTATACCGTGGTAAGACAGGTGAATCCAGTGACTTACAGGCTTCGGTTACCTGGCAGTCTTCGCATCCATCCTGTGTTCCATTGTAACCTCCTGAAACCGGCTTTCGAGGCTCGGAGGCGGGCAGTTCCTCCAGTGGTACGTGAAGATGGGGTGGAATATGAGGTACGGAGAATACTGGACTCGAAGTATCGACGAGGGGCTCTGTGGTATCTGATTTCATGGAAGGGGTATCCCTCAGAGGATGATTCGTGGGAACCCTGCAACAATGTACATGCTCCGGCCGCGGTGAAGTCTTTCTATCGCAGGTGTCCGGACAAGCCTGGATCTAGGAGGCGCATGTGAGGAGAGCCTACTGTCAGGTTTTCCGGGGTCAAGAGCGCCTACCAACTTCGAGTACTACAAGTTCCAGGAGGCATTCAGAGGAGGAGGAGTCAGCAGCTATTTAACAGAGCTGCGTGCACACGTGAGCGTGCGTAATTCTGGAGTCCGCTTTTGGTTTGTTTCGAGACGGCGGAAGGAGAGGGGAGAGAGAAGCCGTCATTCCTTGCTCGGCTGAGTGGGGTTATCATTCCCATTACGTTGTGGGAATCTCAAGGCAACCAAAGTGTATTACACACCGATAGGGTGAGTGCTTAGACGGCGTTTACACCGGACGGTGAACGCGCGTCGAATTTCAGCAGGAGGGGCAGCGGTGAATCAACCGCGGGTACCTCGTTTTGGCAACATTTGTTTTGATTCTCAAAGACTGAGTTCTCGCTTTGAAGAACAGCAATTAGTAATCCATGATAAAGTATATAGGGAAAGAGGGACTAAAGCGCTGTTCTTCTCTGGAGTGAAATAACAAACTTTAGCGCTGTCTTTGTTTTGGAGTGGATTTGGCAGACGAACTAATATTACATTTTCAGTTCAATCGTGTTCTTTATAATTTGGTCCTATTCGTGCTTTTCTGTGACACTTTATGGATTGGAGCCAAAAACAGCAGAACCATTGAGCAGGCTTGAGTACGTAGGAACAACAAGGGGTGTTGGAGCACACACATATTGGGGCTACGTGAGGTGAAGTGAAAGTTGAAATGTAATGTATATGCTCTGTTTTCTAGGATTACTTACCAGAACAGGAATGTTTATTCTTCCTTGGAGATATGCAAGGACGTGCAAGGTTTTGGTGGATAAGGTAGTTATGGACATTAGTGAGACATTACTGAGAGTAGCCATAACGTTATTTGGGTGTTATTGATATTTGTTGTTTTGTTTTTCCTAGGTTCTCATCCCTGCTGTTCCCTACCTTTTCCCTTTCCCTCACTTGATCGCCCTAACGCTCTGTGCAGGTGTAATCAGAGATTGGGGATGTCAAGGGGTGGACCCCTGTATAGCATCATCCGGACCCTGAGGAGTACAGAACCTTGACAATGGAAGCTTTAGTGAGGTTAAAAGACATTTCAATGGAGAGCCAAATGTTATTATGGATCACCAATTTTTACTCTTACCATCAGTTACCTAACAAACCCAGAGAAAGTTATTTTGCAGCTGTACCTGTGCTGGCTTCCAATGGCAAATTTGGAATTCTTTTGGAACAATACATTAGAAACCAGATTATAATTACTTTACTCTAATGAAACAAAATACAGGAGCAGCTGCTCGGACATAAGAACCCAACATCAGCAGAAGTGGTGGATTCTACAAGAGGCATAGAAAGATCTATCAAATCTTTCAAATTACTAAATCAAGATAAGGAGTCTTCTTTTGGAGTTGCTGCAGTCAATAAAAGTAAAGACAAAAACAGGAGGTACAAACCATTTGGAGTAAATATTTCAGGCAAGGTTTGACCAGAAAATTGCAACAGATATGGGGGAAAGCATATCAATAATACGACCAACTGCCCAACTCTTAACAAACACTGCTGTAAGTGTGCAAATCACCATGTAACATCAACGCTATTACAGCAGTATCTAAGGATGAGAGTGAGCATGGGGAAATGAAGACAACTGTGTTATAGTAAATGAAAAGTCGGTGCCAATAAACATTGCATTAATAGATGAAAATAAGGTGACTCAGAAAACCTGATCATTACATTAACACTGTTGTCAAAGATGGTGCAAATGCTATTTCTTGTAGTTCTACTATGTGTAAAGTGGTTATTGATCATGTTTCTACTATGATGCTCATAGATTTTGGGTAACCAATTTCATTTATTTCAGAATCTTTTTACAGGAACAATTAGACTAGTAGACCATTGGAGAGGGTTGACGTGTATGCGTTTGAGAATGGAAAGAAGCCCATTTCTAATGCAGGATTCTTTGTAGCCACTATGAGTGTTGGAGCGCGTTCTATTCTAAGGAGAATTTATGCTGCACATGAGGGGCAACACATCCTAGGGTGGAGACATCTAGAACAACTAGGATTGGTTGTGCTGATTTAAGAGATCTCAATAAATACATCAAAATCAATTGCCACCTCCTTCCTAAGATTCAGATTTGGTGGAGTGCCACCACCTTCCTATCAGATTTGGTGGAGTGAGGTAGTTTACCTCGCTAGACCTCAAATCAGCATACTGTCAGGTAGAATTGGAAAAATCGTATCACCACTTAACTACCTTCATAACCCCAGATGATGCTTTTCAATACATATGCATGTCCTTCAAATAAGCATTTGCTGCCTCCATATTCCAGAAACTTGTGCTTGTTTCACTTGGGGAACAAAAAGGTGACAATATCTTGGTTTTACAGATACAGTACAAACACATAATATTAGGTTGGAACAAGTTCTTAACATCTTGCATGTGGAGGTTATGACACTGCAAATGGAAAAATGGAAACTTATGGCTCCAGAAGTAGAGCATCTTGGGCATGTCATTGCTCAGAATAGCATTCAACCAAAATAAAATATACTCTTTTCCATTGAAAATTTGCAGGTCTCTAACATCAAGGACCAACTGTACTCATATTAGGCCTTTGGGAGTTAAATTCATGCTTTGCTCAACATTTTGCCTGATAATCCTCAGCACTCAGATCTTTGTTAAAGAAAGGAGTAGAATTTGTGTGGGATAACAATCACTGACAGATATTAAACAATCTTGAACAAACAATTGTCAGTGCTCCTCATTGTTCCCATGTTCACATTCTAGATGATATATCCTATTCGTTGATGCAGTAGAGAAGGGATAGGTGCAGTTTTATCACAAAACACCTCCAAAATTGAGACAACAGTATCCTTTGCTTGTAGTTCATCGACTACAGCAGAAAGACAACATTCCATCATTGAAAGGAGGGTTTGACTTATGACTGGGTGGTCGAACATTTGAAAACATATTTGTTGAGTTGCAAGTTTATCATCTGATCTGATCACAAGCCAATTTTGTTTGGACTCAATATTGTTGGTACTGGGAAAGCGTCATCCAGATTGATAGGAATTGTTGTCAAAATGATATGAGTACTAGTCCGAAGTCACACTTATCTTAGGGGGTTGCAATATCATTGCTGATTGTTTATTCAGACTGATGTGTTACAAAAATAGCCCTGAAGATACACTTTCATCAGAAGAATGTGTGGTTTCATCAGTGGATGACATTGTGTACATGTGTGGTAAAAACATATATGAGGATGAGTGGGGGAAGGACATGGTTGGTGACAGCTCTCATAAAGATGTTTTGAAAGTTTGCATTGAGGGCTGGCCAGTTGAAAAAAGGTTTGTCTTCTGAGTTACACTTACCTTGGAAAGTAAAAGACATGATGTCTGTGAACAATAATATTGTCTTCAAGGAGGATTGTGCGATTCCTCCTAAGGGAATTAGAGGGTGTATTGTTGAGTTAGCACATCTAGGGCACATAGGCAAAAGAATAACAACAAAAAAGGGTTAGAGAAGACGGATCCGTATGTCAAACATCCAAAAGTTTTATTTTTTATTTTCAAAGACAAAATCCCAAAGAGGGATTTCTTTTTGAAAATGAAAAACAATGACCCCCCCCTCACCATGGGAGATTTCTGTCATGGTATGGGGGTCATTTTGCAGTTTTCACTGGCCCTTACCGCCAGGTTTTACCAGGCGGGGACAAACAGTGAAAACGTGCCGTGTGTTCACCCACTCTAAATAAGGCGGTCAAACTCATGGTCAAACCTCCGATGGACCTTACTCCGCCAGGCTGTGGGAAGTGTATTTAGGTGGTGGAAATGGAGTGGTTTCCACTGTCTACGTACTGAAGTTCCACCTGACTCTAAGTGTTGCAATGTCCTACCCTTTCTGCCAAAGTTTGAAACAGGCTCTTTATCTTTTTCAATTTTTGAGAGGGAGATCACTAAGCAGGACATTGAATTCTACCTTATTTCTCCAAAGCATATGGAACAGTGAAAATTGGTAGAACCTCCACCAAAATTTACAATGGGCCATGGTGGAGTCTTCAAAGGTTATCTAAAACTATAGTAACTGATGACAATAGTTAAAAATGAGGTTTTTTAGGCCCTAAATCACATGTTCAGAATCAAAATTGTTTGTCTTTTACAACAGGTCTGGGCGACATTGATAAACCTTTGGTTAATGAACAAATAATCTTCAGCTTTTTTGAAGGGAGTAGATATGAGCAATGTGTTCTTTGTGATCCGTGTTCACAGCCATTGTGGTGCTGTTGTCAGTTTTTCTTTAGCAAGCTCTCAGATGCATGTTATTGCCTGAATACTGTATTGTTTACTTTTAGTGCAAACTCATGCTTATTGCCGTGCACTCCCTCTTGGATATAAATTGAAGTCCTTGTCGGTTGACAAGACATATTGCACCCTTGCTCCCCAGGAACAGCGGCTTGTGTCTGTTGTTTGTGACTTTATTAGCAATAAAGCTTAACAGCTGACTTTTGATCACCTAGTCCCTATTTCACACAAAGGCTCTTGAAGGCCAATAGATTTCAAATTTCATTTGAAAAAGTGCTGCTTTGGGCATGTCTAGCTCCATCAATGTTCCATTGTAAATAATGAGTAAGGTGGATTTTAATTTTTAGGCAACATTAACGTAGTAACCAGTCTGGACTCCACACAGCAACAGTTAGCTTCTTTATTCTAGGCCTGGGCTGTGAACTTCACTCCGTTCGCTGAGTTTGCGGAGTTTTCTGCACTCCGCACTCCGCAGAGCTCGCAGAGTGCAAAAAACTCCGCTTCGCGATGTGCAGCAGAGTTTTTTCCCCGCTCGCGATAGCGAATGGTAAGTTCGCGAGCGCCAGCTGCCGCTCGGGTAGAATTTCTACCCGAGCAGCAGGAATACCAGCACAAACTGCAGTTCGCACTGCACTCCGCCACTCGCGGAACTTCGCGGATTTTTTTTGTAACTTCGCGGAGTTCCGCGTAGCAAAACTCCACGAACTATGCCCAGGCCTGCTTTATTAACACATTAGGATAGGTTCAGGAAACATCAGGTCCAGCTGCAGGTTGCAAGAATACATCTACAGAACACCTCAACAGGGGCATTGGACTTCCCTGCTCAGACTCTAGTCTCAGCTGGTGTAACAGTCATACCAACACTCCGAGTGACATAGCAATATTCCATTGAGCATCACACGCCTTTTGGAGCAGGGACACATAGAACACACGGAAAGCAAAACACAACTTTCTCTTGTGGATTGGTCCCTACGTGTTCGGTCTCAGCTGATCACATGACTCCAGCCAATCAGGCCAGTGCCTGTGATGTCACAGAAGGATGTTGAGGCTGCTTTGAGAGAAAAGTAGGAGGGCACTTGGGAATTATTGTTCAGGATGTTCTCATGTGGATGCCATTCTTTAGAAAATATCCCATGGTAGTCTTTTACTTTAAGCTCAATCCGGCATTGCTCTCATAGCATGGGTGAGGTGCCAAAGCATGCCTGAACCAGCAGAGCCAATCCATATCACAGGGAATCTCTACAGCTAGAGTAAACCATGCTATTTTAGAATTTCAGGGTAAATTACCAGAATTCATACAGGCATTTGTGTTACAAAAAGAACCGGTTGCTTATAATTGACTGGCAACAGATAGGGTGGATGGTTGAGGTCATGGAATGTGTCTGAGTGCTCCCTGAAGGGAACAGGGACAACAGTAACACATGCAGTGCCAGACAGAGCCTGGAAACAATCTAAAGCTGTTAGGTTGCAAAATGGGAAAATTGGGTGCTGCCTTTCGATGCATCCTGTCACACTGATGAAGGGTGGATATATACTGAAATTGGACTAGGTTTGGAGAAAATACATTGTAAAGTGCTGAAAAATGGAGATTGCCATCCAGGTCGAGGACAAAGCGGCTCTATCGATAATGCAAACTGTCAGAGCCCCTTTCAGAGGGCCGCGTGGCACGCAGGGCCTACTGGGCCCAACCATGGTGGTTGAGGCATTTAACTCCTGATGTCCCGGAGCCTGACCTACTATGGATCTCGCTCAAGTGGGCCAAGTACCCCTTCTGCATTTGACTCCCAGTGGTAGCTATGGTCAAGCAGTCATGGCTCCCTTGGGGGGGATGTAGATACAGGTCAGTAAACACGACTCATAACTCAAAGTGCAAACAGTACGAACAATTATTCAATGTCTCGCCAAATACTTGCTTTAATAAGAAAAGTAGCATTATATTTCTAACTTTCTTAGAGCTGTCCTAAGATCAAGGAATTCTAGAGGTGACTGATGGATATAAGGACTTTTGCGTTTTTACTGTGACATGTTGTTTTAATTGAATTTGTTACTGTTTTTATTCCTGTTTCTTTTATGGCTGTGATTACTGCCGAACAAAGATTATTATTATTATTATTATTATATTTCTAACTCTGCACATGCAAATAAAAGCGACATTCAAATGCAACAGCACAATCCTCCTTGAGGTCGGGGCACTGCTAGTTGTCAGGCGAATCCCTGTTCCACCCTCCTTCATGTAAAGTGTTTAGGGTTATTCTCCATTCACTGGTGGCTGCACCAGGGAATGCAAACTAGTAGGCTGTACTCAGGAGTTCTCCCTTTTGACCCTTTAGGAACTTAGTCAAAAGTGTCTCTGGTGTTGCAGCACCGTTAGCAGTGAGTTTCCCCAGGGCCCAACTAGCCCAATTCATATCTTACCCGTTCTCACATCACAGAAGAGTTTAGCGATGAAGCGGGCACCTTCAAACCCGCACCCATGAGTCCTGCCCAGTTTGGGGAGGTCGGGCTGCTTGTGGCCCACGCGGAAGCACCTGGCGGCACAGGCTCTCTTTCCTGAGTGGCACTGCATGAGGTCTCCCAGATGTGGGAGCAGCTCCCTGGTAAGTTGACCCTGCTCAACGGGTGGGAAGGATCCCTTTTGCAGTTCCTGACTAGAGTCAGCGAGGGTGCAACGCCGTCCACAGCATCTCTGGCAGTCCTCAGTGGTGAATCGGGGGCAGTTCCCTCGCAGTGCAGGTCCAACACATGGATGGTAGCCTCAATTTCTCCTTTGGGCATCAGCCTGAATCCTCTGGCAATATTGGTACTGGCAGACCCTGCTGGCACACGGGGTTGCCACAGTATACAGGGTTATATGGGTGCAAGCTCTCTCAGCACATGCGCCCGGCCCAGACAGTCATGAGCCAGGCCCTCCTTGAAATGATAACTTTACCTGTGGCCCTCTTGGGCATACAGGGCCACTGCAGCACAGCTGTACGGGAGTAGCAAGGTCCGCACAGCACTCAACACATGACTCAGTGCACGGCGGCCCTGTCCTGGCATAGGGGGTGACCGAAAACAATCTTGCACATGGGCAACGGACCGATCGGTGCACAGCCGAATCCTCAAACTTCGCACAAGAGTCCTCGCCGGTAGGACTCCCCACTGGGCATTGCTCCCTCCAATGCTCTCCTCACAGTGCATGCTGGTCTTGGCAAGCAGGCAGCACACTGGTGCTCCAGGCTCCACAGCAGGCAGTCTTGGTTTCCTTGGGTGATTTCCCCTCACCCAGCAGAGAGACTAGCAGCCCTTGGCCCCCAGTCCTGGTCACAGACAAAAGTCTTGCAGAGCTTCCCCTTCTCACACAGCACGTCTGACTGCTTGGCAGATGACTATTTTTGGGGGAATTCTTCTCCCCTTCTTATGGTCCTTTTCCAGACACCAAATGTGAATTAGGGTCTGGGTCTTTGAAGTTTTATGTCGGGGTTCTGCTTCTTTTGAAGTGAGCAGTTCTCCTTTTCATTTTCCTTCATGAAAGATGTCTGTCACAGCAGGCACGAATCCGAAGCTGATTGTCCACAACATAATTCATGGGAGTGACACGAGTTTACACCTGGATGTCAGTCACTGTGATATGTGCCTCAAAGGGTTAATCGCAGACCCGCAGCCCTACTCTGTATGATTCTCTTACCAGATCCATTATCCCTTCCTGAGATGTGTCCAGGCCTCTTCCTTGTTGATCTATTACTGAATAAAAAGAGCAGTCTTTGCGAATATAAAGGACGTCTCTTCCTTTTCCCTGCAGTCTGTCCCCACTCATCTCACAAGAATGCAGCAATACACAAATCTGTCTGGGAGGATTCCTCTCCTCCTCGTGGTTTTACCAGGCAGGCCTGGGATTCCCAAAATATACCTCCATACAATGTTCCATTGCAGCCACACTCACTCGGTGTCCTTTCATGGCACACTTTCAGTCCAGCACTGTTCCTTCATGCATTTTACCCTTACATGTACCCATGCATCCAGCACACACTCAGTCTGCGCTCACTGTTCAGCACTGAAGCTTTCCTATATTTAACCAGGGTATGCTCTTTACAAACACACACACTGCCAGCACACACACTCACTATGGGTGCGCTGCACAACACTTCACCCTTCATACTGTACTGCATGCATGCACACAAACACTTAGCACATGCTTCATCCACACGTGCAGTGCACAGCACTACATGTCTCATGTAATGTATTCCTATCGGCATACATACACCCAGTGCATGTACTAACCACACATGCACTGCACAGTACTGCTCCATTCTTGTAGTGTACGCTTCCCAGGCACACATGCAACTAATGCAGAGTCACTACTCCTGGGCTGCGCAGCGCTCCACAACCTGCCTGATGTAGGCCAAGGGTCTGTTACACACCCCGTACTGGAACTTTTAAAAAGGTGAGTGAGCCTATAGGCCTTACTCCAGTGACACAGGGTAAAGAGGTCCTGGTCACTACTACTACTGATCACTACACGGTATGCTGCCACCACCGCGCTTGTGCTGCTTAACTCCTGGTGAAGGCAGTAGCCTTCCATCACTCTGAGAGCAGCGCTTTGAGCACCTCTCCCGGTCCAACAAGACTGCAATCCATAAGACAGGCCTATGTCATTGCGCACACGCATGATCCGTATTCGCGTATAACAAAAAATCAGCATTAGGGATTCAGACAATTGTACATTTGGGCACTCCGGGCAGGGGTACACATCTTGCAGAGGACGTTTCTGTCCCGACACAAACACAACGAGAAAGAAGCCACCCAGTGTTCAGAAAAACAGTTACTGAGAGTATATTGTACCAGAATATTATCTGATAACAATATTGTATCCTAAATAATGTTTACCAAAAAATTGCTAAAGTGGAGTTAATAATGGAAAATCTACACACAATGGGACATTAAAATATTTAGGACACAATATATATGTTAGCCAATGTTTTTACTAATGATATTTTGACATACAACTGCTGAGAGTAAGAGTAATCCCCCATGGGTTATAGTTGAAGGTACAATAAAGAAACCTGCACAGCCTTCGCGAATCCTGTAGGAAATGAGGAGTGGAGAAGAGCTTAAAGAGATAAAGTATTCTGATGCTATTTAAACATAGCTCAGTAGATTTGCTACAACTCGCTTAAATTCAGGCAAATAAAAATAGAAGAGAACCCAACACGAATGTGCCGACATTGACTGGGATGTTATCTATCAGAAATGTTAATTGGGAAAGATTCTGCTATTCCTTGGTGTTGCCACTTTGGCAAACTAAAGGCACTATATATAAAAAACGAGTTTATACAAATTTCTGCTGGTCAAAGTAGTAATATGAGAGTGCACACACCAGGCAAGGTAATTACCTGGTATTCAGTTCCACTGGCACTTAGAGTTGCTATCTTATCATATGAGCTCATGTCGCTTATACTCACTTCCGTGAAAAAGTTGAGACCGTCTGCCCAGTTTATCAGCACAGCCTCATTGTTTAGATCTATTGCATAAAAGATGGGCATGAATATGGCTAGAGAATTAAAACAATCACAATTAAATGTACCATTTACCTTGAGTGCTGCCACACCAAGGGATGTAATTAAAATGAAGAATTATCAGCTCATTTGCAAATTATGCAGATACAGTGCAATAGGGCCTGATCTAGAGTATGGTAGGGGTTACTCCTTCTTAAGTGTGACTGATATCCCACCCACCTTATTACAAGAGCCATAAGATATAATGCATTTGTAATAAGGTGGATGAGGCATTGGTCACATTTGTGATGGAGTAACCCTCCACCACACTCTAAATCAGGCACATAGAGCCTGAATATGAGTTTAGGTGTTATTTAACGCACCTGATAAATAACAATACTATGGGTTACGTATTTTATCAGGTGTGATAAATAACACCTATTACAAGTTTGTGGGGCATAACATGCAAATTTTGATTTTTAATGTGTAAATCCGCATGATATGGTACATACCGTAGGCTTCCCCCCATTAAATTTCGGCAGTTTTGACCTTCTGAAATTTAACAAAGGTTGAGTTGTTTAAGGCATCCAGTAACTATCGATGTGTTAAATACCTTCAAACTCATAATTCTGACCCATGTCTAAACATGGGTTTACGCATGGGTCGGAATTAACCAACCCACTCGTAGTCAGGCCTATAGTCTTTAGTCAGGTGTTGGTATGTTAGGAGGTCATTTTATTGTTTTAAATGTTTTTATATATGGTCTTTTTTCTCCTTTGAAATTCGGTATTTGGGGTGACATGAAGTTATACCTTATCAGGCGGTTGCACTAAATGGGTGACTGACATTAATTTTGATTGTTTAGCCCACTTGGGCATGGCATTTTGTTTTGTTCATGAATTATTATCTTAAGCTCAATCATGTCCACTGGGTTTTTATGGGTTTTTATGTCCATAACTGTTAATCCTCTCATCATGTGATTATGTGGCAATTTTGCTGGTTTTGAGGTGATCCAGCGTGGCTAATATAAATTTCTCCTTAGGACACCAATCCAGGTAAAAACACTTATGCAACCTATTGTCAATTAAACCTTATGTCGGTGGGGCCCATGACACCGCATACATACATTCATTCAATCTCTGGATTACGCGCTAAGGAGAATGTGCTGCTGGACGAACGGGATACCTTGTTAAATTTGACAGAAATAATTCATACATTATATGCATTAACCTTTGATCCTGTCGGTTCTAAACATCAAGGTACTCCGCTCTTTGTTAGATGGACCAACTAGTAGAATAAGTTGATGGTGATTAAGACCAGCTCAATCACAATTAAAACCTTTAACATGTATAAATCATAAATGTACTAAAGAACCACAGACTCATTTTAAGTTAGAATATCATTTTATCTAAATTCTTCAATCAAATAAGTGAAATTCTTTATTAAACAAACACATTTAATATATCAATAAACATTTAAGAAAGGTTTTAGGAAAAGTGAAAATTATGCATTACCCTCGGCCATGGGGCGATGACAAGAATGGTTCACCAAAGGAAGATAAACCGCAGATCACAGAATAGAACTCCCAAACTGACTGACTGTCCCGCTAACCTCCTCGGACGCTCCTCCCGGGCAGAATTCCCGCAACGATCTCGTTCCTTCCCCAGTCAAAGTTCAAAGTCCAAAAATAACAGAGTCTTTCGCAGTATCGAGATGGAAAAATGAAAAATACAGAAGCGGCATGGCAGAAAACACCAACAGCAACACCCACATAAGAGCAGACTCTCTTATACCCTATTCTCTGGCTTACTACACATAAAAGTTGCAATCCTTGGGGGCAAGAATCACGCTAATTGGTCCATTGGAGGGGTGGTGATGGTCACCTCATCGCCCTCCTTGTTCAAACTGGTTTGGGGACAATAAAGCACACAATAAGTCTCATGACTCTGGGGTCAAAAGTAGTCCAACTTGTCCATTCATTTTGTAGCGATCTTTGATGGTCACATTTTAGTTCACCCATTGTCACTCGGTTCTTTCCCATCCATTCCCAGGAATACATGCTGAATCTTTTTGGCACATTCTTCATTGTAGGTCGGATTGACCTTGACATCTCTCACTCCGGGCACAGGCCGTATTCACGTGACTTGAATTTCTTTATTGCTTCTGCGCAGAGGCCATCTTAGCCGTCTCACGTGATATCATCCTCTCCAGCAACCATTTTCGAAGCATGGCCTAGCAGGCCCGAACGAACTATCATAAGAACAAACACAACCGAAATTAAAACAAAGAAAATAAGCCTTTCTGTTTACCACCTGCCATTCTAAAGACCCGTGTTAGGTGTTACCTAGCAGAAGTGACATTTAAAGCCATTTTACTTACCATCTGCATTCTTTGCCACAATACAAATCTACTGCGCAACATAAATCATGCAATTTCACTCTAATTAGTACGCAAATCACAATATTAAGGTTAATTAACTTCACATTTGTAAGTAGATTAGATTTTGCACAAAACTGCATATTACCCACGAGTAGTGTTTACTAAAAAGGTGCGTTTGTTGGTTAGTACATGCATTTCAAACGGTTAGTATTATTAATTATTAAGAGGTCATTAATTTCCAAAGGGGTACAAATTATTTTGTTTACCCTGCTCCATCAATTCCCCCCTTTGGTGATTTTTAACATCACCACAAAAACCTATCCCTACAAAAATTTATCAGATAAATGTTTCTTGTCCACTTGCATTTATTAATTTAAACAACTGTGTTCTTTTCATCTTGTCTTTTAGACCTTTTGTACATGTTCTCTTTTAACTCTTCCAATTCTATCTCTCCCATCTCCCGTTCTCTTTCTTTATTTTCTCATTTTCTCTTTTACTCTATTTTGTCTTTTTCTTCTTTTAATACACACATATGCTAATCTCAATAATAGCATTACTATTATTAATACTGTGACTGGTATTAGTATTTTCCCAATAAGAGAACTACCTATTTCTGTGAACCATTTCTTCATTGAGGAAAAACTCTTACCAAGTTTCTCCCAAACACCTTCAACCTCCAGTAGAGCAATTTCTTTTTTTCTTTTTTCTTTTTTTAATTTTATTGATCCACAGTATCAGCATATTACATCATACTTCAAACATTCATATGCTCATAAAAGCCCCCAAATATAAATACCAGTCTTTCGTTTCCTTGAACCTTTTGCGGAATACAAACTAAATTCTAAATTAAATACATTATACATTCTGGCTCGCCAGCTTTCAAAAGAGGGGGCCTCAGGCTGAAGCCAAGAGGCAGCAACACAGAGACGAGCAACTGCCATAGCCATAAACAATAAATAACAAAATTTATACATGGGTTTCCCAAACTCTAAATCCTGACCAATTCCTAATAACATCATAGCAGCAGTAATTTTTATTGACATCCCAGTAATCTCTGACAAAAACTTTTCAATACCCATGATATAACAAAACAGCTTGTCACAAGCATAAAAAACATGTAAGCTATCAGCTTTATCACTCCCACAACGAAAACATTTACCATCCTGTCTCCCCCCCCATTTCATCATCTTTGCGGGAGTATAATATAGATTGAAAGCAGTTTTAAAAAATTGGGTCTTCAAATTTGCAGCTAGAAGGGTTTCCCCAGACATTGTAATAGCTTTCTCTAAAGATAGTTCATGACCTCCCAAAATATTACCCCATTTAGCATTATGTTTCTCCAAATCGTCTGCCCTCGAAGATAAAAGAATTTTATAAAGAGCCCCTATTTTCTCCTGTCGCCTAATGGTTTCAATAAGTGCGTGCGATGCAAACACTAAGTTTTTCCTATCCAAAAAATCCCGAATTTGAAGAAACTTAAAAAATTGCGTCCTGGGTAAATTATATTGTCTTGCAAAATCTAAAAACGTGGGGAAGAGCCCCCCGGCCTCATAAAAATTACCAATTTGTAGAATACCCTTACTTCTCCAACTACTAGCTACATAATCCCAAAAAATAGGTGGGAGAATCTTTGAGGCATTTGTTGGTGTATAATATGTAATCCCCTCAAGAGAAAGTTTTGTCCGAATAACTTTCCACACTTTAAAAACAGCATCAATAACTTTGAAGCGTGTCCTCTTGTAATAGCTGCCGTCAATTTCTTTAAACAAACAATTATTCACCTCTGCCCCAAGCAGCATTTGAAAAATTGAAGGAGCTTCTGCTATTTTACTAGCCTCTTCTCCAGTCAGTAATATCCGCATTTTAGATAAAAAACAAGCATAATAATAAAATGTGAAATCAGGTATCGACCAACCACCCCTTTCTCTAGGAAGAGTCATGAACCGTGTGGCACGTCTAGGTTTACCCGGAGCCCAAAGAAATTTAGCACAGAGGGATTGTAGTTGTTGAAGTTGAACCCGGGTCACCTCTAATGGAATAGATCTAAAAAAATATAAAACCCTGGGGAGTATGTTCATTTTAAGATGTTACCCCTACCCACCAGCGTAAGATGAAGACGCCCCCATCTTTCCAAGGATTCCTTAACCCGAGTCATTATATCCACCCAATTAACTTCCACTAGCTCTTTCATAGATACCCGAATTTTAATCCTTAAGTACGTCACTTCGTTAACAACTCCTAAATCATCGGGCATAATGTTGTTTGTACATAATATTTGCATTTTAGATATATTAAGCTTATAGCCTGATATCTGGCCAAATTCTTGCGCTAAACATTCCACCTCTCCAATAGCAGCGACGGGGTCTGCCGTAGTAATCGCAATATCATCCGCATAAGCAAAGACAGAATACGGAATCTCCGGGACAAAAAACGGTTTAATTAAAGGACTTTTCCCCAGCATCTCAACAAAAGGATTGATATAAAGAGCGAATAATAGGGGGGAACAGGGGCACCCTTGCCGGGTCCCTCTAGTTATTTTAACCGGTTCCGACACTATACCCATTGCATATATCCTAGCGACCGGTGCCTTATATAAAACTTGTAAGGCCTGAATAAACCCATGTCCAAATCCCGCCCGATCCATAATGTTCCACAAATAGTCCCAAGCAACACGATCGAACGCTTTCTCAGCGTCTAACAATATTAACCCCAAATCTCTCCCTCCAGCCTGGGCAATGTCGAATAGTGTCACGACTTTGTTAACATGGGCCACCGTCCCTCGGCCAGGAATGAAGCCATGCTGGTGCAGGGGAACTAACGGAACAATAACCTTAGCCAACCGATTTGCCAATATTTTAGCGTAAATTTTTCCATCACAATTGACCAATGAAATCGGTCGGTAAGATCCCGGCATTTCTGGTGGTTTCCCATTTTTCTTAAAAACCACAATAGTGGCCTCATCCCACGACTTAGGTGCATAGCCATTTTGTGCAGCTCGAATAGTAGCCAACATCTCCATATAAATATCAGGAAAAAAAAAACTATAAACCTCCCCTGGAAGCTTATCCGGGCCAGCAGCTTTTCCAGTCGGCAAATTATTAATAACCATCTCTAACTCCTCCATTGCAATTAAGCTATCTAATACCTCTGCCTCCTCCCGATCTACCTGCATTAAATCCCCAAAGACAGAAAACTTATTTAATGCATCATATGATTTCTGCTGGGTGTATAGATCTGTATAAAACTGATGCAAAATTGCAAGTATGCCTCGAGGGTCATGAATAATTACTCCTGCATTATCTCTAAGACCAGCAATTCTCTGGGAAGCTTCCTTCATCCTTAACCTTAGCGCTAAGCAGCGACCCACCGCTTCACCATATTCATGGGACTCCCTTTTATATATCAAATACCTCCTAGCATTTTCCTTGTTCCAAAGAGTATTAATATTTGCCCGACATCTTGCTGCAATAATTTCCAGATCTGCAATATCTTTACTTTGTGAAATTGTCTGTCAGTTTTTCCTCAGCCAATCTTAATTTAGAATATAGTTCCTGTGATTCTATTTTAGCTATCTTTTGATAATGTAAACCAAAACTCAACACTTCCCCTCTAAAACAGGCTTTAAAAGTATCCCAAAGAACTGCTACGTGAACTGATTGTCTGTTGTGATCAAAAAAATCCTTAATCCATCTCCGCATATGCTCTTTAAAGTTGTTATCAAAAAGTAATTTCCTATCAAATGTAAAAGTTCTTGGGGAATACCCTACAGAGAATGCGGGAATTTCTACAGCTATAGGGGCATGATCAGAAGTAATCCTAGAGAATATATACACCTGCGCCCCGTAAGAAATATAGAAGATATGAAAAAATAATCAAGACGTACCAGTTTCTGATGAGGGAAGGAATAGAACGTGTACCCAGGCACTGATGGATGAAGACTATCCCAAACATCTAATAATCCATGATCTTTTAACAAATTATATAATGCTTTAAATACTCTTGGTTTCCGACCCGCATATCCTTGTGTCCCACCTTGCAATTCTTTCTTAACCAAATTAATATTAAAGTCTCCACACAATACCAAAGGGGCTGGCCACGGTGCAAGTTCGATATTTAATTCTTCCAGAACTAGCGATTCATCAAGGTTAGACCCGTAAATGGTGCATAGTGTAAATTTAATACTCCCCAAGACTACTTCAGAAATTGCCCACCGGCCCAGCTTATCGGATAAATAATGACCGGTAGTCTGAATGGCAGGTTTAGCAAGTATTGCAACCCCCCGTGTCATTGAGGATTGTTGTGAGGCAACTACGAGTACAAAGCCTAAGTCTGCCAACATTTTACGATTCCCCCATGAAATATGCGTCTCTTGAATACATAATAAGTCAGGTTGGATCAAGCGTAATTCGGCAGCAACCCTCTTTCTCTTATTATAATTATTGAGGCCACAAACATTGAAAGAACATATTTTAACCCCCCTGCTAGCCATTAGAGAAAATGAACAAAAAAAGAAAATATAAACTAATCCTTACTGCAGTTTTAGACAGTGCCCCACCTCTTCTATTTTCAAATGTTTTTCCGAAACTGATACTGTGGAATTTTTTGTTAATTTTACCCCTCTCACCCCCCCGGGTGCCCTCCCAGCCAAAAACTCTCCCCACCCAGCCCCCAACCTCCCCCAACCCCCCTCAACAAGGCTTTCGGACCCAAGGTCCTTAAGATGACAGGCTTCCAGTCACCCGATGCCGTTGCCCACAAACCCCATCTCAGGCACGTAGAGAGGACAGATACTCTTCCCTCTCATGCCTGGGAGGGGGACATATCCACATAGAACTGGCAAGAAAAAAGAAAGGTAGAGAAAAGAGCCAGACATAAGAGGTGGGATATATACTCCCAAAAAGAAAAACTCTACCCCAACCTTCCAACAAGCATAGATAAAACAAAACGGATATATTACCAATACAATATCATTATCATCCAGTTAAATGATATTGGCCCACCCCACCAGCTATACCGCTACTCTAAAATCCTACAAGGATTTTAAAAACTCTTTTGCAGAGACCTCTGTAGAAAAAAAACGGGTGCGGTCCTGAAAAATCACTTTAAGTTTAGCTGGATTCAGTAAGAATACTTGTGCCCCTTTAGCTTGAAACAATGGAATAAGCTGGCGTAGCTGCCAACGATTCTCTACTGTGAAATGGCAAAAATCTGGCCTTACAAAAAACTCAAAATCCTTCCCTGCTCTTTTTTTATCTGGGCGAGCTAACTGAAAAACATCTTCCCTAGCTAGAAAACTATTAAAGGAAATCAGAAAAGCTCTGGGCCTATCCGATGTTTGACCAGGTTTCGTACGGATATTAAATGGGAAGCGATGTGCTCGTTCAATCTCTCTGTTCCAATCCCATCTAGTAAGTTCTGGAAAAGCATCTGTGAATAAATCAACAATAAATTTACGGGGATCCTGCCCTTCCCGCCCCTCCGGAATCTGTAACACTCTGAGATTTGTTCTGCGTGCACGGTTCTCTAAATCAGCCAGCTTCCACTGTGTATCCTCTTTCATACCGCACAAGGATTCCGTCAAAGCCTTTTGAGCCACCAGCTCATCCTCCAAATTTGAGATACGTGCCTCCGCTTCAATAAATCTAGACGTAAAGTCCAAACAAAACTTCGCGACACGTCGCACTGAGTTTTGAAGTTTACGGCAAAGATTCTGTACTCTCTGACTTTCCAGTCTTGTTTCCTCCCGATGAGACATTATTGATTGATAAATTAAAGTCAAAGATATATCCTCCGAAGGTTGAGCTGAATCTGACTGTAAACCACAAAGCTGATCTTTTTCCACCTTGCTATTAACAGTGTTATGGTCCAATCTCTTACGAACAGTATGAGGGCTAGCTTCCGGGAGCTCACCAGAATCTTCCAAATACAAACTGCTATGGTCGCTGCTACCGACCCCATTCACCTGTGTTGAAAAGATAGCTGCAAAGTCCTCACAAGATGAAGTAGACTGGTCAGATAATGAAAAAAAATCACCGGATTCAGCATCTTGTGTAGGAGCTTGGGCATCACCTCTTTCATCCAAATTTCCCCCGACATCCAAACCCCCTGCGGAGCTTGCAGTACTAGGCTTCAAGCTGACATTGGCATCAGGAATGGTACCCAAGACCATATCCACGGTCTGAGCCATCCCTGAAGTACTAGGTATAGTTAGGGAGCCCAAGTCATCTATCAGAGCGTGTTGAGCCTGGCTCCTCTGATTCTCATGTATACCATCACCGTTGGGAGCATTTAATGAAGCAGTAAGTAAAGGTAAAGAAACTCAATCTTTCCCACAGATTGTATCTTCATTGGAATCCCCATTTCCCAAACCATCTTGCGCACTAACTCCGTCCACTCCCTCCATTTGTATAGGACCGAGATTCTTAGCCTTTTTTTTGTCTCTACCGGCTGTAAAAAGTCCCGGGATAGTTTTTTTCGATAAATTATCAGCTTTAACCCCAGTAACATTTGTGTCCGCTTTTGTGTTTTTAGCAGCATTACCTGGCGTCTTTGTTCCACCATCAGCGTTTCCATCGACATGTGCATCATCCAACAGGCGCAGTCTCCCCCGCGCACCTTTAGGAGGCATTGTCAGGGAGCCAGGATACTCCCCTCCTGAGCCTCCGTATCGCTCCCAGCGGAAGCCTGCAGCCCAAGACTGAAGTCCGTACAGTGTAACCGGCCAGCGGCTCCGACTGAAACTACAAAACCTTGCCGCAGGCGCCGCAGAAACAATCAACATCCCCTAGCACAGGTGGGCTCCTATTCAGCGATTTTCCACTTTTCTTTTCCGATTCCGTACAGTCTACATCAGCCAGAAATGTTCCTCCGCACCATTATTCCATCTCCGGCGCTTTTCCCCAAGTTTACGCTTTGCGAGCTCCAGCATCGGCGAGCGGTCAGCCTACACGTCCGCACTCGTGGACGCCATCTTGCCTCCCCAAAAACAGTAGAGCAATTTCTTTATGCAAATCAGTAATGTTCTTTATATACTTCCGTATATTCTCACTTTTGTCTGGAATGTAAGTGCAACGATGTTGTACCTTCAGCATTCCACAGACTCCACCCTCTTTTGCCAAAAGAATGTCAAGGGCAAGTCGATTTTGCATTACCATAGCTCTTATGGCAACCATTTCGGTATTTACCATCAAGAACCCTCCAGCAGTATTCATTGATAAACGATCTACTACTGTAGACAATTTCCAAATCTTGTATGCATTCAAAGAGATACCCACTGCTGGTATCAATGCTCCAAAAATATCACCTATTATTTCTGAGAAGCTTTCCCTCCTCCTACGGGTTAATGGTTTACCTATCTCGTGAATTCCTTTCGTTCCTCTTTCCACATGAAAAATCTTTGGAAAGACCAGGCCTAGATAACATGTTCCATACCAATGGTCCGGCAACCTATAATAAGGTCTATTTCCGCAAATATAATAGATCCCTGGAAATACTGGATCTTTTCCTCCTTTAAATCCCCATCCCCCTAAAAATTTTTATGTATCTCGGCACTCACTAGAACCCACGAAATAGTTATCATACATAGTGTTATCTCTACTAATACACAATTTTCCCTGTTGGGGCCAATCTAGAACCATAGCTGCGTTTGTTTCACCTTTGTCGTAACTTCTCTCTTCAAACGCCCAAGGTGGGGTTTTTGTCTTTTCTCCTGCTACCTTTCTTTGAAACTTAACTGTTCTGTCCTCTACCATGTCTAAGAAAATCTTTTATTCTTTCCTTAACTCACAAGTAAGATTATGTCTAAATGTATATTCTAATGTTAATTCTTTTGTTTCTAAGAAAAACTCTCCAAAAACCTTTGCAAATTTTACCTTATTTAATTCAGGGATTACGGGAATTTTAGCAAAAACAGCATCTATGTCAGTGTAGTAATACTCTAATTTACCTGTTTTATAAAATAAGCTAGCTAAAACGCTACAAGTTATTCCATACGTCTAGGGAAGGTGATGATATGTCACACCTTCTGTTACAGACGCGGGTAACTGCATACAGACATAACAATCTCTCACATCCATTGTCTCCACATATTCGTATAAATGTTTCGTGAAGACATTCTTGGAGAAATCAGTTATTGACTAATCCCTATGAAAATCAGTACTATCCACTAATGTTGAAGTGTTCTTTATGTTAGCTTTCTTGTCACTATTCGTGTCATTCACTATTACAGATGTATTTTCTACAACTAACCTAAGTGGAATTATTATTGCTAAAATAAACCAGATAAGCATTAGCAAACCTGCACAATAAAAACACATCCTACACCATCTACGTAAAAACTCACATCTAGATCTTCTATTCTCAGTGTCTACCATGTTGTAATACTATCTAGCTATATATATATATATGTACAGAAAATGTGTTTCCACACCTCAGAATGACTTTTCAGCCGCTCTACCCTTTAATCAGTCTCTTTTGGTGCTTTTTTCAGTTCTTTTCAGAACTTTTTCTTGTCTTTTTCAGTTTTAGGTGTCCAGTCCGGTTTTCTTTCTTTGTCTTTCAAGTTTGGTGCAATTCACGCTCACCCACTTGTTCACAGTCTTTGTCTGGGATTTCGTGACTGCTATCCACTTCTTTAATGTCGGTCAGTGCTATGTATAGCCATTCAGGTGACTTATATTTCAAGTTAGGTCTCTTCACTCTTTTTGGTCTCTGCAACTGTCTTTCACTTGGTTTTCTTTGTCCTTTCTGACTTGTTATTTCATTTACTTGTTCCGCATTATCTTTGTTCAAATTTATTATTTTATATCTCAGTCTTTTAATTTCGTTGGGCCAATTGTCTCCTTTTCTTGGCCTTTTCAGTTCACTTTCTTTTTCTTCTCGTTCTGCTCTCCAAGTTCTCTTTCTTGGTCCTATTCTTTGCTTTCTTTCTTCTTCACTTTCTTCAGATTCTGTCTCAGACCTCACTTCACTTCCTCTAACTTTGAACTTTATGATCTCAGTTTCTTTGTCTGAATCCGAATCTTCTTGTGATTCTTCTGTTTGAAAATTCGATTCTAACTCTCCTCGTTTTTCTTCCGCACTTTCCCCAATCTCTCTATCTGAATCTAAATTTCCCTGTGTTTCTTCTGCTTGTAGTTCTGACCCTACTACTCCTCGTTTTTCTTCCGCACTTTCCCCAATCTCTCTATCTGAATCTAAATTTTCTTCAGTTACCTCAACGATCTCTGGAGGAATTTTCCCAAAACTTGTACTTGGCTGTTCACTGTCGCTGTTTCTTGGTTCGGTTTCTCCGGTTTCAATATCAGTTCTTTTGTTTCCTGATTTTTCTTTTTGTCTTTCACCAGATTCAGGTTGGTCTGTTTCAGATGCCGAACTGGTATCCGATATTTCCAGATGTCGACTTACAGGTCGAGCTTAAAGATCTGGAACTCTGATCGTTTCAGTTTCTTCTTCAGTTGTCAAACTGGTACTTGTTTCTTCCAGATGTCGACTTACAGGTCGAGCTTCAATATCTGGAACTCTGATCGTTTCAGCTTCTGCTTCAGATGCTGAGCTGGTATCTGATATTTCCAGATGTCGACTTACAGGTCGAGCTTCAGGATCTGGAACTCTGATGGTATCACTGGCATGAACCCAATTTTTCACACCTGCACACTTTACAGCAGTTGTTGTCACCCGGATCACTCGACGTGGCTTATCCCAGCGAGGAACCAAGCAGTTTCTTCTTCTGTGGACTTTAATGTGGACCCAGTCTCCTGGACTCAAATCATGAGCTGGTTTTCTTTCAAGAGTGGTCGCATCCGGTCCAACCTGATGAAACACAATGCACCACATCAGCCAATCCTTTGCAATAGTCCAATACGAGATCATCAGTTATAGTCAGCAGTTTGTTGACAGGTACGTGTGCTTGTCTCATTGCTCGTCCCATGATTATTTCATGAGGACTCAGACCTGTTTTTCTGTCAGGTATGCTTCTGATGCTCATCAACACCAATGGCAGGGCATCGGGCCATTTGAGTCCTGTGGCTTGACACATTTTCCCTAACCTATTCTTTATTGTCCCATTTACTTGCTCTACCACTCCAGAAGCCTCTGGTCTGTAAGCACAGTGCAGCTTTTGTTGAATGTCAAGTGCTTCACATATCAGTTGTATTATTTCATTCTGGAAATGTGTTCCTCTATCTGTTTCGATCGTTACTGGAAAGCCATATCTAGGAATGAATTCTCTCAGCAGGAGCTTAGCCACAGTAACTCCATCATTCCTTCTGGTCGGATATGCTCCCACCCAACGAGAAAACAAACAGATGACCACCAGGACATACCTCAATCTATTGCTTGGGGGCATTTCAATAATATCTAGTTGCATTCTGGTAAAAGGACCTCCTTCGCGTCCTATTGTTCCCAAACTCACTACTGTCTTCCTTCCAGGATTTATTTGTTGGCATGTAAGACATCTTTGACAAAGGCTTTCAGCTATAGCCCTAAATTTTGGGTTGTACCAGGTCTGTCTGAAAAGTCTGATCATGGCATCCCTACCAATGTGTGCCTGCCCATGGTACATCCGTGCCATATTAGAGATCATGCTATCAGGCATAACTGGTCTTTCATCTCTATAAACCCAGACTTCATCTTCCTCTCTTTGTCTGCAACCTGCTTTTATCCAACCATCTTTCTCCTCATCATCTGCTTCTTCCTGCAATTGTTTTACCTCATCCCAGGTTTCAACTGTGTTAGTAAACAGCAAGGGACATGAAACATTCTCTTTTCCCTTCTCCGATTCATTGAGGCCATGTTTCTGGCACAATATTGAGCTAATTCGTCAGCGAATTTGTTACCCACTGCAATATAATCGGTTCCGTTTTTGTGTGCAGCGCATTTTACCACTGCAATCTGTTTAGGTAGCTGTATCGCCTCAAGCAATTTCTTCACAAACTCACCATTCCTAATAGGAGATCCTGCAGAAGTCAGGAATCCCCTCTGGGACCAGATCTGTCCAAAATCGTGGACCACTCCGAAGCCATACTGGCTATCCGTGATCACCGTAATTCGGAAGTTCTTTCCCAGTTTGCACGCTCGAATCAGAGCAATCAGTTCAGCAACTTGGGCTGAACGTATTCCTCTCAAACAGGATGCTTCCATTATGGTTGCCACCATACATACAGCATACGCAGCACTTAAAACTCCTTCACTTGTTCTCAGGCATGATCCGTCCACAAACATCACATAATCTGATTCTTTTAAGGGTTCATCTCTGATATCAGGGCGAGGCTTTGTGCAAAATTCAAGCACATCCAAACACTTATGATCAACATCATCTTTGACTTCTACATTTACTTCATCTGGCAATGAAGTTGAAGGATTCACACTCGTGCATCTTACAATGGTTACATTGTCTGCACCCAAAATCACTTTTTCATACCTAGTCAGCCGACTATGTGTCATGAATTGGGTTTTTGTTCGGGTCAGAAGGATTTCAACGGAGTGTGGGACATATACTCTCAAAGGATATCCCATCACAATGCTTTCACTCTGTTCCAGACTCACACAAGTAGCAGCTACTGCTTTCAGACATCCAGGCAACGCCTTTGCTACCGGGTCTAAAACAGCTAAAAAATAGGCGATTGGTCTTTTCATTTTTCCATGCCTTTGCACTAATACTGAAAGTGCACATCCGTCTCTTTCGCTACAATACAGCTCAAATTCTTTTTCATAATCAGGCATTCCCAATGCTGGTGCCTCACACAAACTTGTTTTCAGTTCCTTGAAAGCCTTCATTTCCTCCTCATCCAATTCAATCGGATCTTTGACATCCCTCTTTGTCAATCGCTGTAAAGGTTTTGCAATTAATGAAAATCCACTTATCCACTGTCGACAATAACCAACCATTCCAAGGAACATTCTCACCTCTCTCTGCGTCATTGGGGCTCTCATTCCTTGGATAATCCTTATTCTTTCTGTCGTCACCTTTCGCATCCCTTTCTCAATCTTATGACCTAGGTACTGTACCTCCTGTTGACAAAATTGCAGTTTTGATGGAGACACCTTATGTCCTCCTTCTGCCAAATGATTCAATAAAGCAATTGTGTCCGTAACACATGCTTCTCTGGTCTTTGATGCCACTAATAGGTCATCAATATACTGGACCATCACAGATTTTTCAGGCATTTTTAAATCTTCTAATGATTTCTTCAGAATCTGATTAAAGATTGAAGGACTTTCAGTATACCCTTGAGGAATTCGGCACCATGCCAAAATACGCTCTCCGAACCGGAACGCAAATAATGGCTGGCTGTCAGGGTGCAATGGAATAGAAAAGAATGCATGGCACAAATCAATAACTGTGTACCATTCTGCATCATGTGGAATCTGATACAGTATTACAGCGGGGTTTGGCACAATTGGGCAACAAGGAATAACAATCTTATTTACCTTTCTCAAGTCTTGCACTATCCTATATGTTCCATTCAGCTTTTTCAATCCCATTATAGGTGAATTACATGGGCTACTCATTATTTCTCTAAGAATTCCTTGTTCAATCATCTTATTAACTACAGGTGTTATTCCTTCAATGATTTCTGGCGTTAATTTGTACTGCGGGGTATTTGGGTAATTTGTTCCTTCCCTTACAGTAATTTTTACAGGATCAATTCCTCTCATTAGTCCAATATCTTCGCCTGTGAAATCCCATACATCAGACCTGACTATTCCTTTCAATTCAATAGGGATTTTCTCTGCATCAAACACAGGAAACATGTCATTCACTCCTGGTTCTAGTTCTGCCATTGTCATTTTATACAGGACATCCTCATCTGGTGTCTGGAAAGCAATACCATCTGGGGTACAGTAGATGGTACAATTCATTTTGCAAAGTAGATCGCGTCCTAATAAATTTACAGGACTGCAATCACAAACCACAAAGCGATGCATCTCTTTGAATGGTCCAACTTTTACCTCTACTGGTTTTGTAAGAGGGGTTTTAATCTGCCTGTTTGAAACACCTACAACTTGGATATATTCTCCTGAGAGAGGAAGGTTTGGAATTTCCACTGATCTAACAGTAGAACGGGTAGCTCCAGTGTCCACAAGGAATGTAACATTTACACCATTCACTTTTCCATCCACAAATGGACCTGACTGATCTACCTCTAGAGTTGCGCCAAGCACGCACTCTTCTTCCTCTCCTAGGCACCGTCATAAGCTTTCATCCGATTCATCTCCATCCTGCCGTAACCAATACTGCGAAACTGCAGCTGCGCGCGGCAATTTTGTTACCTGCTCTCCTCCGTAGAATCCTGCCTCTGTACTGTATCTCTGAGGATTTACACTCTTTGGAAGAGGTGGTTGCGGCACCTGACACTGTTGAGTAACTACCTGCGGTTGTTGCAGCTGTTGGTAACTCACCTCATTCTGCACCTGTGGATTTAATGGTTGATTTTCTGTATTAGCTTTTGGAGGAAATTTACACTCGTTTCTCCAGTGTCCTAATTTTCCGCAATTATGACATGGCCATTTCTTTTTAGCCTCTTCTATACTCATTTGACCTTTTCCCTTACCAATATTCGGTTTGGATTTAGTCTGCCCTGCATCACTAGACTGATTATTCATCTGAGCTTCTTGCTTTTCTGCAACCTTTACTTGTGCCCACATTGCCTTTTCCTTGAGCTTACACTGTCTACACTCAATATCGTCACTACAATATTTTGCATACCTTAATACTTCATCTACTGTGCTATTCTGCCAACACAACATCTGCTGCTTAATCATTTCACTTATCTCAGGTTTCAAGCCATATACAAATCTATACACAAAATGACTCATGTCTTTTTCACTCAAGTTCTCGTAACCACTATACTGTTTAAAGACCAAAAGCAGTCTCTCATAATAAGCATGTACAGATTCCTTACTCTCCTGAGTTGTTCTATCAATCTTTACCCAGTCCGTTTCTTTGGTGGGATTTTATTTTTCAGAAACGTGATTGCCTGTTCATATTTTCTCATTACTTCTGAACCTGGGGCTCCTGTTTTTGCATCTCTAGGATATTCTTCCTTCGGCCAGTCAATTGTAATCTTACATTCTGTCCATAAATCTGCTGGTACAACAATTTCAAACAATCCATCTAAATCTTCCCACAACACTTTTGAAACTTTTACAAACCTTTCTACCTGTCTATACCATTCTACGGGTTTCTCTCTCAATCTTGGAAAGTCATTTGTAAAGGACAATATATCTTGTCTGGACCATGGGACATGTACATAGCTTCCTCCTGGAGATTCCCTCATTGGACACTCCATTACTATCGGTTCTTTCTCCTTCACCGGAAAGGCCAATGAAGCTTTATCAGTCGTTCCCTCCTTCCTTCTTATCCACCTGCTTCTCCACCTGTCTACATCTCCCCATTTTCTCAATAACACAATCAGTTCCTTTATCTGTGTTAACCGTCCTGAAGTGTTCAGATTTTCTATATCCTTTTCACTAAAATCTACCCTGTACGGTTTCTGCAATCCTCTGATTTTTCCAAACTCTACTCCTAGTTCGTTCGCTGTTTCTTCCAATTTTTCATGCAAGTTCCTAGCTCTCCAAGTAACACTTTTACACATAAATATTAACTCGTCATCTTGGTAGGACTTCAACCGATCTGTACCAATAGTCCCTAGAATCAATTCCTCCATATCTATTTTTAATCTGATCACATCCAAAGGTTGTGGTTCAGCATCTTTCTTCTGTAAGTTCCTCACCCACTCATTTAATTCTTCTGCAGTCGGACCCACAGGGGTTTTATTTACTTCTGCCCAATTTGCACTTCTCTCTGGGGTCTCAGTTGCTGACTCAGTTCCCATAGGAATCCTATTTATCTGACTCTCATTACTTGTCAAATTTGTAGGTGGAATCGACCTACATGAACCAACAGAATCTCTTGCCTCTCTATTTTCTGGAATTATCCCTTCTCTCACTTTTTGCATACTAGAGTTCAGTGGAATTGTCAAGGAATGCTCATCTATTCTTTGATTTTCAAATACCGGAATTACTGGCCCTATCGTCACTGGCACAGTCACAGCTTCCATATTCTTTGTTAGTTCTCTTATCTTTTCAGTCAACTCTCTTGTGGTTCTGGCTAATTCAGTTGTATTACCATTATCATGCTTCACATTCTGTGGTGTTTCTAATTTATCAAATGACCTATTTATTTCAGAATTTCGTTCAGGGCTTTGATTTCTTACAGTTTCCATTGGCGGTGCATTTGGAGTCACCACAGCATAATTCTGTTGATATGGAGGGGTCTTTTATTTAAAATGTCCTCCAGCAACTCATCCTCTGTGTCGCTAACTCCATACCCATACCTCTCAGTTACTGCATGTTTCTTTTTCTCCGTACACTTTCTCCCTGTAATCTCTTCAACTGTTCTGACAGGAAACAGACCATCCGTCATGTTAGCATACCGCCATCGTCTCATCCTGTCTTCATGATTCAATCCCCATACTCTTCCATGGACTAAACTATAATTCTTTGCACCTCTGTGTCTTTCCCTTTCATACATCTCATCTTCCCATTCACCTAAAGCTTCGAACTGTGTTGGTCTAGGTCTCGGTTCAAGTTTCATCATCTTTTCTCTCAAATTTCGAAGTACTGCTGTGCTAAACGAACCATTTTCTGGAAATGCCAATACTCCATCGCCTTGGGTATATTTCGCCCAATTTTCCAACCAAATACAGGTATGATAGCCATATTTCAACATCATATGAGATGCTGGCGTTTTCGGCGGAGGAAGTACTTCTCCTTCCCTAGTCACTACCTTTTTGTCTTTCTTGAAAAAAGTTTTTAATCTTCGCAAACCATGACGGTTTCTCTCTACCATACTCATAATAAGCCATATTTCACTGTTCTTTTCTCGAAACCAAAAATACACAAAACTCTTCACCACTCTGTTCTTTCTATTGCTCGGCTATTCGGACCTATCCCACCGCGCCTCACACCAACGCACCAATCCGAAAGCTCTACGTCACTCTCACACTAACCAATACCAGCGCGTCTTTACACTAACGCACCAATCAAGAAGCTTTTCGCTCTTCCACAACTGGCCAATACCAGCGCGGTCTTTGTTGACGTCAGTTCTACTCCTGTCTTTACTGACCCCTCCTTTACAAAAATTATCGGCAGTTTTCTTACCTTCTCTTCTCGTCAAAATTTATTAGTTACAACGTAAAACACATTACCATTGTCTGTTTCGCTAAATAAAAGAAATAGTTTGGTCTAACTTACAAGAATACTGTTTCGTTCGATAAGTGTAGCACTTCTCTCTACCTTACTCTTCTCTCAAGCAAGGGGTGAACCCGTTTCTCTGGGGATAAAACACATGTGGAGACTACACTGCTCCTGAGAATTAAGGCCAGAGTTTCACAAGAAAACCTGTTGCTATTTCACTCAAACGCATTTTCATACATGAAATGTCCCTAACATAACACAATCCTGTGTTATCACCAATTTGAAAATCAGACAATGCACAATTCCGTGTGACTTCTCTTGCCACACGTGTCCACTTCCTACTTTCCGGAAGCTTCAAAATTTCGACTTACACATAACATAATACAACTCGACATAAAGTGTTAGACATGAAAAATCAATAAATCAGTAATCAATAATCACCAAACTAATCTATAGAAACCATAACTCTGCTACCAAGAAATCTGATCCAGCGCGGCTAATATAAATTTCTCCTTAGGACACCAATCCAGGTAAAAACACTTATGCAACCTTTTGTCAATTAAACCTTAAGTCGGTGGGGCCCATGACACCGCATACATACATTCATTCAATCTCTGGATTACACGCTAAGGAGAATGTGCTGCTGGACGAACGGGATACCTTGTTAAATTTGACAGAATAATAATTCATACATTATATGCATTAACCTTTGATCCTGTCGGTTCTAAACATCAAGGTACTCCGCTCTTTGGTCGACGGACCAACTAGTAAAATAAGTTGATGGTGATTATGACCAGCTCAATCACAATTAAAACCTTTAACATTTATAAATCATAAATGTACTAAAGAACCACAGACTCATTTTAAGTTAGAATATAATTTTATCTAAATTCTTCAATCAAATAAGTGAAATTCTTTATTAAACAAACACATTTTAATATATCAATAAACATTTAAGAAAGGTTTTAGGAAAAGTGAAAATTATGCATTACCCTCGGCCATGGGGCGATGACAAGAATGGTTCACCAAAGGAAGATAAACCGCAGATCACAGAATAGAACTCCCAAACTGACTGACTGTCCCGCTAACCTCCTCGGACGCACCTCCCGGGCAGAATTCCAGCAACGATCTAGTTCCTTCCCCAGTCAAAGTTCAAAGTCCAAAAATGACAGAGTCTTTCGCAGTATCGAGATGGAAAAATGAAAAATACAGAAGTGGCATGGCAGAAAACACCAACAGCAACACCCACATAAGAGCAGACTCTCTTATACCCTATTCTCTGGCTTACTACACATGAAAGTTGCAGTCCTTAGGGGCAAGAATCACGCTAATTGGTCCATTGGAGGGGTGGTGATGGTCACCTCATCGCCCTCCTTGTTCAAACTGGTTTGGGGACAATAAAGCACACAATAAGTCTCATGACTCTGGGGTCAAAAGTAGTCCAACTTGTCCATTCATTTTGTAGCGATCTTTGATGGTCACATTTTAGTTCACCCATTGTCACTCGGTTCTTTCCCATCCATTCCCAGGAATACATGCTGAATCTTTTTGGCACATTCTTCATTGTAGGTCGGATTGACCTTGACATCTCTCACTCCGGGCACAGGCCGTATTCACGTGACTTGAATTTCTTTATTGCTTCTGCGCAGAGGCCATCTTAGCCGTCTCACGTGATATCATCCTCTCCAGCAACCATTTTCGAAGCATGGCCTAGCAGGCCCGAACGAACTATCATAAGAACAAACACAACCGAAATTAAAACAAAGAAAATAAGCCTTTCTGTTTACCACCCGCCATTCTAAATCAATCAATCAATCATGTCACTTATAAAGCGCACTACATACCCGCGAGGGTCTCAAGGCGCTGGGGGAAGAGGGGGGTGGTGCTGCTACTGATCGAAGAGCCAGGTCTTGAGGAGTCTTCTGAAGGCCAGTAGGTCTTGGGTCTGTCGGAGGTTGGTGGGGAGGGTGTTCCAGGTCTTGGCGGCGAGGTGGGAGAAGGATCTGCCGCCGGCGGTCGTTTTCCGGATGCGGGGGACTGTGGCGAGGGCGAGGCTGGTCGAGCGGAGCTGGCGATTGGGGGTGTAGAAGCGTGTTAGGTGTTACCTAACAGAAGTGACATTTAAAGCCATTTTACTTACCATCTGCATTCTTTGCCACAATACAAATCTACTACACAACAAAAATCATGCAATTTCACTCTAATTAGTACGCAAATCACAATATTAAGGTTAATTAACTTCACATTTGTAAGTAGATTAGATTTTGCACAAAACTGCATATTACCCACGTGCAGTGTTTACTGCATTTCAAACGGTTAGTATTATTAATTATTAAGAGGTCATTAATTTCCAAAGGGGTACAAATTATTTCGTTTACCCTGCTCTATCAGAGGCTAAATAATAAGCTGATCTGCCGGATGCAAGAAAGTTTCTGTCATTCACAGAACACTCTGTTTTGACTGTTCATACTAAACGTTTTTAAGAACACACCACTATTCATGTTATTACACTGTCAGCAAGGGAGTCTGAGACCGAAACGTGTTGACACTGTATGCCTGCTGTCTAAATAAACATAGCAACGGTAACTAAGAGTGGCTTGTTATGTTAACAACAAATGTTATGTTAACAAATTTTGTATAGCGCACTATACCCGGAGGTGTCAAAGGGCTTTGGGAGGCAGGACATAGCAGTCTGGCAGCCTGCAGTTGTTCGGAAGATGTCTAGGGGGTCTGAGAAGAGAAAAGCCACATTTTCAGATGTTTTTTAGAAACAGCAAAAGAGTCAAGGCCAGAGATGTGAGCGGGTAAGGTGCTCCATAGTTTGGCAGCCGCCACCGAAATGGAGCAACCGTCCCATCTGACCTTCCGAAATCTGTGAATTAATGTCTTACTGTGGAAGGAAGTTCTGAGAAGCCTGCTAGGAGTGTACCAGTGAAAGAGTGAGTTAAGTCGATTGGGGCCTTTCTAATGCAGGGCTAAGAAAGCCATACAGAGAGCTTTAAAAGTGATCCTTTTTTTGATGGTGAGCCAGTGAAGGGAACAAATGCCGTCCCTACCCGAGAGGCATCTAAGAATGTTAAGGACCAGACGGTGGAACATATTGAGGCAAGAGGCTTTAATGTTCAGTACTAAAGAATTACAATAATCCAATCTCGAGGCGACCAGAGCCATGATGACGGCTTGGCGCAGTTCCAGGGGAATGTAAGGGAAAATCTTCCTCAAGGTCCTGATGATGAGGAAGCAGGTGCTGGTGGTGCAGCTGACCTGCGCGTCAAAGCTCACGGTGTTGTCAAAGATGATACCAAGGTTTTTGGCTGACATGACCGAAGTGGGAAGGGGTCCACAGTCCTCCAGTCACAAGATGTTGGACCAGAGGGATTCCTGCGTGCCAAACACCAGAACCTCATTTTTTTCAGCATTCAGCATTCAATTTTAGGGCAGTGTCTTTCATTCACTGATCATGCAGTGATTGAACTTCTCTGCCACCGATGTAGGGTCGTTTGAGATGGACACGATGATCTCAGCATACGATAGCAAATGGAACCCAAAGGAGCGCACCACTTCTACCATCGGAGCAACAAATATATTAAAAAGGATCAGGCTAAGGGACAAGCCCTGTGGCACCACACAGAGGAGACTAAAGGCTTCCGCCATTAAAGCCCAGAAGCTGACAATTTGTATTCTAGTGGTTAAGAAAGAGTGGAGAAGCTTCAGGGCAGTACCACGGACACCGACTTGCTGTAAGCGTTAGACCATCCGTACGGCAAGACGGTGTCAAATGTTGCAGACAAATCGAGCATTATCAGAATGGTCGCCCACCCCCCCACCCCCCAATCAACCTGGCGCCGAATACTATTTGCAGCCACAGTGAGAGCAGATTCTGTCCTGTGGCCACTCCTGAACTCATTTTGCAAAGGATCGAGGACATCATGGGTCTCAATGTATTAAACTAAATTTTGGTTAATTAATTTTTCCAGTATCTTAGCACGAGCTGGTAGCAGGGATACAGGGCAGAAGTATGTAAATTTCTGTAAAGGCAGATTAAAGTAAAAAGGCAAAAGGGTACAGCTCTGCAGGAAACTACCTCGATGGGTCTCATAACGAGGATTAAACTCCTAAAAGTATTTTTAGACAGAAATGGATTTGCAGATTCCTCGGCTGTTGCAGATTTTGTGCTCCAAAGTAATCTTTTTAATCACTCACATATAATGATAAACGTAAAAGCACAAATTATGATTTTTCAACAGTGGAACACACATACATTTCGCTATCCTAGTAACTGGGGCATGGCCTGTTTCTGGCATTTGTCACGCCAAAGGGATTGTGGGACTGTGTAGCTGAGCGAGGCTGCCGCATCTGAGTCCCTGGCCTGTGAAGTCACGAGGCACAAGCATGCGCACGCGTACACGCACCTCTGAACACGCACACGCAGCTCATGTTTACATGCATACGTTCTTTTTAGGTCTCGCCTGGCGTTAGCAGCGCGCATGCGAGGGCTTCTTGTAATCGATACAGTTTTGGAAGTGGAGTGTAGGCTCCTCCCCCTGTTTCCATTCGCTAGCGTCATCGTGCATGCTAAACCCTGGCTTCCCATTGTTTGTGAGGCTTTTTAGTCCCTCCTGGTTACCACCCTGTCCAGTTTTAGCCCCGCCCACCTGGACTGGATGCTTTACTCGCGGCGTGACACTCTCTCTCTTTCATTACTGGGTGTATGCACTTTTTTTTGGGAGACAGCGCGATATAAACAAGTGTCTGCTTTCCGTGCGTGTTCCGGACGCACTTCTCTCAGCCTCTGAGACACGGCGTGAGGATCGATCAGCTGCTTGTTTCTTGTCTTAGCACAATAGCAACGTCCTGCAGAGGAGCCCTTCGTTGTGCGCTCATGTTTTTTTTGTTTTTACTTTAATGAGCGTTTGGTACTCTGTGTTTCTCGAGAGAGCCTTAGGTCATCACCCTTTCAGAAGCGATGCCAGCAGAGGCCTTATTTACACACATGGAGCCCCAGACGGCGCAGGCTGAACCCCTGGTGGTGCAAACGGGCAGGATTCCAACTCTGTGGGGCCTGTCCACAGTGCCCCGTTACGCTGCGGAGATGCCCCGTGACGGGGCACTACCAGGCCTTGGTGTCATATTTGTGCACACTGACGTCTCGGGAGGCCCAGAGTTCTGCCCCCTGTGCTCCGGGCCGAGTAGTTCTCAGAATCCAGTCCGTGAAAAAACTCTTCGAGGCGCTACATTAGCTAAGATCTCACGGTCTCCCACGCCGGTTGTGATGCGATGGTCCGGAGCTGCATTTCACTTTGCGATGTTGGCATTTCTTTTAGTAACGTCATTATAAGTGCAGGATCGCAAGCAGGCGCGCAACGCCACTTGGGCTCAATGGCTTCAGCCCCCCGGTCGTGTCTGTCAGCCCGGGCTGAGACAGCTTCCCGGGCACACACACAGCCGCAGCCGAGTACTTCACAGGTCTTTAAAAGACCATTTACTTGCTAACGAGGCTTTGTGGTGTTTTCATCCCTTCTTATAGCCCCTGCATCTCCACTCTGCATATTGCTGGAAGAATCAGCTCCCCCCGAAATGTTTAGTAGCCCCCCCCCCCGAAATTTGGCTCTAGTTGCGCCTCTGATCGCAGGTGTCTGACTATGAATAGAAATAGAAAAACTGTGGCTGTACGTGACATTCACTCCTAAGGATAAAGGACGGGGTCATTCACGCCGAGCTCGTTCTTTCCAGCCATAGGCTTTGATTTCATAAAGCAGTGCATTCTGGGAGTTGTAGTATTTCTCACTTGCAAGTACACAAACTGTTTAATGTGTGGGGGCCTCAAATTCACATAACTATCAGGATGACAGCGCGCGCGATTCTCACATGGCGCCTGTTCTGTCCCATGCACTTCCCCCCCCTGCTTGTTTAATAATTCTTGACATACATTATGAGCGCTGACGGGCGCTGCGCTGGTTTCTCTCTCATTGTCTATTTCACAGCTCCTTCGTCTCAGTTTCTGTGCTCCTCCCCCGTCCCCCTCCCCAATCAGTCAGCAGGCTTCAGCACAGCCAGGTGGACGAGAGGGAGCCAGAGCTGTGCCGCAGCCTGCTTCAGAGCAGGGACACTGATGTCTGTGCCTGTCCTGCTCCTCGCAGCTCCCCCGGCCATGGACTGGCTCTGGTCTCCGGGGAGAAGGGCAGCTCTGAGGTCTTTCTGTCAGCTTTAAGTTTCTATCAGCGAGGCGCTCTCACGCTGGTTTGCTTTCAGTCTCCTGTCTCCCCCTCCTGCTCCTCCACCCCACTCTCTCTGATGTCTCTCCCCCCTCCCAATCAGTCACAGTACTTTGCAAGACACACGTTCTGTCATTGTTTTCTTATGATGGACTGAACTGCTGCTGTCACACGTGATCAGCTCCCTGCATTCCAACCCTTGCCACTGGCCTGGCCCCCCACTGCTCCCCAGAACAGACCTGACTAAAGACCAAGGAGCAGCTCCTCCCCGGCCCGCCCTGCTCCAGTCTGTGGAGCGGACAAGTTGAAATAGTGAAGGGGTGGGCGGGTCGTGCTGTCTCATGCCCCTCGGCTCTCACTGCCATTGCCCGCCCTGGCTCTGAGAAGGAAAGCAGCTTTTTCACCCTCCCTACTTGAGGTAAAGCAGCCAATCTGCATACTCACAGCAGCTGTGAAATAAACCGTTCTTGCAGGGAAACAACGACCTGCAAAAAGTAACACCTATCCACGCACCAGCTGAAGAGGAAAATGCAATAGGTCTCGCCTTTCATTAAGTTAAAGCCATTTGCTTTGCTATACAATACCATTAGCAAAGCAAATGGCTTTAACTTAATCAAAGGCGAGACCTATTGCATTTTCAATGCTTGTTTTATTTTCTGTCCCCTCCCTATCTTGCTCTCTATTCCCATTCCTTAGGAAAGGAGTGTGCAAATAAAAAATGGAAAAATAACACTCCACTCTGCCTCACTCACCCACTCTGTACCCCTGCACGTGCACTATGACCTCATCCCCCACACAGTGTCCCTTCACCAGTCTCGTACAACAGCACCATTCTTCATCTGTAAACTGTAATGCAGGCTCTTTGCACTGAATTGCTTACAGCAACTGAACATCCGATTGAAATGCATTGAAATGGATGAATGCTGTGCAGGGCTGCACCAAAAAACTGCTCATTTTATGGCATAAAATTTAGGGTAAGTGGAGGTCAGATTCAAACGCTCTAAATGAGATTATTTGACCTTGTCAATCGTTTGAATCTGTCCCTCTAAAGAAAGCCTGGTCAGGACCCAGCTCTCGATAGGTCACTGTTTAAGTCTAAATCCTACATTTTCAGAGATAACTATTCCCCCACATTAATTGCGGTGACTCTCAAAAAATACATGTCCACCTGAGAAGTTTCACTCCAAAGGACACTCATTACATCTTTGAAAGTTTTGGAACAATAAAAGTGACCTCAACACCAATAATGTCACAGGACGCTGCAACCAACACTGCCTTTAAAGCGTAGGTACTCCTTCCTGTGGAACCCAAATGAAGAGGTTCTCAAAGGCAGACACCACTTTTATTGGGACACAGACCTAACAATCACCAGTCAAGGCCGAGGATGCTAGCAGCTTTTCATGGTCTCCCTTATGGCAGGCTTGTGTGCCATTGTGCCCTCCCTACTTCTTCCTATCTAAGTGGGACCATAAGAATATAAAAGCTGCTATGCATATCTGTTCATGAACATAATAGGAGTTGGTAGTGGCGGGTCAATGTCCTCAAATATTTCAAATAAAACTTGTTAAAGTTTAGTTTTTTTAAGTTAAGATGGCAACCTCTCCTGTTTCCTTTCTTATGACAGAATACCTCATATTTGTGTTCTCCATCCATTGCTGCCACTACGTCCACCGCCCGGGCCCCTGTCCAGTTGTGTCAAAGTCTTGAACAGTTTTTAACCAATGTGGAGATCTCAATCCATGAACTCCTTTTCCTCGGGTTTCAGTCTCTCACAAGATTTACGTACCATCAAGACCAAAAGAGTGGTCTCAGAGCTCCATGCTAGCTTCACGTCCCCAGGACTTCAATTTTAAGCTTGTTCAGTACCAGGTAAGAGATCCTAGTGAGAGCATAGGGGCATATTAGCAACGATTTGCGATAATTATCGCAAAGCGCGCTTAGCGCTGTTTTTTTTATCGCCGGCTATCGCTGGATTTCATTGCAGAGATAGCGCGTTATTAGCAACGCTTATCTCCAAGGCGATAAAAAATCCAGCGATAGCGGCGAAATGCGAGAATATCGCAGGAAATCCTGCGATAAAACACCAGCGATGGGGGAATCCTTGATGATAGGCCATGGTGGACTCAGCCTCACAATCCACCTCCCATTGAGAAAATAGGTAAATCAAGTTTTTAGCAGGTGTTAAATTCCAGCGATAATCGCGGTTAGCGCGACTTTTTTTATCGCTTCGCGGGCATTGTTAATAGGGGGAAGTTGTGTTTGCGACTGTTTGCAGTTGCTTTTAGTTGGGAACGCCTACTTTGCATGTCATTAGCGATAATTATCGCTGACATGCAAAGCGGCAACAAAACGGCCGCTCTCGCCATTAAGCTGTTGCTAACAGCTGTTAGCGACAGCTTGCTAATAGGGCGATAAAAATATCGCCGCTTTATTGGCAAAAAGTGCCGCTAAAGTGGCGATACTGCCCTTGATAATATGCCCCATAGTGCTCCTTGCGTGATGGTATGAGCTGGCCTGAACATTTACATATCAAAATGACCAAAATAAAAGTCAGCACAACCACAAAAGTTAATAATTCTTCCACCCCAACCAACCATCTTGTTTTAACTGGTCCTGAAAAAGTTGTGAAGATCAAGTTTCAGATATGTGGTGTAACTGGAGTTCCAGCCTCAGGCTTTATTGAAATGATTATTTGGGCTACTTTTAATTGATTACCGTAAAGTCCTTTCTTATGTGCTTCTAGGACCTCCTACTACCTCGTGCTCTACATCAGTTTCATCACGAACCATCAGAGCTTCAATCCTACATACTTACATGGACACCAGTTCCTATCCGTCTTTAAAAGACACCCATCCCTTTTGGTTTCCCCTAATTTTTGTAGTCTTTTTTGTTTTTTTACATTATGATACAGCAAAATGCTGTGAGAAGAAAAGTGTCAATTGTTTGCAGGAGAGGAGGTTCTCTGCAAGAGAGACAACCCCAGACCGCAAGATTTCTCCTGTGACTCCTCGAGAACCAGGAACAAGGAACAAGCCCCCAATCCAGACCCTACAAGCAAAAAATCTCCTGTGTCTTTAAGGCATAGATTCATGGAGGTGGTGAATGAAGCGTAAAATCAAAAGATCGTAACCTTGTGGCTTAACGGAAGCAAGGCTTAGCTACAAAAGGAAGTATCAAAAATTAAATCCAGTCAAAACATGAATATTCAGAAGGTTGGGAGTGGTCTTCCCCAGGGGTGGATTCTCCATTAGGGCTCTGGGGCTGCGCTCCCCTGATATTCCTTTACATTCCTGTACAAATATTAAATAGATCAATTTATTTAGAGATAAGTTCGTATCTCTAAACAAATTGATGTATTCAAGTCTGGGCTGTGTGTCCCAGGCTGCCTGCCCCGCCTCACTCTGAAGCAGGAGACGGAAGCCAGGCAGTAATCAACTTTCTGTACTGTGACACACTACACAGGGCTCACTGTTCTAAAGCCCTTCACAATCAATCATTGCCATTGTAGTCTATGGCAGTATCCACTGTAGGCCAGTGCCGCTTTCAGCGTCATGGTTTTGGGCGCTGGAGTCTCCGTCCCTGCGTGAGAACAGCCGCCCATCATTCACAGTCATAGATCACACCCTTTCCCATTCGTCACACGTAGAAGTGGATGCAAGCAGTGTGTTTTAGTGCATTGTTCTCCGTAATGGTAAGTGTTAGAATGATAATCTTCTGTTTTACATATTGTGCAGAGACCTCTCGCCACGCTAACCTCCCCCACTGTGACACCCCTGGCCCTGGCTGCATGTCGCTGGCCCTGTTAGAAGGGGAGCTGCTGCATTTGTTCCCCCGCGAAATGGATCCAAAAGACGAGCAGGCCAGGGTTCCAGTTCCCTTGTGAAGTTCATCCAAATATCCAAGTCAAACGCAAAGTGAGAGATATGTGCTTACAGCAGACAGTTATCTGCTGTATGCCATTAAAACTGGCCGAGTACTGAGTCCTGCAGAGAAGTACATACTGTGCGCCTTAAAGTCTCTCCAGTCCAGCTGAGCTATGTTGGCTCATTTGATATAAATGCATTGCAGTTCTAATGCGGTCTGTCGGCAGAGTGTCTTTAAATCCGCTGCATGCCTCACTGCAAGTACTACATCCTTGCAGGTGCATGGCCTTGCTGCTTAGTCTCCAGACCGAGAGCCTGCAATGCAGACTTTAATAATAACATGGTATTAATGGCACAGTTTTATGTTCCCAAGGTTTGATGAAATAAAACTCTGAAAAGAAAAGCATTGTGTGTAGTTTTTTACATTTGATTTGCAAGATAAAGGTGGACATTAGTGATGCATTACCGCAGTCTTGCACGTCAGTTACATGCCCTTAACAAGATTAATGCCAAAAACAATGAGTGTTAAAAACGTTAAGGCAATGAATGTCAGCTATTTAGCTCCTATCTTATTGAAAGTTTTACTTAATATTGCCTCCCTCAGAGTTAGCTATTTAATCATGTTGTAATACTTTCGGTATTTTTTTCCGTGCATACTTTGAGCTGTGCAGGCATTTATGAGGGGCTTTAATTGAGAGCTCTGACGCTGAAGCAAAGCAAAGTGCCTGTCAGTGGGTTGCCCTCTCTGCAGAGCGCACAGAATAAAGATCATGTATTCCAGTTGTAATTGCAATTTTGTGAAAATGCGTGTGAAGGGTGTTGCAGAGATGGCAAAATATTTACAGGGCAAAAGCAAATAAATTGCTTAAATGTGAGTGAGTGCAATATATGTTTGGAAGTGGTGAAGTGAGTGAGATGCAAAGAAGTGCATTCGGGGAAGAGTGAAAAGAGGGTGCTGAAGAGGAAAGAGAAGTGGTTGAAGATGTGCAGAGAAAAAGGACAGATATCTCTAACATAAAGTGCACATACCTGAAAGCCAAAACTTCTTTCACAGGCCTCAATACTATTGAAATTTCAGAACTGAAACATTTTGAAGGTTACATATTTATAACAAATCCTTGTTGTTACTCGTTTATTTTAAACAGCTTACAACCATTGACAAAGCCAATCATAATGACAGGTTTTAAGGGTAAGTCAGTTGTTGTGTTATATATCTGGATGCAATTACATCTAAGAGAGAAGCCAAAATACTGGTCGGGTAGCACACTGTTGGAATCACAGAAATGTATTTGAAGTGTTCCCTTTTAGAGAGTCAACACATTTTTCATCCCACTTAAAGACCTGTCTTCACATATTTCTTTATGATTGATTGCAATCAGCTGCTGTGGGCCAATCCCGAAGCCTGGTTAGAGCATTTTCTTCCAAAGTTGATGCTGCATGCAATCCAAGACACTGGACAAGCACGCACTTTAAAAGGCTGGAGCTGTCGTGTTGTACAATTTGCACATTACAGTAACGGTAGAACATATTAATGCAGTAAGATATAGGGCAGTTTTTTATGTGTTTAAAATTTCAAAACTATACGTTCCCACTGCTTTATAAGTCTTGCTTTATCACTAAATTAATTTGCTTTAAAATGCACTATTTGGCAATCTTTTCTAAAAAAAGATTTCTCTGGAGGAGGATCCAGCCTGGACCCCACGTTTGTCCATTAAGCTTGCCTGCGTCGCTCACTAAATAAAAGTCATACCGAACGTTTAAGCCTCACTACTTTCAAATGTCACTAGCCACCACTGGTCTACACCAAGAAACTGAAAACCACGCCCTGAAACGTGAACCAGGCATGACTAGTATAACGTGCCAATACTATCAAAGAAAGTTACATTGTTGGTATCCATACTTCAAGCAAATGAGGGTCCAGGTCGCCTCATGATTAAAGAATAATTATACAAAACTGATACAAGATAATTGAGATATACTCTAAAACAGATTGTTTTGGAATTCAAACCATGTAACTTCGAAATTGCTAGTTTTTTAACTATATTCAATTTGAAGAAATTAAGAAAAGAATTGGTAAAAAAATGTGTTAGAAGAATGGGACGATTGCATAACCTTATACTGAGTATAATTTGCTAGCTGCTAAATTCCATGCAGATTTATAAAACAGCCTCTAAGTCAGGGGCGGCTCCTCCACGTGGGCGTCGGAGCATCGCCACTGCTTTCTCGCAGTGCGAGAAGCAGAAACAGAAGAAGGGTTTGCAGAAGAAGGGTTTGCCTGGTTGGGGACGGGCGGGTGGGCGGGTTGGGGAGGAGTGGCTAGCCCAATGTTCTGGGCGCTGACTGTTTGGTCGGCCCCAGGGTCGACCAAACCAGTCATAGCACTCTCCGTTTTCTTCATGTAGGCTGCTGCGCAGCCTGCATGAAGAAAACGGCTTCCCCATAGACGCCTGTTAGGACGGCGTCCTAGCCATTCACAACGCTGCCATTGCAGCGTTGTGATTGGCTCAGGGGAAGAGAGGGAGGCTGCCTGCTTCTGCTTCCTGTAAGCAGAGAGCAGGAGACGTGACGCGGGAGTCCGGGACCGGAGGCGAAGGTAAGTTTTTAAAAACAAAATTGTATTAAATTACCCCCCACCCCCTTCCCGCTCGCCCCCCCGCCCCACCACCTGCGATTCATGCCGGCCGCGACTGTCCTAAGTTATTAGTGAATGAAACTTTTTATTTCCCTCTACCCTTTTATCTTTGGCTCCTTTTGATGGGTCTGTCCCCCACCCCTTGAAAAGTGCCCCACGGACCTGCATGAAGTTGAGAAAACCAAGACTAGCTCAAGTCTGCTAAATCTCTGTCAGGATCTGTGCATATTCATCAAACGGTGACAAGGTTATTAGTTTGATCCCCTATCACTTTCCTCCGATTGGATCTGGATGAAGCCTGATATAAGTACGCGGGGTGTAACTTGCTAACTGCCTGACACAGATTCATCAAGCAACACTAAAATTAAAATCAAATGAAATTTATTGCTTACCTTCAACTTCCCCCTCCTCTTTTTGATGGGCTGTCACAAAACTTGGCATATCAATTGAAAATCAGTCCTTTAAAGATCCTGCCAGATGATGTGAAGAATTTTCACGTGGTGCTAATACAATTATTATTATTATTATTATTGCCCCCCCACAATGATGTCATTTGCTAACTGCGTGCCGCATCTGATGTAGATCCATTTAATTTCTCCCCCGCCGATGGATTGTCACAAACTTGACATGCCAATAGCAAACCAATACTTTCAAATGTCTGTCAAAATATGTGTAACTTCATCACACATTGTTGCGCTTATTAGCAATTGAACACTGGATGAATGAATGAATGAATGACATGCCATTCCCAGAAGAGCAACCAGGCGCAGAGAGGAAACAAGTATGACTACCCAACACAAAGTGACCTGAGGAGATTGTAGATCAAAGGATGAGCGAGTAACACAGTGCATCGGAAATACCAAAAGGCCATGTCTTGAGCTGCCTTCTAAAGATGGCTTCCAAGTCAATGAGTCCCAAGTACCTGGGTAGATGATTCCAAGCCTTTGTACCCAGGACTGCAAAGGATTTACCTCCTCGTGTTTTAAGTCTGAGCGTAGGAGGCTTAAGAAGATTGAGATGTGAAGACCTCAGCATCCGTAGAGTCGTGTTGTGAGTAAATCTGGAAATTACGTATTTTGACACAAGAGCTCTATAAGCTCTGAAAGTGAGTTAAAGGATTTTAAAGAGAACCCTTTTGTGCACTGGCAGCCAGTGTACAGCTTCCAGAGCTGCTGATGCAGAGGATCATCGGAGAGTTTCAATACCAGTCTGGAAGCGGAGTGTTGTACCACCTGTGGTTTCTGAATAGTTTGTTTTGATGAACCTGCATACAAACTATTGCAGTAGTCCAATCTAGACGCTATCAATGCAAGAGCCACTGTGTTTCTTGCCGCTAGTGAGAGGTACTCGAAGAACTTTTTCAGTGATTTTATTAGACTAAAACGCACTCCCTCCACTGCAAGCGTGAGTAGGTGGAATGACAGAGAAGCATTCAATTTTACTCTGAGGTTTTTTACAACTTCGACCGTAGCTGGTAGAGGGGGCGTGGAATTGAGCCACCATAAGGCCGGATCAAAGGAAGTGGACTTCCCAAGCAACTTAGGGGCAGATTCTGATTCAGGCCGGAAAACGTACCGACCGACTCGGTACGGGAATTTAGTCCGACCGACACATACCGGCGCTGCCCGACCCGCCGAGTATGATGCAATGCATGTGAATCACGACCGACTCGGACGGAACACAAGCCGAGCAACCGAAGCACACGGAAACCAGCCATCCGGACGGAAAATCACGCGAATCGAACCGACTGACATGCTCCAGGAATGAACTCGACAGAAATGTACCTGCGAACTCCGACCCGCGCAGTACGATGCAATGCGTGGGAAACCAGACCGAGTCGCACGGAGCCCAAGCCGTACGACCGACACGCATACATAACCGAGCCGAAGCAACCCAATACTCCGCGACCGACGCGTACGCCGCACATGAAATCCATCAGGAACACAGCGTGAAAGACTCGGATAAGCTCGCACGAGCCAAATGCAGCGTCCGACTCGGTCAGGAGAACGTCTCCTACATGCCCCAAAACTACAAAGGAATAAACACAAAAAAAGGGCCAAACAAGCAATGGCAAAGTCAATAAATACTGGGGGGGAGGAAATGGAACAAAGACACACCCACAACTCCACCCATATAAAGGCCACAAATCCCTACCATGATCCTTTGCAAATCCAAATGACCTGCCAGCACAGAACACCATCAGACAGCAACCACACACACACAACTCATCCATCACACAAGCCACACACCATTAGCACCTCCCCAATAGCAACCTCACATACACCCAGCAAAACTGACACTCACCTACCCTCACTTGCACACTCACACACACATCAATCCCCACCACCACCCATCACCATGCCCCCAAAGAAGAATCCAAAGTTCCTAGACAGTGAATTGGAAGTGTTGGTAGATGAAATCCTCCGGGTAGAGCCACAATTGTTTGGTACACTGGTCCAACAGACCCCCATGTCGCAGAAAACCAAGATGTGGGAGAGGATCGTCGACAGGGTGAACGCACAATCACCATGTTTGCGCACAAAGGAAGACATCCAGAACAGGTGGTATGATGTGCGCAGGAGGGTCAAGGCCCTACTCAAGAAGGATTACGCCTTGAGCCAGCACACCGGCAGTGGCCCTCCTGCCAAACCAGTATACCTCAGGCCCTGGGAGGAGAAGGTGCGGGCCATCCTACCACCAGAGAGCGTACATGGACTAGCAAACATCCCAGAGCCTGGTGAGTACACAACCAATATACCCAATATCGTGTGACAATACACACTCATCACTGTCAAGGGGATAGGCAAACCATGCACCGTCAGCAAAGCCACAGTAACCAAAACAGAATCATCCCAAGATGTGTATGTTAGTTAGACAAACACAATACCTACCATCCCAAAGTGAAATGTAACTGTGTCATCACATGTACAAACCCAACAACAAATAGAGCAAGGCAGCCGCACAAATCTAACCAACAAACACTGTCAGACATTTTCCCACCACCAGAACACCACCTCACAGGGAAGCTCACTGAAAGGAAGGAATTCTGTGTATGCTGGTGAAGTCAGTGTAGCCAATAGCATCATGGGAGTTGTAGTCACAGATATTGCTCACCCTCACAATTGGCCCATCAACACCACTCTGAACCATGCTCACATCACAGGGAGTGAAAAAGAACTGACAAGATGGCTGACACTGGGTACTGCTGTGGGGAGCACAAGGCCCTGCTGAGAACTGTGCACCAACCAACAGCAGGACACCACTGACTGACATCCTGAAAGCAAACTTGCACTCCCTGCAATGGAAGCACGTTCCATGGTGGGATGTCTGGCTGGGTGGGAAGGAGGACTGACAGCACTGACCATGGTTACCAGCAGCTCATCTCACACACCCCCTTAACACAAACTCCACAAAACTCACCTGGGAGAATGCATTGCCTCACACTCTAATTAAATATCCCACAAAGAACCACCACCCTGGGTCTTGCTGTGTGAAGCACAGGGACACTTTTGGGACTTGTAGCCAAACTAACACCAGGACAACACTGTCAGCCATCCTGTCAGCACAGGCACACTACCCCACAGGGAAGCAGAGTCAGAAGGAAGGAAGTATGGGCATGCTGGGAAGGGGGGTAGAGGCAATAGCATGATGGGAGTGGTAGTCACAGCTCAACATCCCCCACCCGCATGGCCCAGCAAGCTCACACTCAAGCATTCACACCTCACAGGGAGTGAAAAGCCACTTCAAAGATGTCTGACACTGGTGCCCTGTTGTGGGGAGCACAAGGCCCTGCTGGGAACTGGGCACCAACCAACGGCAGGACACCACTGACTGACATCCTGAGAGTCAACCTGCACCCACTGCAACGGTGGTATGCTTCATGGTTGGATAACTGGGCTGGGGGGAGAAGGAGGGCCGGATGTCAACCAAATACCACCAATGTTGGCCATGCACACACCTCCACATTCACATTGAAATGCTTCAGTTTGGCAGGACAATGTGCTACACCAATACCAACCCCTGACTTTGACAACTTAGGACAATGCAATGTACAGGCCCGCATCCAGAGGTACAGTCACAACTGTCAGGTGTCAGAACCATTGATGCCTGTAGAAACATAACATACATTGTGTGTCTCTTCCAAAAACAGGTGATGATAGGGACACAGCAGCAGACGATGAGGAGTCCCTGTCCCAGGCTCCGGGGGACCCTGAGCTCTCTGGTGTTGAACAGCTTCTGCCCTCCTCGGATGGCGAAGACCTACCTGGCACCTCCGGTGTGAGTCATCATGCAGCACCGGCAGGACCACCATCTGCACCCCCTGCACCCACTCCTCCAACATCTGCCAACACACAGACCACCCCCGCCAACACGGACAGACCAAGGACCACCAATGACAACAGCACAGGGACCCCGGCCCACCGTGAAGCAACGGACAACAACCCCAGTACCAACCCCCAAGGGGGCCTAGGGTCACCTGTGCGTGCCACCGCAGGTCCCGCACGTGTGGCCAGGGCTGGTGGGAGGGGTGTTAGGCAGAGGTCGCTGTTTGCAGAGGGGTCTGGACTGCATGATGACCCACAACTGGCACGCATTGCTGATGCGTACCAGAACAGCACCGGAGAGGTCAGCCAGGTATTGGGATCCTCAAGGACATTCAACAGCAGCAGGCTGCCCATCATGCCCGCTTGGAGTCACACATGTCCCATGTGGAGACACATATGTCCTGTGTGGAGACACACATGGCTGGCATGGAGTCCAAGTGGGACACATTGCAAGAACTGACAGCGGTGCATAGGGACATATTGACATGCCTCCGCCAGATTAGCACCAACATGGCCACACCTCCCTGTGTGCCCACAACATCTGGTGCTGCAACAACTGCAACTGCCACAGGGAGGGAGGATGACTCTGGCGGAGAGTCCTCCCGCACCGCAGCAGCCTGCACGTGAGGGTCCCCCAAAGAAGAGGGGTCGTCCGAGGAAGGAGAACTGAGAGGCTGATGGCCATGTACATCCCCCAGGAACCCAACACCTGTTCTGGAAATCCACCTTTGTGTGCAAACTGTTCACCTTGTCGAATGCAACACAACTCTCTCACATGACATGGGGAGTTTAAGTTGGACCAATGTATCAGATGACTGTGGACTTTACTCCGGACATTCCTGCTACCAACACTTCCAACTCATCTGGGAACTTTGGATTTCAATCCCAATGTCCAGCACCCACCATCCTGTGCACTGTCCCCACACATGTATGTAAATAAAATCACTAATACACCATACTTGCCTCTGTTGTGATTCCAACGTTGTTTTTGTCATGGAGATGATGATCTGCTAAATGACACTGTGCATGCTGAACGGCTACAGCAAGTTCAACACCGTCATGTGAGTCATGGCGACGTGACACATATGAGGGAGACACACCACTAGGGACACATAGCACATACACACCAGGGCCATCTGACTCATCGCCTACACTGATGTTGCCAGGAAATACAGTGGAATGCACAGACACCACACCTATTCACAGTCTGTGTCAACTAGCCCACAGGTGCAGTAAGCAAATGTCAGTCAGATGTGTTACCACAGACAACGCACATCCCAAAGTGAAGCACAGGTATATTACACATTTGCAACATGTTGTTTCCACTACAGATGCAAGGTAATCCTACGTGGCTGTGGCCACACACAGTCAACAATTGTAGAAGAAATAAAGTCCAGGGGTGTGGGGCACATCACCTGTAGGGAAATGACTGCTTCCACCCTGGAAGTTGAACCATGGTGTCGGGGGATCCGAGTGGACCAAACAACTCTGAAAGCACCCTGTGAAGGACAGACATGACACACAGTCAAAAGCATTGAAGAACAGGACAGAACTGCAATACGCATGCCCAATACATGTCACAAGATACCTACACAAAACCAAGTTAGCATGTCAACACTGTTGGGGAGTACAGAATACCTGTAAGGACACACCGCTGCACGCATCCAGTCAAGTAGCACATGGCCACACTCAAACAGCAACAGAGCACCACCAACACATATCATGCAAACTCAAATCATTGACATGACATCTCTGGATACTCACATTCAGCTGAAGAAGTTGGTGATGAGCTGTGTGCGGACATCACCATCATCATCATCACTGGCATTGTGGCCCAGGCCAGGATCCTCCACAGGTGGCGGATGTTGGTCATCGTCATCCAGGATGAGAGGCAACTCCTTCCGCACTGCCAGGTTGTGTAGCATGCAGCAGACGATGAAAATCTTGCACACCTTTGCTGGGGCATATGGGAGGGCCCCTCCTGTCTTGTCCAGGCAGCGGAAGCGGCTCTTCAGGAGACCAAATGTCCGCTCGATCACTCTCCTGGTCCGACCATGTGCCTCATTGTAGCGCATCTGGGCTGGTGTCACAGGGTTCCTGAGGGGTGTCAGCAACCACAGCATGTTGGGGTATCCGGAGTCACCTACATACAGACAATTGCACATTAGCTGAGTTGGAAAAGAGGGTGGAATACAACATTGCAGAACACACACACTGGTACAAAGTCAGCACCCACCGACAAGCCAGGCACGCTGGTTCGGCATCTGTGACATCATCCTCGGGATGCGACTACTCCTCATCACGTAGGCATCGTGTGCAGAACCGGGGAAACGTGCACACACATGTGAGATGGTCATATCTGCAAGGCATACTACCAGAGCATTGATAGAATGGTAATGCTTACGGTTCCTGTATGCCTGCTCATGTGCCTGTGGTGGTACCATAGCCACATGTGTCCCATCAATGGAGCCAATGACATGTGGCATCCTCCCCAGGGCATAGAAGTCACTCTTGACGTCAGTGAGTTGTTGACGTTTAGGGAAATAGATGTACTGGTTCAGGTATCTCAACATTGCCTCCAAAATATCGCGTAGCACACGGCTGAACATGGTCTGTGACATCCCACCAGCAGACGCCACAGTGTGTTGAATGGTACCGGTGGCAAAGAAGTATAGGGCTGCCATCACCTTCACCTTGGGGGTCAGCGCTGCAGGGTATGTCCGGCCAGGTTGCAAATGTGGGGCCAACCGCACCGTCAATTCCTCAATCAGCGGCCTGTTGAAGCGGTACTGTCGGATGCAGTCACGTTCAACCATTGTTGCAAGGTCAGGGAATGGTCTATGGACAGCTGGTGCCCTGCAGTGCATAGGTGAAAAAAGAAAGATTGTCAGTCACCCCACATATGTGGCATTGACCATACTCAATATCACATGATACATCATTACAAGATACAAGTACTTGATGTGTGTGCCGTTCTGTATGGACATATATGGCACCTACATGGCCAACATCAAACATCACAGCACAACGTGTTTTGACAACAAGTTCCAGCTCGTGCTATGGGAAATCATTAGGCTGTGTCACAGTACCCATGTACTGCTGTCACGTTCCAAACACACACCACAGTGACAAGTGAGGACAGATGTGCCACAGGCATCACAGCTAATTGACAGGTAGATTCCCAGGGACCCTGTATTGCCACATGGACATTGGCATAACATGGCGTATCATGTACACGTCAGCAATACAACCATGACTCACACAGGTAGTGGCCCCTGTTGCCTCTGCAGGACAGACATGGACGTCTGTGACACACACGCACAACAACAAAGTCGATGCACAAACAACGTGGATGTGGAGACTGTCTCCCATTGTGCACATTGAATCAGAGACATCTGAAACACAACATGCACACAGACTGTGGAGGGCCATCACTAATGTGGCAATGGGTCACCCTGTGACATACATACCTTCCCACATGGGACTCGGTGTATGTGACATGACATACACATACACAACCTGGAAATGTGACCATGCAACATGCCCTGAACTGAACAGGTGCACATCACAGTGGTCATGTGCACAACACACAAAGGATTCTGTCCCCATGAACACGTGCACGGCCTGGCAGTGGCTGCCCACAAGTGCCACCAAAAGAAACACAGGTTGACCCCCATACACACACAGGTAATGCAGCCTTACATGCCTTAGGATACAGTGTGGACAGGCTGTGGTGTTGTAGGTGTGCCCCTGAGTCCCTGGCAAGTAATTGTGGCTGGCATACGTTCACCAGTGACAACCATGGTGACATATGCGAGTGATTTGTACAGGGACGCGTTGTACAGCAATGGACCGATCGGTGCGCACGCATTGACCATTGCATATGATGTTGTCAGAAATACGCGTTGTACAGCAATGGACCGATCGGTGCGCACGCATTGGCCATTGCATATGATGTGTACGGGGTACGTGTTGTACAGCAATGGACCGATCGGTGCGCACGCATTGGCCATTGCATATGATGTGAACGGGTACGCGTTGTACAGCAATGGACCGATCGGTGCGCACGCATTGGCCATTGCATATGATGTGAACGGTGCACGCGTTGTATAGCAATGGACCCATCGGTGCGCACGCATTGGCCATTGCATATGATGTGAACGGGTACGCGTTGTACAGCAATGGACCGATCGGTGCGCACGCATTGGCCATTACATATGATGTGAACGGGTACGCGTTGTACAGCAATGGACCGATCGGTGCGCACGCATTGGCCATTGCATATGATGTTGTCAGAAATACGCGTTGTACAGCAATGGACCGATCGGTGCGCACGCATTGGCTATGGCCTGGCATGGCAACGGATGCATTTTCAAACCTTTAACGAGTCTGATGCAGTGAATTCAGTTGGCCACCCACAACAATGTTGCAAAAACATGGGTGTCATGAAGTTGAACTTTTGAAGGATGCTGTGGGCGTGTATGAGTGGTGCAATTCCATGGATTTGCCAGATTCAGAAGATGCAAACGACTTGGACCTATCACTTTGGACACATGGGACAGTATCTGCCTCTGCAGCACACATATAATGCTGGCTGTTCCCCTGAGAGCTCACTTGCCTGCACTACATGCTCCAGGACGACATCTGCCACCACCACTGCTGCTGTCTCTGCATCCCCTGGCTACTGCAATGGCACGTACTGTGGAGAGAGCCCCTGCCTTCAGCACTGAGGAGAACCAGGCCCTGCTGGACAGCCTCCTTCCACAGTACAGCAAGCTGTATGGGAAACCAGGGGAGCAGGTGAGTGTGCTGTCCACTGCCTTACTAAATGTGCATGTTGTCTGACTAGCAAGACTTACAGTGTGCACGCCACTGGCTAGCATGCTCACTGAGTAGTTGTCACCCCCCAAAGTGCGTAGTTACATGCACTGAACAGGTATAGTGCAGTAACAGTAACAGGCAATGATACCATGTAGTAAATGCTGGCAAACTGTCCATAGCCATCGTCGCACTGCCTGTGTACATCATGTGCCCCTGTCATTGAGACATGTATATCCAAATGTGTGATGCACGGATATGTTTCATGTGTAGTAATGGCCTTTTCACTTTGTCATCCTCACAGGTTGATGCCCACCAGAAGCAGAAAATATGGCTGACCATCGTCCGGGCAGTGAGATCCGTGGGGGTCTACAAGGGCCGGATCCGCAACTGCCAGAAGAGGTGGCAGGACCTTCGGGGCTGGACCCGGAGGATCGCAAAGGTCCAGCTGAAGCTGTCACCTCCTCGCAGGAGGGGCGGACACCGGACCCTGACCCCCCACATGCTCAGGATCCTGGCGGTGGTCTTCCCTGACCTGGATGGGCAGCTGAAGGCCAGACAGCAGCAAGGAGGGGGTGAGTCCATGACTGCACTGTGAACTTTGTCTGACATGCTATGTGCTCTCCTCTGGCCTGGTTAAACTTCCACAGTACATCAGTCTTGTGGTCCAGGACCCATGTCCCTCAATTGTGACATGCCCTCTCCTCATCTGATACCCAGATGTGGCCCTTTCAGTCAGGAAATTGTGTCACTTGGGTACTGTGTCCTTGCATTTTGCTTAGCTCGAGGTGGGGGACAGCATTTGTTCCCGTAACTTTGTGGTGGGCTTCATGGGTGGGTCAATTGCTTACACAATGCCTGAGTTCTGCCATGTAATCTGTGTGTAACTTTGATATGTGGTCCAATTGCTGATCTGACTCACCACATGTGCCTGGGGTATTTGGCACACACCCATGCTGCGGGTGGGAACAATGTTTGGGCCTCTGGAGTATGTATATCAAGTGTGTCACACATACTTAGCCAGCTGCCTACTGTCCAGGGCTCATCCCTCTTTCACGTGGAGCAGGACTGTAGTGTAGCTCCTATTTCCCTAATAGGCTCTGCGCATTGGAATAATATATCCTATAGGTTTGACATAGGACTAAGGTCAGTATGTCCCTATCGAGTATATTAAACTTAATTACTTGTGCCAGCTAGCTCAGAGGCCACTAGAAACTCCTTGACAACAAGAAGGGAGTAGTTTCTGGCAGCCGCAAAACATGACCACTATGCTTCCCTTTAGAATCAGAAAGTGTCCCAGAGTCGTGGAAACAATAGATAACTATTTCACTCAGCTCAGTCGTGCATGCTTAGTTTTCTCCAAGTTTACACAGAAAGAAATTGACGGGCGTTTCAATAAAAGGTTTATTGAACAGTCTTGTTTCTGGTGTAAGTAAAATGTGCTGTTACGATCACAAGACAGTATGCGAGATAAATAATGTACAGTGTGAGCAGTAGAAATAAATAATACTGCGTTAGCATTATCTTTTAGTACATATGCTGTTACATAAATAACACAGACTAAAAATGCGAGTACTCATACGATGCGTTGCTAAGCTAGTTCTACCCCAATGTACCTAACCTAACCTAGGTGTAGGACGAGGTATGAAGTAGGCCTGGGCGGAAAACTACGCTACGCTCGCGTAGTTTGCGAAGTTTGCGCTACTTCGCACTACGCAAATTGCACGTAGCACAGTGCGAACACGCGTAGCGTAGCGTAGCGTAGTGCAGCGGTCATTTTTTGCTTGCTCGCGATCCTCAACGTCAAGTTGGCGACCGCGAGCAAGCAAAATGATCATCCCGGCGAGACTTTTTCTCGTTCGCGATCAGCAACATCAAGTTGCCGATCGCAAGTGTGGAAAATAAACCTCCCGGCGAGATTCTCAACGCGGGGTGGTCAGGTTTCTCATTGCGAGTGGTCGCATATGCTCGCGACCGCTCGCGATGAGAAACTACCAGTCCGCGTTGAAAGCTGCCGCTCGAGTAAAAATCTACTCGAGCGGCAGTAAAAGACAGCTCGCACTGTGCAAGATGCCGTTTTCAATGATTGCACAGTGCGGACAAGCATCCGGCACTGTGCAATCATTGCGAACACGCACTACGCAGTTCGCGTAGTGCTACGCGTAGCTCGCGTAGTGCGAACTGCACTTTGCGTAGCTTCGCGAAGCGTTACTTCGCGAACTACGCCCAGGGTTAGTATGAAGTAGGTGAAGTATTCCTTACTATGGTATACTAAGAGTATGTTAAGTCTAGTATGCCTAGTATGCCAAGAGTCCCTCTAGGTTCTAGTCAGTTCCATACCTGAAGAATGAGAGAGGTAGGAATCTCTTTGCCGGACTCGAACTCCAACACCCCGCAAGGGAAGTCAGATCACTGGAAGTGGGACTCTCTGCGTGCAGGGATGACAGCGTCTTCTCAGTGCGTCAGGCTGGGATACGGGCTCCTCTGAAGTCGAGGTCTCCTCTGTTTTACAGGGGCTAGGGAAGGTATATTTATACCTGAGAGTACCTTAGGAATGTTAGCATTGACGTGAATTGGACAGCGAAAGACGTCATGAATGAACCCCTAAGGAATAACGGTTCATACATAATATATGAGTCCTTGAAGAAATCAATAGTCCTGGACTAGGGAAACTCCCGCAGCCTAAGGGTCTGTTCTTCATGAACTCGTTGTGACGTTAGGGTGGACGGATGTCGGAGACCATGCCTGTATTTGGAGTGCATGGTTTAATGCCTAAATAAGGCCTGGGATTTTATGCCTATATAAGGGCAGGGCGAATTGTGCCTATATAAGGACATGATACTGGAAAGCCCGTTTATGGACACCCTAAGAGGAATACAACACCCACTCCACTTTCGTGTATACGATAATACTAAAATGCTAAACATTTAAAATGCTAAACATAAAATGGAGTACCGCATATTTCTAAAATATTTCTTAAAACCATTTAAAAAGGCATGTAAAAAACTCATTAGAATGCAAAAGGTACTGTACATTTGAAGCATTGCTTATCATTTCAGGCATAAAGGTTCGAAAATAAATGCAATTGGAATGAAATAAGCAGTAGTATTTACATGTGACAGAAAATGATCGATAAGTTTATCAAAAATCAAAGTCATTTTATGTCATGAAAATTAATGAACTGTTTTTAGACACAGTAGAGGACTAAATATCCGTGGAAGGACCGCCAAGTCTGTACTATAAGGCTAGTTCTACTTTAAGCAGATTGTAGTGCCATTTGCGTTCGAAAAATGGGAGAAAAAAAAGTTTAAATTTTGGGAGAGTTCCAAGTTTTTGTATGTTTTGTAAAAATGAAGGCCAAATTGTCACTGCATCTCTGGAACATTGTTTGCTGAATCAGAGTCAGTTCACGGGTCTGGTGTAAACATGAGATCATCTATTTCTATAGACAAAACATCATCCACTGTAGTCGGCGTCAGTTGGAACACCTCGTGTAGCAGGTCAATTGCACAGAGATGGGAAGCATCGCTTCCAGCATAAGTTGCCTCAGCAATGTTCGCGTCCGTTGTTACCTGTGTGCCTGTAGATATTTCTCGTACCTCAGCAGCAGCCGGAAGCGTCTGTGAGATCTCAATGAATGCTGACATCAGGATAGGAAGCCTCTGGGGACAACACAGAGCATGGGCAGTTATCGGGTCCAGCAGAGTATCGACATCCTTTGGCGTTGCTGATGGAAATGTTAGACAGGTGTCCAACACGCATTCTTCACCGCATAGCAGGCACCGTACAACAGGTAAGATGCAATCTTGCCAGATTGGTCGGAATGACAGGAACCAAGTTGTATTAAGGTCCCGTAGACGATTTATGCCCATAAGCTTTACTATTTGCTCACGGCACTTTCGTTCAAGGAGAGCTTTCTCCATTTCGCTCGGAGTGATGTCGGCGAATAGGCTGGCCATAGCGCAATAGCAGGAAGAGAAATAGAATTCCGGCAACAAGTGCTAGAATTAATGGTATGCCACCAAACACCGAATGTGCAAAGTTCGGGATGATTCCGAGAATTGCTTGGAAAGGTGCTAACAGACCGGAGCAGATGCTCTTAAATACATGTACAATTCCTGTTGTATCAGACATGTTGAAGATACGTGATATCATTTCTACGAAATGTATAGGGCAGTTTGTACGTATTAAAGTCTGTATCTCAGCCGAAGTCCTTGCTATTTGTAGATCATAGGTTTCTTTGGCCGAGGTCAAAGGCACTGTTTGCTGTAAAAGCATGGCTTTCATTCTGCTTAAAGTATCAAATCTTATAAAAGAGACGTTCAGCGAAGGCCATAGAGGTGACTCCCTGACTGTGTCTATTGGGGGAAACAATACTTGCATACAGCAAGTGACCCTGGAGTTGACCGTTACTAGATATGGGATGCCTGGCAGCATGCCACAGCAGCTCTGATCATTCAACATGAGGTAACTCCCATTAGAAAGTTGTCCAAAAGTTGGATTAACCACAGCAGCTGGTGTACCCTGCTGATGGCAAGACAAGTTTGCCACAGAACCATTACAAGCTCCGTGCAAGGAAATGTCCTGACATATAAGCGAACCGCTTAGTGCATGTTTACAGTTTGCACCGCTCAAAAACACTTCACGATCCCCGCTCCAACATCTATATGTATACGGCAAAGCCCAAGATGTCTTAATGTATTCCTTCCCAACCTTTCATATTTGCCTGCTTGCATTTGTCTGAGGCAATACTGAAACTGAAAAGTACTCACAGGTAATGTTATTTTGCCATGAATAAGCCATTCTGTAGCTGGTTTTTCTGCCACCGTGAATGGTAATTTTTCCAGTTTTTCAATGCTCAGCACTGTATACTCTGCTCCTCTTTGTGCCAGTTCGACCTGTTTATCAGTTAGATTGTATTCTGCAAACAGAGCCGTTGTGTTGATAAAACGCCAAGGCACATAGCCCGCTCGCAAAGATTGCAGCGTCCAGCTTAATAACACAATAGAACGCAATTGAGATTGGCCTTGTTGTAACTTCGCCAAATCTTGTTCTAGTATGTCGATAGCAGAGGATACAATGCCATCCAACGAATATATTCTGGAGGACAAAGTTGTTAACCCATTGTCGACCACAGAGAGTGTTTTCTCTAAATTAATACGATCAAGTTCACGTATTCGTTCTGCGGCCTCTATCTGTGATACTTTCCATGCTTCATTGTAGGCAGCATAAATGCCGGCATATATGAAACGTTTTTGACGCGGTTTTCTTGGTCCAAGCAAGAAATCCCTAAGGTCTGCATCCTCTTTAAGTAAGGTTAAGTGTTGTTTCACATCCTGTAGTGTAGATTTATGCAGCCAATCGAGGCATAATTTTCCTACACTGTATGTTGTTACTACCCCCGGATGTTGTCTTTGGAGGTATCTTGGGTCTGGCCTATGAATGGTAAAACCCTGAGTTTTATTCAGGAATCTTTCCTGACAGTTATTCGTGTCTGTGGGCCAGATCAACCATTTTTTCCAATCAGGATTAGATCTGTTGAGTTGTAGTATATTGTCAACTGTCACCACTGACTGTGTTTCGTTATTCTTTGCAGGAGTTGGTACAGAAGGTGTGTTCATCTCTTTGATCTTGGCTAATCCAAGACAAGATGTTTGTTGGATTGTTTCATTCAAAAACATTATTTGTTCAGGGATGATGCAGGCTCTAAATAAAGCTTCTATCCCCTGCACTTGCCAATCTTTAGTACCCCAGACAGTTTTTGTGGCTATTGTGTCTTTCCAAAAGTCGAAACCCTGTCTAGACAGTTGGGAATTAAAAAATGCAGAATAAATCTGTTTTGTATTTGTTAATATAATTTTCAGTCCTGTCTTGTTTACATTTTTATAGTAAAACATTTCTGGATCAGATGTATTGTAACCTGAAAAATATGGAAATTTGTTAGCAAATGTTTTTGAACTACCGTATAGGTGGTGTAGGACAATGTTCCCATTGGTTAAACATAAACACATTTCTTGGATATGCAGTTTTATGCAAATAATGATGACCATAGTGGTTATAACAATACAGTTGTTCGTAGTCTGATGAACCCTCTAAATATTCATTTTTAGAAAATGCAGCAGATTTTTCTAGGTCAAACATAATGTCTTTTACAGTCTCAAAGTCCCAATCATCAGAATAGGCACTGGACGTAATTAGATCACTTAGTGAAATTTTAAACAAATGTGGAATGTTCAATTGTTCCGTCGGGCCGAAGATTTCAAAATCTGTTTTGTCCCACACTATACCATCCTGTATAGGAACAGCTGTGATGTTCACTGATGACAAGTCTCTTGCTTCACGATGGGATGATTTATGAGGTTTCAAAAGTATGTTTACGCCTTTTCCTTCAGTGTTCACATGGATGTATCTGCCACTTATAAGCACGCTCACAGTTGTTACCAAAGCTAGCCAGAGCAGGAAAACAAAAAGTCCAGATGTAATCCAGAGTTCAATCCATGGAGAAACCAAATAAGTCTTTTTCAGACAAGTGAAGAAAGTCTTGTACTTGCTGCTTGAATTTGAATGATGCTGGCGTCGTTTCAGGTTCACTTGGATCTTCTGAGAACGTATCAAAGTCAATGAAATAGCCAGAAGCAGTTCTATCAATTGTTGGAATTGCATCAGGATTTGTAGAAATCACTGGAACCAGTTGATCACGTGCTACGTTGGTGTAGACAGGTGTATTTGGATGAACTGTTAGTTGGTGTTCAAGAGGGATGATTTCCATAGCATTGTTGCTTAGTCCTCCATCTGTTACAACTGAATTCTCGATAGTTATCAGTCTTTCAGTCTGAACCTCTTGGATAGTAGCGAGAGGAGTGCGTTTGCTACTAGGTCGGAGTCCACGAGGCCTACTATTTAGTATTGGCCACATACTGTGGTTTGATGAGGTCGATGGACACAAATCTTTTCTCCTTTCTTCCAGCAAGGGGCGGCAGTAGTAATGTTCTTGTTCCTTGAACTGCTAGGACAGGTACTGGTTGTCTGTAAGAAGGTCCAAATTCCTTCTTGTCCGCAATCTTTTCTCTGACTAGATCCCCAACTTTTGGAATCCAGACAGGCCTTGCTGGGACAGCCGGTTGATCCCCAGTGGTGGTTGGCTGTAGGAACATGTTGCTTTGTTTCGTTCTTAATTTGTTTAAGTCCTGTAAAACAGCCAAACGATCTTTGATATCAAAGGGTTTATTTTCCACCACCGTGCCTACGTGTTCAAGGTCTGGCACCCACATTCTTGTCCCAAATAGGACCTCATATGGAGTGCCCCCCCTAGAGAACTTCTTGGCAGGTTGTTTAAAGCACGTTGAACCCCACTAAGGTGTTTGACCCACCCATCACCCGAGCCTAATACCCTAGCTGTTATAGACTGCTTTATGTCCCGGTTTTTCCTTTCCACAACCGAATTTCCCTCCGTATGGAATGGAGAGGTGTACCGCAATGCAACGCCCAGACTGGCCATGGCTTCTTTGTAAGCCCGAGAGCTAAACGCAGGACCCTGGTCAGAATGTAGCGTGCCTATTGCGTATATGCCGACAAAGACTCGCAAATCTTTTATAACAGTTTGAGCGTCAGTTGAGCGCTGAGGCCATAACCATAGGAACCTAGAGCATGAATCGACTGCAACCATGATATATTTATAGTTACCGTCCCTGTGCAAGGGACCGCAGTGGTCCAGGTAAACACAAGCTAATGGTTTGTCTGAAATTAACAGGGGTGTCTGCGCAGGACGTTTCACTGTTGAGACTTCTCATCTGTTGGTAAATATTGCATTCTAAAACAGTAGTTGTTTAGTTGTGTTTCCGATCATGCCAGGCCACCAATACATCTTTGCTTGACGTTAAAGATACTGTTGCTAGAAATCACCTGCATGGGCAGAAGCTATCCCTTCATGTGCTGCTAGGATTAGTCCTAATCTGCGTTCCTTGTTTGGAATTACCCTATCCCCCACTCCAGGGATTCGAGCAAAAGGAACGTTGTTCGCATCAATTACATAAGAGTACTTGAGTGGAAACTTTTTGGTAACGCTGCACTGCTGCCTTTGCTTGAAGCTTTGACAGCCAACATTATCTCACCGTCTATTTTTGTTTTGGAACGAGTGATCGCAGCTACGGAAGCCGTCTGCACAGCCCCCTTTGCGGCTTCATCAGCCAATGAATTCCCTGCAACGTGAACGCCATCACGTTGATGACTCAGTGTGTGAATCACGTGAGCCTTTGGTAGTTCGTTTTTCAACTGAACTACTTGTTCCCAAAGCATTTTGTGCTTTATTGTGCCACCCTTCGCATCCTTGAAACCATTTTCAAGCCAGTTTTGTATATAGTCATTATACGACTGAACACAGTAAAAGGAATCGCACACTATTAGTGTGGGGAATTCTCGATCTGTACTTTCAAGTGCCAGTTTGAATGCTTGTAGTTCAGCTCGCTGAGCTGTACAATCTCCTAGAGATTGTGTTTTAGTGACCATAGGTCTGAAGATGCCATCTCGCATGCGACCTTTAACGATAGCACACGCTGCACTGTAAGCTTGCTTACTCCCTATTGCGGGTTGTGCGGATCCGTCAGTGTAAATTATGAATTTGTACTGATCGAGAGGCAGAATTTCAGTAGGCAGAGGACATTCTTGTTCATATTGCAGGAATGCTTGTGTTTTTAAATCGGGATCAAAAACATATTCAACATCTGTTGCAGCAAGAGAATTAACCCATTGTATCCATCTCGGATGTAATGCTTTAGCATTTGGAATGCTTGCTTTTGTGACCGCTTCTAAAGCTGGTACTGGGGTTACGACAATAATGCGTTTCCCTTGGGCTAAGGCTCTTTCTTTTGCTACAGCGGTTTGAACTGCTGTCAGAATTTTTTCAGTTGAACTGAAGCGCATTTCCGCTTGTGTGTATAAATGGGATTTGTATGCGATTGGTATTTTCTCACCTTCATTGAAAGTTAAGTATGTGAATCCACATTGACCCGAAATTATTCGGATCACCAAATTGCGTTGACTTACGCGTGTTTGTAAATGATTTGTTGCTAACATGTTAGCTTGAAGTGAACGCAAGATTTCTGTGTGTTCTGGTGTCCAGTTTTTGATTGAAAAATCAGGTTTGATTAATGCGTAGAGAGGTTTAACCCTTTCTGCATAATTTAGAATGTATGTTCTTCCAAAATTTAGGAAACCCAGGATGGATTGTAAGTTTTTTAGCGTCTTTGGAGGTTGGAGCAGCGCACACTTTTCTAAAAGTTAGCTGCCAAGCTCTTGCCTTCACTTGAAAGCTCATATCCTAGAAATAGGACATTGAGATGGGCAATTCTGGACTTTTTAAAGTTGAACTTGTAGCCCTCAGAGGCGAAACCCAATATAATGGTGCTCACCCTGTTCAAGTGTTTGTCCAGGTCATCGTCTGTCAGATAAATATCATCGACATAGGACAATGCCTCATTGTCATAAATTTGTAGTAACTCCATTACCCACGCTGAGAATAAACCGGGGCTATTCTTGAACCCTTGTGGGAGTCGACAAAAGTGACGCTGGGTCCCCATTATGGAGAATGCTGTTAAGTACCTGCTTTCAGGTGCTATATTTTAACAAAAGAAACCATTTGAGATGTCTAATGTTGTTTTATATTTTTTACGCACAATGTTATTCATTAATGCTGTGCTATGTGCATTTTGCACTGCAAAAGTTTTAGAACAAGTGTTTAGGTGTCTGTAGTCCAAAACTAGACGATATGTATTGTCTGGTTTGGAGACAGGAAACAAAGGATTGTTCATTGAGGAGGTCCATGTTTCAATCACCCCTTGGTATTCAAGTTGATCTAAGATCTCCCTGACCTGTTTTTAGCTTCTTGCTTTATAGGGTACTGCCTTTGTGCAGTAGGTTCATGTTTCAGATGTATTTTATGGTGAGGTGAATCCTCATCCCATCCTACATGATTTTTATATAATGCTGGGGCCTGGGCCACTGCCCATTTCCTGGCATATTGTAAGTGAATTGGAATATGGTTGGAGAAGGCAGGCATAATAATGTCCTCGCCATGTGGGCACTCCCTGACAAATTGTGGTGGCCAGTCTTTTTCTGCTATAAGTATGTCATAGCCCTTTGATAGTCTTTCCCAAAAAAGTGCTTTCACCTGTCTAGGTTTGTCTCCCTCCATCCGGAGTGTTATTTCAAATAACGTTTGTGGAGTACTAACCCTGGTGTCTACAGTCTCGACTGTAATGTACTCATTCAAGTCCACTATCTCCAGAAGTTCCTTCACGTTCTGGCGAACTATTGTGACTTCTGCTGCACTGTCCAGCATGGTCTGAGCCCATTCTCCGTTCTTGAGTTGTGTTCTCAGTATTCTCGGCATGTCTAATCTTTAGACCTGCTACTTTCTTTTTGGAGAATTGAGGTTTAGCCTTAGTTTTTGTAGCGTGTGTGTCGTCTTTTGATTTCACGCGTTCTTCTCTGTGTTTCGTCCGTCCTCTTCTTTCCGAAGTCTGTGATGAGATCTGAAAGGGACGAGAGAAACGTGTATCAGTATCTTGATACCTATCAGGTTTTCTCAAATTATCCCTATTCCTGAGGTTATACCTCCTTTCAGAGGGCTCCTTTTGAGGAGACCTACCTCGGGATTGAGAACGCTTCTCGTTTGAATTTTGAAGTTTGTTTAATAGAGTCCTTCTCAGGACTTTCAGATAGTTTCGGCTTCACTGGTCTTCCACCCAAACTATCTCTGCCTAATTCAGCATAAGATTGTTCTATTATTCTGGGTAGCTCAGTTTGATGTTCTGTAACATCGAATTCCCTTAATTTTTGTCGGATCGCCACTGCTGCTGCCTCTCCTTTAATATTAGATAATATTATTGTTGAGACCTGGTCGAAATTTTTCAGTAATTTCATACCTAAATTTAGAGCAGGCTCTGCCCCGTACTCGTTTTGAATTTGTTTGAGGACATCAGGTATTACCGCTATTGACGGAATGCCATGTGTTTTAGTATAGATGGCAGCAAAGACTGAGCCCCAAGTGGTGCAGTCTTCCAGTTGTGGTGTGATCCCCATTGGTAAACTGATTGTTAGGATTCTGTGTTTCTCATACGGGCTAGTATTCGGAAATACTGCTTCGATTTGAGTAATTTTTTGAGCTATCCAGAACGGAATTTGCTCACGTTTTGTGGGCATTTTACCCATGACTGAGTTGAGAGTCTGTGGTGTAATTTTTAGAGTAGTCCCCTGATGAGGGGTCTGATTTTGCAGTGTGAATGGTGGTTGGACTGTGAGAGTCCGCATGTAGATTTTATTAACTCTGTGAGTTGAGTAAGTAAATCCTCATCTGATATCTCTTCAATGTCAGGATGAGGTGTATAGCCAGCTAAAATCGGCCATGTTGCTCCTGGTCTACCTAGTGGACCGAGCCTGGTAATGTTTTTGTGATGTTTTAGGGCGCCTTTAAACCAGAGCTGATGCTCTTGGTATGTTAGTGGAATTTCTATATCCTCGAAAGGAATGTATTCCTCTGGTAGATCATCTTCTTTGTAGAAGTGAAATGTCTGTGATATTGCATTGCATTCAGGAAGTATTACCCATGAATAGAATACCTCTGTCTGAAAGGATTCATGTGCCTCTATCACGAAAACTGCTCTACCTCCTCTTGGAGACAGGCCATGTTTTATAAGTTTTAGAGTAATGGCTCTTCTAAAGTTTTGAGGGATGTCTATAACACCCTCCTCGGTGTCATTTAAACCCGTAAGGTTAAAAACTGCTGCTTGGGCTTGATCAGCCGCAGCATCACCGTTTTCGGTGTTATTGTCTCCGTCAGGCATTTTGTGTTTTGAAAAATGTAGAACAAGTTTCAAGGAAACAAAGATAAGGTGCACAATATTTTGGAACACTGTATCCTTCAACGTTGAGCAAACCAAACAGCTAATATATAGGGTACTGCCCTATGTAGCCTTGGTGGATACTGAACCCTGCCCACTCCAGACGTCTTTTGGAGTATATGGGTAGGGGTCTTGAGAGAAAATAGCACGGCTGAGTTACTCAGTATCTAACGTTGAATTACCGCCTTACCAAACCGTTGGGCGCCATGTAGTGTAGCTCCTATTTCCCTAATAGGCTCTGCGCATTGGAATAATATATCCTATAGGTTTGACATAGGACTAAGGTCAGTATTTCCCTATCGAGTATATTAAACTTAATTACTTGTGCCAGCTAGCTCAGAGGCCACTAGAAACTCCTTGACAACAAGAAGGGAGTAGTTTCTGGCAGCCGCAAAACATGACCACTATGTTTCCCTTTAGAATCAGAACGTGTCCCAGAGTCGTGGAAACAATAGATAACTATTTCACTCAGCTCAGTCGTGCATGCTTAGTTTTCTCCAAGTTTACACAGAAAGAAATAGACGGGCGTTTCAATAAAAGGTTTATTGAACAGTCTTGTTTCTGGTGTAAGTAAAATGTGCTGTTACGATCACAAGACAGTATGCGAGATAAATAATGTACAGTGTGAGCAGTAGAAATAAATAATACTGCGTTAGCATTATCTTTTAGTACATATGCTGTTACATAAATAACACAGACTAAAAATGCGAGTACTCATACGATGTGTTGCTAAGCTAGTTCTACCCCAGTGTACCTAACCTAACCTAGGTGTAGGACGAGGTATGAAGTAGGTGAAGTATTCCTTACTATGGTATACTAAGAGTATGTTAAGTCTAGTATGCCTAGTATGCCAAGAGTCCCTCTAGGTTCTAGTCAGTTCCATACCTGAAGAATGAGAGAGGTAGGAATCTCTTTGCCGGACTCGAACTCCAACACCCCGCAAGGGAAGTCAGATCACTGGAAGCGGGACTCTCTGCGTGCAGGGATGACAGCGTCTTCTCAGTGCGTCAGGCCGGGATACGGGCTCCTCTAAAGTCGAGGTCTCCTCTGTTTAACAGGGGCTAGGGAAGGTATATTTATACCTGAGAGTGCCTTAGGAATGTTAGCATTGACGTGAATTGGACAGCGAAAGACGTCATGAATGAACCCCTAAGGAATAACGGTTCATACATAATATATGAGTCCTTGAAGAAATCAATAGTCCTGGACTAGGGAAACTCCCGCAGCCTAAGGGTCTGTTCTTCATGAACTCGTTGTGACGTTAGGGTGGACGGATGTCGGAGACCATGCCTTTATTTGGAGTGCATGGTTTAATGCCTAAATAAGGCCTGGGATTTTATGCCTATATAAGGGCAGGGCGAATTGTGCCTACATAAGGACATGATACTGGAAAGCCCGTTTATGGACACCCTAAGAGGAATACAACAGGACAGTCATGCCTACTCCAGGCCATACAATACACTCTGTACTCCCACTCCAGTGTATCAGCTGACATGTTGTGCTCAGTGAAATGTTCCCTCAGGTGTCTGCCTCTGTGTCATTGTGCTGTGGCTCCGTTGTCAGGACTACTGGGGTGTTTATCGGTGAGGGCTCAGCATGCCACCTGAGATGTGACCATAGGAGACGATACTTGTGTGACATATAGGTGTTTGATCACTTGACTGTGCAGACTGGGGTATGTGACTGTGAAGTTCAGGCAGCTGTTTCCCATTCACAGCAGATTGTGAGGTGCTCAGGTTCAGAGGGTTGTGTTTCATGTCTCCCATATGTCCAATTGTTATGACGTGGACAAATAAGAGTTCAGATGATGTGGTTTGTGGGGGATGGACATGTGCACTTGTCAGCTACAGAACTTGCATTCCCCATTACCTAGGATTGTGACACAGTGCAGACTGTTGTTGGCTGGCTGCCCTGCCCATGTGACTGGAGACAGTGATGTATGACTTTGCAGGCATGCCTGTGTCATGGCATTAAACTCCCTAAGAGTGATCCTGCAGGTGAGTGACATGTGCTACATGCACCCCATTGTGGCATTGACTATCAGGACATGGGTGCATCATGGTGTCTGGTGCTGGTATGCATCACATGCATTTCAAAATAGACTCTGGCCATCCCTTTATCCGGACACCTGTACTGACTAAGTGGCAAGAGAAGTGATGTGTGCATGTTCACATGCTTCACCGTGTTCTCTGCAATGTCCAACTACTGTGTAGGTGGTGCATGTGTCCACAGTGGGGTATTACCATCCGACAGGCACCAGACAGATGGGTGCAAGGCCAGGAGGGATGTGAGTGCCATGGTTGACCATCAGACTGACAATTGGCTTCTCCTAATCTGTTTGAGCAGTTTTGGCAATGTTCAACTAAGGATGCCAGGGCTTGCTCTGTAATGTGCTGTACTAACTGTGGTGTGTGCGGTCAGTGCAGGTGACTGATGTTTGTCTGTTTCCCTAATTGTTTGCAGATACATCCACGGCCACAGGAGGGTACAGCTCCACGGACCAGGAGGAGCCGCAGAGCCAGACTGGGTCAGCAGCCGATGAGTGGTCGGAGGGACCCAGTGGCACGGAGGGCGAGGGGAGCGACACCGAGGAGTCCTCAGCACCATCCACCACAGCTGAGGACCACAGCAGCTCGGAGGATGACTCCCTTGTGGAGGCGGGTATCAGCAGCCACCACACCCCAGCTAGTGTTGCTGTCCCCGCCACCACCACCACCACCCTCCCATCGGCTCCCATTCCAGAGGTCCGTGGAGGCTCCCGTGTTCGGGAGCATGTCTCCTTCGTGCCAGGCACTGCACCCCCTGCCCCTGTGTCCCCTGCTGCCCTGAGTGAGGAGTCTGTGTACCTACTTGCCAGCTCCATGTAGGGCAGACAGCAATGCTGAGTGTCCTCCATGCCCACACCACTCTGTTGACACAGCTTGTGTCGTTCATGGAGGGCATCTCATCGGGCATGTCTGCCCTACAGAGGAGCAATAGGTCCATGGACTCCTCCCTGACGGCAGCAGTGTCCCTCCTCCAACAGTCCCTCACCCCTCCTACCTCTGCCCCATCCACACTTCCTGGCACCCTACCTGTCCCAAGCACATGCACACCTGCACAATCACCCAAACACACAGACACGAGCAGCACAGGAACACCGAAATCAAAAACAAAACGTGCACGCAAGCATCCTCAGGGGACTGATACCACACCCACAGGGGATGGGGAACAGACACACACACAGGCATCCACAGTCACTCCGCAGTCCTCCGATACATCTCCCTCCAAGGCCCCTTCCCTTGCCTCACCTGCAACCCCACCTACAAAGCAGCTCTTCCTCTGTGACCTCGGCCACCCACACAGAGGGGAGTGCCCCTCACCCCCGGACACCCTCCCCCAGGCACAGACAGACTGACTGAGGCCCCCATCCGCAAGTCCCCCCGGACCCGGAAGAGCAAGACTCCGCCACCGCCCTGCAGCTCAGCCACCAAGTCTCCTTCCTCCATCCCTCAGGCCCCCACTCCACAGGTTCCCCCACCACACCCTGCCCCAGGTTCCCCCACCCACAGATACACCATCCCCAAAATGATCAGGCCTTCTCCCCCTCCCACTTGCTCTTCCAGCACCACACCCTCGCTGCGCATGTTTGTGCCACTGGTGTGGAGACCGACACGGTCCCCCTCTGTCCTGCCCACCTTACCTGAACCCCATTCTACTCCCCTGGAGATAGGCACTGCAGTGGAGTCCACTACCACCCCGTCTGACTTGGGCACTGCAGTGGGGAACCTGTCCACTCCACCTGCCCAGCCCACTGCAGTCGTGCCGGCACCCACACCATCTGACTCATGCCCCCCAGTTGTGCCGGCACACACCATGTCAGACACCTCCACTGCAGTTGTCGGTGACTCTCCAGCACCCACCACCCCTTCCCTGCCTCCTTCTGGTGAGCCCTGATCCTGTCCCTGCGGTGCCTGGCCTGCCCCCCGTATGCCCCTCCGAGGGGAATGTCCCTAGTGTGCATCAGTGCAGGCTTGCAAAGGGTGACATCTGCCACTGTCACCCTGTTTGGACAATTATAATGGACTGGCCATTGGCCTTTGTATTTTTCTAGACTTTCGCTTTTCATGACACATATGCTGAATAAAGCTAATTTCTGTTCTCTAGTGGTTTTGCTTCAGATGTACATGATGTTGATGATGCTAACCATGCCCTTGCTGCAGTGATGGTGATTTTTGATATCAGGAATATGAAGTGTCACTGTGCAGGACCCCATGTGGTCCAGGGGGAATGTGTCCTATCCTGGTGTGTATCCATGTCATCCTTTGCAGCAATATGAGGGTGTCATGTTTTCAATATTTGGCAATGGGATTTCCAACTTTAATTTGCAATATCACATCTGTGGCTTACACCCCTGCACATCTGTTGTGCTTGCCATTGTTCAATTTGTCTATTTCCCTGACCGTGTGACCATCTCCACTGGACATGCAAGTTTGGGCATCAATGGGGAAGGACTCATCTGTGTTATCAGTGCAACTTGCTATACATGTGTGTTGGATCTGTGCAGTTGATTTAGGTGACACCCCCATGACCAGGCTGATCTGACGGGGGCCTTCATTTTGTGCAAATTGTTGACTGAGTGACCAAGTGTTCTGCTGACATGATAGAGCCCTACAGAGACAACGTATGGCACAGCTTTCCTTACACAGGAGTGGAATCCCCTCATGGCAGTGTGTAATTCCGTGACATTGCCTGAGCCCAAGGTGTGTGTTGTGTGAGCATGTCTGTGTGTGTTCACTTCCATTTTGCTAGGCAGGCTGGGATCCCTAGTGATGTTCCTGTTTGTGATGCTTGCTGAGTTGACCTATGTTCCCCCAGAGTCTTCTCCCTGGGTTCTCTGGGATGTGGGTGCATGGCACATTACTGGTCATCAGGGTGTCACCCATAGGTGTGTTTGCTGTCAGGGCTGAGTTTGTGGGCAAACGCAGATGAGACACAGTCAGGATTCCCCTTGGCACTTGTTGGTTACACAAGTCATGTAATTCACAGTTTGTGATAGCTTTCAGTGATTGTGACACGTTGTGTGTGTGTGACTGCTGCCACTCCTCAAGGTCAGAGCTGCAATGTTGGAAGTTGTCTATGTGTGTTCTTTGTGGGTGACCTTGGCTTCTTCATTGGTGTGTGACTGTGGCCGGGATCAAAATGGTTGGTGTGGATTTGACGTCATGCCCATGTACGGCGTACTGTGCAGTGTGTCAGACATTCAGGAGTCATGTTGACTGGCCATGTGTGATGTGTTTCTGCACCTTAGTTCCCACCACCACCCCTGGGATTGTCATGGGTGCATGTGCAATGTCAGCAGTCCATGTGAGCTTCACTGCTGCACATTGGTGGAGATCAAGGTGTGTGGTGTTGAGTGTGTGCAAATGAGAGTTGTTTCACGGCTAGACCCCTGCCTCCATATTGGCCTTGGCTGACAGGCCGTGCTGATTGATTTGTGCATGTGTAGGTGTGATGGTAGTTTGTTGCTCAGGACACATGACTGTGGTTCACAGCGTGGACGACATCTAGCTTTGTCATCACAGTGGGATTATCATGCAGGACAGTGTCACCACAATGTGGGGTCCCTGGGGGTAGTGCTGTGGTGGGTCTGTGTCTTGCTGTGTTAGTTACTGTTCCCACAAGCATGTGTGACATGTGTAATGTGTGCTCCCTCTCATCTTACAATGCCTGATTGCCCACATAGGGGAATCCGATCCATGAGTTACTTTTGTGTGGCACTGTATGCACGTCTGTGTAATTGGTAGTCAGGCCCCCTCATGTGTTGTGTGGTTGCCTGGGGACACTGGCACACCCCCCCATCACCTGTTCTGTTTGATATGCAGTGTGGGGCTGCCTGTTTGTGTTTGTGCATCTGCACCTCTGCATTGGCATATTTTTGGTGTGCCATTGGCTGTATGTTGTTTGGTGGGTTTCCCCTGCTGTCCCTGGGACTCCTAGGTCATCAGTCAGCACAATGATCATGGTTTGTATGTCCCATTGCTGCCATGGTATGGTATTTGTTCAGCTCACATCTACAGTCTCCACAGGATATCTACATTTGTATGCCCATTGGTGCAGATATGTGGGTCTGCATTATGATGGTCACTTCTGGCATTGTGTTATTGATGAATGTTGACAATGCCAGCCCCCATGGGTGATGTTTGTCTGCACATGGCCAAAGGTATGTCTTATTTGCACTGCACTGTTTGCCTCACCCAATCTATGTTGCTATGGGACACAAGCACTACTATGCCACTGATGTGTTTGTTGTTCTGTGACCAGGAATCACCCATGCTGTTTTGCATTTGCAGCTTTTTCCATGTCAACACTTACATTTTGGTCACTGTGATGATGGAGGTTTAGACCCCATTGCCACAATGTTCAAAATGTGCCCCAGCTATGGACCCCACACTTACCTTTTGGTCACTGTGATGATGGAGGTTTAGACCCCATTGCCACAATGTTCAAAATGTGCCCCAGCTATGGACCCCACACTTACCTTTTGGTCACTGTGATGATGGGGGGTTAGACCCCATTGCCACAATGTTCAAAATGTGCTTCAGATATGGACCCCACACTTACCTTTTGGTCACTGTGATGATGGGGGTTTAGACCCCATTGCCACAGTGGTCATGGTCTGCTTGCATTGTGGAGGCCACACACATTTATGTGTGTCACATGTGATAGGGGGTCACATTGTATGTTCAATTTCATGTTCAGTGTTGTAGGCATTTGACACAGTCTACACACGCTTGTCATGGTGTTGGGGGGATGTGTTTTTCTGACATTCCTTATGTTGGAGTATGCTGGTTGTGTCATGCATTACCCGTCCTCTGAGTAGGGGTGGTGGTAGTGGTAGGCATCCAGCCCCCTATGAGTGGGGATGGTGGTAGTGGTAGGCATCCAGCACCCTATGAGTGGGGATGGTAGTAGTGACAAGCATCTGGCACCCCTCCCCTGAGTAGGGGTGGTGGTAGTGGTAGGCATCCAGCCCCCTATGAGTGGGGATGGTAGTAGTGATAGGCATCTGGCACCCCCTTAGTAGGGGTGGTGGTAGTGGTAGGCATCCAGCCCCCCCTGAGTAGGGGTGGTGGTAGTGGTAGGCATCTGGCACCCGCTTAGTAGGGGTGGTGGTAGTGGTAGGCATCCAGCCCCCTGAGTAGGGGTGGTGGTAGTGGTAGGCATCCAGCCCCCTATGAGTGGTGATGGTGGTAGTGGTAGGCATCCAGCACCCTATGAGTGGGGATGGTAGTAGTGACAGGCATCTGGCACCCCCCCTGAGTAGGGGTGGTGGTAGTGGTAGGCATCCAGCCCCCTATGAGTGGGGATGGTAGTAGTGACAGGCATCTGGCACCCCCTTAGTAGGGGTGGTGGTAGTGGTAGGCATCCAGCCCCCCCTGAGTAGGGGTGGTGGTAGTGGTAGGCATCTGGCACCCACTTAGTAGGGGTGGTGGTAGTGGTAGGCATCCAGCCCCCCTGAGTAGGGGTGGTGGTAGTGGTAGGCATCCAGCCCCCTATGAGTGGTGATGGTGGTAGTGGTAGGCATCCAGCACCCTATGAGTGGGGATGGTAGTAGTGACAGGCATCTGGCACCCCCTTAGTAGGGGTGGTGGTAGTGGTAGGCATCCAGCCCCCCCTGAGTAGGGGTGGTGGTAGTGGTAGGCATCCAGGCCCCCCTGAGTAGGGGTGGTGGTAGTGGTAGGCATCCAGCACCCCCTGAGTTGGGGTGGTGATAGTGGTAGGCATCTGGCACCCCCTTAGTAGGGATGGTGGTAGTGGTAGGCATCCAGCCCCCCTGAGTAGGGGTGGTGGTAGTGGTAGGCATCCAGCCCCCCCTGAGTAGGGGTGGTGGTAGTGGTAGGCATCCAGGCCCCTATGGGTGTATATGGCATTGGTGATAGCCATCCCGCCCCTATGGTTCTGCTGTTGCTGGTGTAAGTCATTTCTGCATCCCTATGTGTGTGTGTTATGTGTCGGGTACGTGTCGTTTGTTTGTGTAGTGGGTGTTTGACTTACCTTCTGCGCCATACGCGTCCGTACCAGTTCCGGTAATAGATGTAGAGTATTGGTAGGACCTGCGCGATGGGATTCATGGTTGGTTCGTCTCGTTCGGCTTTCTCGTTGCTTCGACTCGTACTCGTGGCTGGCATGTTCGTCTCGTAGCCGTGGATCGTCTGGTGGCGCGAATCGGAGCTTATGTGCCGCTCTCCCGGATGCTCTGACGTGCTGGACGTAGCGACGGGTTCGGCGAGTACGGAGTGCGCATCGTACTGGTCCGGCCGGAAGGTGCTGTGTTTTGGCTTCCGTGCGACTCGATTCAGCGTTTACGGATCCGGCTCGGACGAGGAATAGGAGCTGGATTGGGTAAGTACGGCTGGGTCGGGATCTGGGCAGTAATGCGCATCGTACTTGCTCGTTCGTACGTATGTTCGAATCGGTCGGGAAACACGCGTTCGGCTCGGTTTTTCCGGACGAATGGTGTTAGGTGCGCCTCCGCCCGAGATCGGAATCGACCCCTTAATCTCCATTTTATTGGTGTTATATTTTAAGTGATTAGATTGCATCCACCGGATGACTTCAGTTAAACAGTTTTTAAAGTTGATCTCAGAGCCAATGGAAGCTTTACTCAATGACAAGATCAACTGGGTGTCGTCGGCATAAGATGTAGCTTCAATCCCAAATGAGGTAATCAGCGAGATCAGGGGCATGTAAATGTTAAATAATGCAGGGCTGAGTGAGGAGCCCTGTGGTACCTCTGAGATAACAGTCTTTTTTGGGGATAACCAACTCCGGCCCTAGAATTACATATTCTGGGAGTGCAAGCATCTCTAGAGGGCAGAGTTACTAAGGAATACAAGTGAGGCCCTGAGGATCTCCTTACAAATTAGAAATTATGGGAGAATCAGTAATTTTACTTTTTATTCCTCTAAACCCAAAACTCCAGATGAAATAAATGAGATCCGCTGTGTTTCTGCGGCTCCCATAATTCTGATAGAACCAGTAACTGCTGGTGTTGACTCCATCAACATTAAAAGGGACACTCATTTTCTGTCTGTCCACTTATTTTCTTGGTGACACACAAAGGGCCTAATTACGAAGTCGGGCAGATGACACCATTGCGGAAAGGAACTGCCCGATCTTAGGTCGCGGTTTCGACTGCAGTATTACGATGCAGCCGCCGTTAGGGCGGTCGCAAACCTCCATTTGGCAATGGAAGCTTGTGCGGCAGGCGCAAAAGGTGCACATAGTGAAGGGATGTTTAGAGAGGCACCATAGGTGCCCCTCAGGCCCCATTGCGGAGGGCCAGGGTGAAAGGGGGCCCTGCTAGGGGACCCCAAAGACACTTTCCGACAGCCTTTTCATGTCGGAAAGGTCGACATGAAATGGCTGTCGGAAAGTGCCATCATAATCCCAACGGCGGAGCCTACTCTGGCTCCGCAGTCATTAGGGGATTATGCTGGCTTCTGACGCTCCGATGAGCTCCTTGAGCTCGGCGGAAACGTGTCGGAATCCCTCCGCTGCTTACATTCCAACCGCCGTCATCCTAATACGGGGTCAGAATGAAAACTACGATGTCAGGCGGAAAGCCTCCGATCGTTGGTCGAAGGCTTTCCACCCAAGTTCGTAACCAGGCCCATAATGTCATTTCCTGGGAGATTATTTCCAGTAATGTCATGAGTCAGAGGTTCTGCCTTACAGCTAGGCTTCTCTCTCCCACCCATGGGCGACATTGGGAATTGGCTCAGCTGTTAGCAAACAACCAAGACTAAAGTCTGCAAACACTGGAATAGTTTATAGCAGAAAGAGGTGAGGATGATTTCACAGGGGTCAACTATGTACAGAGTAATATATGAAAAATGCAGGTAACCCTATCCACCAAAGACCACGTGACCTATCCAGTTGGCTATAGCCCTCTACTGCAGGACACTGCCCTTAAACTCAGAGGAGTCAGGTGCTGGAGATGTGTAATGAAAGTGTACTCTCTTCCACAAATACTATTCCTATGGCCCTATGGAAAAAATAACAATATATTTAACAACAGGAAAACCCACTACTTTGTTGCTTTGCAGCAAGGCAAAACATAATGCATTTGTAAATGCGTATTAATCTGGCTCATTTATCGCTACACTGAGCCTTCGCTCCACTCACACAGCAGCAGTGATGATCATGCAGGTCAGGCTCCTACCTGGGGATGGGTGGATTTTATTCTCTGAATGACACAAGAACATCTATGGCCAATGTCGGTCACTGGAAGTCTGTGGTAAAGGACAGCAGTTAACACTTGAGCCTCTAAACATTGGAGGAGGCACTTGCAATGTGTCAGGCAAGCAGGGGCCAGGGGACACATGCAGCTCACTCGCATGCAGGCACACACACATGCACACACACACACGTATGCACGGACACTCATACACACATGTGTTTGTACACACACATGCATGCACACACACACACATGCACACACACATGTATGCATGCACACACATCCACACACACACACCATGTGTGGTTTATTGTGAGTTAAGATGATCTTACATACAACACAAGCCTTGCTGCATGTTAACACTTTCAATGTTAAAAGAATGCACTAAGGTGCATGAAAGACGTTTAGTGCCTAGAAGATATACTCAGTCCTCTCAGCTTCATACAAACATACAAATTATATGGACTCAAAAGTCACATATTTTTCTGTTGCTGACAATAATAAGCCACAATTCATTGCAGTTAGGGTTTTTTTTCCAGGTGTAAGTTTCCTTGCATAGTTTAATATCAGAGGAACAGGAGAAATACAATAGCAGCAGCATCTTGTACCTTCTGAAATCTGAAAAAGCAATGTTTACTGTCCTGTGTGGCAAGTACAGGAGCCAAGAATTATCAACCCCCTCCTTGCTCCATACACCACTATATATGAGAAACCTATAAAAGATACTAGCGATTGGGGTGCGGCAAGGTGGATGGACCGGCTGCTGGAAGGGATGCTGCAAGGTCGGTCTCTGGCTTCAGGCCTAATGGCATGAAGGCGTGCAGGAGCGTAACGCAACTAGTCCTAGGACGGGAGTCCTCCTTATCCCCCCATCTCTTCCTTGCACCTATTGTTCCTGCATCTTTCCAAGTACTACCTAATCATCAATATCCTATCTCTTGGTCCTCCTTGTCCTTCATTTAATCCCCTTTCGCCTCCTGCTCGCTCTTACTTACAGAGCCCTAGGATCCCAAACCCATCAGCTCTCTATACCCTACTGGCTGCCTGTGCCCCTAACCCCTGTATGGGCCTGTCTTGACAGTCATCAGGACTACATCTTTACCATCCCTACCAGCTAACTCAACACTACAATCTTCAAATCAAGTAACACATATGTGTCCTCTTTCTAACAAAAACATTGATCCTTCTTGGCATTGACACTTGGCTGACCCGACCCAACCCCCAGCAGCAAAAATGTAGGGTCTTATTTAGAGAATGGAGCACAGGATGCTCTGTTACAAATATGACAGATATCCCGTCTGCTGTATTACAAGTGCTATAGGATATAATGCACATGGCGGATGGGATACTCTGTTACAAATGTGACGGCGATCCCGTCTGCTGTATTGCAAGAGTAATAAGATATAATGCACATGGCGGTTGGGATACTCTGTTTCAAATGTGACGACTATCCCGTCTGCTGTAGTACAAGTGCTGTAGGATATAATGCAAATGGCGGATGGGATACTCTGTTACAAATGTGACGCCTATCCCGTCTGCTGTATTACAAGTGCTGTAGGACATAATGCACATGGCGGACGGAATACTCTGTTACAAATGTGACGGCGATCCCGTCTGCTGTATTGCAAGAGTAATAAGATATAATGCACATGGCGGATGGGATACTCTGTTTCAAATGTGACGACTATCCCGTCTGCTGTAGTACAAGTGCTGTAGGATATAATGCAAATGGCGGATGGGATACTCTGTTACAAATGTGACGCCTATCCCGTCTGCTGTATTACAAGTGCTGTAGGATATAATGCACATGGTGGATGGAATACTCTGTTACAAATGTGACTCCGATCCCGTCTGCTGTATTGCAAGAGTAATAAGATATAATGCACATGGCGGTTGGGATACTCTGTTTCAAATGTGACGACTATCCCGTCTGCTGTAGTACAAGTGCTGTAGGATATAATGCAAATGGCGGATGGGATACTCTGTTACAAATGTGACGCCTATCCCGTCTGCTGTATTACAAGTGCTGTAGGACATAATGCACATGGCGGACGGAATACTCTGTTACAAATGTGACGGCGATCCCGTCTGCTGTATTGCAAGAGTAATAAGATATAATGCACATGGCGGATGGGATACTCTGTTTCAAATGTGACGACTATCCCGTTTGCTGTAGTACAAGTGCTGTAGGATATAATGCAAATGGCGGATGGGATACTCTGTTACAAATGTGACGCCTATCCCATCTGCTGTATTACAAGTGCTGTAGGATATAATGCACATGGCGGATGGAATACTCTGTTACAAATGTGACAGATATCCCGTCTGCTGTATTACAAGTGCTGTAGGATACAATGCAAATGGCGGATGGGATACTCTGTTACAAATGTGACGCCTATCCCGTCTGCTGTATTAGAAGTGCTGTAGGACATAATGCACATGGCGGATGGAATACTCTGTTACAAATGTGACGGCGATCCCGTCTGCTGTATTGCAAGAGTAATAAGATATAATGCACATGGCGGATGGGATACTCTGTTTCAAATGTGACGACTATCCCGTCTGCTGTAGTACAAGTGCTGTAGGATATAAAGCAAATGGCGGATGGGATACTCTGTTACAAATGTGACGCCTATCCCATCTGCTGTATTACAAGTGCTGTAGGATATAATGCACATGGCGGATGGAATACTCTGTTACAAATGTGACAGATATCCCGTCTGCTGTATTACAAGTGCTGTAGGATACAATGCACATGGCGGATGGGCTACTCTGTTACAAATGTGACGGCTATTCCGTCTGCTGTATTACAAGAGTAATAGGATATAATGCACATGGCGGATGGGATACTCTGTTACAAATGTGACGGCTATCCCGTCTGCTGTATAACAAGACCCTTTTATTTATACCCTTTTTGCTGCAAAATGAATCTCAAATAACTCAAAATAGAGAATCAGGAGAGATGAATAAAAAACAAAACAACAAAAAGGGGAGCCCAAAATTGTCCACACCCATAACTGCTTAGTCTCATTAACCCTGTCCCAGCTCAGTCGCAGCTAATGAGTGGCCTGTGGATAAAACCACTCGCCATGAGAGTCCAGGGGAAGACTTAGATCCAGATGCAGTAAGCCTTTATACTGGTGCTTGAGTGATGCAAAGCGGCACCTGTAATTGTATTTTTTCTTATCGCAAAAATCACTTTGAGTCAAGCGGTGTCACTGGTAGTGGATTAGTGCAAGCACCTATGGATTTTGATGCAAGCGTGATCTACTGAGACAGCCAGATTGGGCTTTGCATCAGCAACTAACATCTCCTGGAAGCAGGCGCAAACAAGCAGAAATGCGTTCATTTCTTCTCCCAGAAGTCAATGCAATGTGTGCATGCTGCAGGGCACAACACACACCCAATGTGAGTCAGAACCTTCTGTATTTGTCTATTCACAGGAATTTGTCCTGGAGGGGACTGCTTGAAGTGCGAACCTTCTAGTAGACAATGCACACTCGCCTCTGCACCACGGTGGGTGTGTCTGCATCACACAAGGCATGTGCACCAGAACCCGGACACCCTCTGTAGATCGGGTGCTGCACTGTGTTCTCCTTGGATGCAAAATGTCTTGGTTTTCCCCTTAGGCCTTTTTATCCACCCAGTGCTCATTGCATTGAAATGCTCCAACCCCTGGAATGCTGCCCTCGCCTGTTTCTCCCCAGCCTCTTTTAGGTGCACAACATTCGATGCAGTGCGGCCTAAGGGCGGTGGACCGGTGTGGCTGCCCTGGGCGCTGACCTTTAGGGGGGCACTGACCTCAGGGGGGGCGCTGTGTTTAGCAATAACATACAATTTAAAAGTACCTGCTGCAGAGCTCCTTCTGCGTCCAGCTTTCAGGCAGCAATAAAAATGTCATGATAACTCTTATGACTAGTGCTCCTGCTAGACAAAAAGATAGGAGTTTTGTCTAGGGGCAGTTATGACTCGCCTTAAAGTAGCGCAGAGGGTTAATGAGCCTGCTGAAAAGAACAGATCTGTATTTAATGTGGATAGCTGAGTGGATTAGTAAAACCAGCCTTTACCTGTGCTTTTAAAACAAATGATACATATTTGAGAGAAGGTCTATGGAGAGATGAGTGGCACTTTGCCGGGTGGTAGTGAGGGAATCTGTGGAGGAGGACATATGGGGGGTGGGAGGCAATAGGCGCCAAAAAAGATTGTCGCACTGGGCGCCACCAACGCTAAAGCCGGCCCTAATTCTATGCACACCACGGAGATGTGCCTGGGTGCATAGAATGTGCCAGATTGTACCCTGTGTGCCTGTGTCAAACTTTGCATTTCCGGAACTATATTTCGTCATCAACCACGCTATTTCCTGATTTCTGTGTACTTCCGTGCTGTAAAGCAGGCCTGCTTATCTCATGTGTGAAATCACGTTGCGTCATTTCAAAGGCAGCCTTGAGCCGGAACAAACGGCCTATCGGTTTAGCTGCCTCCAGGCGCCTGTTGGCCCAACCTCCCAAAGCTGCTGGCTTTGACGTCTTGTCACCTGTCCCTGGTGATCTCAGTGGCAGGAAAAGTAGGTGAGAGAGCAGTGACCGCCCAAACTGCACAATAACTCACCAAACCGGTACTGTAGTCCAAGAGTGAAGTGCAAAGTGAGAGACCTTCACACGCCAACCACAAAACAAGGTAAAGAATTTGTTTCTCGGATTTCCAGGGAAGCCACAACTCAAGTCAAAAAGGGCACGTGTTCCATTGAACCATCCACACCTACCAGATGAGATGTGATGAGAGCACCATGCATAGAGGCATAAGTGTCCAACTCAAAGCAGTACAACAAAAAGCCTTCCATGTTAATAGAGCGAGGACTGTTATATGAGTAACAGGGCAGTAGAGAACAACTCTTCACCTGGTGCTGAGTTCCCACCAGAGTCCATGAAGCTGCTTTTATTGGTCGCCTTCTACGCAAAGCAAGCAGGTGTCTCGTGAGCGAGCATGTATAAGAGCACGAGCTTGTCCTTAGGGTCCCTTAACATCTACATTCAGCAGTTCAATAAAAAAGTTTTATAAACAAACAAACCAGATCTGACCTGAAGCCACAACAAGAAAACCTAGGCAATGCCACGCTGCTCAGGCCACAAAGCATTTCAGTTTTATTGACAGACAGGCAAGTTACAGATTGTTACTGGTACTGACTGTCCCTGGAGCGTTAGTCGATGCACATCCTTTTGATGAGGGAGGGGTGTGCCCACACCTGTTTACACATTGAACAGACTCTACTCCATTTCCATGTTTCGCTCCGCGATGATAATTCAATGAGTCTTCTTCAGGGTACATACGAACCTTTCAACATCTCCTTTGGTTTGAGTCCAGCATGGCATGATCTTCTAGTGACGAATGCTTACAGAATCCACCTACTGCCGACACCTTTTGTCTGCCATAAACTCCTGGGCTGACCATGTATGGCCATGATCTTCACTAGTGTGGGGATTACAGTCTCTGTCCCCCTTTCCCAGGGCTCATTGCTGTATTGTTTGGGGAGTAGGGATGCTGGTGGTCTCCTTGCCTGGAGCCTGACTTGTAAGCACCATAGTATCCGTGTTGTGCCCTCATCGTGAGGTCAAAACATTTTCTGTATGTGTGGCTTGTTTTTGCAACAACCTGCTGGCTGGTTTGCACTAACTGCACAATCTTCTCAGTGAGGGATTTCCAGCATTGCAATCAAAAACTCTTGTCGCAGAGGTTCTTCCACAGACCCAGAGAGTTCCTGGAAAACGTTCATGAGAACTTGCAGGACTTTAATTCTATGGTGAGATGGTAGCTGAGTTCCAGTCACTTACATTGCATGCATTGTGTGGTATTTGCTTCGGTGGAAAGGAAAATGTTGGATGATGTGGTATGGAGTGTGTAAGGTGGAACGTGGAGTTGTGTGTATGTGTGTGTGTAGGGCAGTTAGCAGCTGTCAGATGAATTTGCCTGCTGCTATCTGTCTTGCCCCTTTGTCTGCTTATTCTTAATAAATATTTCCACGTTACCTCGGAGCCAAGAGTGTTTGTGCATGGAACTGAACATAAGGTGCCAATATCATATAGTTGTCTGAATCATTTCATCGATGTGCTGTATCTTTTGCATGGCAACTTCTATTTCTAATGCTAAATGCCCATCTATGTCCCATGTGTAGTCTGCTCTAAATGGCATTCCACCTTAAAGTGCATGCACAATTGGAATATACATTTTCTATCTGGGAGGAGGGGATGATGCTGACGATGACCCCTAACAAAGTATATCAAATGCTTAGGATTGGGGATTTGCACTGACACAAAAATGCTCATGTGAAACTGGAAGCAACTCCTCACGAAATCTTCCTCTCAGATTTGGAATACAGGGCCACATGCATCAAGCAAAATACTGGTCGCAAATTGAATAGGGTTCTGAAACGTGTCGACCCCTCCCAGCTAGCAGTAGCCACTACTAGTTCATGGAATAACACTGTATACAAACAGGACATTTAGCCTGTTGTAATCATTGTGTGGTCTAGCTGCACATGGCATGTCGCATTCTTGAAAAACAATAATCATATGCACTGCCTTACAAATAAGGACTGGTCTGTTTCCTCTGTTCATATTGTGTTATTTGTAAACATTTGTTTGCCTTTGATGTTTTGGTGAAATGTCCAATATGTCGTTATTACTTTTGTGTTGAATTGTATTGTGTAGTATCTTTCTCTATGACATGAATCAAATGTTGACCATGTTTGTACTTAAATGAAATAAGAAAAGGTGGAATAAAAGCACCATCACCACTTCAGAATTTAAGGTGGTTATTTATGAATGCATCAATCATTAACGCATGTCCAAACCACTCTCTCTTTTCCTAGCTGTCATGCGAGCAGCATCTTGATTGGCGTCTAGGAGCCTGCACAGTGTGCAGGGACCAGAGCAGAAGAACCCTGAGACGACGGCCGGCAGCGCAGCAGCAGGTAAGGGCTTTTGTTTTATTTATTATATACCCCTCACACCCCCCCGCCCCCCACCACACCACTTGTTATGAAAGGGAGCCGCTACGGCTTGCATATGCAAACGTGGCCCGTGGTATCGTTCCCCAGACAGTCTTCACATTTCCAGGTTCTCCATGGGAGATGATACACCTACTGAAACTCTGACATCTAGGGGCCGATTCCGATCTTGGCCGGTAGGGCACCGAATCGGATTCGGCTTTACCGGATCCGATTCGGAGCCCTCTTTCCCGACTGATTCGTACGTGCGTCCGGGCGAGCGAGTACGATGCGAGCGCTCGCGAAATCGCCGACCGACTCGTTCGCGGGACCCAACCGCTCCGACCGACTCGCACGGACACGACTCGCACCATGCAATAGAGACGTTCCCCGGCCGGGTAAGTACGATGCGCGCCTCGAGCAGTCCGACCGACTCGCGCACTCCGGCTCCAAAGAGCAGTCGGAGCCGCACTTTGGGCGTCCGTGTCGGACCCCCCTGTACACGTAGCCGCGCGAGTCGCACACAGGGGGGACCCATGGGTCCCCCCTACCTGTGCATGTACGGCGCGAGTCGCTTCGACGCGTACCCGCTGTAGGGGGCGCCCTTGTTCGCCTCGCACCCATTGAGTCAATGGGAGCCCGCGTACGCGTTGTACGACCGGCTCCCATTGACTTCAATGAGAGTCCGACCGAATCGAGTCTGATTGCATGCGAACGCATCGTACTCGTTCGGTCGGACTGCTAGAGTCCGATTTGGTCGGAAATCTCTCCGGGTCCGGCTCGGTCGGGGAGATTCCCGGCCTGAATCGGAATCGGCCCCTAAGTCTTTGATATAGGATTAAATAACCATATCTCAATATGGGGCCTATTAGGATGGCGGGCGGATCGCCACTGCCGGGCCGGCGGTGGCCACCGCCGGCCCGGCCGTGGCGATCCGCCCGCTATCTGTTCCTGTTTTACCCCCCCGCCATATTAGTATGGCGAGGGGTACCGCGGCGGACGGAAAGACCGTCCGCCGGTCGGCAATTGTTACGATTGCCGGCCGGGCGGAAAAAGCCCATAATATGGTGGCGGTGCCTTGCAGGTACCGCCATCCATATTATGATGCCTGCGGTGGGAAAGCCTTTCCATGGCGGAGACTCCGCCATGGAAAGGCATGCAGGAAATCACTTTGGGGGACGATTGCGGGCCCCCGGGGGGGTGGGGGGGTGGGTGGCTGCACCTGGGGGTACCTATGGTACCCCCCTTCATTGCCATGCACAAGGTGGCAGGCACCGCGCGGTGCCTGTCACGTTGTGCATGGCAATGCACAACATGAACTTTAACATTGCGGCGGGTGCTGCTTACAGCACCGCCCGCCGCAATGTCAAAGTCGAGGATGCGCACGCCAGTGTGGCGGGCGCATCCTAATTGGCCTGGCGGGACCACTGCACCTCTGGCGGCCGGTCGCGTTTTCCGTTACGGTGGCAGGCGGACAAAGTCCGCCCGCCATCGTAATGTGGCCCTAAGTGTTCTGATGTGGGTGTGAGGCGGCATGTATTGATGCTACATACGAGCCCTTATCTTGAATTAGGTCTCTTCTCTCTAGAATCAGTGGTAGTAGCCTGGCTCTTGAGATTCGTGGCCAAATTTATCAATACGGAACCCACCTCTATCTGAGACATATTGGTGGGAGCTCCAGTTGTGTGAGGGCCTCTGGTGGTCCCCCTTGAGAACACATCCTTGAAAGTGCGTGCGCTAGTCATGGAGTTAAAATGTCTTCACCACTGTTTAAATATAACACAGCACATCGGGAAGACAAAAGTCAAACACGTTTAATGCAAAAAATAACGAGCAGCCCAGCAAATAAACAAGAGACAATTGTCATTTCAACTGATCAGAACTCTCACCCAAAACGGCCATTTGGAGCTTGTACCGCTAAAATGCATGCACATTTAAACACTGTTTATACATTTTTCCTTCAATACAATCTATGGAGCATAATGCATTTTGTTGCATTCTGCAAAACGTTTCTCATGAGTAGGTGGCAGGATCTTCTCACGGGCATAATGCGAGACATCCTGAAATAAAGTTACAATACATGAACACACTGCTGACTTCATTCATTTCTTAGAATCATGCTTCTGGTTGTCAATTGTTGAAAGCGAGGCTATGCTTTCCTGCGAAATGCAGGAAATAATCAAATGTAATACTTTGAATAAAATTGGTTCTAGTCCTGCTAGATTCATGAAACTTAGCAACCATAGTAAGGCTAAAGGGTACTTCTAAGTAATAGGAGCACAACACCCAATTTGATTATAAAATATATCAGTGAAAGCTGTGATATCCAGGTGAAGAGGAACATTAACATGAAATCAATAGAAATGCAAGATTATTTCTTCACAACCACTAAATGGATTCTCATTCCAGGTCAATTAGGAAACAAATCTAATTTCAAGTCACTTTGTCAAGCGAGCTATGTTCCCAGAAAGTGGAATCTTCAACACACATAGTTCTTCCTCATTTGGGAGTGGAAAGGGTATTCTGGTAAGCTCACTATTGAAGCTCCTGGTTGGAGTAGATCCTGGGTGGAAATTGAAGGGATTTAGAGCACTTGTTAAAGAGGCCATCCAGTGCAGAGAAGAAAACCAATTTCCTTCCCCAGGTCCTGCATCTCTAATAATCACTAACAATAGGTATTCCGAATGTTTCTTTGTTTGATATTCTCAGCTAAGGTTCTGAGATGTACTGTGACATCATTGACTCAATGGCTCTTTTAAGGGCAATAGTAGTAAATGCTCATGTGTCCTGAATGTTCTTTTTAACATAGATGATTTGTTATTAACATGCATTTCATCTCATGACCAAAGAATCCAGTTTCCATGTCCTGCTTTCCTTCTTTTCATAACTGTCAGAATTCAGCGAAGGATGCGCTCACCATTGCACGCTGGTCCTGCACAATGCACTACTCTGAGGCACATCTCCAGGAGCAGAGGAGAAAGGAAGAGTATACAGGGTGTGGGCGCTGCCTGGACAGAAGTCTCTGGTCTCTTAAGGAGACATTTTGTGAAACACCTGAGTAAAGACAAGAAGGACTACATGTCCCATGAGCCCACAGGACTCTCACAAGACTTGCCAGAGGTGTTGGCCAACTTAAAGCACAGAGAATAGATTCCTCTTGATCCATAGTGTCCTTGCCCTGCAATCGTTATACTCAGTTGCTGCCTTCAAGGTTTGTTGTTGTAATCCTGTTATCTGTTTATCCGTGAAGTCGAGAAAAGACATCTGGTAACCAGAGAAGTTTCTAGCAAGGAATAGACGGGTACTTATTTTTTCACAAGGAGTTATCCATAGTGATTCTAAACTCTGTAATACCTATTTGTTTATAAGGATTCATCCATAATGATTCCAAACTCTGCAGTACTAATTTGTTTATAAGGATTCATCCATAGTGATTCCAAACTCTGTAATGGTAAGTAGACACAATATCGAGTTTTAAAACGTTGTGTCATAATATTGAGTTTTAAATTTCGATAGTCAAAAATATCGTTTAAAATATCGATGTTAATAATATCGATTTACTGTGTTGTTTAAAATATCGTTGTAAAAAATATTGATTACTAAAATATCATTATTAAAAGATATCGTTTTGGTAAATGTTGTTTTTTGTATTATAGTATATGTTTGTAAATGTTATAATAATTGTTAATAAATGTGATATTTATTTTCAAAAATAAATATCACATTTATTTTTGAAATTTTGTTTTAGGAGCGGAATGTTGGGTTTATAGGGGATAAGGGTGGGGAGTGTTTTAAAAAATTCTAATTAATTTTTTTTATTTCTTAAAGTAATATTAATGAAATTGTATTATTTTATTTAGGAGCAGGATGTTGGGTTGATAGGGGATAAGGGTGGGGAGTGTTTTAAAATTATAAAAAAATTAAATTTTAAATTAATATTAATGAAATTAAAAATGTATTTTTTTATGAGAGGGATTTTGGGGTTACAGGGGATACTGTTGTGGATTGTTTTGAAATAAATGTATAAAAATGTTAGAAAATAAAATGTATAATATTTAAATAATTTATATTCAAATTTATGAGTGCAATTTTGGGTTAAAAGTGGATAAATGTTGTTTAAAAAACAAAATTAAAAAAAGAATTTGGAAATTTATTTTTAATAATTTAAAAATTTGTTTTCATGAGTGTGATTTTTTTAGAGGATGAAGGGTGTATTAAAAAAAATATTAAATATAATCTAAAAAATATTTTAAAAATATTTTATCTATATTGAGACAAATTAATTAATTTTAGGGGAAATTTGTGTGTATTGAATATGATTTATGGAATTACATTTAAAAATTAAAACAAATACAAAAATTGTGAAAATAATAAATAAATATTTTAAATATTAAATTATGATTTGTTGTTATTAATTGATAATATAGTAGTGAAATATTAAATTATGATTTATTGTTATTAATTGATAATATAGTAGTGAAGATTAAAATATGACAAATTAAAAAATGTGTTTAATGTAGAGGTGTTTTGTGTTGATATGGTATATATATATTTTAGTTAATAAAAATGGGTAATAATAATTTTAAAATTAAAATAGTGTATAGATTAATTTTTACATTATTAATTTTTAAAAGGTTCAATGTTTTGGTTTGTAATTAATAATGTTTTAAAAATGTAAATTAACTACAAAAATGTAGATGATTATTTTTATATTAATTTTATAATTAATTATAAATAATAAAAACATTTTTTTATTATATATTCAATTTATGTAAATACAAAATATGTAAAAAAAAATGTTGTTTACATTTTTGTTTAATTGTGCATAGGTTAATATATATATTTCTTAAATGTATTATCTCATATGTGCTTATGATATTGAATTTTGGGGTATTTTAATTTTATGTGTATGTTGTTTTGAACTTTCATTGAGTTTATATAGTTTGGATTGGGAATAGTAAATTATATATGTTTAGTGTCCAGCACCTTCCCTGATTTATTTTAAATTGGAGTGGGAATAGTAAATTATATATGTTTAGTGTCCAGCACCTTCCCTGAGTTAATATGGGTTGGAGTGGGAATAGTACATTATATATGTTTAGGGGCCGATTCCGATTCGGGCCGGAAAACGTACCGACCGACTCGGAGCCGGAATTTATTCCGACCGACACGTACCGGTGCAGCACGACCCGCAAAGTACGATGAAATGCGTGCAAAATCCGACCGACTCGTACGGAACACAATACGAACGACCGAACCGCGCGGAAAACAGCTATCCGGCCGGAAAAGCACGCGAATCGAACCGACCGACACGCACCAGGAAGAATCCCGAACGAAACGTACCCGCGAAATCCGACCCGCCAAGTACGATGCAACGCGTGGAAAACACGACCGAGTCGCACGGAGCCCAAGCCGTACGACCGACACGCATACAAAACTGCGAGCCGAAGCAACCCAATACACCGCGACCGACGCGTACGCAGCACAGAAAACAGCACAAACACAGCGTGAACGAATCGGAGAAGCTCGCACGAGACAACTGCAGGGTCCGACTCGGTCAGAAGAACGTCTCCTACATGCACAAAAAGTACAAAGGGAAAAACACACAAAAAAAGGCCAAACAAGCAATTACAAAGCCAATAAATACTGTGGGGGGAAACAGGGAACAAAGACACACCCACAACTCCACCCATATAAAGGACACAAATCCCTACCATGATCCTTTGCAAATTCTAATGACCTGCCAGCACTCAACAGACAGCAACCACACACCCACCCACAGCTCATCCATCACACAAGCCACACACCATCAGCACCTCAACAAATAGCACCCTCACATACACCCAGCAAAACACACACTCACACACCCTCACTTGCACACCCCCACACACATCACTCACCACCACCACCCATCACCATGCCCCCAAAGAAGAATCCAAAGTTCCTAGATAGTGAATTGGAAGTCCTGGTAGATGAGATCCTCCGGGTAGAGCCACAGCTGTTTGGTACACTGGTCCAACAGACCCCCATGTCGCAGAAAACCAAGATGTGGGAGAGGATCGTCGACAGGGTGAACGCACAATCACCATGTTTGCGCACAAAGGAAGACATCCAGAACAGGTGGTATGACGTGCGCAGGAGGGTCAGGGACCTGCTTAAGAAGGACTACCTCTTGAGCCAACACACCGGCAGTGGCCCTCCTGCCAAACCAGTATACCTCAGGCCCTGGGAGGAGAAGGTGCGGGCCATCCTACCACCAGTGAGCGTATATGGACTAGAAAACATCCCAGAGCCTGGTGAGTACACAACAAATGTACACAATATTGTGCGACAATACACACACATCACTGTCAAGGGGAGAGTCAAACCATGCACCCTCAGCAAATACACACCAACCACAAGATAATCATCCCAAGATGTGTATGTCAGTCAGATAAACACAATACATGCCATCTCATAGTGATATGTAACTGTGTCATGACATGTACAAACCCAACAACAAATACAGCTAGGCAGTGGCACAAATCTAACCAACAAACACAGTCAGATATGTAGCCACCACTACAACACCACCTCACAGGGAAGCTCACTGAAAGGAAGGAATTCTGTGTATGCTGATCAAGTCAGTGTAGCCAATAGCATGATGGGAGTTGTAGTCACAGATATTGCCCACCCTCACAATACGCCCATCAACACCACCATGAACCATGCTCACATCACAGGGAGTGGAAAACAACTGACAAGATGGCTGACACTGGCTACTGCTGTGGGGAGCACAAGGCCCTGCTGGCAACTGTGCACCAACCAACAGCAGGACACCACTGACTGACATCCTGAAAGACAACTCGCACTCCCTGCAATGGAAGCACGTTCCATGGTGGGATATCTGGCTGGGTGGGAAGGAGGACTGACAGCACTGACCATAGTTACCAGCTGCTTTTCTCACACACACCCTTAACACAAACTCCACACAACTCACCTGGGAGAATGCATTGCCACACACTCTAATTAAATATCCCACAAAGAACCACCACCCTGGGTTATGCTGTGTGAAGCACAGGGGCACACATGGGACTTGTAGCCAAACTAACCCCAGGATAACACTGTCAGCCATCTTGTCAGCACAGGCACACAACCCCACAGGGAAGCAGAGTCAAAAGGAAGGAAGCATGGGCATGCTGGGAAGGGGGTGGAGGCAATAGCATGATGGGAGTGGTAGTCACAGCCCAACATCCCCCACCCACATGGCCCAGCAAGCTCACACCCAAGCATGCACACCTCACAGGGAGTCAAAAGCCACTTCAAAGATGGCTGACACTGGTGCTCAGTTGTGGGGAGCACATGGCCCTGCTGGGAACTGGGCACCAACCAACAGCAGGACACCACTGTCAGCCATCTTGCCATTGCTGTCACACTCACACACAGTGAAGTCCACTCAAAAGGAAGGAAGTATGGGCATGCTGGGAAGGGGGGTGGAGGCAATAGCATGATGGGAGTGGTAGTCACAGATATTGGTCACCCTCACAACTGTCCCATCAACACCACCCTGAACCATGCGCACATCACAGGGAGTGAAAAGCCACTTCAAAGATGTCTGACACTGGTGCTCAGTTGTGGGGAGCACAAGGCCCTGCTGGGAACTGGGCACCAACCAACAGCAGGACACCACTGTCAGCCATCTTGCCATTGCTGTCACACTCACACACAGTGAAGTCCACTCAAAAGCAAGTAAGTATGGGCATGCTGGGAAGTGGGGTGGAGGCAATAGCATGATGGGAGTGGTAGTCACAGATATTGGTCACCCCCACAACTCTCCCATCAACACCACCCTGAACCATGCGCACATCACAGGGAGTGAAAAGCCACTTCAAAGATGTCTGACAATGGTGCTCAGTTGTGGGGAGCACAAGGCCCTGCTGGGAACTGGGCACCAACCAACAGCAGGACACCACTGTCAGCCATCTTGCCATTGCTGTCACACTCACACACAGTGAAGTCCACTCAAAAGCAAGTAAGTATGGGCATGCTGGGAAGTGGGGTGGAGGCAATAGCATGATGGGAGTGGTAGTCACAGATATTGGTCACCCCCACAACTGTCCCATCAACACCACCCTGAACCATGCGCACATCACAGGGAGTGGAAAAGAACTGACAAGATGGCTGACACTGGGTACTGCTGTGGGGAGCACAAGGCCCTGCTGGCAACTGTGCACCAACCAACAGCAGGACACCACTGACTGACATCCTGAAAGACAACTTGCACTCCCTGCAATGGAAGCACGTTCCATGGTGGAATATCTGGCTGGGTGGGAAGGAGGACTGACAGCACTGACCATAGTTACCAGCAGCTCCACTCACACACACCCCTAACACAAACTCCACACAACTCACCTGGGAGAATGCATTGCCTCACACTCTAATCAAATATCCCACAAAGAACCACAACCCTGGGTCATGCTGTGTGAAGCACAGGGACACACATGGGACTTGTAGCCAAACTAACCCCAGGATAACACTGTCAGCCATCTTGTCAGCACAGGCACACAACCCCACAGGGAAGCAGAGTCAAAAGGAAGGAAGCATGGGCATGCTGGGAAGGGGGTTGGAGGCAATAGCATGATGGGAGTGGCAGTCACAGATATTGGTCACCCCCACAACTGTCCCATCAACACCACCCTGAACCATGCGCACATCACAGGGAGTGGAAAAGAACTGACAAGATGGCTGACACTGGGTACTGCTGTGGGGAGCACAAGGCCCTGCTGGGAACTGGGCACCAACCAACAGCAGGACACCACTCACTGACATCCTGAGAGTCAACCTGAACCCACTGCAAGGGTGGCATGCTTCATGGTGGGATAACTGGGCTGGGGGGAGAAGGAGGGCCGGATGTCAACCAAATACAACCAATGCAGACCATGTACACACCCCAACATTCATATTGAAATGCTCAAAGTATGCAGGACAATGTGCTACACCAATATCAACCTCTGACTGTGACAACTTAGGACAATGCAATGTACAGGCCCGCATCCAGAGGTACAGTCACAACTGTCAGGTGTGTCAACCATTGATGCCTGCAGAAACATAACATACATTGTGTGTGTCTCCCAAAAACAGGTGATGATGGGGACACAGCAGCAGACGCTGAGGAGTCCCCGTCCCAGGCTCAAGGGGAAACGGAGCTCACTGGTGTGGAACAGCCTCTGCCCTCCTCGGATGACGAAGACCTACCTGGCACCTCCGGAGCAAGTCATCATGCAGCACCAGCAGGACCACCAGCTGCACCCCCTGCACCCACCCCTCCAACGACTGTCAACACACAAACCACCCCTGCCGACACGGACAGACCAAGGAGCACCACCACCACCAGCACACGGACCCTGGACCAACGTGGGGCTATGGACACCAACACCACCAACAACCCCCAAGGGGGCCCAGGGTCACCTGTGTGTGCCACCTCAGGTACTGCACGTGTCGCCAGGGGTGGTGGGAGGGGTGGTAGACATAGGTCGCTGATCGCAGAGGGGTCTGGACTGCATGATGACCCACAACTGGTACGCATAGCCGATGCGTACCAGTCCAGCACCGGAGAGCTCAGCCAGGTAGTGGGGCTCCTCAGGGACATACGACAGCAGCAGGCTGCCCATCATGCCCGCTTGGACTTACACATGTCCCGCATGGAGTCCAAGTGGGACACACTGCAAGAGATGACGGCGGTGCATAGGGACATATTACAATGCCTCCGCCAGATGAGCAGCAACCAGTCAACACCTCCCTGTGTGCCCACAACATCTGGTGCTGAAACAACTGCAACTGCCACAGGGAGGGAGGATGACTCTGGCGGAGAGTCCCCTGCACCGCAGCAGCCTGCACTTGAGGGTCCCCCCCAAAGAAGAGGGGTCGTCCGAGGAAGGGCAACTGAGAGGCCGATGGCCATGCGCAACCCCCAGGAAGCCAAAACCTGTTCTGGATAATCACCTTTGTGCGCAAACTGTTCACCCTGTTGAATGCAACACAACTCCCCCACATGACATGGGGAGTACAAGTTGGACCAATGTATCAGATGACTGTGGACTTTACTCAGGACATTTCTGCTACCAGGACTTCCAAATCATCTAGGAACTTTGGATTACAATCACAATGTACAGCACCCACCATCCTGTGCACTATACACACACATGTATGACAATAAACACACTAATACACCATACCTGCCTCTGTTGTGATTCCAACGTGGTTTCTGTCATGGAGATGATGACCTGCGAAATTACACTGTGCATGCTAACTGCTACAGCAAGTACAACACAGGCATGTGAGTCATGGCAACGTGACACATATGAGGGAGACACACCACCAGGGCTACACAACATATACACACCAAGGCCATCTGACTCATCGCCTACACTGATGTTGCCAGGAAATACGGTGCAATGCACAGACACAACACCTATTCACAGTCTTTGTCAACTAGCCCACTGGTGCAGTAAGCAAATGTCAGTCAGATGTGTGACCACAGACAACGCACATCACAAAGTGAAGCACAGGTTTATTACACATTTGCAACATGTTGTAACCACTACAGATGCAAGGTAATCCCACCTGGCAGCGGGCACACAGTCAACAAGTGTAGAAGGAAGGAAGTCCATGGGTGTGGCGCACATCACCTGTAGGGACACGACAGCTACCACCCTGGAAGTTTAATCACGGTGTCGGGGATCACAGTTGACCAAACGACTCTGAAAGTACCCTGTGAAGGACAGAAATGACACACAGTCAAAAGCACTGAAGAACAGGACAGAACTGCAATACTCATGCCCAATACATGTCACAAGATACCCACCCAGAACCAAGTTAGCATGTCAACACTGTTGGGGAGTACAGACTACCTGTAAGGACACATCGCTACACGCATACAGTCATGTAGCACATGGACACACTCAAACAGCACCAGAGCACCACCAACACATATCATGCATACTCACATCATTGACATGACATCTCCGGATACTCACATTCAGCTGAAGAAGTTGGTGATGAGCTGTGTGCGGACATCACCATCATCATCATCATCATCATCACTGGCATCGTGGTCCAGGCCAGGATCCTCCACAGGTGGCGGATGTTGGTCATCGTCATCCAGGATGAGAGGCAACTCCTTCCGCACTGCCAGGTTGTGTAGCATGCAGCAGACGATGACAATCTTGCACACCTTTGCTGGGGCATATGGGAGGGCCCCTCCTGTCTTATCTAGGCAGCGGAAGCGGCTCTTCAGGAGACCAAATGTCCGCTCGATCACTCTCCTGGTCCGACCATGTGCCTCATTGTAGCGCATCTGGGCTGGTGTCACAGGGTTCCTGAGGGGCGTCAGCAACCACGGCATGTTGGGGTATCCGGAGTCACCTACATACAGACAATTGCACATTAGCTGAGTTGGAAAAGAGGGTGGAACACTACATTGCAGAACACACACAATGGTACAAAGTCAGTACACACCAACAAGCCAGGCACGCTGGTTCCGCATCTGTGACATCATCCTCGGGATGCGACTACTCCTCATCACGTAGGCATCGTGTGCAGAACCTGGGAAACGGGCACAGACGTGTGAGATGCTCATATCTGCAAGACATACCACCAGTGCATTGACCGAGTGGTAGTGTTTGCGGTTCCTGTATGCCTGCTCTTGGGCCTGTGGTGGTACCAAAGCCACATGTGTCCCATCAATGGAGCCAATGACATGCGGCATCCTCCCCAGGGCATAGAAGTCACTCTTCACGTCAGTGAGTTGTTGGAGTCTAGGGAAATAGATGTACTGGTTCAGGTATATCAACATAGCCTCCAAAACATCGCGGAGCACACGGCTGAACATGGTCTGTGACATCCCACCAGCAGACGCCACAGTGTGTTGAAAGGTACCGGTGGCAAAGAAGTGTAGGGCTGCCATCACCTTCACCTTGGGGGTCAGCGCTGTAGGGTATGTCCGGCCAGCTTGCAAATGTGGGGCCAACCGCACCGTCAATACCTCAATCAGCGGCCTGGTGAAGCGGTACCGTCGGATGCAGTCCCGTTCGACCATGGTTGCAAGGTCAGGGAATGGTCTATGGACAGCTGGTGCCCTGCAGTGCATAGGTGAAGAAAGAAAGATTGTCAGTCACCCCACATATGTGGCATTGACCATACTCAATATCACATGATACATCATTATGAGGCACAAGTACATGATGTGTGCAGTTCCGTAAGGACATGTATGGCACCTACATGGCCAACATCTAACATCACAGTTCAACAAGTGGCATCAACAAGTCCCAGGTTGTGCCATGGGATATCATGAGGCCGTGTCACAGTTCCCATCTCCTGCTGCCACGTTCCAAACACACCCCACAGTGACATGTGAGGACAGATGTGCCCCAGGCATCACAGCTCATCGACAGGTAGATTCCCAGGGACCCTGTATTGCCACATGGACACTGGCATGACATGGTGTATCATGAATACACCACAGCAAAACAACCATGACCCCCACAGGTAGTGGTCCCTGTTGCCTCGGCAGGACAGACATGGACGTCTGTGACACACACACGCACAACATCAAAGTCCATGCACAAACAACGTGGATGTGGAGACTGTCTCCCATTGTGCACATGGAATCAGAGACATTGTAAACACAACATGCACACAGACTGTGGAGGACCATCACTATTGTGGCAATGGGTCACCCTGGGACGTACATACCGTCCCACATGGGACTCAGGGGGTATGTGACATGACATACACATACACCACCGTGAAATGTGACCATGCCACATGCTCAGAAATGAACAGTTGCACATCACAGTGGTCATGTGCACGACACACCAAGGATTCTGTCCCCATGAACACGTGCACAGCCTGGGAGTGGCTGCCCCCAAGTGACACCCACAGAACAACATGTTCACCCCCATACACGGAATAGGTAATGCAGCCTTACATGCCTTAGGATACAGTGTGGACAGGCTGTGGTGTTGTAGGTGTGCCCCTCACTCCCTGGGAAGTATATGTGGCTGGCATATGTTCACCTGTGACAGGCATGGTGACATATGCCAGTGACTTGTACAGGGACGCGTTGGACAGCAATGGACCGATCGGTGCGCACACATTGGCCATTGCATTCAATGTGAGCGGGTACGCGTTGTATCCCAGTACGCGTTGGACAGCAATGGACCGATCGGTGCGCACGCACTGGCCATTGCATTCAATGTGTGCGGGTACGCGTTGTATCCCGGGTACGCGTTGTACAGCAATGGACCGATCGGTGTGCCCGGCCGGCCCATTGCATTCAATGTGTGCGGGTACGCGTTGTATCCCGGGTACGCGTTGTAGGGCAATGGACCGATCGGTGTGCCCGGCCGGCCCATTGCATCTGTGTGTGAGCGTGTACGTACGCGTTGAACAGCAATGGACCGATCGGTGTGCCCGGCCGGCCCATTGCATTCAATGTGTGCGGGTACGCGTTGTATCCGGGTACGCGTTGGACAGCAATGGACCGATCGGTGTGCCCGGCCGGCCCATTGCATTCAATGTGTGCGGGTACGCGTTGTATCCCGAGTACGCGTTGTAGGGCTATGGACCGATCGGTGTGCCCGGCCGGCCCATTGCATCTGATGTGAGCGGGTACGCGTTGAACTGCAATGGACCGATCAGTGTGCCCGGCCGGGCCATTGCATTCAATGTGTGCGGGTACGCGTTGTATCCCGGGTACGCGTTGTAGAGCAATGGACCGATCGGTGCGCACACATTGGCTATGGGCTGGCCTGGCAACGGACGCGTTTTCAAATCTTGAACGAGTCTGATGCTGTAAATTCAGTTGGTCACCCACAACAATGTTGCAAATTCATGGGTGTCATGAAGTTGAACTTTTGAAGGATGCTGTGGGCGTGTGTAAGTGGTGCAATTCCATGGATTGGCCAGATTCAGAAGATGCAAACGACTTGGACCTATCACTTTGGACACATGGGACAGTATCTGCCTCTGCAGCACACATATAATGCTGGCTGTTCCCCTGAGAGCTCACTTGCCTGCACTACATGCTCCAGGACGACATCTGCCACCACCACTGCTGCTGTATCTGCACCCTCTGGACCCTGCAATGGCACGTACTGTGGAGAGAGCCCCAGCCTTCAGCACTGAGGAGAACCAGGCCCTGCTGGACAGCCTCCTTCCACAGTACAGCAAGCTGTATGGGAAAGCAGGGGAGCAGGTGAGTGTGCTGTCCACTGCCTTACTAAATGTGCATGTTGTCTGACTAGCAAGGCTTACAGTCTGCACGCCACTGGCTAGCAGGCTCACTGAGTAGTTGTCACCCCCCATAGTGTGTAGTTACATGCACTGAACAGGTATAGTGCAGTGACAGTGCATTTAAACAAGGTTTTACTTCCCAGGCAATGATACCATGTAGTAACTGCTGGCAAACTGTCCATAGCCATCGTTGCACTGCCTGTGTACATCATGTGCCCCTGTGATTGAGACATGTATATCCAACTGTGTAATGCACGGATATGTTGAATGTGTAGTAATGGCATTCTCACTTTGTCATCCTCACAGGTTGATGCCCACCAGAAGCAGCAGATATGGCTGACCATCGTCCGGGCAGTGAGATCCGTGGGGGTCTACAAGCGCCGGATCCGCAACTGCCAGAAGAGGTGGCAGGACCTTCGGGGCTGGACCCGGAGGATCGCACGGGTCCAGCTGAAGCTGTCGCCTCCTCGCAGGAGGGGCGGACACCGGACCCTGACCCCCCACATGCTCAGGATCCTGGCGGTGGTCTTCCCTGATCTGGATGGGCAGCTGAAGGCCAGAGAGCAGCAAGGAGGGGGTGAGTCCATGACTGCATTGTGAACTTTGTCTGCCATGCTATGTGCCCTCCTCTGGCCTGGTTAAACGTCCACAGTACATCAGTCATGTGGTCCAGGACCCATGTCCCTCAATTGTGCACTGCCCACTCCTCATCTGATACCCAGGTGTGGCCCTTACAGTCAGGGAATTGTGTCACTTGGGTACTGTGTCCTTGCATTTTGCTTAGCTCAAGGTGGGGGACAGCATTTGTTCCCCTAACTCTGTGGTGGGCATCATGGGTGGGTCCATTGCTTACACAATGCCTGTGTTCTGACATGTAATCTGCGTGTTACTTTGATATGTGGTCCAATTGCTGAGCTGATCCACCACATGTGCCTGGGGTATCTGGCACACACCCATGCTGCGGGTGTGAACAATGTTTGGGCCCCAGGAGTGTGTATATTACGTGTGTCACACATACTTAGCCACCTGCCTACTGTCCAGGGCTCATCCCTCATTCACGTGGGGCAGGACAGTCATGCCTACTCCAGGCCATACAATACACTCTGTACTCCCACTCCCGTGTATCAGCTGACACGTTGTGCTCAGTGATATGTCCCCTCAGGTGTCTGCCTCTGTGTCAGTGTGCTGTGGCTTCGTTGTCAGGACTGCTGGGGTGTTTCTCGGTTGGGGCTCAGCATGCCACCGGAGATGTGACCATAGGAGACGATACTTGTGTGACACATAGGTGTTTGATCACCTGACCGTGCAGACTGGGGTATGCGAATGTGAAGTTCAGGCAGCTGTTTCCCATTCACAGCAGATTGTGATGTGCTCAGGTTCAGAGGGTTGTGTTACAGGTCTCCCATATGTCCAATTGGTATGACGTGGACAGATAAGGGTTCAGATGATGTGGTGTGTGGGGGATGTACATGTGCACTTGTTCAGCTCCAGGACTTGCATTCCCCATGACCTACTATTGTGACACAGTGCAGACTGTTGTTGTCTGGCTGCCCTGCCCATGTGACTGGAGACAGTGATGTATGACTTAGCAGGCATGCCTGTGCCATGGCATGAAACTTACTATGAGTGATCCTGCAGGGGAGTGACATGTGCTACATGCACACCATTGTGGCAATGACTATCAGGACATGGGTGCATCATGGTGTCTGTCGCTGGTATGCATCACATGCATTTCATATTTGACTCTGGGCATCCCTTTCATCCGGACACCTGTACTGACTCAGTGGCAAGAGTTGTGATGTGTGCATGTTCACATGCTTCACCGTGTTCTCTGCACTGTCCAACTACTGTGTAGGTGGTGCATGTGTCCACACTGGGGTATTGCCATCCAACAGACACCAGACAGATGGGTGCAAGGCCAGGAGGGATGTGAGTGCCATGGTTGACCATCAGACTGACAATTGGCTTCTCCTATTCTGTTTGGGCACTTTTGGCAATGTTCAACTAAGGATGCCAGGGCTTGCTCTGTAATGTGCTGTACTTACTGTGGTGTGTGCGTTCGGTGCAGGTGACTGATGTCTGTCTGTTTCCCTATTGTTTGCAGATACATCCACGGCCACAGGAGGGGACAGCTCCACGGACCAGGAGGAGCCGCAGAGCCAGACTGGGTCAGCAGCCGAGGAGTGGTCGGAGGGACCCAGTGGCACGGAGGGCGAGGGGAGCCACACCGAGGAGTCCTCAGCAGCATCCACCTCAGCTGAGGACCACAGCAGCTCGGAGGATGACTCCCTTGTGGAGGCGGGTGTCAGCAGCCACCACACCCCAGCTAGTGTTGCTGTCCCCGCCACCACCACCACCACCACCGCCCTCCCATCGGCTCCCATTCCCGAGGTCCGTGGAGGCTCCCATGTTCGGGAGCGTGTCTCCTTCGGGCCAGGCACCGCACCCCCTGCCCCTGTGTCCCCTGCTGCCCTGAGTGAGGAGTCTGTGTACCTCCTTCGCCAGCTCCATGTAGGGCAGACAGCGATGCTGAGTGTCCTCCATGCACACACCACTCTGTTGACTCAGCTGGTGTCGTTCATGGAGGGCATCTCATCGGGCATGTCTGCCCTACAGAGGGGCAATAGGTCCATGGACTCCTCCCTGACGGCAGCAGTGTCCCTCCTCCAACAGTCCCTCACCCCTCCTGCCTCTGCCCCATCCACACTCCCCAGCACCTTACCTGTCCCAAGCACACACACACCGGCACAGGCACACACCAGCACAGACACAAGCAGCACACAGACACACACGCCAAAATCAAGACGCACACGCACGCACAGTCAGGGGACTGAAACCACACTCACAGGGGATGGGGCCCAGGCACACACACACGCATCCACGAGCACTGCGCAGTCCTCAGTTACCTCTCCCTCCAAAGCCCCTTCCCTTGCCTCACCTGCAACCCCAAAGACACAGCGGGTCTTCCTCAGTGACCTCGGCCTCTTCCCCTCCGATCCAGCTGATACAGCATTCAGGGGGAAGAGGAAGCCCACCCACACGGAGCGGAGTGCCCCTCGCCCCCGGACACCCTCCCCCAGGCGCAGACCGACTGACGCCCCCATCCGCAAGTCCCCCCGGACCCGGAAGAGCAAGACCCCGCCGCCGCCCTGCAGCTCAGGCACCAAGTCTCCTTCCTCCATCCCTCAGGCCCCCACTCCACAGGTGCCCCCACCACACCCTGCCCCAGGTTCCCCCACCCACAGATACACCATCCCCAAAATGATCAGGCCTTCTCCCCCTGCCACTTGCTCTTCCGGCACCACACCCCCCGCTGCGCATGTCTGTGCCACTGGTGTGGAGACGGTGTCCTCCCCCTCTGTCCTGCCCACCTTACCTGATCCCCATTCTCCTCCCCTGGAGGTAGGCACTGCAGTGGAGTCCACTACCACCCGGTCTGACTTGGGCACTGCAGTGGGGAACCTGTCCACTCCATCTGCACGGCCCACTGCAGTCGTGCCGGCACCCACACCATCTGACTCATGCCCCCCAGTTGTGCCGGCACACACCATGTCAGACACCTCCACTGCAGTTGTCAGTGGCTCTCCAGCACCCACCACCCCTTCCCTGCCTCCTTCTGGTGAGCCCTGATCCTGTCCCTGCGGTGCCTGGCCTGCCCCCCGTATGCCCCTCCGAGGGGATTGTCCCTGGTGTTTAGCAGTGCAGGCATGCGTAGGGTGACATCTGCCACTGTCACCCTGTTTTGACTTTCAGGATGGACTGGCCATTGGCCTTTGTTTCTTTTTTACTGGACTTCAACTTTTGAACCCACATATGCTGAATAAAGCAACTTTCTGTTCTCTAGTGGTTTTGCTTCTGATGTACATAATGTTGATGATGCTAACCATGCCCTTGCTGCAGTGATGGTGATTTTTGGTCTCATGAAAATGAAGTGTTACTGTGCAGGAACCCATGTGGTCCACGGGCAATGTGTCCTATCCTGTAGTGTATCCATGTCATCCTTAGCAGCATATGAGGGTGTCATGTTTTCAATATTTGGCAATGGGATTTCCTACTTACATTAGCAATGTCACATCTGTGGCTTCCACCCCTGCACATCTGTTGTGCTTGCCATTGTTCAATTAGTCTACTTCCCTGACCGTGTGGCCATCTCCACTGGACATGCAGGTTTGGGCATCAATGGGGAAGGACTCATCTGTGTTGTCAGTGCAACTTGCTATACATGTGTGTTGGATCTGTGCTGATGATTTCGTTGACACTCCCATGACCAGGCTGATGTGACGGGAGCCTTCATTTGGTGCTAATTGTTGACTGTGTGACCAAGTGTTCTGCTGACATGATGGAGCCCTACTGAGGCAACATATGGCACAGCTTTCCTCACACAGGAGTGGAGTCCCCTCATGGCAGTGTGTACTCCTGTGACATTGCCTGCGCCCAAGGTGTGTGTTGTGTGAGCATGTCTGTGTGTTCACTTCCATTTTGCTGTGCATGCTGGGATCCCTAGTGATGTTCCTGTTTGTGATGCTTGCTGAGTTGACCTATGTTCCCCCAAAGTCTTCTCCCTGGGTTCTCTGTGATGTGGGTGCATGGCACATTACTGGTCATCAGGGTGTCACCCATAGGTGTGTTTGCTGTCAGGGCTGAGTTTGTGGGCAGACGCAGATGGGACACAGTCAGGATTCCCCTTGGCACTTGTTGTTTACACCTGTCATGTAATTTCCAGTTTGTGTTAGCTTTCAGTGATTGTGACACGTTGTGTGTGTGACTGCTGGCACTCCTCAGGGTCAGGGCTGCAATGTTGGTAGTTGTCTATGTGTGTTCTTTGTGGGTGACCTTGGCTTCTTCATTGGTGTGGGACTGTGGCTGGGATCCCATTGGTTGGTGTGGTATTGCCGTCATGTCCATGTACGGCGTAGTGTGCAGTGTGTCAGACATTCAGGAGTCTTGTTGAGTGGCCATGTGTGATGTGTTTCTGCACCTTGGTTCCCACCACCACCCATGGGATTGTCATGGGTGCATGTGCAATGTCACCAGTGCATGTGAGCTTCACTGCTGCACATTGTTGGAGGTCGAGGTGTGTGGTGTTGAGTGTGTGCAGATGAGAGTTGTTGCCCGGCTAGACCCCTGCCTCCATGTTGGCCTTGGCTTACTGGCCGTGCTGATTGATTTGTGCTTGTGTAGGTGTGATGGTAGTTTGTTGCTCAGGACACATGACTGTGGTTCACAGTGTGAACGACATCTAGCTTTGTCATCACAGTGGGATTGTCATGCAGCCCAGGGTCACCACATTGTGGGGACCCTGGGGGTAGTGCTGTGGTGTGTCTGTGTCTTGCTGTGTCAGTTGCTGTTCCTACATGCTTGTGTGACATGTGTGATTTGTGCTCCCTCTCATCTAACAATGCCTGATTGCCCACATAGGGGATTTGGATCCATGAGTTACTTTTGTGTGGCACTGTATGCGCATCTGTGTAATTGGTATTCAGGCCTCATCATGTGTTGTGTGGTTGCCTGGGGACACTGGCACCCCCCCTCACCTGTTGTGTTTGATGTGCAGTGTGGGTCTGCCTGTTTGTGTTTGTGCATCTGCACCACTGCATTGGCATATCTTTAGTGTGCCATTGGCTGTATGTTGTTTGGTGGGTTTCCCCTGCTGTCCCTGGGACTCCTAGGTCATCAGTCAGCACAATGATCATTGTTTGTGTGTCCCATTGCTGCCATGGTATGGTATCTGTTCACCTCACATCTACAGTCTCCACAGGGTATCTGCATTTGTGTGCCCATTGGTGCAAATATGTGGGTCTGCATTATGATGGTCACTTCTGTCATTGTGTCATTGATGAATGTTGACAGTGTCAGCCCCCATGGGTGATGTTTGTCTGCACATGGCCAAAGGTATGTCTTATTTGCACTGCACTGTTTGCCTCCCCAATCTATGTTGCTATGGGACACAAGCACTACTTTGCCACTGATGTGTTTGTTGTTCTGTGACCAGGAATCATCCATGCAGTTTGGCAGTTGCAGCTTTTTCAATGTCAACACTTACATTTTGGTCACTGTGATGATGGGGGTTTGGACCCCATTGCCACAATGTTCAAGATGTGCTTCAGCTATGGACCCCACACTTACCTTTTGGTCACTGTGATGATGGGGGTTGGACCCCATTGCCACAGTGGTCATGGTCTGCTTGCATTGTGGGGGCCACACACATTTATGTGTGACACATGTGATAGGGGGTCACATTGTATGTTCAAAGTCATGTTCAGTGTTGTAGGCATTTGACACAGTCTACACACGCTTGTCATGGTGTTGGGGGGATGTCTTTTTGTTGCATTCTTTATGTTGGTGTGTGCTTGTTGTGTCATGCATTAGCCATCCTATGAGTGGGGGTGTTGTTGGTGGTAGGCATCCAGCCCCCATGGGTAGAGGTGGTAGTAGTGGTAGGCATCCAGCCCCCCATGGGTAGAGGTGGTAGTAGTGGTAGGCATCTGGCACCCCCTGGGTAGGGGTGGTAGTAGTGGTAGGCATCCAGCCCCCATGGGTAGAGGTGGTAGTAGTGGTAGGCATCTGGCACCCCTGGGTAGGGGTGGTAGTAGTGGTAGGCATCCAGCCCCCCATGGGTAGAGGTGGTAGTAGTGGTAGGCATCTGGCACCCCCTGGGTAGAGGTGGTAGTAGTGACAGGCATCCAGCCCCCCATGGGTAGAGGTGGTAGTAGTGGTAGGCATCTGGCACCCCCTGGGTAGGGGTGGTAGTGGTGGTGAGGCATCCAGCCCCCCATGGGTAGGAGGTGGTAGTAGTGGTAGGCATCTGGCACACCCTGGGTAGAGGTGGTAGTAGTGACAGGCATCCAGCCCCCCATGGGTAGAGGTGGTAGTAGTGGTAGGCACCTGGCACCCCCTGGGTAGGGGTGGTAGTGGTGGTAGGCATCCAGCCCCCCATGGGTAGAGGTGGTAGTAGTGGTAGGCATCTGGCACCCCCTGGGTAGAGGTGGTAATAGTGACAGGCATCCAGCCCCCCATGGGTAGAGGTGGTAGTAGTGGTAGGCATCTGGCACCCCCTGGGTAGGGGTGGTGGTAGTGGTAGGCATCTGGCACCCCTGGGTAGGGGTGGTAGTAGTGGCAGGCATCCAGCCCCCCATGGGTAGAGGTGGTAGTAGTGGTAGGCATCTGGCACCCCTGGGTAGAGGTGGTAGTAGTGATAGGCATCCAGCCCCCCATGGGTAGAGGTGGTAGTAGTGGTAGGCATCTGGCACACCCTGGGTAGAGGTGGTAGTAGTGACAGGCATCCAGCCCCCATGGGTAGAGGTGGTAGTAGTGGCAGGCATCTGGCACCCATGGGTAGAGGTGGTGGTGGTAGGCATCTGGCACCCCTGGGTAGGGGTGGTAGTGGTGGCAGGCATCCAGCCCCCCATGGGTAGAGGTGGTAGTAGTGGTAGGCATCTGGCACCCCCTGGGTAGGGGTGGTAGTGGTGGTAGGCATCCAGCCCCCCATGGGTAGAGGTGGTAGTAGTGGTAGGCATCTGGCACCCCCTGAGTAGGGGTGGTAGTGGTGACAGGCATCCTGCCCCCCATGGGTAGGGGTGGTTGTCGTGACAGGCATCTAGCACCCCCTGGGTAGGGGTGGTGTTAGTTGTTGGCATCCAGGCATTGGCATATGTGGCATTGGTGATGGCCATCCCGCCCCTATGGTGCTGCTGTTGCTGGTGTAAGTAATTTCTGCATCCCTCTGTGTGTGTGTCATATGTCGGATACGTGTAGTTTGTGTTTGTGGTTGGTGTCTGACTTGCCTTCTGCGCCCGCGCGCGTCCGTGCCTGTTCCGGTAATAGATGTAGAATAGTGGTAGGATCTGCACGATGGGATTCATGGTTGGTTCGTCTCGTTCGTCTTTGTCGTTGCTTCGCCTCGTCCTCATGGCTGGCGTGCTCGCCTCGTAGCCGTGGATCCGTCTTGTGGCGCGAATCGGAGCTTATGTGCGCCTCCTCCCGGATGCTTTGACGTGCCGTGCGTAGCGACGGGTTCGGCGCTACGGAAAGCGCATCGTACTCTGTCCGGCCGGACGGGGCTGCATTTTGGCTTCGCGCTTGACTCGATTCTAGCGCTTCACGGATCCGGCTCGGTCAGAGAACAGGACCTGGATTCGGTGAGTACGACTGGGTCGGAATCTATGCAGTTGTGCGCATCGTACTTGCTGGTTCGGAAGAATGTGCGAATCGGTCGGGAAACAGGCATTCGCCTGGCTTTTTTCCCGGCCGAATAGTGTTAGGTGCGCCTCCGACCGAGATCGGAATCGGCCCCTTAGTGTCCAGCACCTTCCCTGATTTTTTTAAAATTGGAGTGGGAATGGTTTATTATAAATGTTTAGTGTCCAGCACCTTCCCTGCATTAATATGGTTTGGAGTGGGAATAGTAAATTATATATGTTTAGTGTCCAGCACGTTCCCTTATTTATTTTTGATTGGAGTGGGAATAGTAAATTATATATGTTTAGTGTCCAGCACCTTCCCTGAGTTAATATAGTTTGGAGTGGGAATGGTAAATGATATATGTTTAGTGTCCAGCACCTTCCCTGAGTTAATATAGTTTGGAGTGGGAATAGTAAATTATATATGTTTAGTGTCCAGCACCTTCCCTGATTTATTTTTGATTGGAGTGGGAATAGTAAATTATATATGTTTAGTGTCCAGCACTTTCCCTGATTTATTTTTAATTGGAGTGGGAATAGTAAGTTATATATGTTTAGTGTCCTGCACCTTCCCTGAGTTAATATGGTTTGGAGTGGGAATAGTAAATTATATATGTTTAGTGTCCAGCACCTTCCCTGAGTTAATATGGTTTGGAGTGGGAATAGTAAATTATATATGTTTAGTGTCCAGCACCTTCCCTGAGTTAATATAGGGGTCATTACGATGGCAGACGGAAAAGCCCTCCGACCGCCGTGGTTGCGGAAAAAAACGCCTGCATGTTCCGCGGCAAAACCTTCGGTCACATTACGATGCAATGACTGAAAAATCCGACCGCGACGGTCGGATTCCACAAAACTCCGCCTGCAACGTCCGGAAAAGCAGAAAATCAGACCGTGGCGGACGGAAATGCTGTGGAAAGCACCAAAAACGCGATCCACCAGCGGAATGGCCGCAAGTGAAATTATGATAAGATGGCGGAGCAAGCGGAACGATCAGTCTTTTCCGAAAAGATGAATGGCAGAGCTGGCAGAAGGATCATTGCGTTCAGACTGCTGCGGTCGCGCGAAAAGATGAATGGCAGAGCTGGCGGAAGGATCATTGCATTCAGACCGCTGCAGTCGCGCGAAAAGATGATTGGCGGTCGAATGCAACCACACAACAAGGCCACCAAGTGTGGCTGATTATTTTCCGCTGCCTTCAAAAACATTTGACATACCCCAATGACACACCCCCATGGCATAAAAAAAATACAAATCCCAGGTCAACACAGAGAACACACCTGACATGAATACCCCATTTGGACACACCCACATAGCTGAGTATAAACCCAACCCCTTCCCTAGCCAGCATCCTTTGCACAACTCCAGAAGTGAAGGGCCAAACACCACAGCAGAAAGGAGAGGCAAATCATCACACATCACACTATCACGACCACCCACACCAACAACACCAACACACACCTCACACATCACCACCACCATCTTCCCACCTGCACTTGTCACCCATTTGCACATCACACACCATGGCACAGAAAAAAATGCCAAAATTCACAGACAATGAGTTGTCAGTGGTGGTAGATAAGATAATCACAGTAGAACCACATTTGTTTGGACGCATGGTCCAACTGACACCAGTAGTCAGAAAAAATCAAATGTGGGAAAGGATAGTCAACAAAGTCAGTGCAGTAGGGACCACCCTGCGCACACTGCGTGACATTAAGAAGAGGTGGCATGACCTCAAGACCAGGGTGAAATACCGTGCCAACAGGAACCATGAGGCAGCTTAGAGGACTGGCGGTGGCGCTCCCATTCCACCACTAACATTCACTGAATGGGAGGAGAAGGTGCTTGCCATACTGCATCCAGAAAGTATCACAGGAATAGCCGGGGGAGTGGAGGCTGGTAAGTACCAACAAATGTCTCCCATCACACTGCCATGTACTGTCTTGCACAACTAGAAAGCTACACTTCCTAGACCTAAATGCACTTACGTACAACACACTCTTCCCAACACATGTCTCACATATCTACCATTTCCTTTCTCTAAATCACCTCAAAGGTAGCTAGCAATATTTCCACGGGGGCATGTGTACGGGCACCCAGCACTACAACTCCCACCAGGCACCCTTGTCCCACAGCTGAGCAGGATGGAACACTCCCCCGACCCAGAACCATGTGGCAGCCATTTCATTGCTCTCCTCAAACTTACAGGTAGGTAGCCATCTCAACAGGGAGGGGGGTTTGTGGATAGGCAGCCAGCACTACAACTCCCACCAGGTACCCTTGTCCCACAGCTGAGCAGGATGGAACACTCCCACTACCCAAGAGCCATGTGTAACCTATTCCCTTCCTCTGCTCCACTTCACAGGGAGGTAGCCATCTTAACAGGGAGGGGGTTTGTGGATAGGAAGCCAGCACTACAACTCCCACCAGGCACCCTTGTCCCACAGCTGAGCAGGATGGAACACTCCCCCACCCAGAACCATGTGGCAGCCATTTCATTGCTCTCCTTAAACTTACAGGTAGGTAGCCATCTCAACAGGGAGGGGGGTTTGTAGATAGGCAGCCAGCACTACAACTCCCACCAGGCACCCTTGTCCCACAGCTGAGCAGGATGGAACACTCCCCCCACCCAGAACCATGTGGCAGCCATTTCATTGCTCTCCTCAAACTTACAGGTAGGTAGCCATCTCAACAGGGAGGGGGTTTGTGGATAGGCAGCCAGCACTACAACTCCCACCAGGCACCCTTGTCCCACAGCTGAGCAGAATGGAACACTCCCACCACCCAAGAGCCATGTGTAACCTATTCCCTTCCTCTGCTCCACTTCACAGGGAAGTAGCCATCTTAACAGGGAGGGGGGGGGTGTACAGGCACCCAGCACTACAACTCCCACCAGGCACCCTTGTCCCACAGCTGAGCAGGATGGAACACTCCCCCGACCCAGAACCATGTGGCAGCCATTTCATTGCTCTCCTCAAACTTACAGGCAGGTAGCCATAGGTAGCCATCTCAACAGGGAGGGGGGTTTGTGGATAGGCAGCCAGCACTACAACTCCCACCAGGCACCCTTGTCCCACAGCTGAGCAGGATGGGACACTCCCCCAACCCAGAACCATGTGGCAGCCATTTCATTGCTCTTCTCACACTTACAGGTAGGTAGCCATCTCAACAGGGAGGGGGGTTTGTGGATAGGCAGCCAGCACTGCAACTCCCACCAGGCACCCTTGTCCCACAGCTGAGCAGGATGGAACACTCCCCCCCACCCAGAATAATGTGGCAGCCATTTCATTGCTCTCCTCAAACTTACAGGTAGGTAGCCATCTCAACAGGGAGGGGGGTTTGTAGATAGGCAGCCAGCACTACAACTCCCACCAGGCACCCTTGTCCCACAGCTGAGCAGGATGGAACACTCCCCCCACCCAACAGCCATGTGTAACCTATTCCCTTCCTCTCCTCTCCTCCACTTCACAGGGAGGTAGCCATCTTAACAGGGAGGGGTGTGTGTGTGCAGGCACCCAGCACTACAACTCCCACCAGGCACCCTTGTCCCACAGCTGAGCAGGATGGAACACTCCCCCCACCCAGAACCATGTGGCAGCCATTTCCCTCCACTGTATTACCTAACAGGTAGGTAGTCAGTGCATGCACCCTGTCATCCTTCTCAAAAAGCATGGAGCCATATGACCACCACATCCCTCACATGTCAGCCAAATCTGTATAGATCCAAATGTTACATCCAGTGTGCAGACAGCTAAGCGCATGTAACTGTCACAGAAATTACACTTTGACTCACCAAGACACATGTGAATTAAATTCAGGGCCCAATCATGCACAGCACAGAATGCAATGTGTAAGTGCCATGGTTTCAGAGCATGAAGGCCCATATGAACACAAAACATGCACGGTCAATCTGTCAAACAAACAAAAGTACATGATATGAAAGAACATTTAAATAATTAAATTGTCTAGTTTTTGCATAGCTGAAACAGATTCTCTGAAGAGTAAACAAAATCCATGCATAAACCAAAGTTGATGTGCACCAAGTTGGTAGATGATGACATGTCCTTATAAACACACTATCTGTACGTGTCACATGGTTGTAATGTACATGTCACACTAATGACAAGTAATGTATGTACCTCAACATCATGTCATGATGCTCATAATCTTCCAGCTATACCAAGTGATTGCAATGTAAAATGTTTGGCGTATCAAATGTTACATCCAAAAGTCTGACACCAAGCTTGTGGAGTGCACTTAACTGACAATCTAACCTCTGTTCAACAGGAGATCCCCAAGCAACAGCTGCTGAAAACACCACCAACCAGCAGAGCCAGTTCCCCCCCCCCCCGGAATGTGAACTCTCTGATGCTGATTCTCTACGTTTCTCGGATGAGGAACAACAACCTGGCCCCTCAGGACTGCCAGGGCGCACTCCGTCACAGGGCCTCATTGTCCCCACCAACACCACCACCACAATCAACACACCAGCGACAACCACAGTGCTGACCCCTGCTACAACGACCTGTGTTGCAGCCACCTCCACCATCACCACTGCTGCCTGCAACACTGTCCCTGGCTCAGTGGTTAGCAACACCACCACACAAGCCGAGGATGCCAGAGAGAGTGTGCGTGTGCGTCGACTTCCAACGCCACAGGTCCGTGTCAGCAGGGCAGGTGGGAGGGCAACTGGGGAACAATCACATGAGGACACTGAGACAGAAGCCCTGGCCACCGTTGCAAGAGTCCTTGGTGCATACCAACAGAACCAGGGACAGATGGGCCAGGTTGTTGAAGAACTGCGTGAGCTCCGCCTGCTGCAGAGGTCCATGGACACACGAATGGGCTAACTTGTGGATCTCATGGGCCAGCTTGTGGGTGTTCTGAGGGACATACATGCTGCTCAAATGACGGCTCAACCCCCCTCCAGTGGCCAGCCTGCTGAAACACACACCACCTCAGCTACGGCCACAGAGATGGGTGAGTTGCAAGACAATGACTCCTAAGACACCTCTGAGCCTGCAGCAGAGGCCCCCCCCTGCCAAACGCAAGAGGGGCCGTCTGAGAAACACCACAGGAGGATCACGTGGCAAAGCACCAACCAAAGCCAAGTCGCTGAGCCAGCCATGATGGCACATGTGTTGCCCTGGACATTGACTTTGTTGATTATCCAATCCCAATTGCCATGTTCATGGCAGGAGTTTGTTGGACTGTGTGATTCCATTAATGTGGGGACTACTCTATTGGTCTCCTTTACCATCACTGACAACTCATACACTCACTATGCACAAATGTCCTTACATCCACTTTAATTTTAACCCAATCTAATTGAAAATAAACACTATTTACACACCTATGCCTTTGTGTCAGTTCCATGTTTATCACAGTATGTACAATGTCAACTCTGATTCCAATGTACCACAAACTCTGATTGTGACGAGGCATTGATGGGGTGAAGGAACCTAGAAAGACACAAGAGGATGAAATTTAGTTGTCAGGTGATGCCATTACAGCAAAAACACACCACTAGTCAACACCGTACAAGACTCATCACACATAACAATGACCAACACCATCAACATAGACATGAGGTAAGTGGAAAACAATACACTGTGCCACACACATCAGCCATTAGCAGTGAGCCAACAACAGCCAGCATCCAAACTCCTCATCTATGCTTTGCCACTAACAGCAAAGCCAACAGACAATGTCATTGTTGTTCAATGTTACTTACACTCAAGGGAAGTAGTTGTCGATGAGTTGTTGACGCAGGTCAACACCTTCCTCTTCTCCACTATCATTGTCACTGGGCATGTGTGGATTTGCAGTGGGGGGGCATCTGCTGCTCATCATCGTCCAGGATCAGGGGGATCTCTTTGCGCAAGGCCAGGTTGTGGAGCATGCAGCATGCAACTATGATCTGACACACCTTTTGGGGAGAGTAGAGTAGTGCCCCACCGCTCTTGTCCAGACACCGGAATCTAGCCTTCAGAAGCCCAAAAGCACGCTCCACTACACGACGTGTCCTCCCATGTGCATCATTGTTGCGGACTTCCCCCGGGGTCCTTGGATTCCTCACTGGGCTCAGCAACCAAGGCCAGTTGGGATACACAGAGTCACCTGGGTGTGAGATACACAGACCAAGTTTGTAACACAAACAGTTGACGAGAACAGCATGTCACACATACAGCACACTACTTGACTCAGCGTACTCACCGACAAGCCACGCACGCTCCGGATGCAGATTTTCCATCAATTGTGGGATGATGCTGTTACGCAGTATGAAGGAGTCGTGCAGAACCCGGAAATTTGTCACATACATGGGAGATAATCATATCCGCTTGGCATACCACTTGCACATTAATGGAATGGTAATGCTTCCTGTTACGGTAGATGTGCTCACGTGCCTGTGGTGGGACTAGGCCAACGTGTGTGCAGTCAATGGCTCCAACAACATTAGGTATGTGTCCAAGGTCATAAAATTCACCCTTCACATCTGCCAATTCATATCTCCTTGGAAAGTGGATGTAGCGTTCCTTGTAGGTCAACAATGCGGACAGGACATCACGCAGCACCATGCTGAACATAGGTTGAGACATCCCACCAGCGATGGCCACCGTGTACTGAAACGAACCAGTGGCAAAGAAATGCAGGGCGGCCATCACCTTTACCGTTAGCGTCAAAGCTGTCGGATAGGTTCTGTGAGGCCTCAAATGGGGCTCCAACTGAGCACATAGCTCTTGAAGGGTAAGGTGATTCAGATGGAATTTCCTTATGAAGTCCTCATCCTCTATGTTCCCCAGCACTGGGAAAGGCCGATGTACATTTGGTCGTCTCCTACGTATTCTGAAAGAGGACACATGTAAATGTAATTCACAGATGAGATGTGACAAACATCTTACATAATGACTAACACGGCACCAACATTGACAGGACTGTAACAACAGCTTAATGCACAAGTCACATGCACAGACACCTTGATCTCATGTAGTCATTCATGTGGTCAGTATGTACATACTAACTACTTCCAAATCAGAATCAGACTATGTGAATGGTAAATGGTACACTCCTACATCTTGTGTCACCAGCCCTGGGTGTAGCTGACACAGCACATTTGGCAAACAGCAACACTGCTGAGTTGTACGTAGCTGCTGTCCCTGCACAACCTTCTTGCTTTAGTCTCACTAGGCACAAAATTATTACACAATGAGCACAGTGAGTATAAGATGGACAACTATCAAGATAAATACAGCACTGTATACAGAGATATAGGCACATTATGTGGTCAGTCCATCATGACTGTGGGATGAGTTGCCATTTCACACATTGGCATGTTCACAAAAATGAGACTCCATTACACCTCAAATCTGTATACATGCACACAAATATCAAATTTTACATGTGAGTAAGTACATACCAATGCATGTACTCATGTGTACTGACATGACATGTGTGGGCATTATTGAGTTAAATGTCACCCTCTCATTTCTCTTTACAAACAGGTGCAACAATATAGGGGTCGATTCCGATCTCGGCCGGTAGGGCACCGAATCGGATTTGGCTTAACCGGATCCGAATCGGAGCCCTATTTCCCGACTGATTCGTACGTGCGTCCGGGCGAGCGAGTACGATGCGTGCGCTCGCGAAATCTCTGACCGACTCGTTCGCAAGACCCGACCGCTCCGACCGACTCGCACGGGGACGACTCGCACCGCGCAATGGAGACGTTCCCCGGCCGGGTAAGTACGATGCGCACCTCGACCGCTCCGACCGACTCGCGCAGTCCGGCTCCAAGGAGCTGTCGGAGCCGCACTTTGGGGGTCTGTGTCGGACCCCCCTGTAAGCGTAGCCGCGCGAGTCGCACACAGGGGGACCCATGGGTCCCCCTACACGTGCATGTACGGCGCGACCCGCATCGGCGCGAACCCGCTGTAGGGCGCCCTTGTTCGCGTCGTGCCCATTGAGTCAATGGGAGCCCGTGTACGCGTCGTACGACTGGCTCCCATTGACTTCAATGGGAGTCTGACCGAATCGAGTCCGATAGCATACGTGCGCATCGTACTCGTTCGGTCGGGCTGCTAGGGTCCGATTCGGTCGGAAATCTCTCCGGGTCCGGCTCGGTCGGGGAGATTTCCGGCCTGAATCGGAATCGGCCCCAGAGTGTAAATGTACGTTGCTCAGTGATGAAATTTGCCAATGTGTCTATAGGTGTGGTAGCCGTGCACCGCCACTGCGGTCACGGTCATTGGACACAATTGAAAGATGCCGGATTGCGGTAGAGACCACCTGGCCCCCGCGGTGTGACACCACCTATGCCAATGCCATTGCAGCCAATGGGAACCGCCATCGCCGGTAGTGCAATACAATTTTGAAACTTGCGGTAGGTGTGCTCCGCCACTGCGGTAATAGGCATTGGATACAATTGAAAGATGCAAACCAGGCTGACCAATTGCATCAGCAGAGTACCACTGAAACAACCCAGGGGCCTTTAAATGTCTGTGAGAGAGCCACACATGACACTTGCATTCAGACACTGCTGCCTGCCATTCATCACCACCAACTGCTGCTGCACCTCTACTCTGGACCCAGTCATGGCTCGAACAGAGGACATCAGGGCCCGTCCCTTCACCACAGATGAGCTGGAGGTCCTGGTGGACGAGGACCTTGCCCAGTATGGGCGGCTATATGGTGCTCCAGAGGTACTGGTAAGGGTATGAGTAAAAGTTTGAGAGTGCTCAGAATGCTCACATGATGTTTCTGTACAGTAGTATGGGCCTGTCAGTGCAAGCCATTGTTCATGCATTAATATTTTGCCAACAGCATGGTCCATACATGACCTAGAACTTATTGCACTTGAGTATGTGGGGAGGATGGCAACATGGACACTGGTGCAGCTCATTTGAAGCCAAAAAACACACATGTTGTTCTGAGACTGGGTAATGTAAATGTGTGAGACACTGCCTAGCATGCTGACTTCACGTCAATGGGGTGTATAGCCTTATTTCCACAGATCCCTGACTGCATTTAATGATGTAAAGTGTTAGTTTTGAAATCCCATCCCTACCTTATATATTCGTTATATTGTATTATGTTAGCATTATGTGGCTAAACGCATGCCAGTTGCATTCGCGTTATGTAACCCACTGAGTTATCCTTGTAATGTGCAGGTTTTAGTTAGCGAATGTGACTCCATTTTCTTTTTCGTTACCCTCATTAGACTGTTCAGGCTGTAGCCGAGTTAGGCCTCATCGTTATTATTATTTTCGCTTGCCTCAGCAGAATACTGTACTCCGTTATTATTATTTCTTCTCTTTGCTCAAGGCTGTTTCTCAATACTAATGAATAGGCCATTCGGCCCTCGTATGTCCGCCCGATTGTGTAGTTTCTGCTCCCACGTTAGGAGATGCTGAAACCCAGCACTGTGGCCTTGGATCCCTGATAAAATGTACCCATCTGGCAGGTGTGAGCTCATCCTACTGTGCCGCCTTTGTTCGTGATCAGCCCAGGCTGGTAGTTTTCCATAGTGGGCGGGGTTGCAGACTGCTGGGGAAGAATGATTACTCACTGTAGAGAGTTGGGGGGCCAGTCCCTCGACAAACGCCTTAGGGTGCAGGTCATGACGGACTCCTCTGCAGAGCATAACCAATAAACATGTAAGTGTATATTCTCTACTGTCTGACCGACTCTTCATTCTTGGGAAGGCCTAGCAGGTGGTTGTGAGAAAACCCGGGTGGCCCTAGAGGGCCACTTCCTTCAAAAGGATATACTGTGGTTTAGCAGTTATACAGTTACATTGCTGATTTGAGACAATCAAACTCTGAACACATATTCCCTGTGCCATGTAATGTCATAGTTCATTGAATGTTCATAGGCTCATTTGTGACATTTCAAATGTAGATTGGCCAGATGCTACTGAATAATGTGTGTTCTGCTTTCAAAATCACCCTATGGAGATGTGTCCATTCTGCACAGGAGTACAATGCCTGGATCGATCACTATTGGCGGTAAATCACCTCTGACACATCTGCTAAATGTAAGTTAAGTTAAGTTAAGTTAACCCAACTTGTATAGCGCAACAGCTGCCTCAGCGAAGAGGCGTCCCGGCGATGACTGCAACAAGACATATAGGTTAAAGCCTAAGCCGGAGGAAAGAGATAGGTTTTGATAGCCTTCCGAAATGCCAGATAGTTGTCAAGACAGCGGATCTGGAAGGGAAGGTAGTTCCAGAGCTTAGCCGCTAAGCTGCGAAATGACCGTCCCCCGGCACGTACACGTTTCACCCGAGGGACGATAACCAGGCATTGCCCCATGGAGCGCAGATGGCGCATGGGTGTGTATGGCACTAACAGATTGGCCAGAATACACGGGGAAGAGTACTTCAGAATTTTAAAGGCCAGGCAAAGGGCCTTGAATTCAATACGCTTGGCCATAGGCAGCCAATGTAACCGTCGAATGGCACCAGTTGTCGGGCAGCTTCTAGGGAGCCCAAGCAGGGCTCTGGCTGCCGCATTTTGGACCCTTTGCAAACGCATGACCTCTGCCTTATTTACCCCCAGGTAGAGCGAACTGGCATAGTCCAGTCTTGACAGGATAGCCGCTTAGACAATCATTTGTCGGGTGGATGGGTCAAAGTACCCCAGCAGGGGTTTCAATCCCCGGAGTAAGCCGAAACACGTTCCAGCCACTTTCTTGGTGTGGTCCTGAAAGCTGAGGGTCGAGTCCATCCACACCCCTAGATTTTTCACCACCGACTTAGGGGTGGGTGCACTCCCAAGGATATTCGGCCACCATTGCTCACTCCATAACTCAAAATCTTTCCCCACCAGCAACACCTCAGATTTATTGGCGTTAAGCTGGAGACAGTTGGTGGTCATCCACTCCACGACTGCCGCCAGACCGCTCCTGAATTTGGGAGCATCCTGCGTAGAGTCGTCGGAGAGAACCACCACCAACTGCGTGTCATCAGCGTAAGAGACAGTGGTGAGACCCCAGTCCATGGCCACCGCAGCCAATGGTTGGACATACAGATTGAATAATACAGGACTCAGTGCCGAGCCCTGTGGCACACCCTGTCCGATAGACTGGACACGTGAGAGAAAAGGCGGGGCGGTCACCTGGCATGTTCTCTCAGAAAGGAAAGATCTAAACCACTCTAGCACTGAGCCAACGATACTGGCCTCCTCCAGACGATGTATAAGAATCTGGTGGGAGACCGTATCGAACGCGGCACTAAGATCTAACAGTATCAGTGCCGCGGTGTTCCCAGCATCCAGAACGGTCCGCAGATGTTCGGTCACAGCAAGGAGAGCTGTCTCCGTGCTGTGACCTGGGTGGAAACCATTCTGCGAGAGATCCAGGACATCGTGGTTGTCCAAGAATGCCAAAAGGACGGTGTTAATATGTGCCTCTGCAATCTTAGCCGCCCAAGGTAAGAGAGATATCGGACGGAAGTTTTCAAATTTGTCTGGATCCAGTGAAGGTTTTTTAAGTAGGGGGACCACCATTGCCTGTTTCCACAGCCTAGGAACCACAGCAGTGGAGAGAGAAGTATTAATCACCTGGCACAAAGGTGCCAAGAGCACAGGCAGAGAGTCCATGAACTGGTCTGGCTTAAGAGGGTCTGCAGGAGAACCCGATTTAACTTTGCTGCATAGCAGACGAAGCTCATCCTGTGAGACCGAAGGAAAGGCTGTAAGAATATGGGTAGTGGGGGTGTATGTATGGGACTGAGACAGGCAGAAACTAAAGGGAAGGACTTATATATGGTTTCCACTTTCTTGACAAAAAAAGTAGCAAGGTCCTCACAGTGCTGCTTAGACGTGATCGCAGAAGCCGGAGGGGTTTTCCTTAGTTTAAGATCATTAAGTATTTTGAAAATACACTTGGCTGGATTGCTGCTTGACTTAATTTCATTAGCAAAGTAGGTAGCCCGCTCAGATTGTATAGCCCGATGGTAGCTCTTAATGGCGGCTTGATAGCATCTCTTGGCTGCCAGGTCGTAATCCCTTCTCCAATCCCGCTCCAATTTTTTACAGGCTTTACGCATTGTGGCCAGTCTATCAGAGAACCAAGGGTTGGGGTTAGAATTGCGGCATTTGGACCATTTGGCCGGAATGAGAGCATCCAGTGTTTGAAGAATCCAGTCGCAAAGTATTTTATATGCCACGTCTGGATCACTAGGCAACTTGGGGGTTTCTAGGGCAAGCAGGGCATGAAATTGCTCAAGATTCAGTTTACGCCAAGGGCGCTTACGGGAGGACTTCTGAACAGCTCTGCACAGGGGTTCAGAGGCCGGGAAAGACACAGAGATCAGGAAGTGGTCAGACCAACATACCGGGCTAGGTGTATTAACAATAAAGGAAGGGAGGTTAGAAAAAACGGGGTCTAGCAAGTGACCTGCAGCATGAGTAGGACCTGAAACTAATTGAGTTAGTTGACAGGCTGCAAGGTCTGCGAGAAAGCTACTGATTTCTGTATCTGTATGGTAGTCAAAGTGTAGGTTCAAGTCTCCAAAGATAGTAAAATTAGCTGTTCTCATTGCCAGGGCACTGGTGACTTCAAGGAGTGCAGATTTAAACTCCTTGGCTGGTCCAGGAGGACGGTAGACCAGCAGCCCTGACATGGTGTGGTTGGCGCTGAAGGAAATTGCGAAGCGAGCGCATTCGCAACCTGCCACGGGTAAGGTGGACATGTCATCCTTCTATTGATTCCATGATGTGTAGAGTCTCGCATGTGTATGCACTGTTTCACCATTCTCATTGTACATGCATGTGATTTCTGTGATGGACCACGTTTATCCTCAGTGTAAAGCCCTCTGGCCTGCCCAGGAACTGCACAATGTTACAAGGACTCATCACTAAAAGGACTTAGATAAACATATGTGTTGTCCACCATCCTATTTCTTAATGAGATATCATAGGCCTGAGGAGTACACAAGACAGGACTACACCTTGTGACAAGAGTGTGAGAATGTAAGATCAGGGACCTAAATGTGACCACCATGACACATGTAGCTATGCAATGGTCAAGGACATTAAGGGGTGTGTAGTGTAAGACACAGTGAGTCTGACTACTATACATCATTTCCAGTGTATCGTATGTCATGCTCACTCACATAGTGCATCACAGATGAGGCCCATTTGCACATTGGATTCTGTGCTGGCACTTTGCATGTGTATGAGATGGGCATGTAGTGTGTCCATCATCATAGATGTATACATTGCAATGATATGGATTGATCCAAGTGTACTATGTGACATGGTGTATGGGCTCTGCTCTCCATTGATGTATTAGTGTGCTATGTATTTTCATGCTCCTGTACTGTCACACAGTGGTACACAACACAGTGTTACAAAAACTTCCTCTTCTTGTCTCCCATGCCTGCAGCTCAAGGTCCATCAGCGAAAGGCCATATGGAGGGCCATTGCCCGCAAGGTATGGTCCCTGGGTGTCTCAAACCGACGACATAAACACTGCCACAAGAGGTAGGATGACATCTGCCGCCTCAGCAAAAACGTCACTGAGATGGCGCTGGGGCTGGTCCCTCGAAGTGGCAGGTTGGCGCACAGGAGCATGACACCACTAATGGCCCGCAACCTGGCAGTGACACAGCCAGAGCTGGATGGACGCTTGAGGGCCCAACAGCAGCAAGTTGGGGGTGAGTATTGTGCAAAGTGTGACTTTGCGTATGAGTGACTGCATAAATCCCAGCCCTGAGCAAGTGCGGACCTCTGTGATGTCTTTAGTGTGATGCAATGGCTTCTAAGTAACCTCAGTGTTGAGTGCAGAGGTTCTGCATTTGTACAACATTTTGTTTCTCATGTGGAAAATCCATGAAAGTTGTAATTGCAAATCATCTTGCCATGTTTTCATCTCACATTTTGTGAATGTTGTCTGAACTGAGACCTTCCTACACAGGAAAATTATTTGTGTGAAGTGTGTAGCCCAGTACACTTGTCAGGCTTGTGTGTGCTGTGTGGCTACCACAATAGTGTGCTCATGTGATGAAGTGTAAGTGGCTAGAGACATGCACAGATATAGACTCAGGGAGCAGTGAGTTGGTAGAGGTCCCACCTGTTCCATGTGTCCTTTTTTCCCAATGATAGAGATGACAGCACCATTGCAAAACATATTAGCCTCCTATCAGCAGCATGGCATAACATGATGTAATTTCCTGCCACAGTGACTGCATGTGCACACAGGTGTTGATGGGGTAGATGGTGATGATTGCAGTGATGCATTGGCTGATTTGCATTTGCCATTTGTGCACATGGCAACATGACTGGGATGGTTAGACTCTGGGATTTAAATGCAATGTAGCTGAACCTGGGTATTGTGAAATTGTTTTGGCACTATGGCTTGACATGGTTGGATGTGATCAGTGGGTATGGCAAATTGTGATGTGACTGAGGTGTTGTACAGTAATTTGAAAGATAATAAGGAGCACATGTTACTCAGAGTGTCAGTCCTCAGTATGTGTGCATTGTGGAGGGGTGTCCATGTGCATCAGTGCATGGTGAAGTTGTGGCTAATGCTTTTAATCAGTGAGTGAATTTGTAGCACATTGATGTGTCCTCAATGTCATCAGTCAGCACAACGTAGGGATGTCAAATGCCAGACCCTAGGTATTCTCACACATTAGCTGTCCTAATGGAGGCCACTGACTTCCTCATCTACAGAAGACACCATCATGCCTTGGATCAATGAGGGCCTGTCAGGCACTTGTGGAGATGTTGGTGTGTGACATGTCACAATCTATGAAGGGCTTGCATTAAATTCCCATTCTCATGCTATTGAGCATTGTCTATGTGACTACATTGTTACATGGGTCTTATTTGCACTTCATTAACAAATAAGATGTGTCCTTGTGACATATGCTGCAGTGTGAGTGTCAGAGACATCAACTGGCAGTGAACAGCAGTGAGCATCATGTTAGTGTGCATTTAGAGATGTGTGCTGTGCACATCAAATAAATTGTTACATCTACACAGCTGACACCAATGTACAACTGTAGTTGAGCTTCAATGCCCAACATTGTGGATTTCAGGAGGTGATCTCCCTTGGAAAAGGATATATTTGACTTTGTATCTGTGGTGTTCCGTGAAATATACTTCAAATGTGACTGAGACAACATGTTTGGATGTGTAGCTATCTTGCCTACAGGTACGTAGGTGTACCTACAGACAATTGTATGTGTGGTCACATGTAGGCACATGCCCAGCTATTTGGCTGTGTCAACGCAACATGGAGCATGACTATCAACTAAGCATGTTTCCATGCATCAGCTGATGATTGCATAAATGTGGCATATGCTGAAAGTACATGGAGTAGTTAAACATGGGAGTTTCAATCGAGGATTAGGGTTTGTATTGCATATGATGTTTGTGAGTATGGCACTATACTAAACCTCTGTCTCTTGCAGCATCTACAGAGGGCAGGGAAGGACAGGGGCCCGACACCGTTGGAGAAGCTACTGGCACGACTGCTACACAGGAGTTCAGTGACACTGAGGGGACCAGCGCCTCGGAGGGGGACAGGAGTGCCCTGGAGGATTTCCTGCCGGAAATACCAACCTCCACATCTTCACAGTCCAGTGGTGACTCCTTGCTGTTGGCGGGCACCGGAAGTTCAAGACCTGCATCTTCTTCCGCCACACCTCGTCCAGTGTCCACCCTCCCGGATGCTCCCCCAAGTGCTGTCCGTACACGTAGCCCTAGGAAGGGTAGAGTCTCCTTCCCCCCAGGCACCGCTGCCCCTGCCCCTGTCTCCCCTGCTGCCCTCAGTGTGGAGGCCATAGACATTTTGCGGCATCTGTGTGTGGGTCAGACTGCTCTCCTGAATGCCCTCCAGGATCATGGCAGCAAGTTGTCACAGGTTGTTGCGTTCATGGAGGGCATTCATTCGGACGTGGGTGGCCTACACCAAACTCTCCACAGTGACGGCAGCCATTCAGCAGTCCCAAGCTCCCAGTCCAGCTCCTGTCCCTTCGGCAACCACCCTGCCAGTGCCCCCACCTGACCAGAGTACACACACACCAGAGCCCTCAGGCACCCAGTCATCCACACGCAGCACACAACAGCAGCACTCTAAGCATATTAGATACCATACACCATCACCACAGCACAAAGAGAGCACACATGACCACAAGACGAAAATCCCATCACAGGACACTCAGGGACATAAGGCAAAAAAGCATGCATCCACATTACATTCCTCCGAATCATCACCATCCAAGGGAACTCCCATCCCCACACCTGATCCCTAAGACACACAAACACTTGCCCTGTCTGCAGTGAACCTGGTGCCTGCCACAACTAAGCCCAAACACATTCGGAAGGCAGTTTCACCCAAAACTTCGACTCCCACCCACACCCCTGTGAAGCATGGACAAGAGTTCAAAGTGGCGAGTGTACCTCCACAACAGGGGATGCAGGGGAAAAGGCAACCCCGCCCCCAGCGTACCACCAGGTCCAGCAAATCCCCACTGGGCCACCAGCACCTGCTACACCTTTGGGGAAGAGTGAGGCTGTTGTGCCCACCTCACTTCTCACTCCTGCCAAGACACTTGTGGCATATCGGATCCCAAAACAATTGAGACCCAGCCCTCAACATTCACCATCAGCCACTGAGCCGCTACACAGCATGTCTCCACCTCCCCGTGCCACCACTCCACCCGGTCCAAGCAGCCCTCAGGCTCCCACATCCATGGATCCCTCTACCTCAGCCAGTTCTTTCCCTCCCATGTCCAGTCCTCCAACTGGCCCCGACAATCAGCCCCCTCCCAGTTCAACTTCGACCCAAAGTTGAAGCCAAGTCCCCCTTCCCACACCATTTCTCCCTGAGCGGTGCCTGGACTGCCCATTCGAAGCCCCTATCATGTGGTGATTCCCATGGCAGTGGACTGTGTTACCTATTTGATGTGCAAGTTTTCATGCACACATGTGCGGACTTTAAATTTGGACTGGCCAATGGCCTTGATGTTTTGCACTTTTGATGCCTATACAGAGTTTATTCAAAACCAAGGTAAAGAGCTAGGACTCTAGGACGGCTGTCCTTGTCCCTGCAAATTTATAATATAACCAAAGTGGACGGCCAAGAAATATGGAAAAAATGACTGTCTGACATAAAATGTCTGGCACCTCGAAGGTTTGTTATGTGGCGGCGTCTCCCTCATACAACCTAGAGCATGTCCCCTGCTCCAGGGGACATGCTCTAGGTTGTATGAGGGAGACGCCGCCACATAAATATGTGAAGTAAGAGAGGTGCCTCTTCCCCCTCTTGGACCAGATAAGAACGTCTACATATGAATTAATGTAATTATACGATAAATATGGTATTCTACATTTTAAAAAGTACCTACACATCGCCAGTCCTTGCCGCATAAATAGCACTCCTTAGCGTGAGTGTTAAAAATGCATCTCATGTGGTAATAATTTTTATCACACTTTTTCACATCACTCACATTTATTTATTTGAGAGGTCCTGAAGAAAGCCCGTATATTTTTGTTAAGGGCTGAAACATGTCGACCTAAGGATAATATAACCAACTACGTAGAATATTAGTAGTTTCTTATCCACTCTCATGTCTCTTTTTTAACTATATCCCAGACTACCACGAATAAAAGTAACGGGTAGTATTCTGGAGGTATTTTTATATTTCACTCACTTCATCACATTCACATTCACCTTGAAACCCGCTCCACTGTAAACAGGTGTTGTAGCACAGCCGGGTAGCATTCGGCTACCCAGCTGGGACCCGATGATGAAGCATGACACCAACCAGGTTGGTGTGTGAGGGTTTTCTTAACAAACCTTCGAGGTGCCAGACATTTTATGTCAGACAGTCATTTTTTCCATATTTCTTGGCCGTCCACTTTGGTTATATTATACAGAGTTTATGTAATAAAGACTGTTACTCATGTTGTGAGCCTTGTCGCTGCCCTTGCTAATGATGCAGTGCAATGTATGTGAATATGTTCATCTGATACATGCTCTGTATGTCACATTCACATTGGCATATACTTGATTTTCTTTTGCAGAGGTTGCCAGAGGTTCCAGCCACTTTTGTGCTTCTTGAGTCAGAGGCTTGAAGGTGCAATGATGGTTGTCTGTGATGATCTACTCTTATCCTAATCATTCTATTGTCAGGTCTCCAATTTTGTACACATGTCATATTTGGATGCTGTACCACAACAGAAGAGAATTCTATTCACATGATAACTTGAGGGGTGGACAGGGTCCGTCATATCCGTGGGATCTATCTTGATGTGTGCACAGCAGTGCAGATGTGTAGTCATCTTGTGTAGGCCTGGCTTCATAGTCACATGGGTATATTAGAATGTGTGCACTTGAGTAGTCATACAGTGTAATTGTCCTGTCATTGGCTGAAGTGTTGGTGTGTATGTGCCCCTGAACATGACAACTACACACATGTATGATCCAGGTAATGAGTGCCTGTTTGTTTACATTATCAGACACCTGCTTTAGATTGTGGGCATATGTAGGAGTTGTTGGGTGAGCAATGTGCAGTGTGTCGGTATGACCTTGCAGTCCTGGGGTACACCTATTTGTTGTCGCTGTCATTTGTGAGTATGCAGAGTGTGTCACTGCAATGTCTGTGTTGTGGTTTGATGATTAGCCATGGGTCTTGCTTACGTTTGTGCTCACTGTGCTGACCTGCTCAGGCAAACTAACATTATAAGTGACTTTTCATATACATTGATGTCATTTTACACTTTTTTTTAGCACTATGTGGTATTCAGAGTCATACCAGCCCCATGAGAGGCTTTTGATGCCTACACATTGTGAGTTACTCTTCTATGTGTTTTTGCTCTGTACACTCCTCACCTGTCCAATACTAATGTACACACCACTTCAGTCTAATATCTTCCACCCCATGCCTTGCCAGTGTGTGACCCTCCCCACCACTTCATAGTGTGAGTGACACTATACTGTGTGAGGATGATCTGTGTCCAGGACCAATGTTCCACTCAGGACTGTTTCACAATTTGTTATGTGCTATTTTCTTCTACTTGATTGTAGTCATGGTTGCTCATGTACAGTGCAGATGTTTTTCCAGCACAGTCCTCTAGTCATATTCCATGCATCTGTGTTTTCCAGAGTTGTGCAGCAGTAGGTGATAGCTAAAGTGTATGTCTGTTAGCTGAGGTAATGCTACCCATCCTGAGTGTGATGTGATCTGTGCCCTGTGATGATTTGTGATGTTGAAGTTCATGGTGGAGCACTCAGATATGTGTGATACAGGTTTTGGTGGTGTTCACACACTGCTTACTGTGCATGCACTGCTGTCAGTGTATGTTGCATTGTCCTTGCCTGGTGTAAGTCCCCCTGATGTCCAGCTGAGTTTGCTATGTAATGTTTTTGTATGTGCATATGTTGTGTATTTGTGGTTGAGGGATGCAGTCTTTGGCCTGTGTTGGCTCTTTCTACTGACAGGTCCATGTGTGTGTAATGTTATTTTTGCCTGACATTGTGTGTGAGGAGTTTGTGTATTGGAATACATTCAGATGTGTGTTGAATTTGTAGTGTGCATTTCTTGTGTAAATGTCACATGCAGCAATGTGGAGTCTTGTTCATTAGCTTGTTTTGAGTGCACAATTGTGCTTTGGCCTCCTATATTTGTACAGTCACTTGTCAGGATTGTGCATGTGCATGCTTGTGCTACACATTGACACCATGCTCACTTTGTAACTGGTGGAGTGTCTATGTCTGGGTTTGCAGATTTGCAGTTAGTGTTCATGATTGGCATTTGATCATGTATTTTTAGATTGGGTTGGGTGATGGTGTCTGTGCAGTTGGCCAGAGTAGAAATGTTATCTATTCCGGTGCTGTCTAGGATCACATTGCCTATCCACTGTTTGGCTGCACATGGCTGAGCTTGTTGGACTTCTTTTGATGTGGTTTGTGATACATGTGTTTGGCAATTGGTTTGGGATCAGCATTGGTTCAGATATCCCTGAGTGGGATTCTGACATTTGTAGATACACACCAGGGTGTGGCATTGGTTATCAGGAAAGTCACAGGACCTTATTTTCACCTGTATCTGTGCTTCTCACAGGTGTATGAGTAGTGAAGGTGGGAGATGGGTAGATGAGGGATATGTGTGAAGGTCATACTTGGGTTTGACAGTCAGGGAGTGTAACAATGAGCCATGAGTGTTGTGCTGGTGGCATACACATGTCAAGATAGTTGACACAGATGAGGGGCTGGTCACTGTATGGCTTATGACAGTTCCTATCATCCTGGGCCAATGCATTGCTTGCATTGCTGTATCACAGGGATATTGCACAGATGTTACTTTAGTTCAATTTCAATCACTGTGCCACCCATGTATGATTTTATGGCCTAGGTGTAGTGTGATATGTGGTACCTCTTGCATGTCATGTACAAATGGTATCTGAAATTTCTCCATGCTTTTCCTGCACTATGCACTCCACTTTAGGCTAGTTTAGTTATTATCATACAGTGCTGCTGACTTATGGTATGTGTATGAGGCTAAGTTTAAGTGTGTGAGCTGTCTGAAGGACTTGACATGCAGTGTGAACAGTTCCAAGGTTGTGAATCTGCACAGTGACTCTTCATTTCTTGAATTAGTCACTTTAATTCACATGAGTGGAAGGCAGGTGTGAGGAGGAGGGTTGTCATGAGTCTCAGGTCAGAGTTTCCTGCTGTCAAGATGGACTCTTCCTGACACTTTGGCAATCATTCACTACTTTGTAGTTGGTGCTCCCTTTGTTGAGGTGGAGTAATGGTGTGTAGGTGTTCTGTGAGTTGACAGTGTAGTCAGTGTTGTTGATGTACTGGACATACTCACATGGTGCCATTTATTGCGGCTGTACACTTGTGAGTCAAATGCACAGTGGTGCTAAATTTGAGTTTGCTGTTTGAGTCAGGAATTTCTCACTGTGTTGCATGGTATGGGCTGTCATTGTGTGATATGGTCAGCCATTGTATGTGACGGGCCTATCAATGTCTGCTTGGGGGCTGTGGTGATCTGTGATTGTGTGGCAGTGGTGTCTAATATGATGTGTCATCTACCTGGGCTCACTGACTCATTCCAACACCTTGTTGGACTACTGTGAAATATGCATACACACCCTGCTTGGTCTGCCCTCCTCTGTTCCACATTGTATTTGGACTGACCCTTATTTGTGTACAATGATGACTATTGTCATTTTGGAGGGACTCTTGCCTCATCCCTCACTCATGTTACTATACAATTGGTGATGATCCTAATGAGATGTCACTATAGACAGTGTCCCTGCACATGACTTCTTGCTGCAGATATGTTGTGCTGAGTGGTGCTTCTTTTATGATACATGTGGTGTGGATGTTGTGATGTTGGTCTTGCTTGTCTGGGACAATGTCCTGGACTCCTACTACATTGTGGACAGGTTTTCCCACGGCTTCACCGCTGTGGTGACATGACCGGCAAGACTGGGCTAGTTGCAATAATTTCTATGGGGATGGGTGACCCAGATGCAGAGGTGACAATTTGTGACGTGTAAGACATGTGTACTTAGACTAGGGTATATGTTCCTGTCTCCACCAGGGTGTCTGATGTAGACAGGACACGTATTTCTGCGTGACAGTTGTGTGTTGTCGTTGTACAGGGGTTGTATTCGGGGATGTGTCATTAACTTACCTGCGGTGTTGACCGCGACGGCGTCTTATCTGCTGGTAGTGGATGAGGTACAGCAGCGGAAGGGCTTGTAGAACAGGATCAATGGTGGCCAGGAACGTGTGGAGGTGTCTCGGACTCGAGTTTCTATCTCTGCAGTTCTGCTTCCGCCGTATCCGAGGGGCTGGTTTCTCCGCTGCGTTCTGATGGGCTGGTTAAGGCATCGTGATTTGTCTGGCGGTCGGAACATCATTCCGCACGGCGGTCTTTCTCTATTGGCTCCCTCCGGCACCGTTGCGGAACCAAAACTCTGGCGGATCCGGAAACTCAGCGACGGCCGGGAAATGGGCTATCTTTGCCCATTGTAATATGGCGGTCGCAGGGACCGCCGCAGGAGTAACTAAATGGACGTTTTCCGCCAGCACCGTGGAGGTGCCTACGACCCCCATCGTAATCAGCCCCATAGTTTGGAGAGGGAATAGTAAATTATATATGTTTAGTGTCCAGCACTTTCCATGATTTATTTTTAATTGGAGTGGGAATAGTAAATTATATATGTTTATTGTCCAGCACCTTCCCTGAGTTAATATGGTTTGAGGTGGGAATAGTAAATTATATATGTTTAGTGTCCAGCACCTTCCCTGAGTTAATATAGTGTATAGTGGGAATAGTTAAACATTAATTATTTATTTTGGAGTAAGGTTATTGATATAATTATACATGTGTATTAAAATAAAATATAAAAATAAATTAATGTTACATAATTATTTTATCAGACATACAGGAATTAAAAAATTATAAATTGAATACAGAAGCATGTTAATATTTTATTTATGTCTTTATTTTGATTCAAAGACTCAAGAAAAGAAATAATATGCATTTTATTTTATTTACAATCTTTGATATACACATTGTTATAAAGAGAAAGTAAAATACATTTTTTATTTTGGGATACATTGCATATTTTGTAGATATGTATACATTAACATATCATTTTTAAGTATAGTCAGCATTCAACATTTTTCTGTTTTATATAATAGTGATGTACATTTTTACAAAGAAAAGATGTAGTTATCCATTGGTTTTTATACAATTTTTTAACATATCATTTTTTTGGTAACAGTTATAGATTATTTATTTATAATGTAAGTATGCATCACATTATTACATATAGAGGTCGATTCCGATCTCGCTCGGTAGGCCCCCAAAGAGCCGCTCGTAGGCTTACCTTCCGAACGACACGTTCCGGCAGCCGGTCCATCCGGGCGAGGAAGTACGATGCGCAAATGTGTTCAAAACCCGAACGAGCCGTACGCTCCTATTCCAGCCACAGTTCCCGTACGAGCCGGATCCGTAAAGGCTGAAACAAGTCGCACGGAGTCAAAACAACAGTAGTTTCCGGGAGGGCAAGTACGATGCGTACTTCCTACGCGCCGAACACGTCGCCACCTCCAGCACGTCTCGGCATCCGGAAGAACAGTATTTCAGGGCCGATTCGCGCCACAACACGATCCACGGCTACGAGACGGACCAACTCACAACGCCGACGAGACGAACAACGATCCACGCCTACGAGACAAACCAACCATGAATCCGATCGCGCAGGTCATCCCTGTACTGTACATCAATGACCGGATCAACAACAGGAACTGTCGCGTACGTCGCAGAAGGTAAGTCAGACACCCACCACACAAACAAACATCACGAACCAGCGAAATGCAACACAAACATATGGGGTGGATATCCCTCTCCACCAGCATTGCCCAACCCATAGGGGTTGGATGTCTATCACTACCAGCAGTCCCTACTCATAGGGGGTGGATACCTACCACTACCAGCAGTCCTTACTCATAGGGGGTGGATACCTACCACTACCAGCAGTCCCTACACATAGGGGGGGATGCCCATCACTACCTGTACTCCCTACTCATAGGGGGTGGATACCTACCACCACCAGCAGTCCCTACTCATAGGGGGTGGATACCTACCACTACCAGCAGTCCCTACTCATAGGGGGTGAACACCTACCACTACCAGCAGTCCCTACTCATAAGGGGGGATGCCCATCACTACCAGTACTCCCTACTCATAGGGGGTGGATACCTACCACTCCCGGCAGTCCCTACTCATAGGGGGTGGATACCTACAACTACCAGCAGTCCCTACTCATAGGGGGTGGATACCTACCACTACCAGCAGTCCCTACTCATAGGGGGTAGATACCTACAACTACCAGCAGTCCCTACTCATAGGGGGTGGATACCTACAACTACCAGCAGTCCCTACTCATAGGGGGTGGATTCCTACCACTACCGGCAGACCCTACACATAGGGGGGATGCCCATCACTACCAGTACTCCCTACTCATAGGGGTGGATACCTACCACTACCAGCAGTCCCTACTCATAGGGGGGATGCCCATCACTACCAGTACTCCCTACTCATAGGGGGTGGATACCTACCACTCCCAGCAGTCCCTACTCATAGGGGGTGGATACCTACAACTCCCAGCAGTCCCTACTCTTCGGGGGTGGATACCTATCACTACCAGCAGTCCCTACTCTTCGGGGGTGGATACCTACAACTACCAGCAGTCCTACTCATAGGGGGTGGATACCTACCACTACCAGCAGTCCCTACTCATAGGGGGTGTTTACCTACAACTACCAGCAGTCCCTACTCATAGGGGGTGGATACCTACCACTACCAGCAGTCCCTACTCATAGGGGGTGGATACCTACCACTACCAGCAGTCCCTACTCATAGGGTGTGGATACCTAACACTATCAGCAGTCCCTACTCATAGCTGGTGGATACCTACCACTACCAGCAGTACCTACTCATAGGGAGGATGCCCATCACTACCAGTACTCCCTACTCATAGGGGGGGATACCTACCACTACCAGCAGTCCCTACTCATAGGTGGTGGATACCTACCACTACCAGCAGCCCCTACTCATAGGGGGGGTGCCCATCACTACCAGTACTCCCTACTCATAGGGGGGATGCCCATCACTACCAGTACTTCTCACTCATAGGTGTTGCAGGACAAACACACCACCCCTACCGTCATGTCAAGATTGTATATTGTGTGTCAACTGCCTGCAACTGTGACACTGAAAGGGAACACATAATGTCCTCCCATCACCGTTGTGACCAAAAGGTGAATGTGAGGGTAAAACACACAGTTGTCACCGTAACACTGTTGTAATGGGGTCTAAACCCCCCCTCACTACAGTGACCAAATTGTGAATTTGGGGCTCAAAAATCAAGCATATCAGGAACATATTGGTAATGGGGTCTAACCCCCCACTCACCACAGTGAACCAAAGGTGATTAAGGGGTTAAAAACGCAAGCTTCATATGAATAAGGTGCTAATGGGGTCTACCCCCCTCACTACAATGAACAAATTGTGAATTTGGGGCTCTAAAATCAAGCATATCAGGAACATATCGGTAATGGGGTCTAAACCCCCACTCACCACATTGCACAAAAGGTGAGTATGGTGTTCAAAATTCCAGCATATCAGGAACATTGTGGTAATGGGGTCTAAACACCCCCTCACTACAGTGACCAAAAGGTGAGTATGGTGTTAAAAACTCCTGCATATCAGGAACATTGTGGCAATGGGGTCTAACCACCCCCTCACTACAGTGACCAAAAGCTGATCATGGTGTTCAATAATCAAGCACATCAGGAACATTATGGTAATGGGGTCTAAACACACCATCACTACAGTGTCCAAAAGGTGAGTGTGGTCACAAATTCTGCTGCCACTTCAATACACCAGGTATCATACCTGGCCTGTACACAACAAGCAATGTAGTGGCAAAGTAGTGGTTGTGTGCCAAACACACATAGATTTGTTGACGGAAAGATTGTTGTGTCTTACAAATATACACTCAGCCATGTGCAGACAACCATTGTCCATGGGGGCTGACAATGCTCCTGTGGGCAATCAGACTATGTAAGAAGTGAGCATCAGAATGCATACACATATATCTGCAGGGACAGACACACAAACTAAGGTATCCTGTGGAGACTGTAGATGTGAGGTGACACAGTCACATACCATGGCACCAATGGGACATACCAACCATGATGATGTAGGAGACACAGGGATAGCAGTGGAGAACCTCAAAACAAGATCCAGCCTATGGCACACAAAAGCCATACCAATGCATTGGTGCAGATGCACAAACACAAACAGGCTGACTCACACTGCATCTCAAACACAACATGTATGTGTGTGTGTCAGTGTACCCAGGCTGGTATGCAACACATGATGGTGTGCTGCGCTCAAATTACACATATGTGTACACAGTGCCATACAAAAGTAAATCATGAATTGGCTACCCCTCTGTGGGCAAGAAGGCATCGTTAGATGAGAGGGATCCCAACAGACTCAGGTGACACAAGCTGGGTGGAACAGCAACCAACACAGCAAGAGACAGACCCACTCCATCTGTACCCTCAAGGACCCTACATTGAGGTGACAGTAGCCTGCATGATAACCCCTCTGTGAAGACAAATTGGGATGTTGCCCCTACTGTGGACCCCAGTCACCTGTGCACACTGGGTCATGTGTCTTGACACACCAACTACATTCACACTTACACAAACACAAATCACTGGCCATGGCCTGTAATCCAAGGGAAAAATGTAGGTAGGGGCATAGCCATGCCACAACTCACATAAGGACACTCCCAACACCACACACCGTGAACGGCACCAATGTGCATCTGCAAATCCCACATGGACTGGGGACATTGCACATGCACCATGACAATACCAGGGGTGGTAGGGGGATCCAAGGTGCACCAACTCGTCACACATGGCCAGTTAAAAACCCTTGTGAATGTCTGCCACACTGCACAGTATGCGGTACATGTGCCTGACGTGAAATGTATCTGAATAATTGGGATCCCTGCCACAGTCCCAGAACAATGAGGAACACAAGGAGACCCACAAAGAACACATGTTGAAACCTTCAAACCGTGCAGCTTTGAATCTGAGCAGTGGGAGCAGTCACACACACATACAAGTGACCCAGTCACAGAAAGATACCACATAGGGAAATCAACTTGATGTTGGAAACACTAAACTGCCTTGGCAAATCCTAAATATGTCACACTTGCATTTGCCCACCTCCCAGGCCCTAACAACAAACACACTGCGGGATGACACGCTAATGGCCAGTAGTTTCCCATGCACCTACAACCCAGAAAACACAGGGCAAAAATCTTGGATGAACACACGCCAACTCATTAAGCATCACAGACAGGGACATCTGTAGGGAATACAGTCTGTGTAGAAAAATGGAAGGGAACACACAGAGACATGCTCACAGAACATACCCCATGGGCTCAGGCAATTTCACGGAATGACACACTGCCATGAGGTGACTCCACTCCTGTGGAAGGTCAGGTGTGCAAAAAGTAGTCTGTGCAGGGCCCTGTCATGTCTGCATAAATTGTGGTTAGTGAGCCAACAATTACAGCACACTGAAAGCTCAGGTCACATCAGACTGTGTACAGGAGGGTATTTAAGTCATCTGCACATTCTCAATTAAAATGTATGGCAAGTTGCACTGACGCCACAGATGACTTGGTCACCATTTTTGCTAAAACCTGCATGTCCAGTGTAGAAGTGCCCACTGTTCTAAGAAATGACTTTGTGCACAAGTGTAAGCACAACATAAGTGCAACAGTGCAAGCCACAGATGTGACACAGCAAAGGAATTGTGAGGCTCCCTGTGCCCAATTGTATGGATCATGACACACTCTAATTGCAGCAAAGGATGACATGGATACATACTGTAATAGGACTCAGATACCAGGGACCACATGGAGTCCATCACATTCGAAAAACAATCAATAGCTACATTACAAGTATTACAACTGCAACTCAGGATACACATTAACAACATCATGTACATCATATGCAAAACAACATTTCCCCAAAAAATTGCTTTATTCAGCTTTAAATTAGTGATGTGGTGAAACCAAGGAGAACATAAAGGCCCATGGCCAGTCCATTAATTTTGTCCATTACGTGTGCAACAGAAATGAGTGCCCCACATTGCTTGCCTGCACTGCTACAGCCAGGGGACATCTCCCCTTGGAGGGGCATACATAGGGTCAGGCCAGGCACCGCAGGGACAAGATCAGGGGATAGCAGTATGGGGCAGGTGAGGGGTGGTGGGTGCAGGAGTGTCAGTGGCAACTGCAGTTGAGGTGTCTGACACAGTGGGCACTGTCACCACAGCAGTGCCCAAGTCAGACGGGTTGGAGGGGGTCTCCACTGCAGTGCCAGTGTCAAAGGTAGTGTCTTGGGGCAAAGGTGAAGTGGGCAGGACAGATGGGGGGGACACGGACTCCACAGCAGTCGCAGGAACAGGCTGAGGGTGTGAAGTGGGGGGGGAAGTGCATGTGGTGGGGGGAGGGCCTAATCATTTTGGGGATGGTGTATCTGTGTGTGGGGAACCTGGGGCAGGGTGTGGCGGGGGAACTGTAGGAGTGGTGGGCTTGGGGCTGGAGGACGGAGACTGTGTGGTGGTGGTGCATGAATGGGGAGGGGTCTTGCTCCTCCTGTTCCTGGGGATTTGTGGATGGGGGCCTCAGTGTCCCTGCGCCTGGGGGAGGGTGTCCGTGTGGCAGGGGAACTCCCCTCTGTGTGTGGTGACCGGCTCTTCCCCTTGTGAGTGGGATCAGATGGAGCTCTGGGGAAGAGGCCAAGGTCACAGAGGAAGAGTTGCTGGGAAGTGGGTGTTGCAGGTGAGGCAAGGGAAGGGGTTTTGGAGGGAGAGGTATCTGAGGACTGCGGAGTGGTTGTGGATGCCTGTCTGTGTGTCTGTGCCCTATCCCCTGTGTGTGTGCTGTCAGTCCCCGGAGTGTGCGTGCTTGCGCGTCTAGACTTTGTCTTGCATTGCTGTGTGCTGCTTGGGTCTGATGATGTGCCTGCCTGTGCCTGTGTGAGTGTGCGTTGGGTAGGTAGGGTAGTGGGCATTGTGGATGGGGCCGAGGTAGGAGGGGTGAGGGACTGTCGGAGGAGGGACACTGCTGCCGTCAGCGAGGAGGCCATGGACTGATTGGTCCGCTGTCGGGCAGACATGTTTGCTGAGATGCCCTCCATGAAGGACACCAATTGTGTCAACAGACCGGTGTGAGCATGGAGGACACTCAGCATCGATGTCTGCCCTACATGGATCTGCTTAAGCAGGTCCACAGACTCCACACTCAGGGCAGCAGGGGAGACGGAGGCAGGGGGTGCGGTGCCTGGACTGAAGGAGACATGCTCCCTAACACGGGAGCCTCCACGGACATCAGGGATGGGAGCAGCTGGGAGGGTGGAGATGGTGGTGGTGGCGGGGACAGACGTGCTAGCTGTTGTTTTGGGTCTGCTGACAGCCGCCTCCACAAGGGAGTCATCACTGGAACTGGATGCGTCCTCAGCTGAGGTGGTTGTAGCTGAGTGTTCCTCAGTGTGGCTCCCCTCACCCTCCGTGCCACTGGGTCCCTCCAGCTCCTCCGCGGAAGACACAGTCTGGCTCTGCCACTCCTCTTGGTCCGTGGAGCTGTCTCCTCCTGTAGTCGTCGATGCTGCTGCAAACAATGAAGAAAAACAGATTCACATTTGTCACCTGTATTGAGCTGACACATGACTGTAATTGCAGCACATCACAGAGCAGGTCCTGGCATCATCTGATAAGCATAGCAAAAATGACTGGCACATATGTGAACCAGCCACTTGTCATCCTGCCAGTCAACCATGCCCCAAGTACCCATCCTGGGGATGGACACATCCGTCTGGTGCATGTATGATGTCACTAAGTATATGTGCAAACATGCCCCACAAAGGGCCAGGTGTCAGATCTGCAAGGATTGTGAGTGTAATGTGTCACTTCACACATATCACATCTCTCTCCAGTGACTCTGTACATGTGTCCGGAAATGGGATGGCCAAAGTCACTGTTAACATGATGGATATGATTCCATTCCCAGACACCATGTTGGCCTCATGTCATGATAGTCAATGCTACAACGGAGTGCATGCAGGACAACTGACAATACTGCAGTATCCTGATTTGCATGTGGCACACCATGCCACAGGCCTGTCTGGCCAATGAGTCTGTACTGTCTCCTGTCACCGGGGCAGTGCATACAGAAACCAACTGTGTGCAGTGTGTCACACCAATGTATTAGCGGGCAATGCAAACTCTGTAGCTCTCAAGTACACATGTACAGCCCCTGCTACCCACATCACCAAGAATCAGATGATCACACGGTATCCAAATTAGACATTTGAGTTTGTGCTAACACAAATCAGTAAACATGGACACATCACAGCCTGTCGGGAACAAAGTGAAGCAGCTTGCACTTTAATTTTCAATCCACCATTAGGCACACTCAAGTAATTACACACCTATGTTTTGCCCCATGCGCTGATACAACAGCCACATATCATAAGGCAAGCCATTACGAACATTGTAACACTCTTGAAGTAAAAGAAGCTATGCCAGTCCACAATGACACAGAGGCAGACACCCCATTGCACATGTCAGAATGCTCACATTGTTGGCTGACAGCCAGGATTGGGAGGTCCGAGTGTCTCATCTGTGCGGAGTTGGCATACCTGTCCTGGTCCATGTGCAACAGGTGATGACCAGAAACAGTAGGCAGGTGGCTATGCATGTGTCACAACCGTGACATTCATTCACCAGAGGCACCAACATTTGTATCACATGATGCATGTGTGTCTGCTAAATACCTCCGACACTTATGGTGCCCCAGATCAGCAATTACAACACCTTTGTATTGCACACACAGAGTACATGTCAGACATCTGTCTATGTGCAGACACATGTCAAGCAATTGCCACACTCATGAAGCACAGAACGAGGCACCTGTAGCAGATGCCGGCCCCAACATTATCCTTGGACAACAGCAAGGACACACAGCACTAGTGACACTACTCAGAGGCCAAAAGGCCCACACCTGGTCAGCAGATGAGAATGGGGATTCACCAAATGTGTCCACATTAGTGTTGTCTCAGCAGATACACGAACTGTGGGAGTGTTAGGAGGCTGAGGGAGTGCAAATAGCATGTTAGCCATAGTTCACCAAAGAGGAATGAACTTACCCCCTCCTTGCTGCTGTCTGGCCTTCAACTGCCCATCCAGGTCAGGGAAGACCACTGTCAAAATCCTCAGCATGTGGGGGGGTCAGTGTCCATCCTCCGCCCCGTCGCCGTGGAGGCGACAGCTTCAGCTGGACCCTGGCGATCCTCCTGGTCCAGCCACGAAGGTCCTGCCACCTCTTCTGACAGTTGCGGGTGCGGCGCTTGTAGACCCCCACTGATCGAACTGCCCGTACGATGGTCTTCCATATTTCCTGTTTGTGATGGGCATCAACCTGTAAGGGTGACAATGTAAGACACCATTACTACACATGCAACATGTTTGTACATCACACATTTGACCATACATGTTGTCATCACAAGGGAATATGATGTATACAGGTAGAGCAACTATGGTCATGGGCATTTGTCCTGTGCGCAAGCCTGCATCAACAAACTGAAAACTGAGCATGAACAGTCAGACAAGAAATAAAATGTACACATTGGCATCACTGCACCTGTACAGTAATTGTATCCACAAAGTTTGAGAGTTGCAAATACTCAGTGAGCATGCTTGGCATTGCTGAACACAATGCTAGTAGTGCTAGTCAGACTCCATGCACAATTAGGAAGACAGTGGACTGCGCACTCACCTGCTCCCCTGGTTTCCCATACAGCTTGCTGTACTGTGGAAGGAGGCTGTCCAGCAGGGCCTGGCTCTCCTCCTCGGTGAAGGCTGGGGCTCTCTCCACAGTACGTGCCATTCTTGAAGCCAGAGGATGCAGAGACAGCAGCAGTGGTAGCGGAGATGTAATGCTGTAGCAGTTGGTGCAGGCAAGTGAAGTCTCTGGGGAACCGACAGTCTTAATCTGTGCTGCAGAGCTGAATCTGTCCCAGGCGACCTATGTGATAGGTCCGACACGTTTGCATGTTATGAAAATGGCCAATCAATTGCATTGTACGCTTCGTACACGCCTCCTGCATCGTTCAAAAATTCAACTACATCACCCCATTGCTGTTGATACATTGTTGTAGGGAGCCAACTGAATTTTATTTGGACACTATTCGTACAACGATCAAATCCGTGTCCGTCTCCATTACATCCAATAGCCAATGCGTGCGCACGGCTCGGGCCGTGAGTGTGCGACGCGTCTTTTAAAAATTCACCCGCGTCTGTCTCCATGATAGTCAATAGCCTATGCGTGCGCACGTCTCGCTCAGTCAGTGTACGACGCGTCTTCTGAAAACTCACACGCATCGGTCACCATTGCAGTAAATCTCCAAAGCGTGCGCACGGATCGGTCCCTAGGTGGACGCGGCGTCTTTAGTACACACACACGCATCGGACACCATTGCAGTAAATCTCCAAAGCGTGCACACGGATCGGTCCCTAGGTGGATGCGGCGTCTTTAGAACACACACACGCATCGGACACCATTGCAGTCAATAGCATAGGCATGCGCACGGATCGGTCCCTAGGTGGACGACGTGTCTTTAGAACACACACACGCATCGGACACCATTGCAGTCAATTGCTAAGTGATGCTACACACACAATACCTTACCATGGACTCAGTTGCTCTACAACATATAAACAGCCTGTCACACAGTGTATGATGTGACTTCTCAGGATGTATTACCTGTGTGAGTATGTGGGTCCACATGGGATATTGTATGTTGCACTTAGTGGCACACACTCCCAGGCTTTGCAAGGTGTGATGGGGACAGACACCATTGTGTGTAATGCACATCACCACTGTCATTTGCAACTGTGCAGATCACACCCGAGGCATGTACACAGTTCTAGGTGCCCATTGTGTGCTGACATGTTACACAGTACCCTGACTCATAGGTGAAAAGGACTGTGTGTCACTGGGTGTCCCACAGCTAACATTGTGGTGTTGATGCAGAGTATGTGCGTATTGTGCTACACACCTGTCTCTGATTATTTGTGGTAGTTGGCAATCGTCATCACCATCCATGTGATTTTGACATGTGAGTCGCTGTTGTGCCTGTTTGTCACAGGCATCCATTTTTTGCCTGTGCAACAATATGGTAGCACATCATTTGTGTTTTGTGGGTGTGTTGTTACATGTACATCAGATGCTACATAATGTCAGTGGCCTTGTGCCAATACAAGATAGTTGTGTGTGTGACAGACAAACACCTGTCATGTGGGGAACACATCTGTCCGTCCTAGTCACTGAGGTGTGTTTTGGGTACGTGACATGTGTGATGATGTACTGGGAGAGACCACATTGATTGTTCACAGCACAGCTTAGCACTTGTTGTGTAAACATGTAGAGCTGAGATGTTATGTGAGGGGCACATAGCTGACATTGTTGTCCATGTCCAACAGCACACACAACACGTTATTGTGTCTTGTTCTGAAGTTGCATGTGACATTGTGCATGGTCATTGCCACATATGTAGGGTCACTGACAAACTTTCTTTGCTCACCTATGTACTGCAGGAGACCAGCTGTCCATAGACCGTTCCCAGACCTTGCAACCATGTCTGAATGTGACTCAATCCGGCGGTACCGCCTCACCAGGCCACTAATTGAGGATTTGGCGGAGCAGTTGGCTCCACATTTACAACCTGGCCGGACATATCAATCAATCAATCAATCACGCGTTTGTTAAGCGCTACTACTCACCCGTGAGGGTCTCAAGGCGCTGGGGGAGGGGGGTTTCGCAGGTTCCAGTCCATCAAGGAGGGGGTCTGTCGAAGAGCCAGGTTTTGAGGTTTCTTGTGAAGATGGGGAGAGATGTTGTCTGTCTGAGGTGGAGAGGGAGGGTGTTCCAGGCTCTGGCCGCGAGGAAGGAAAAGGAGCGGCCGCCTGATCTGGTCTTTCTGGTGCGGGGGACCATGGCGTAGGAGAGCTGGGCTGATTGTAGGGTCCTTTGGGGTGCGTGGAATTTGAGTCGGCTGTTCAGGTATGCTGGTCCGGTGTCATGGAGGGCCTTGTGAGCGTGGGTGAGCATCTTGAAGGTGACTCTAGCTTCGATGGGGAGCCAGTGGAGTGTGCGCAGGTGCTGGGAGATGTGGCAGTGTCTTGGCAGGTTGAGGACCAGTCTTGCGGTGGCGTTCTGGATGTTCTGTAGCTTGCGTGTGAGGTTTTTGTTTATTCCGGCGTAGAGTGCGTTGCCATAGTCGAGTCTGCTGGTGACCAGGGCGTGAGTGACGGTCTTTCTGTGTTCGAGGGGGATCCATTTGAAGGTCTTGCGTAGGAGGCAGAGGGTGTGGAAGCAGGAGGACGAGACGGCATTGATCTGGCGGTCCATTTTGAGTTCGGAGTCCAGGATGATTCCCACGTTGCGTGCGTGGTCCGTGGGGGTGGGTGGACTTCCGAGGGCAGGGGGCCACCAGGTGTCGTTCCAGGCGTCGGGGTGTGGGCCCATGATGAGTACTTCTGTTTTGTTGGTGTTTAGTTGAAGGCAGCTGTTTTTCATCCATTTTGCGACGGCTTCCATGCCTTCTCGAAAATTGTGTCTGGCGGTGTTGGGTTCGTTGGATAGGGAGAGGATGAGTTGGGTGTCGTCTGCGTATGACACAATGTTGAGTCCGTAGGTTCTGACGATGGGGGCGAGCAGAGCCCTGTAGACGTTGAAGAGCGTAAGGCTGAGGGATGACCCCTGGGGGACTCCGCAGGTGGTTGGTGTAGGGTCCGAGAGGAAAGGGGGGAGTCTGACCCGCTGCGTTCTGCCGGAGAGGAAGGAGCGGATCCAGTTGAGGGCCTTGTCTTGAATCCCTGCGTCGTGGAGTCTGCGTATTAGGGTGCGGTGAGAGACTGTGTTGAACGCTGCTGAGAGGTCGAGGAGGATGAGGGCTGCTGTTTCTCCTTTGTCCAGTAGGGTGCGGATGTCGTCTGTTGCGGCGAGGAGGGCGGTTTCCGTGCTGTGGTTTTTTCTGAAGCCGGATTGGGAGGAGTCGAGGATGTTGTGCTCTTCGATGAATGTGGCGAATTGGCTGTTGATGGCTTTCTCGATGACTTTCGCTGGGAAGGGGAGCAGGGAGATGGGTCTGTAGTTTTTGAGGTCGGTGGGGTCCGCCGAGGGTTTCTTGAGGAGGGGGTTGATCTCGGCATGTTTCCAGTCATCGGGGAACGATGCGGTTGCCAGGGAGCGGTTGATGGTGTGGCGGAGCATGGGTGCAATGGTGTCGGCGGCTCTGTTGAAAATGTGGTGGGGGCAGGGGTCCATGGGGCCCCAGAGTGGATTGAGTTAATCATCTTCAGTGTGCCTTCGGTGGTGAGGGCTGTCCAGTTGTCGATCGTTGGCTTCATGGTGTCGGGGGTTGTTGGTGAGGGTTCAGTGTGTTGGTTGTCTTCATCGAAGTTGTCGTAGATGCTCTTGATTTTGTGGTGGAAAAAGGTGCTGAGTTTGTCGCAGAGGTCTTGTGAGGGTGGGATGTCGGTGGACTCGCTGGTAGGTTGGACGAACTCCTTGATGATGTTGAAGAGTTCTTTGCTGTTGTGTGCGTGGGTGGAGATTCTGTCTTCGATCGCTTTTTTCCTTGTTTTTCTGATGAGTTGGTGGTGGACTTTGGTGGCGGCTCTGAAGTTGTTGTGGGCTTCTGTGGATTTGGTGTTCCTCCAGTCCTTTTCGAGGCGGCGGCAAGTGCGTCTGGACTCTCGAGTTCGGTGGTAAACCATCTAGCTTTCTTGGCGTGGGTGTTGTTGTTTTTCTTGAGGGGGCTAAGGTGTTGGCGCTGTCGGTGATCCATCTGTGCAGGGTTCGGGCTGCGGCGTTGGGGTCGTCGTTTTCCGCGATGGTCGGGGGGGAGTTGCTGAGTGATGAGGTTAGCTGGTCGTCGGTGATTCTGGTCCAATTTCTTCGTGGGAGCAGGTGCTGGTGTCTGTGGATGGTAGGTGTTCTGAAGGTGAAGTGGACGCATCGATGGTCGGTCCATGGGAGTTCGGTGATGTGACTGAAGGTGATGGAGTTTCCTGTTGTGAAGAGGGGGTCGAGGGTGTGTCCTGCTGAGTGCGTGGGTTCGGTCACGATCTGGCGGAGTCCAATGTTGTGGAGGTTGTCCAGGAGAGATGTGGTGCTGGGGTCCCGTTGGTTGTCGAGGTGGAAGTTGAGGTCTCCCAGCAGGGTGTAGTTGGTGGATGCGATGGCCTGCGGGGAGATGATGTCCGTGATGGATTTGGCAAAAGGTCCGCGGGGTCCAGGGTGTCGGTAGATGAGGGTTCCTCGGAGGGTGGTGGTGGGGCTGGCCAGTATCTTGAAGTGAAGATGTTCCATCAGGTCTGTGGGCTCGTCGGGGAGTGTGCTCAGGCGGAGAGTGGATTTGTGGACGATGGCGATTCCTCCTCCCAGGCGGTTGGGGCGGTCCTTCCTGGAGATCTTGTATCCTTGGGGGATGGCGATGGCGATGTCCGGTCCCGAGGAGGTGTTGGTCCATGTTTCGGTGAGGAACGCTACGTCCGGGGTGGTGCTGTCGAGGAGGTCCCAGATTTCGGTGGCGTATTTGTGGAGGGATCGGACGTTGAGGAGGATGCATTGCAGGGTCTTCGGTTCGGGTGTGTTCTTGCGGGTGGGTTGCGCTGGGTCTGTGGTCTTGGCGGTGCTGCAGGTGTGCCGGCAGCGGTGACAGCTGAAGGGTCCGTGGGTGTCGGCCGGTGACGCTAGCTTGCAGTTGTTGTTGCTGCCTGGGTTGAGGGAGTGGAGTGCCGCCGGGTCGTAGCGTTGACGGTGCGGAGATCCAGGGTTCCTGGTGCTGGTCGCGGACAGGCGCAGACGGGCTTGCCTTTGGCGCGCCGCCATTAAGTAGGGGTCGGGGAGAGCTGGACAGCTGGGAGGCAGGAGCGGGGAGGGGAGCAGGATTGGTCGCGCTGGTCGTGCTGGGGGGAGGGGCCGCGGGGGCAGCAGCGGCGGGAAAAAACGGGCGGCAGAGGAGGAATAAGGGGGAAAACAGGAGAAAAAAAGAGTGAAATAAGGCAGAGAGCAGGAAAAGCACAGAAAGCAGAAAAGTACAGAAACGATTTAAAAAGGGTGAAAAACGAGTGAAAAAACGGAGCGGACAGCGGAGCAAGACAAAGGAGAACAGAGGTCCACTGGACCACCAGGGATGAGGCGCAGGTGATCCTGCGGGTGGAGGAGGGCCTCGAACACCAGCAACACTCAAGAGTTCCGGGGCTCGGGGAGGGCCTCACTCAGTGGTGGAGCTTCGAGGGTGGGAGAGCAAGTTCACTGACAATTAGTCAGTGCTGACCCCCAAGGTGAAGGTGATGGCAGCCCTACACTTCTTTGCCACCGGTACCTTCCAGTACACTGTGGCTAGTGCTGGTGGGATGTCACAGACCATGTTCAGTCGTGTGCTTTGCGATGTATTGGAGGCAATGTTGTTATTCCTGAACCGGTACATCCAATTCCCAACCCCAGGACAATTCACTGCGATTAAGAGTGACTTTTATGCCTTGGGAAGAATGCCACATGTCATAGGCTCCATAGATGGCACACATGTTGCTTTGGTACCACCACAGGCACATGAGCAGACATACCGGAACAGAAAACATTTCCACTCTATTAATGCCCTGGTGGTATGTCTGCCGGACATGACCATCTCACATGTGTGTGCACATTTCCCTGGTTCTACACACGACGCTTACATCATGCGGATGAGTCGGATACCAAACATGACGACACAGCTGCAGAACCAGCGTGCCTGGCTTGTTGGTGTGTAATATCTGTTTCCCTTGTGTGTTTTGGCAACTTTAGAGATTCACCCACTTCTCCAACCCATTGAATGTTTGTTTGTTTGTATGTAGGTGACTCTGGATACCCAAACATGCCGTGGTTGCTGACCCCCCTCAGGAACCCTGTTACACCTGCAGAGATCCGTTATAATGAGGCACATGGGCGGACCAGGAGAGTGATAGTGCGGACATTTGGCCTACTGAAAACCAGATTCCGCTGCCTGGACAAGACAGGAGGTGCCCTCCAATATGGCCCTGACAAGGTGTGCAAAATCTTTATTGTGTGCTGCATGCTACACAACCTGGCAGTGAGGAAGGAGTTGCCTCTCATCCTGGATGATGATGACCAACAGCCGCCTGCCGTGGAGGATCCTGCTCTGGGACATGTTGCCAGTGATGATGAGGATGAGGGGGATGTACGAACACAGCTCATCAACAACTTCTTCACATGATAGTGAGTATACAGTGATATGTTGTCTATGTTTTGTAATTGGCTGATATGTGTAGGTGTTGCAATGTTGCTGCTTAAGTGTGTCTGTGTGCTCATTGACAGGCTGCTTGCAGTGATGTGTCCTACTATTGAGTATGTACTACCAAACCGTGCTGGGATTGTAACTGCGTTGTGTCCAGGTATCTTGAGCTTAGTGTCTGGCATGTGTATTGGAGATGTATGCTGTCATTCAGTGATTCTAATGGTGTTGTATGTCTGTGCTCCACAGTGTCCTATGGCTGTTGTTTGGTCACGTGTGACACCCCAAATCACAGATTCATGTTGCAGACTGCAAGCTGCCGTTGTCCTAACCATGATGTGCCACACACCCCTGGACTTATATGGTTTACCAGTGGCTGACTTTGTGCTCACTGTCACGTGAGGTTACCTCCCATCTGTTGAGGACTTATGACTTTTGCTGGTGTAATAAACCTGTGCAACACTTTGGAATGTGCTTTGTCTGTGTCCACACATCCAACATTCATTTGCATGCTGTACCTGTGGGCAGCTTGCCACAGACTCAGGATGGGTGTTGTGTATATGCATCCCACTGCATTCTCTGTTCACATAAGTTAGGACGATGAGTTAGATGGGCATGGTAAGTATGTGTTGTGTTGACGTAGTGGGGTGTCTACCTCATATGTGTCACATCACCATGACTCACATGACTGTGTTTACATAGCTGTAGTAGTTTCCATGCACAGACATCTTTTCACAGGTCACCCTCTCAATGACACAAACCAAGTTTCAGTCACAACAGAGGCATGTATTGTGTTGTAGTGAATTTATTTACATGCATGTGTTTGAAAGTTATACGTAAGTGAAAGTGCTGTACAGTGCAATAGGAATCCAAAGCTCACAGTGCAGTTGGTAGTGTTGATTGATGAAATTTCTAGAGTAAAGTCCACAGTCCTTTGGAACATTGGTCCAACTTAGACCCTCCTTCACATGTGTGGGAGTTTAGCAACAGTCAACAAGGTGAACACTTTGCACACATTGGATGATGTCTAGAACAGGTAGTCACGTCCTGGTGGGTATGCATGGCCATCTGCCTCTTACTTGTCCTTCTTCGGACGACCCCTCTTCTTCTTCTCAGGGGGACCCTCATGTGCAGGCTGCTGCGGTGCCGAGGACTCTCCGCCAGAGTCCACCTCCCTCCCTGTGGCAGTTGCTGATGTAGTGGCAACTGATGTAGTGGGCACACAGGGAGGTGTGGTCATGTTGTTGGCTCTCTGGCGGAGGCATGTAGTATGTCCCTATGCACCGCCGTAAGGTCATCTATTTTGTCCATTTTGGACTCCATCCGGGTCATGTGTTGTTCCACCCGGGACATGTGGGAGTCCATTCTGGCATGATGTGCTGCCTGCTGTTGTTGCATGTCCCTGAGGATCCCCACAACCTGGCCAAATCCTCCGGTGCTTTCCTGGTACGCATCTATGATGCGTCCCAACTGCGGATCTTTCTGCAGTCCAGCCCCATCTGCAGGCCGTGGCCTCGCCCTGACCACCCTCACACCACCCCTAACCACACGGGCAGGACCTACCCTGGCACGCACAGGCGACACTGGGTCCCTGTCTGTGTTGGCACTGGTGTTGTTGTCCGTCAGCTCCTGGGTGCCCTGTGTACCTGTGCCGTTGTTGTCCTGTTACCTTGGTCTGTCTGTGTTGGCAGGGGTGATTGAAGTGTTTGCAGATGGTCCAGGAGTGGTGGCAGGGTGTGCTGATGTTGCAGCTGCTGGGGCTGAAAGCGGAGCCACACCGGAGGTGTCAGGCCGTTCATCCTCATCCGAAGAGGACATAGAGGCATCCACACCGGGGAGCTCAGGGTCATCCAGAGTCTGGGACTGTGCTTCCTCTTCTGTTCTTGCTGTGTCCCCAGCATCCCCTGTGGGTGGAAGAGACACACAATGTATGTAATGTTTCTGCACACATCAACTGCACATCATGATGAGTGTATGTACATTGCATTGTCCTACATTGTCAGAGACATGTGTCTATTTTGGTTTAGCACAATGTCATTTGATGCTTGAGCATTTTGATGGGCACGTAGAGCTGTATGCATGGACATCTCATTTCATGATTGTTTGACTGTACATGGGCATTGCTACTAATGTGCCCTCATGTGCCTGACACAGGTGTGTCCCTCCTCTCAACATTTGTACTTTAACAATGACATACATGCACTTCCACTTGCGATGTGTAGCACGTTTGGACGATGTGTGCTGGCATTTGTGCTTGTATTTGTGAGTAACATTGTTGTGTCTGAACAACATGGTCACAGTACGGTATGGCTGCATTCACTGTGGAGATACTATTTTGTTGTGTGTGTCCCTAGTTCACATATCATTTCACACATTGGATGGTGGTATCTGTAGCTAATGATGTTGGGGCAGAGTTCTGTGCGTGATGATGTCATTTATGTGGTCAATGTCCTCCATGGCAAGGGGTATTGACCACGGCAGATCGCAGACTTTCCCATGCTCATGAGAGTGAGGGCCAGGGGTTTGTGTGTTTGACTTATGCTGCTGTGAGTTGTATGCCTACTCCTACCCAGGCCAGGTTACTCCTTGTGTTGCAAGTGTCAATGACAGTGAGGGGAGTGTTGTGTGAGGGATGCAATCAACGCTGCACGATGTAGGAGTGGAATGCAGATCCCCACAGTGCCTTGTGTAAATGACACCATGCTACGGTGTCAGCTATGTTGCTGTGGCCATTCCATTCACTGTCATGTGTCACCTGTGAATGGTGTGTATGTGGTTTGGGGTGTGGGTTTTGGTATGTGCTATGTCTACACCTCCCCAATTGTCATAGAGGGCACACACCTTCACAGCCAGGCCAGGGGGCACCCCTGCCACACTGCAGGCCCAGACAGTGAGAGGATACATACAGTTGCGATGGCTGTCAGTGTGAAGGGGCTTGAGGGGGCAAGTGCATAGGTGGGACTTGCAGCCAATTCATACATCTGGCCCATGTGTCAGGCATCTTGCCAGGGCATTTACTTTTTGTGTGAGTGGTCCCAAGGGGTGTATTTGTTCCTGCTGTGAAGGTGTGTGTATTAGCGGGATTGCTGGTGTTTGGTGTACTTGCAGGCCCACCTTCTCCCACAGAGGCCAGCTAATCCCCCCTGTAGGATGCTTCCATTGCAGGGAGTCCAAGTTAAAGGTCTAGATGTCAGGCAGTGGTGTCCTGTTTGTTGGAGCACAAGTCCCAGCAGGGCCTTGTGCTCCCCACAGCAGGGCCCAGTGTCAGCCATCTTGTCAGTACTTTTCCTCTCCATGTGAGGTGGGCATGGTTCAGGGTGGGCTTGATGGGCTATGTGGGAGGGGGACTTTTGGCTATGCCTGCAAAGCCCATCATGCTTTTGGCTACACCCGCCTTCCCAGCATACCCGGCCTTCCTTCCTGTGACTCAGCTTCCTGTGAGGTGGTGTAACAGTGCTGTCAAGATGGCTGACAGTGGTGTCCTGGTGTTTGTTGGAGCACAAGTCCCACCAGGGCCTTGTGGTCCCCATAGCAGGGCCCAGTGTCAGCCATATTGTCAGTACTTTTCCACTCCCTGTGAGGTGAACATGGTTCAGGGTGGGCTTGATGGGCTATGTGGGAGGGGGACTTTTGGCTATGCCTGCAAATCCCATCATCCTTTTGGCTGCACCCGCCTTCCCAGCATACCCGACCTTCCTTCCTGTGACTCAGCTTCCCTGTGAGGTGGTGTAACAGTGCTGGCAAGATGGCTGACAGTGGTGTCCTGGAGTTTGTTGGAGCACAACCCCCACCAGGCCCTTGTGCTCCCCATATCAGGGCCCAGTGTCAGCCATATTGTCAGTACTTTTCCACTCCCTGTGAGGTGAACATGGTTCAGGGTGGGCTTTATGGACCATGTGGGAGGGGGTCTGGTGTCTGTGACTACAACTCCCATCAAGCTTTTGGCTACACCCACCCTCCCAGCATACCCGACCTTCCTTCCTGTCACTCAGCTTCCCTGTGAGGTGGTGTAACAGTGCTGTCAAGATGGCTGACAGTGGTGTCCTGGTGTTTGTTGGAGCACAACCCCCACCAGGCCCTTGTGCTCCCCATAGCAGGGCCCAGTGTCAGCCATATTGTCAGTACTTTTCTACTCCCTGTGAGGTGAACATTGTTCAGGGTGGGCTTGATGGACCATGTGGGAGGGGGTCTGGTGTCTGTGACTACAACTCCCATCAAGCTTTTGGCTACACCCACCCTCCCAGCATACCCACCTTCCTTCCTGTGAATCAGCTTCCCTGTGAGGTAGTGTGACAGGTTTGGCAAGATGGCTGACAGTGTTTGTTGGTGTTTAGTACCAATGCCTTGCTGTATTTGTTGTTAGGTTTTTACATGTTATGACCTAGTTCTATATCACTCTGAGATAGCAGCTATTGCGTTTGTGTAACTGGCATACACATCACAGAATAACTTTTTTCGGACGTAATTTGGCTTCGCTAACGCTACTTGTTTTCAATGTCCCCTTGGCAGTGATGTGTGTGTGTTGCCACACAATATTGACTAGATTGGTTGTGTACTCACCAGGCTCTGGTATTCCTGTCAATCCATGGATGCCCTCCGGTGGGAGTATGGCCCGCACTTTCTCCTTCCAGGACGTGAAGTATGTTGGTTTTACAGGAGGGCCACCGCTAGTACGCTGGCTCAAGGCATGCTCTCTGGCTATGAGCTTCTTGACCCTCCTTCGCACATCGTAGTACCTGTTCTGGATGTCATCTTTTGTGCGTAGGCAAGGTGCTTGTGCGTTCACCTTGTCGACGATCCTCTCCCACATCTTTGTTTTCTGTGACATGGGGGTCTGTTGGACCAAGGTTCCAAATAAATGTGGCTCTACTCAGAGTATTTCATCAACCAAGACTACCAACTCACTATCTGTGAACTTTGGATTCTTCTTTGAGGGCATGGTGCTGGGTGGTTGTGGAGATTGATGTGTGTGTGAGGGTTTAAGTGAGGGTGAGTGGGTGTCAGTTTCTCTTGCTTGTTGTGAGTGTGTTTAGGAGGTGATAATGGTGTGGATGTTATGTGGTGAGTGAGTTGTGGGTGTGGCTCAGAGTGCAGTGTAGTTGTCTTCTCTGCTGTCATGTGTTTGAAAATAGCAAAGGATCATGGTAGTGGAGTTGGGCCTTAATGTAGGTGGAGTTGTGGGTGTGTCTTTGTTCATGATTTTTTTTTCTTCTTATTTCTTTATTGATTTGGACATTGCTTGTTTGATTTTTTTCTCGGGATTTAAACGTAGGTTTTGTTGTGCATGATGGAGACGTTCAGTTGACTGGGAAGGACGCTGACAGGGGCACTTGAGAGGTACTCCGAGTCTGTCTCACTCACAATGTCGGTCGATACGTTTCGCGTTCCCTTTACGGGCGAGTCACTGTTTACCGTGCGGCTCGGGCGTGTGGATTGCGCTCCGTGAGACTTGTTTGGAAATCACACGCATAGCATCGTACTCGTACGGTCGTACGGAGCGTGTAAGTGTGGGTCAGACTCCAGTCCCGGTCCGTGTCGGTCGGTACGTTTTACAACCCGAATCGGAATCGGCCTCTAAGTGTACATTTTTAATAACATATATTTTTGTACAATTTTTTCATTGTATAACTTTTTACAATTAATTGTATGTTTCAACACATAGGGCCCGATTCCGATCTGGCTAGGAAAGCCCTCCGTACGACTCGGATCTGGAGGGCTTTCCAAGCGAGACGTGCTCTGGGAGTCCGAACGAGTGAGTACGATGCTGCCGTATGCTTACAAACTCGGTTCGCTTGGACTCCCATTGAACTCTATGGGAGCCCGTATGCAGATGCGTACACAGGCTCCCACAGCAGAAAAGGGGTGGGCGGGGAAAAGCGTACACCCTGTGGTGGGCACCCCATGTTGCCCGCCACACTGTGCATGCCTGGATCGGGGGAACCCATGGGCACACCCCCGTGACAGATTCGGAGGGCCCCAGGTGAAGCGGGGCCTGCTACGGCCCCCCCGAAGTACGCTTCCGACAGCCGTTTCGTCTCGCTGAGACCGAGGCGAAGTGGCTGTCCGAATCGTGCATCGTACTCGCTCGGTTAGAATTCAGTTCCATAGCGCGGCACGATTCGGCTACGAACGAGTCGTACGGACAGGTTTGGGTCCCGGAAACGATTCGTTCGGCGCGTATGTGATCTTCGCATCGTACTTGGTCGTTCGGACCTGTGTAGGATTCGGTCGTAAACAAGGGCTACGAATCGGATCTGGGAAAAGCCAAATCTGATTCGGAGGCCTTCCGAACGACATCGGAATGGAGCCCATAATGTTATATTTTGTGCAATATTATTTATATTGTAAATATAAATAATATTATTAAGTTAACAAAGCATTTTGCAAAAAGAAATATATTTTTAACATTTATACATTTTTTCTCTTTATTTGCAAACAGGACATTTTTTTAATATACATTGGTAATTTAATATATATATTTTTTAATTATAATAATAAATATTATTTGTTTTATATTTATTATTATAATTTAACATTTGAAAAAAGATCTTAAACAATTTTTTATACATCACTATTATTAATTACTATTTTTACATTTGTAACATATTTGTAATGTACATTGAGTTTAATAAAGAAAACTATAATTATTTTTTAATTAAGGCAGCCATTTTTTAAACTAAGTTCTATTTTGTAGGCTCTCTGTGTTGTTTTAGGTCATTTCTGAGGGGAGAAGCTCGCGGTTGGAAGCTGCGTCACATCGGTTAATGTAAGTTTAATTTTATTCATTTAATTTTTAATTTAGGAGAAGTTTGAAGGTAGTTAAGTAGTATATAGTGTATGTAGTGTTTGGATGTTGTGTTTTTTGTGAGGTTTAGGTTTTAGTTTTACGTTTGCGAAAGACGGTTAGTTTGTTCATCTGTCGGTGTTAGAGTTTGATATATATGTTTAATTATGTTTAGAGTATGGTGTTAGTGGTATGTTTATGTGTATTTTGAAATGATGTTATGGTATATTTGTGCGGGAGGGATTGTTTTGTCTTTTCAACAGGTTTTTGTTGATTGGAAGTTGCCGTTGGGAGAAGTATGATTTTTTTTAAAAAGGAACTGTGTATTAGTTTCTAGTAAACTAATCATTATTTTACAGTTCCTTTATTTTTCGGGTATTTCTGGAGTGTTTCTTTTTTTAAATACATTTTTCGGGATTTTTATGGTTTCAAGTCTATGGAGCTACTGCCGGTGGATTATTTTTTATACAGGTATATTTTTTCGTTTTTTGGGGGGATTTTTAACTAAGTTGTGGGACTTTTCTACATTTGGATTTATTTATGGCAGTTTGGACTACATTTCTTCAGCTACAAAAAAGTAAGTAATTTTAAATTATTTATAATGGGAGGGAAATGTAATTTTTGTAATTGTTATTCCTATTTTTATTATATAAAATATAATTATTATGTCAATTAATTTTTTTAAGATATTTTTAATTAATTGACAAAATTATTATATTTTTGATGTTTGATAAAAATGTTTATTTGCCTAATTCTTTTGGAATTACGATTTTTCTGTGTTTCTGATTTATTTTTTTAAAGTAGGGTTTTAGCTATTTTTCTAGATATTCTAGCCCTTTAGTGTTTGGGTAGAGTCTTACTTTGTATTGTAAGTACTCGAACATTTGCTTTGTTTGTTTGGTTAGTTTTGAGTCTAGCTGGGTTATAGACTGTTCCATTCTCAGTTGTTGGTAGCTTTGGGGCACATGCATCAAAGGTTTTTGCGAGCGCAAACGGTGCGATTCGCAAAAATCGGCCGTTTGCGCCCGCAAAAAGGCCTTTTGTGATGCATTAAAGTGTTAGGCACTCGCAAATTAAGAAATCGCAATTTATTGCGATTTCTAAATTGCGATTGCATTTAAGGAATCGCAATTTGCGATTCCTTAAATGCAATGCTAGAGGCACTTAGAAATAGCAAATTCGCTATTTGGGGCCGCAAAATACAGAGAAATTACTCTGGTCTGTATTTTGCAAAAACCTTGAAAAATGCACTAAAGTGCATTTTTCAAGGTTTCAGGTTACACACACACACATGCCCTTGGGGCATGTGTGTGCGCAACATGGGTGCACATCACAATTTCAAGGGTGCAACAGGGTGTCATTTTGACACCTTTGCACCTTGAAATTGCATGCGCAATTTGCGAGTACCTATTGGTACTCGCAAATTGCGCATGTATTTCCCATTCATTCCTATGGGCCTGTAGGCCCATAGGATTGAATGTGAAGCCATTCCTTAATTGCGACTCGCAATTTGCAAGTCGCAATTAAGGAATGTTAAGGAATCGCTATTTTAATAGCGATTCCTACATGCATTGGCTTTTGAGAGTCCTTAATTGCGATTCCTTAATAATCGCAATTAAGGACTTCATAAAGCTCTTTCTTGATGCATGTGCCTGTATGTTCTTTTTGTATTGATTGTAATAATTTATGTCGGGTTGGTTGGGTTCTGCCTGTTGTGGCTTGGAAAGCGTTATGCCATCCTTCCACAGCATTATTAGTTTTTGCTTCTTTGTTTAGGGTACTGTTATATACATTCCACCATGGAATGTGGTATTTGGGCTGTCTTCTGTGTCCAGATCTGTGTAGCCTTCCCACCCAGGTATCCTCGAAATAGTCGAGTAGGGGACTTAGTTTTTGTTCATTTGTTTGGTAGTAGAGGCTTTCTATTAATAAATTGCAGTGTTCTGCTACATCAGTGATTGGGACGTATGCTAGTGCTATTATCTTTTAAATTTCATATGCAAAGTTGCTATTTGTTGCATATTCTACACTTAGGGCCCAATTGGAAAGCTTCCCAACCGAATGGGTTTGGGAATGGTTTCCAACCAAATCGGATCGGGAGAGTCCAACCGACTGAGTACGATGCATACAGATGCTTCCAGATACGATTTGGTTGGACTCCCATTGACTTCAATGGGAGCCTTTGTTCCGACCAAATGCATAGGGTCCCATTGAAGAAAGGGGTGGCTGGGAAAAATCGGGCACCATGTGGCGGGCACCCCCTGATGCCTGCCACACTGTGCATGGCCGGTAAGGGAAGACCCATGGGTACCCCCACGGGCCTGATTGGGACGGCTCCAGGTGCAGGGGGGCCCACTATGAGCCACCAAAGTCTGATTCCGACTGCTGATGCGAGTCGGATGGCACGATTCGGAGAGGCTGTCCAATTTCAGCATTGTACTCTGTCGTTTGGAAACGCCGCCCGTAGAGACGTACAATTCTGCTCAGTACGGCTTGGTCATTCCAAATACCGTCGGGTTCGGTTTGTGATATTCCTAACGCCTAACTCGCATCATACTCTGTCGGTTGGAAAGACACATTCCCGATCCGATTTTGACAGAGCAAATGTCGTTAGGAGGCCTTCCTAACCGCATCAGAATCAGGCCCCTAGTGTAGATTTTTGTAGGTGTCTCCATATGCATTGGTTAAAGTGGTAATAGCAACCTTGTATTAGTGAGGGTAGTTTTTTAGTATGGCTTGTATCATTGACTGTTCAAAGTCAATGATCATTTTTTGAGGATAGTAATTATTAGTTTCTTGTTTTACTTTGGTTAAGAGTTCAATATAGGTGGTGGTTTGTTTGTTTGGTAACAGGGCATATATAAAGGGGATGTTTGTATTTTGATACAGTCCATGAATTGTATATAACTGGTAAAATGGTTTGGGACATATTTTAAAAGTTCCATCCATCATCCATGTCTCACAGTTCTGCAGTTTAAGTAAGTTTGAGGGAGTTCCAAATATTATTATTCTTTTTTCGTTTGATTTATTGTCATAAAGAAGAAATTGCTCTTCATTATGAGTTATAGTGAGTTCATGTGGTATTTCTATTTCACTGAAAGTTTTGGGGGCAGGTGGGGTGGTAGCAGTTGATTTTTTTGTTCTAGCTATTATCCTTTTTAATGATGAGATTGAGGGCATTTGGCCAGTTACATGTTGTGGGAGTCTGGGGAGTATGTCTTTTAGTATTTCAGTGGTAGGCTTTTGAGAGCTAGTGCTAGCTTCTTTTAGAGTTTCTAATGCGTCTCAAACTTCTATTTCAGCTATGTTAGGGAGGTGGTTATGTTCTCTAACATATAATACAGTTGTTTCTTTTGTTGTAGCCCTCCCATAACCTTTGTTTGAATAATATTTGCTACATTTCCAGTTAACTTTGTCACCTGTTTGTTTTTCTTGCGTGTAAACATATCCCATATAACATAATAAAAATGTTCCTTTCTGGGAAGCAATGAATTGAGCCCCTTCAGTCATGGTGATGTTTCAAATGCTAAGAGAAATGTATATAAAAAGATTAAATGTATTTCTATTTTCTTTTATTGTTAAACTCATTTACATTTACAAAATTATACTTACAAGGTTGAATTTGCTGAATTTTTTTCACACTGATGGTTTTCCTTTGATGCTTGTCTTTAGTGTTTCTTTATATTTGCTGCAGAAAAAAAGAGTAATTTTAATTAATTTGTTTAACTGTGTTTTCAGTTCGGGGGGTTGTGCTTAGCTTGTGCTTCTGTTTGGGATTTTTAGTAGTTATATTAGTTTAATTGTGATTTATACTTACTTTATTTGCAAGTTGATATTTTGAAGTTTTCTGTAGTTATTTGAGTGTTTTCTATATTATCTGTAGTGGAGATATAATTTAAAATATATATATTAATTATTTTATTATTATAAAAAGTGCTTTCTGAACAATTTAAACAGTTGTAATATTAAAATGATATTTTACTTACTTTGTGAAGCTGAAATCAGACTTTTCTATAATGTAGTCCAATGTTGCAGAAGCAATCTGGCAGAGATTCCCCTTATTCTTGTGAAGCTGAAATCAGAGTTTTGTATAATGTAGTCCAATGTTGCAGAAGCAATCCGGCAGAGATTCCCCTTATTCTTGGTTTTCTTGTTGTAGAATAAAATAATGTTTAATTTTCTTTGGTTTATGTAGTATTTAATTAATTGTTCTTTCAATCTTATTGGGTTATTTTAATTGTATGTGTTTTTCATTGGCTGTTAGTTATTGTTTTAATTAATTTGGCAGTTGTTTCCTTATATGGGAAATGCTAATTAAGGTTCAGTTAGAGCTTTTTTTTTCTTTCTTTATTTAAAAGCGTTATAGTATATTATTTGTAAATTATATTGTATTTAATGTTAAATGCTATTTATTTATTTCATATATAATGTTCGAAAGAGTAATTAATTTGGTGTATTTAATAATGTTCAAGTTATTATGTTTTAATATAATTAAAATACGTGTTATTATATTTATTTAATATGTTGTGTGTGTTATTGATATTGCTTATATTTTTGGGGGTATGTATTGTGTTATTGTAAATATTTTTAAGGTGTCGATATTTTATTTTTGGCGATAATTGTGTTGTCTATATTTTTGTTATCGATATTCGTGTCATTTTGTATGCTTGTTTAATGTTTTCGATATTAGTTATAACGATATTTTATGTGTCGATATTAGTGATATCGATGTTAATGTTTGACGATATTTTGGTGTCGATATTTGTGTAATTTTTTAAATAATTGTACAATATCGATAATTATGTTATCAATATTTGTGTGTCGATAATTTGGTAGGTCGATATTATGACTGTCGATGTTATGTTAGTGATCCCTCAGTAATATGTAATTGTTTATAAGGATTCATCCATAGTGATTCCAAACTCTGCAGTTACTTATTTGTTTATAAGTATTTATTTATAGTGATTCCAAACTATGTAATACTTATTTTTTATATCGATTCATCCATAGGGATTCCAAACTCTATAATACTTTTTTGCTTATAAGGATTCATCCATAGTGATTCCAAACTATGTAATACTTATTTGTTTATGAGGATTCATCCATAGTGATTCCAAACTCTGTAATACTTATTTGTTTATAAGGATTCATCCATAGTGATTCTTTTAACTCTGTAATACTTATTTGTTTATAAGGATTCATACATAGGGATTCCAAACTCTGTAATACTTATTTGCTTATAAGGATTCATCCATAGTGATTCTAAACTCTGTAATACTTATTTGTTTATGAGTATTCATCCATAGTGATTCCAAACTCTGTAATACTTAGGGGCCGATTCCGATTCGGGCCGGAAATCTCTCTGACCGAGCCGGACCCGGAGAGATTTCCGACCGAATCGGACCCGTGCAGTCCGACCGAATGAGTACGATGCGCACGTATGCCATCGGACTCGAGTCGGTCGGACTCCCATTGAAGTCAATGGGAGCCTGTCGTACAACGCGTACGCGGGCTCCCATTGACTCAATGGGTGCGATGCGGACAAGTGCGCCCCCTACAGCGTGTACGCGGCAAGGCGACTCGCGCCGTACACGCACAGGTAGGCGTGTTTGTGTGCGACTCGCGCGGCTACGCGTACAGGGGGGTCCGACACGGACCCCCAAAGTACGGCTCCGACTGCTCTTTCGAGCCGGAGTGCGCGGCTCGGTCGGACTGCTCGCGGCGCGCATCGTACTTACCCGGCCGGGAAAGTCTCCATTGCGCGGTGCGAGTCGAGTCCGAGCGAGTCGGTCGGTGCGGTTTGAGCCGGGAACGAGTCGGTCGGAGCGGTCGGGACGCCCGGACGAGTCGGTCGGCGAATTCGCATCGTACTCGCTCGGCCGGACCCGCGTACGATTCGGTCGGGAAACAGGGCTCCGAATCGGATCCGGTAAATCCGAATCCGATTCGGAGCCCTACCGGCCGAGATCGGAATCGGCCCCTAATTTGTTTATAAGGATTCATCCATAGTGATTCTGTAAACTATGTAATACTCATTTGTTTGTAGGGATTCATACATAGGGATTCCAAACTCTGTAATACTTATTTGTTTATAAGGATTCATCCATAGTGATTCTAAACAATGTAATACCTATGTGTTTATAAGGATACATCCATAGTGATTCTAAACTCTGTAATACTTATTTGTTTATAAGGATTCATTTATAGTGATTCTAAACTCTGTAATACCTATTTGTTTATAAGGATTCATTCATAATGATTCCAAACTCTGCAATACTAATATGTTTATAAGGATTCATCCATAGTGATTCCAAACTCAGTAATATGTAATTGTTTATAAGGATTCATCCATAGTGATTCTAAACTCTGCAGTATGCTTATTTGTTTATAAGGATTTATTTATAGTGATTCCAAACTCTGTAATACTTATTTGTTTATATCGATTCATCCATAGGGATTCCAAACTCTGTAATACTTATTTGTTTATAAGGATTTATCCATAGTGATTCCAAACTCTGTAATACTTATTAGTTTATGAGGATTCATCCATAGCAGTCGCGGTCCGTGTAGGAGTGCCGGCCGGGCGGTGACGTGGGGCGCGCACTGCATCGCATTTGGCGATGCAGCGCTCACAACGAAATTCGTTTTATTGATTTAAATGTTTACTTACCTGTATTGGTCCGTAATCCATACTTTGCTACCCCCCACCCTGCCCCTCCCCCGCCCCACGTCACCGCCCGGCCGGCACTCCTACACGGACCGCGACTGATCCATAGTGATTCCAAACTATGTAATACTTATTTGTTTATAAGGATTCATCCATAGTGATTCTTTAAACTCTGTAATACTTATTTGTTTATAAGGATTCATACATTGGGATTCCAAACTCTGTAATACGTATTTGTTTATAAGGATTCATCCATAGTGGTTCTTTAAACTCTGTAATATTTATTTGCTTATGAGTATTCATCCATAGTGATTCCAAACTCTGTAATACATATTTGTTTATAAGGATTCATCCATAGTGATTCTTTAAACTATGTAATACTTATTTGTTTATAGGGATTCATACATAGGGATTCCAAACTCTGTAATACTTATTTGTTTATAAGGATTCATCCATAGTGATTCTTTAAACTCTGTAATACTTATTTGTTTATAAGGATTCATCCATAGTGATTCCAAACTCTGAAATACTTATTGGTTTATAAGGATTCATCCAAAGTGATTCCAAACTCTGTAACACTTATTTGTTTATAAGGATTCTCCATAGTGATTACAAACTCTGTAACACGTATTTGTTTATAAGGATTCATCCGTAGGGATTCCAAACTCTGAAATACTTATTTGTTTATAAGTATTTATCCGTAGGGATTCCAAACTCTATAATACTTATTTGTTTATAAGGATTCATCCATAGTGATTCTAAACTCTGTAATATGCATTTGCTTATAAGTATTCATCCATAGTGATTGCAAACTCTGTAATACTTGTTTGTTTACAAGTATTCATCCATAGTGATTCTAAACTCTATAATACTTATTTGTTTATAAGGATTCATCCGTAGTGATTTCAAGCTCTGTAATACTTATTTGCTTATAAGGATTCATCCGTAGGGATTACAAACTCTGTAATACTTATTCATTTATAAGGATTCATCCATAGTGATTTCAAACTCTGTAATACTTATTTGCTTATAAGGATTTATCCGTAGAGATTTCAAACTCTACAGCAAGTGTTTGTTTCACAAGGAGTCATCCATAGGGATTAGCACTTGTTTGCTTCACAAGAATCATCCACAGGGTTCCAAACTCTATTGCACTTTTTACTCCACAAGGAATCAACCATGTGAGTTATGAACTACTGTAAGCTTGAGTTCAAGTTTATTACCATAGACGTTTTGTTGTAATGTATGCTGATATCAAAAATAGTGAACTCATATACGACCAGGGGTAGAAACTACTTACGCAATTGTCAGAAATGTTTTCAAGTTACAGTTATTCATTTGTCACCTTGAACATAAACCAAGCACAAAAAGTTATTTCCTAATATTGAAGCTACATCTCTTTAATAAATAAGTTTATCGAAATACTGGTTGTTGTTGAGTTACTATATTAAAAGACAATTGTATCTCAGCTCAAAAGAATAACCAGGACCCAAAGTATGATAGAGAGTGGAAATATACCAAGTGTGAGCAGGTACTGTTATATTTCATATAGGTACCCCGATATAGGTCTGGGTAACATCATAACCCTTCACCTACATTCTCTCCTATACTACATACATAACAGATTTGAAGGACTGACCTTTTACCCAGTTACAATACTACAAACAAGTACGTAGGGTTTTTCCCTGGACACTGGCCTCATAAATTATTCATGAGGATTCTTAGTTTCTTGGAATCACAGCAGGACCATCATCTCCTGCATAATAACTGGGTATAAAGTTCATTCGCGACGTCATCCTAAGTCCGACACTGGCACAGCAAGGTAGAACCCCTGGGGATACCTTAGGGTATATAAACACCACATCTTGCTGAGATAGTCAGAGGAGATCAGGACTTCCCGGCCGACACACTGACGCAAGACGCTGAGGTTCCTGCATGCAGATACTCCAGTTCGCAGTGGTCTGACATCCCTTGCAGGGTGTTCAGCTCGAGACCAGAACGGGGTCCCGCAGTCTCACATCAGGTAATGGGGTTGGCTTTATCCTAGAGGGATTCTTGGTTTTACACGTACTCACATGCTAGGTACATTTAGGTACATCTAGTTAGGGTGCATCGTAGGAGTACGCATTTTATTGCCATGTGTTTTATATACTTGCCTGACGTTATGATTTTAGCAAAATGGTAGAAACCTACCATTTGTTTACTTTCTCAGTGCTGCTACTCATTTATATATGCTACTGTCTACTGGTGATTTCAGTGCACTTATTTTACGCTAGAATAACGACTGTTCAATAAATACTTATTGAAAACGTCCCAACCGTTTATTCTGTGTATCTCTCTGAGAACAAGTGAGCACAAGTGACTGAGCAAAAAGTAAGTTACTGTTTCCACGGTCCTGAGGGATCAGGGTTCTCATGTTCGATAGTTGCCAAGAACTATTCTCTCCTTGGTAAGGGGAAGTGATAGTGGCATCGCGAGCTAGCTGGTACACAGGCCAACATACCCGGTGGGCGTGTCTGGAATCAGTCTGGACACCTGTCCCGCAGTGGATGTTGTCTAAACGCGCAGATCCTATATAGGTCTTATAGGAACTACACGACATGGCGACGCCAACGTTGGTATTGGCTAACCCTGGGCGTAGTTCGCGTAGTAGCGCTACGCATAGCTACGCGAACTGCGTAGTGCACTGTGCAAAATGCTGTTCACACTGATTGCACAGTGCCGGATGCTTGTCCGCACTGTGCAATCAGTGCAAACCGCATCTTGCACAGTGCAAGCGGTCAGTTTGCTGCCGCTCGAGTAGATTTCTACTCGAGCGGCAGCTTTCTAACGCGGACTGGTAGTTTCTCATCGCGAGCGGTCGCGAGCATACGCGACCACTCGCAATGAGAAACCTGACCTCCCCGCGTTGAGAATCTCGCCGGGAGGTTTATTTTCCACGCTCGCGATCGGCAACTTGATGTTGCTGATCGCGAACGAGGAAAAAGTCTCGCCGGGATGTCATTTTGCTTGCTCGCGGTCGCCAACTTGACGTTGAGGACCGCGAGCAAGCAAAAAATGACCGCTATGCTACGCTATGCGTGTTTGCACTGTGCTACGTGCAATTCGCATAGTGCAAAGTAGCGCAAACTTCGCAAACTACGCGAGCGTAGCGTAGTACTTCGCCCAGGGTTAGTATTGGCACTTATTTAACAGTCAAATCTGAGTAGTTCAGTCGTGCTATTTTTCAGAGACCCCTACTCACATTTACCCAGAGACGTCTGGAGTGGGAAGGAACAAAATCCGCCGCAGCTGAGTAGGAAAACTCCTATGTATTGGCTGTTGGTTTAATCAAGCTTGAAGGATACAGTGTTTCTAATTGTGCATAACACCTTATCTCAGTTCCCTTGAAACGCTCTACTTTCTAAAAATAATGACTGAGCAGGGAGACGTTGATGAAGGGAATGCACTAAACTTCACAACAGAGGAAGATGATGCAGATGCAATACACATTGCAGACAATGTTAGACATGCAGTCACCCTAAAACTAGTAGCATATGGTGTTGCAATTAGGGGTGGGCAAGTGACCTTCGTGATTGAGGCACATGAATCATATAGAACAGAGGTATTCTACTCATGGATTAGATTCCCGCAGGCAAATGCTTTGACAAAAACATTTCACTACTATGTCGAAGATGACATACCAGACGAATACAGTCCATATGAGGACATTGAAATTCCACTCACTTACCAAGAACATTTTTACTTGTGTTAAAGCTGCCCTCCCCCATACAAGAAATAGAGTAAGACTTGGCCCGCTCTGAAGACACAGAGCAACTTGGCCAGTTCTAGCAGCCTACACACCACATCCTGACATTGACACAATGCCAGGAGGAGACTTACTCGTACAGCATAAAGAATTAATAAGACTTTACAGAAACATGACACAGTTTGTGATGAGAACACTCACACTTCAGCCAACACCGGCTACACAACAAGGACCAGTCCAAAATAATACAACCAAAATTACACCACAAACACTGCACGCAGTGATAGGTAAAATGCCCACTAAACGTGATCAAATGCCCTTCTGGATAGCACAAAAAATAACACAACTGGAGGCAGTGTTTCCACACACTGGTCCTAAGAAAAAGCATAGAATACTGACGATATGTTTGCCAATGGGGATAGCTCCCTCTATAGAAGATTGTACTTCTTGGGGTACAGTTTTCGCTGCAATATATACCAGGACTCGTGGTATCCCTTCTTTAGCGGTAATACCAGATGTATTAAGACAAATACAGAACGCGTATGGAGCAGAACCTGCTCTAAACTTAGGGATGAAGTTGTTAAATAACTTTGCCCAGGTATCTGTGATAATATTAGCAAATATTAAAGGGGAAGCAGCATCAGTGGCAATACGCCAACGTCTGAGAGATTTCACTCCATTACAACAGGAGACAGAGCTACCTAAAATAATTGAAATTGCCTATGCAGAATTAGGTAGAGACAGTCTGGGAGCTAGACCTGTAAAACCTCAACTAGTGGGAGGTACAGAGAAAGAACAGGCAAAGCAAACACTGGTTTCTTCAAAAAAGAAATGGGACAATAATAAACAGCAAAAGAACAGATCTCACTCCAGGGGACGGTCTCCTCATCAGGAGCCCCCAGAAAGGAGATATAATCTTAGGAATAGAGGTAACATTAAAAAACCTGACAGGTATCAGGACACTGATACACGTTCCACTCGTTCCTTTCAGGGTTCATCAAAAAACTCCAAAAGGGAAGGACGGTCAGAACAGAGACAAGAAGAGCGTACAAAGCCCAGAGACAGGCAACGCACTTCGGACTACGCTTCAAAGAAAGAAGAAAATCACAAAGCAAAACCTCAATTTAAAAAGAAGAAGGTAGCAGGTCTCAAAGTTAGACATGCCCAGAATTCTGAGGACTCAACTACTGAACGGGGAATGGGCTCTGACGATGCTAGACAGCGCAGCAGAAGTAACAATAGCTCGCCGGAACCTGATGGAATTTCTGGTGACAGCAGAGTTGAGTGAGTATATCACGCTGGAAACACCTGATACTAGGGTAAGTGTCCCACACAAGTTACATGAAATAACACTCCAAATGGAGGGGGACAAGCCCAGACAAGTGAAGGGTCTCTTTTGGGAGAACCTGACTTCTGGCTACGACATCCTATTAGCAGAAAGAGATTGGCCGCCTACTATTGTTATGGAATGCCCAAAGGGGGAAACCGTAATTTTTCCAGCTTTCTCCGACCTAGTCCCCGCACACCTAAGACATACATATGCACAGGAGTGGGCGGTAGCCCTTGCTCCAGCATTATACCGCAACCACGTAGGGTGGGATGAAGAGTCACCCCACCACATAATTCCAATAAAAACAAACCCAACTCCACAGAGACAGTATCCCATAAAACAGGAAGCTAAAAAACAGGTCAGGGAGATCTTGGATCAACTTGAATACCAAGGTGTAATTGAACCATGCACCTCATCAATGAATAATCCTTTGTTTCCCGTAAGGAAACCCGAAAATTCATATCATCTAGTTTTAGATTATAGACACCTAAACTCATGTACGAAGACATTTGCAGTTCAGAATGCACACAGTGCCGAATTAATGAATAACATTGTGCGGAAAAAATACAAAAAACATTAGATATCTCAAATGGATTTTTCTGCCAAAACATAGGGGCCGATTCCGATTCGGGCCGGAAAACGTACCGACCGACTCGATTCGGGAATTCAGTCCGACCGACACATACCGGAGCTGCCCGACCTGCGTAGTACGATGAAATGCATGTGAATCACGACCGACTCGTACGGAACACAAGCCGAATGACCGAACCGCACGGAAACCAGCTATCCGGCCGGGAAACAATGCGAATCGAACCGACCGACACACACCAGGAATGAACCCGAACGAAACGTACCCGCGAACTCCGACCCGCGCAGTACGATGCAATGCGTGGAAAACCAGACCGAGTCGCAGCGAAACCAAGCCGTACGACCGACACGCATACAAAACCCAGCCGAGGCAACCCAATACACCGCGACCGATGCATACGCCGCACATGAAACACAGCAGAAACACAGCGCGAACGACTCGGAGAAGCTCGCACGAGACAACTGCAGCGTCCTACTCGGTCAGAAGAACATCTCCTACATGCACAAAAAGTACAAAGGAAAAAATACAAAAAAAAGGGCCAAACAAGCAATTACAAAGCCAATAAATACTGGGGTGGGGAAACATGGAACAAAGACACACCCACAACTCCACCCATATAAAGGACACAAATCCCTACCATGATCCTTTGCAAATTCAACTGACCTGCCAGCACAGAACACCATCAGACAGCAACCACAGACACACTCACAGCTCATCCATCACACAAGCCACACACCATCAGCACCTCAACAAATAGCACCCTCACATACACCCAGCAAAACCTACACTCACACACCCTCACTTGCACACCCACACACACATCAATCACCACCATCACCCATCACCATGCCCCCAAAGAAGAATCCAAAGTTCCTAGACAGTGAATTGGAAGTCCTGGTAGATGAGATCCTCAGGGTAGAGCCACAGCTGTTTGGTACATTGGTCCAACAGACCCCCATGTCGCAGAAAACCAAGATGTGGGAGAGGATCGTCGACAGGGTGAACGCACAATCACCATGTTTGCGCACAAAGGAAGACATCCAGAACAGGTGGTATGACATGCGCAGGAGGGTCAAGGACCTACTAAAGAAGGATTACGCCTTGAGCCAACACACCGGCAGTGGCCCTCCTCCCAAACCAGTATACCTCAGGCCCTGGGAGGAGAAGGTGCGGGCCATCCTACCACCAGTGAGCATATATGGACTATCAAACATCCCAGAGCCTGGTGAGTACACAACAAATATACACAATATTGTGTGACAGTACACACACATCACTGTCAAGGGGATAGTCAAACCATGCACCCTTAGCAAATCCACAGCAACCAAAAGATAATCATCCCAAGATGTGTATGTCAGTCAGATGAACACAATACATGCCATCTCATAGTGATATGTAACTGTGTCATGACATGTACAAACCCAACAACAAATAGAGCTAGGCAGTGGCACAAATCTAACCAACAAACACAGTCAAGATATGTAGCCACCACTAGAACACCACCTCACAGGGAAGCTCACTGAAAGGAAGGAATTCTGTGTATGCTGGTCAAGTCAGTGTAGCCAATAGCATGATGGGAGTTGTAGTCACAGATATTGCTCACCCTCACAATTGGCCCATCAACACCACTCTGAACCATGCTCACATCACAGGGAGTGGAAAACAACTGACAAGATGGCTGATACTGGGTACCTCTGTGGGGAGCACAAGGCCCTGCTGGGAACTGTGCACCAACCAACAGCAGGACACCACTGACTGACATCCTGAAAGCAAACTTGCACTCCCTGCAATAGAAGCACGTTCCATGGTGGGATATCTGGCTGGGTGGGAAGGAGGACTGACAGCTCTGACCATATTTACAAGCAGCTTTTCACACACACCCCCTTAACACAAACTCCACACAACTCACCTGGGAGAATGCAATGCCTCACACTCTAATTAAATATCCCACAAAGAACCACAACCCTGGGTAATGCTGTGTGAAGCACAGGGACACTCATGGGACTTGTAGCCAAACTAACGCCAGGACAACACTGTCAGCCATCCTTTCAGCACAGGCACATTACCCCACAGGGAAGCAGAGTCAAAAGGAAGGAAGTATGGGCATGCTGGGAAGGGGGGTGTAGGCAATAGCATGATGGGAGTGGTAGTCACAGCTCAACATCCCCCACCCGCATGGCCCAGCAAGCTCACACTGAACCATGCACACCTCACAGGGAGTGAAAAGCCACTTCAAAGATGTCTGACAATGGTGCTCTGTTGTGGGGAGCACAAGGCCATGCTGGGAACTGGGCACCAACAAACAACAGAACACCACTGTCAGCCATCTTGCCATTGCTGTCACACTCACACACAGTGAAGTCCACTCAAAAGGAAGGAAGCATGGGCATGCTGGGAAGGGGGGTGTAGGCAATAGCATGATGGGAGTGGTAGTCACAGCTCAACATCCCCCACCCACATGGCCCAGCAAGCACACACTGAAGCCTGCACACCTCACAGGGAGTGGAAAAGAACTGACAAGATGGCTGACACTGGGTACTGCTGTGGGGAGCACAAGGCCCTGCTGGCAACTGGGCACCAACAAACAACAGGACCACACTGTCAGCCATCTTGCCATTAATGTCACACTTACACACAGTGAAGTCCACTCAAAAGGAAGGAAGTATGAGCATGCTGGGAAGGGGGGCGTAGGCAATAGCATGATGGGAGTGGTAGTCACAGTTCAACATCCCCCACCCGCATGGCCCTGCAAGCTCACACTCAAGCATGCACACCTCACAGGGAGTGAAAAGCCACTTCAAAGATGTCTGACAATGGTGCACTGTTGTGGGGAGCACAAGGCCATGCTGGGAACTGGGCACCAACAAACAACAGAACACCACTGTCAGCCATCTTGCCATTGCTGTCACACTCACACACAGTGAAGTCCACTCAAAAGGAAGGAAGCATGGGCATGCTGGGAAGGGGGGTGTAGGCAATAGCATGATGGGAGTGGTAGTCACAGCTCAACATCCCCCACCCACATGGCCCAGCAAGCACACACTGAAGCATGCACACCTCACAGGGAGTGGAAAAGAACTGACAAGATGGCTGACACTGGGTACTGCTGTGGGGAGCACAAGGCCCTGCTGGCAACTGGGCACCAACAAACAACAGGACCACACTGTCAGCCATCTTGCCATTAATGTCACACTCACAGTGAAGTCCACTCAAAAGGAAGGAAGTATGAGCATGCTGGGAAGGGGGGCGTAGGCAATAGCATGATGGGAGTGGTAGTCACAGCTCAACATCCCCCACCCGCATGGCCCAGCAAGCTCACACTCTAGCATGCACACCTCACAGGGAGTGAAAAGCCACTTCAAAGATGTCTGACAATGGTGCTCTGTTGTGGGGAGCACAAGGCCATGCTGGGAACTGGGCACCAACAAACAACAGGACACCACTGACTGACATCCTGAGAGTCAACCTGAACCCACTGCAAGGGTGGCATGCTTCATGGTGGGATAACTGGGCTGGGGGAGAAGGAGGGCCGGATGTCCACCAAATACAACCAATGCTGTCCATGTACACACCTCAACATTCACATTGAAATGCTTAAAGTTTGCAGGACAATGTGCTACACCAATATCAACCTCAGACTGTGACAACTTAGGACAATGCAATGTACAGGCCCACATCCAGAGGTACAGTCACAACTGTCAGGTGTGTGAACCATTGATGCCTGCAGAAACATAACATACATTGTGTGTGTCTCCCAAAAACAAGTGATGATGGGGACACAGCAGCAGACGATGAGGAGTCCCTGTCCCAGGCTCCGGGGGACACTGAGCTCACTGGTGTGGAACAGCCTCTGCCCTCCTCGGATGGCGAAGACCTACCTGGCACCTCCGGTGGGAGTCATCAAGCAGCACCAGCAGGACCACCAGCTGCACCCCCTGCACCCACCCCTCCAACAACTGCCAACACACAGACCACCCCGCCGACACGGACAGACCAAGGACCACCAATGACAACAGCACACGGACCCCAGCCCAACGTGGAGCAACGGACACCAACCCCAGTAACAACCCCCAAGGGGGCCTAGGGTCACCTGTGCATGCCACCGCAGGTCCCGCACTTGTCGCCAGGGGTGGTGGGAGGGGTGTTAGACATAGGTCGCTGTTTGCAGAGGGGTCTGGACTGCATGATGACCCGCAACTGGTACGCATTGCTGATGCGTACCAGAATAGCACCGGAGAGGTCAGCCAGGTAGTGGGGATCCTCAAGGACATTCAACAGCAGCAGGCTGCCCATCATGCCTGCTTGGACTCACACATGTCACGTGTGGAGACACACATGTCCCGTGTGGAGACACACATGGCTGGCATGGAGTCCAAGTGGGACACATTGCAAGAACTGACAGCGGTGCATAGGGACATATTGACATGCCTCCGCCAGATTAGCACCAACATGGCCACACCTCCCTGTGTGCCCACAACATCTGGTGCTGCAACAACTGCAACTGCCACAGGGAGGGAGGATGACTCTGGCGGAGAGTCCCCTGCACCGCAGCAGCCTGCACGTGAGGGTCCCCCCCCAAAGAAGAGGGGTCGTCCGAGGAAGGACAACTGAGAGGCCGATGGCCATGCACATCCCCCAGGAAGCCAACACCTGTTCTGGAAATTCACCTTTGTGTGCAAACTGTTCACCCTGTCGAATGCAACCAAACTCTCCCACATGACATGGGGAGTTCAAGTTGGACCAATGTATCAGATGACTGTTGACTTTACTCAGGACATTTCTGCTACCAGGACTTCCAAATCATCTGGGAACTTTGGATTACAATCCCAATGTACAGCACCCACCATCCTGTGCACTATACTCACACATGTATGTAAATAAACTCACTAATACACCATACTTGCCTCTGTTGTGATTCCAACGTGGTTTCTGTCATGGAGATGATGATCTGCGAAATGACACTGTGCATGCTAACTGCTACAGCAAGTACAACACCGTCATGTGAGTCATGGCGACGTGACACATATGAGGGAGACACACCACTAGGGCTACACAACACATACACACCAGGGCCATCTGACTCATCGCCTACACTGATGTTGCCAGGAAATACAGTGCAATGCACAGACACCACACCTATTCACAGTCTGTGTAAAGTAGCCCACTGGTGCAGTAAGCAAATGTCAGTCAGATGTGTGACCACAGACAACGCACATCCCAAAATGAAGCACAGGTTCATTACACATTTGCAACATGTTGTTTCCACTACAGATGCAAGGTAATCCCACGTGGCAGTGGCCACACAGTCAACAAGTGTAGAAGAAAGGAAGTCCAGGGGTGTGGGGCACATCACCTGTAGGGAAACGACAGCTTCCACCCTGGAAGTTGAATCACGGTGTCGGGGATCACAGTTGACCAAACAACTCTGAAAGTACCCTGTGAAGGACAGGCATGACACACAGTCAAAAGCACTGAAGAACAGGACAGAACTGCAATACTCATGCCCAATACCTGTCACAAGATACCTACACAAAACTAGGGGTGGGCGGAATTTGCGTAGTTGCGCTACGCAAAGCTCCGCGAAACGGTAAAAAATCTCCGCGAGCACGCAAAAGTTCCGCAAACACGCGAAATTGCTTGTTCCGCCCGTTCGCGATGCTTTTTTCCTGTTCGCGAACACTGTTTGCGTGCTCGGGGAGAAATATCTTGCGAACACGCATTTTGAAAGCGCGAACAAGCAAAAAACTCTGCGAAGCCGGGAATCGCGGAATTTTTGGCAATTCCGCGTTCTCCGCGGAACGCGAAATTACCCAAATTCCGCAAATTCCGCGAGCGGAACGGAATTTACCGCCCAGGCCTACACAAAACCAAGTTAGCATGTCAACACTGTTGGGGAGTACAGACTACCTGTAAGGACACATCGCTGCACGCATACAGTCAAGTAGCACATGGACACACTCAAACAGCACCTGAGCACCACCAACACATATCACGCAAACTCACATCATTGACATGACATCTCTGGATACTCACATTCAGCTGAAACCAGTTGGTGATGAGCTGTGTGCAGACATCACCCTCATCATCATTAGGCCTGGGCGGTAAATTCCGTTCCGCTCACGTAATTTGGGTAATTTTGCGTTCCGCGGAGAACGCGGAATTGCCAAAAATTCCGCGATCCGCGGCTTCGCGGAATTTTTTGCTTGTTCGCGCTTTCAAAATACGTGTTTGCAAGATATTTCTCCCCGAGCACGCAAACAGCGTTCGCAAACAGGAAAAAAGCATCGCGAACAGGCGGAACAAGCAATTCCGCGTGTTCGCGGAACTTTTGCGTGCTCGCAGAGATTTTTTACCGTTTCGCGGAGCTTTGCGTAGCGCGACTACGCAAATTCCGCCCACCCCTAATCATCATCCCCATCACTGGCATCGTGGCCCAGGCCAGGATCCTCCACAGGTGGCGGATGTTGGTCATCGTCATCCAGGATGAGAGGCAACTCCTTCCGCACTGCCAGGTTGTGTAGCATGCAGCAGACGATGACAATCTTGCACACCTTTGCTGGGGCATATGGGAGGGCCCCTCCTGTCTTGTCCAGGCAGCGAAAGCGGCTCTTCAGGAGACCAAATGTCCGCTCAATCACTCTCCTGGTCCGACCATGTGCCTCATTGTAGCGCATCTGGGCTGGTGTCACAGGGTTCCTGAGGGGCGTCAGCAACCACGGCATGTTGGGGTATCCGGAGTCACCTACATACAGACAATTGCATATTAGCTGATTTGGAAAGAGGGTGGAATACTACATTGCAGAACACACACAATGGTACAAAGTCAGTACACACCGACAAGCCAGGCACGCTGGTTCTGCATCTGTGACATCATCCTCGGGATGCGACTACTCCTCATCACGTAGGCATCGTGTGCAGAACCGGGGAAACGGGCACACACGTGTGAGATGCTCATATCTGCAAGACATACCACCAGAGCATTGACTGAATGGTAATGTTTTCGGTTCCTGTATGCCTGCTCATGTGCCTGTGGTGGTACCAAAGACACATGTGTCCCATCAATGGAGCCAATGACATGCGGCATCCTCCCCAGGGCATAGAAGTCACTCTTGACGTCAGTGAGTTGTTGACGTTTAGGGAAATAGATGTACTGGTTCAGGTATCTCAATATAGCCTCCAAAACATCGCGTAGCACACGGCTGAACATGGTCTGTGACATCCCACCAGCAGACGCCACAGTGTGTTGAAAGGTACCGGTGGCAAAGAAGTGTAGGGCTGCCATCACCTTCACCTTGGGGGTCAGCGCTGTAGGGTATGTCCGGCCAGGTTGCAAATGTGGGGCCAACCGCACCGTCAATTCCTCAATCAGCGGCCTGGTGAAGCGGTACCGTCGGATGCAGTCACGTTCAACCATGGTTGCAAGGTCAGGGAATGGTCTATGGACAGATGGTGCCCTGCAGTGCATAGGTGAAGAAAGAAAGATTGTCAGTCACCCCACATATGTGGCATAGACCATACTCAATATCACATGATACATCATTACGAGACACAAGTACATGATGTGTGTGCCGTTCTGTGAGGACATGTATGGCACCTACATGGCCAACATCTAACATCACAGTTCAACATGTGTCGTCAACAAGTCCCAGGTTGTGCTATGGGATATCATTAGGCTGTGTCACAGTACCCATGTACTGCTGTCACGTTCCAAACACACACCATAGTGACATGTGAGGACAGATGTGCCCCAGGCATCACAGCTCTTTGACAGGTAGATTCCCAGGGACCCTGTATTGCCACATGGACAGTGGCAGGACATGGATACACCACAGCAAAACAACCATGACCCCCACAGGTAGTGGTCCCTGTTGCCTCTGCAGGACAGACATGGACATCTGTGACACACACACGCACAACATCAAAGTCCATGCACAAACAACGTGGATGTGGAGACTGTCTCCCATTGTGCACATGGAATCAGAGACATTGTAAACACAACATGCACACAGACTGTGGAGGGCCATCACTATTGTGGCAATGGGTCACCCTGTGACGTACATACCGTCCCACATGGGACTCAGGGGGTATGTGACATGACATGCCACATGCTCTGAAATGAACAGTTGCACATCACAGTGGTCATGTGCACAACACACCAAGGATTCTGTCCCCATGAATACGTGCACAGCCTGGGAGTGGCTGCCCCCAAGTGCCACCCAAAAAACCACATGTTGACCCCCATACACGGAAAAGGTAATGCAGCCTTACATGCCTTAGGATACAGTGTGGACAGGCTGTGGTGTTGTAGGTGTGCCCCTGAGTCCCTGGAAAGTAAATGTGGCTGGCATACGTTCATCTGTGACAGGCATGGTGACATATGCGAGTGACTTGTACAGGGACGCGTTGTACAGCAATGGACCGATCGGTGCGCACGCATTGGCCATTGCATATGATGTGGCCCGAAATACGCGTTGTACAGCAATGGACTGATCGGTGCGCACGCATTGGCCATTGCATATGATGTGAGCGGGTACGCGTTGTACAGCAATGGACCGATCGGTGCGCACGCATTGGCCATTGCATATGATGTGAGCGGGTACGCGTTGTACAGCAATGGACCGATCGGTGTGCACACATTGGCCATTGCATATGATGTGAGCGGTACGCGTTGTACAGCAATGGACCGATCGGTGCGCGCACGCATTGGCCATTGCATATGATGTGAGCGGGTACGCGTTGTACAGCAATGGACCGATCGGTGCGCACGCATTGGCCATTGCATATGATGTGAGCGGGTACGCGTTGTACAGCAATGGACCGATCGGTGCGCACGCATTGGCCATTGCATATGATGTGGCCCGAAATACGCGTTGTACAGCAATGGACCGATCGGTGCGCAAGCATTGGCCATTGCATATGATGTGGCCCGAAATACGCGTTGTACAGCAATGGACCGATCGGTGCGCACGCATTGGCTATGGCCTGGCATGGCAACGGACGCGTTTTCAAACCTTTAACGAGTCTGATGCTGTGGATTCAGTTGGCCACCCACAACAATGTTGCAAATTCATGGGTCTCATGAAGTTGAACTTTTGAAGGATGCTGTGGGCGTGTGTAAGTGGAGCAATTCCATGGATTGGCCAGATTCAGAAGATGCAAACGACTTGGCCTATCACTTTGGACACATGGGACAGTATCAGCCTCAGCAGCACACATATAATGCTGGCTGTTCCCCTGAGAGCTCACTTGCCTGCACTACATGCTCCAGGACGACATCTGCCACCAACACTGCTGCTGTCTCTGCATCCTCTGGATCCTGCAATGGCACGTACTGTGGAGAGAGCCCCTGCCTTCAGCACTGAGGAGAACCAGGCCCTGCTGGACAGCCTCCTTCCACAGTACAGCAAGCTGTATGGGAAACCAGGGGAGCAGGTGAGTGTGCTGTCCACTGCCTTACTAAATGTGCATGTTGTCTGACTAGCAGGACTTACAGTGTGCACGCCACTGGCTAGCAGGCTCACTGAGTAGTTGTCACCCCCCATAGTGTGTAGTTACATGCACTGAACAGGTATAGTGCAGTAACAGTGCATTCCAACAAGGTTTTACTTCCCAGGCAATGATACCATTTGGTAACTGCTGCCAAACTGTTCACAGCCATAGTTGCACTGCCTGTGTACATCATATGCCCCTGTGATTGAGACATGTATATCCAACTGTGTGATGCACGGAAATGTTGCATGTGTAGTAATGGCCTTTTCACTTTGTCATCCTCACAGGTTGATGCCCACCAGAAGCAGGAGATCTGGCTGACCATCGTCCGGGCAGTACGATCGGTGGGGGTCTACAGGCGCAGGATCCGCAACTGCCAGAAGAGGTGGCAGGACCTTCGGGCCTGGACCCGGAGGATCGCAAGGGTCCAGCTGAAGCTGTCGCCTCCTCGCAGGAGGGACGGACACCGGACCCTGACCCCCACATGCTCAGGATCCTGGCGGTGGTCTTCCCTGACCTGGATGGGCAGCTGAAGGCCAGACAGCAGCAAGGAGGGGGTAAGTGCTAGCCTCAACTGTGTACTATGACTGACATGCTCTATGCACTCCTTTAGCCTGGTTCCACTTCCACAGTACAACTGTCATGTCGTCCTGGACTCATGTCCCTCACTTGTGTCATGCCCCCTCCTCATCTGATACACAGGTGTGGCCCTTACAGTCTGTGACTTAGGTCACTTGGGTACTGTGTACTTGCAGTTACCTGTGGTTCAAGTTGGGGACAGCATCAGTTACAGGAACTTTGTGGTGGGCTGCATGGGTGGTACAATTGCTCACAATGCCTATGATCTGACATGTACTCTGGGTATGGCTTTAACATGTGTTCCAATTGCTGCTCTGACTCACCACATGTCTGGGGTATGTGCCACACACCCATGCTGCTGCAGAGACCAAGGTAGGAGCCTCAGTAGTATGTACATCATGTGTGTGACACATGCATAGCCACCTGCCTAGTGTTCAGGGTAATACCATGTTGCACATGGACCAGGACTGTAATGCCTACTCCGGACATCGAAGGCACTCTGTTCTCCCACTCCCGTGTGTCAGCATACATATTGGGCATTGTGAAGAGGGCACTCAGGTGTATGCCTCTGTGTCACCGTGGTGTGGCCTTGCTATTTGGACTCCTGGAGTGTTTCACAATTTGGGGTGGCCAGCCATCTGAGTTATGACTATGGGATCTGCACATAGGTCAATGCATAGGTCTCTGATCCCTTGACTGTGCACAATTTTGTATGAAACATTGGGGTGCAGGCAGCTTTGGTTCATTCTCATCAAACGTTGAAGTGCTCATGTGTATGGATTTGTGTTTGCAGTTACTCAAATGTCTCATTTGATTGACGTGGGATCATCTCAGTCCTCATGATGTGGCTGGCCAGGGGTGCACATGTGCACCTGTCAGCTACAGGGCTTACTTTTCAGGAACCTCCATGATTGTGACACAGTGCAGACTGGTGTTGTGTGTATGCACTGCCCCTGTGACAGGAGACAGTTATGACTGACTTGCCAGACAGGCCTGTGCCATGACATTCCAATTGCAAAGGGTGATCCAGCAGTGGTGTGACATGTCCTGCATGCACACCATTGTTGCATTGTCTATCAGGACATGAGGACATCATTGTGTCTGGTGATGGAACCAAAAGCTGCATATCAACAGAGACTTTGCCCATCACTTCTCCTGACACATGTACTGAGTCAGTGGCAGGAGATGGCATGTGTTTGGAGTGACACATTTCCATATGTTCTCTTGGATGTCCAACAACTGTGTATGTGGTGCATGTGTGCACATATGATTGGTTGCATACAACAGGCAGCAGACAGATGGGTGCATGGACAGGTAGGATATGTGTGGCATGACTGACTGTCAGGCAGACAATGGGCTTCTTCAAATCAGTGTCAGCACTTATTGCAATGTCTAGCAAATGATGGCAGGGCTTGCTCTGTGATGTGCTGTACTTACTGTGGTCTGTGTGGTCAGTACAGGTGACTAATGTTGCTCTGTTTATCCTGATTGTTTGCAGATACATCCACGGCCACAGGAGGAGACAGCTCCACGGACCAAGAGGAGCGGCAGAGCCAGACTGGGTCCACTGCAGGGGAGACCGAGGGACCCAGTGGCAGCTACGACCACCTCAGCTGGGGAAAACAGCACTTCCAGTGAGGACTCCCTTGTGGAGGCGGGTGTCAGCAGACCAGAGGTGACGTCAAGCAAGTCTGTCCCCGCCACCACCACCATTTCCACCCTCCCATCTGCTCCCATCCCACATGTCCGTGGAGGCTCCCGTGTAGGGGAGCGTGTCTCCTTCATGCCAGGCACCGCACCCCCTGCCTCTGTCTCTCCTGCTGCCCTGAGTGTGGAGTCTGTGGACTTGCTTAAACAGATCCATGTAGGGCAGACATCAATGCTGAGTGTCCTCCATGCACACACGGGTCTTTTGACACAACTGGTGTCATTCATGGAGGGCATGTCATCTGGCATGTCTGCCCTACATCGGACCAATCAGTCCATGGCCTCCTCACTGACGGCAGCAGTGTCCCTCCTGCAACAGTCCCTCACCCCTCCTACCTCTGCCCCATCCACAATCCCCAGCACCCTACCTGTCCCAAGCACACACACACCGGCACCGGCACGCACCAGCACAGACACAAGCAGCACACAGACACACACGCCAAAATCCAGACGCACACGCACGCACAGTCAGGGGACTGATATCTCACCCACAGGGGATGGGGCACAGACACACACACACACATCCACGAGCACTGCGCAGTCCTCAGATGCCTCTCCCTCCAAAACCCCTTCCCTTGCCTCACCTGCATCCCCCCCCTCCCAGAAGCTCTTCCTCTGTGAGCTTGGCCTCCTCCCCACAGATACACCTGACACGAAGTCCAGGCGGAAGAGACGACCACCACACACAGAGGGGAGTGCCCCTCACACCCGGACACCCTCCCCCAGGCACAGGCAGGCTGAGGACCCCATTCGAAAGTCCCCCCGGACCAGGAAGGGCAAGACCCCAACACCACCACCACGCAGCTCCACCACACAATCTCTCTCCTCCATCCCCCAGCCCACCACTCCACAGGTTCCACCGCCACACCCTGCCCCAGGTTCCCCCACACACCGATACCGCATCCCCAAACGGCTTAGGCCCTCCCCCCCTACCACTTGCTCTTCCAGCCCCAAACCAGACGCTCGGCCTGTTTGTGCCACTGGTGTGGAGACTGGGTCCCCCCCCTCTGTCCTGCCCACCTCATCTGCCCCCCCTTCCACTCCCTTGGAGTCATGCACTGCAGTGGAGTCCACAACCACCCCGTCTGACTCGGGCACTGCAGTGGGGACCCAGTCCACTCCATCTGACCGGCCCACTGCAGTGGTTGCAGCACCCGCACCATCTGACTTGTGCCCTACAGTGGTGCCGGCCCCCACTGAGTCAGACACCTCCACTGCAGTTGCCGGTGACACTCCTGCACCCACCACCCCTTCACTGCCTCCTTCTGGCATCCCCTGATCCTGTCCCTGCGGTGCCTGGCTTGCCCCTTGTATGCCCCTCCGAGGGGGATGTCCTCTGTCCGTACCAGTGCAGGCAAGCAATGGGTGACAAGTTGTCACATATCACCCTGTTGGGACTGTGTATTTGGACTGGCCATTGGCCTTAGTTTCTTTTGGACTTGAATTTTTAGTTTAACATTTGCTGAATAAAGCCTCTTTTTGTTTACTTGTTGTTTTTCTTTGGATGTACATGATGTAGATGAGTATCATCATGCATTTGCAGTTGTAATAGTGTTCAGATCATGAAAATGAAGTGTTGCTGTGATGGACTCCATGTGGTCCATGGGATATGTGTCCTAATGTAGTCTGGATCTATAGCATCCTTTGCTGCAGTCTGAGGGTGTAATGTTCTGCATTTGACACAGGGATGTACGTTTTGCATTTGTAAATTAACATCTTTGGCTTACACTGATGCACATCTGGTGGGCTTACCACTGTTCAATGTTTCTATTTCCCTGACTGTGTGCCCATCTCCACTGGACATGCAGTTTAGCACATCAATGTTGAAGGACTCATCTGTGTATACAGTGCAACTTGCTTGACATGTGTTTTGGGTGTATGCAGATGACTGATGTGACACTCCCGTACCCAGGCTGATGTGAGCAGAACCTTCCGTGTGTTGTAGTCGTTGACTCACTGACCGAGTGTTCTGCTGACATGTTTGAGTGGTGCACAGACAAGGTTTGGCACAGCGGACCTTCCACAGGAGTGGAGTGCCCTCATGGCAGTGTGTAATCCCGTGACATTGGCTGGGCCCGTGTTGTGTGTTGTGTGAGCATGTCTGTGTGTGTTCCCTTCCCTTTTCCTACACAGGCTGTGTCCCTAGGGATGTTCCTGTTTGTGATGCTTGCTGAGTTGTCCTGTGTTCATCCAGCATCTTGGACCTGGTTTCTCCGGGATGTGGGTGCATGGCAAACTAATGTTCATCAGGTTGTCATCCCTAGTTGTCTTTGTTGTCAGGGCTGTGGATGTGGGCAAACGCAGATGGGACACAGTCAGGATTCCCCTTGGCACTTGTTGGTTACACAAGTCATGTAATTTACAGTTTGTGGTAGCTTTCAGTGATTGTGACACGTTGTGTGTGTGACTGCTGCCACTCCTCAGGGTCAGTGCTGCAATGTTGGAAGTTGTCTATGTGTGTTCTTTGTGGGTGACCTTGGCTTCTTCATTGGTGTGTGACTGTGGCCGGGATCCCATTGATTGGGGTGGATTTGACGTCATGCCCATGTACGGCGTACTGTGCAGTGTGTCAGACATTCACGAGTCTTGTTGACTGGCCATGTGTGATGGGTTTCTGCACCTTAGTTCCCACCACCACCCCTGGGATTGTCATGGGTGCATGTGCAATGTCAGCAGTCCATGTGAGCTTCACTGCTGCACATTGGTGGAGATCAAGGTGTGTGGTGTTGAGTGTGTGCAAATGAGAGTTGTTGCACGGCTAGACCCCTACCTCCATATTGGCCTTGGCTGACAGGCCGTGCTGATTGATTTGTGCTTGTGTAGGTGTGATGGTAGTTTGTTGCTCAGGACACATGACTGTGGTTCACAGTGTGAACGACATCTAGCTTTGTCATCACAGTGGCATTATCATGCAGGCCAGTGTCACCACAATGTGGGGTCCCTGGGGGTAGTGCTGTGTTGGGTCTGTCTCTTGCTGTGTTAGTTGCTGTTCCTACAAGCTTGTGTGACATGTGTAATTTAGGCTCCCTCTCATCTAACAATGCCTGATTGCCCACATAGGGGAATCAGATCCATGAGTTACTTTTGTGTGGCACTGTATACACATCTGTGTAATTGGGATTCAGGCCTCCTCTTGTGTTGTGTGGTTGCCTGGGGACACTGGCACACCCCCCATCACCTGTTGTGTTTGATATGCAGTGTGAGGCTGCCTGTTTGTGTTTGTGCATCTGCACCACTGCATTGGCATATCTTTAGTGTGCCATTGGCTGTATGTTGTTTGGTGTGTTTCCCCTTCTGTCCCTGGGACTCCTAGGTCATCAGTCAGCACAATGATCATGGTTTGTATGTCCCATTGCTGCCATGGTATGGTATTTGTTCACCTCACATCTACAGTCTCCACTGGATATCTACATTTGTGTGTCCATTGGTGCAGATATGTGGGTCTGCATTATGATGGTCACTTCTGTCATTGTGTAATTGATGAATGTTGACAATGTCAGCCCCCATGGGTGATGTTTGTCTGCACATGGCCAAAGGTATGTCTTATTTGCACTGCACTGTTTGCCTCACCCAATCTATGTTGCTATGGGACACATGCACTACTTTGCCACTGATGTGTTTGTTGTTCTGTGACCAGGAATCATCCATGCTGTTTGGCATTTGCAGCTTTTTCCATGACAACACTTACATTTTGGTCACTGTGATGATGGGGGTTTAGACCCCGTTGCCACATTGTTCAAAATGTGCTTCAGCTATGGACCCCACACTTACCTTTTGGTCACTGTGATGATGGGGGTTTAGACCCCATTGCCACAATGTTCAAAATGTGCTTCAGCTATGGACCCCACACTTACCTTTTGGTCACTGTGATGATGGGGGTTTAGACCCCATTGCCACAATGTTCAAAATGTGCTTCAGCTATGGACCCCACACTTACCTTTTGGTCACTGTGATGATGGGGGTTTAGACCCCATTGCCACAATGTTCAAAATGTGCTTCAGCTATGGACCCCACACTTACATTTTGGTCACTGTGATGATGGGGGTTTGGACCCCATTGCCACAATGTTCAAAATGTGCTTCAGCTATGGACCCCACACTTACCTTTTGGTCACTGTGATGATGGGGGTTAGACCCCATTGCCACAGTGGTCATGGTCTGCTTGCATTGTGGAGGCCACACACATTTATGTGTGACACATGTGATAGGGGGTCACATTGTATGTTCAATGTCATGTTCAGTGTTGTAGGCATTTGACACAGACTACACACGCTTGTCATGGTGTTGGAGGGATGTCTTTTTCTGACATTCCTTATGTTGGAGTATGCTGGTTGTCTCATGCATTACCCGTCCTATGAGTAGGGGTGGTTGTAGTGGTAAGCATCCAGCCCCCCCTGAGTAGGGGTGGTGGTAGTGGTAGGCATCCAGGCCCACATGAGTAGGGGTGGTGTTGGTGGTAGGCATCCATCCCCCTATGAGTGGGGATGGTAGTAGTGACAGGCATCCAGGCCCCCCTGAGTAGGGGTGGTGGTAGTGGTAGGCATCAATTCCCCTATGGGTGGGGATGATAGTAGTGGTAGGCAACCAGGCCCACATGAGTAGGGGTGGTGTTGGTGGTAGGCATCCATCCCCCTATAAGTGGGGATGGTAGTAGTGACAGGCATCCAGGCCCCCCTGAGTAGGGGTGGTGGTAGTGGCAGGCATCCATCCCCCCTGAGTAGGGGTGGTGGTAGTGGTAGGCATCAATTCCCCTATGGGTGGGGATGGTAGTAGTGGTAGGCATCCAGGCCCCCATGAGTAGGGGTGGTAGGCATCCAGCCCCCCTGAGTAGGGGTGGTGGTAGTGGTAGGCATCAATTCCCCTATGGGTGGGGATGGTAGTAGTGGTAGGCATCCAGGCCCCCATGAGTAGGGGTGGTGGTAGTGATAGGCATCCAACACCCATAAGTAGGGGTGGTGGTAGTGGTAGGCATCCAGCCCCCCCTGAGTAGGGGTGGTGGTAGTGGTAGGCATCTAGCCCCCCCTGAGTAGGGGTGGTGGTAGTGGTAGGCATCCAGGACCACATGAGTAGGGGTCGTGTTGGTGGTAGGCATCCATCCCCCTATGAGTGGGGATGGTAGTAGTGACAGGCATCCAGGCCCCCCTGAGTAGGGGTGGTGGTAGTGGTAGGCATCCAGCCCCCCCTGAGTAGGGGTGGTGGTAGTGGTAGGCATCAATTCCCCTATGGGTGGGGATGGTAGTAGTGGTAGGCATCCAGGCCCCCATGAGTAGGGGTGGTGGTAGTGGTAGGCATCCAGCCCCCCCTGAGTAGGGGTGGTGGTAGTGGTAGGCATCCAGCCCCCCGTGAGTAGGGGCGGAGGTAGTGGTAGGCATCAATTCCCCTATGGGTGGGGATGGTAGTAGTGACAGGCATCCAGGCCCCCCTGAGTAGGGGTGGTGGTAGTGGTAGGCATCCAGCCCCCCCTGAGTAGGGATGGTGGTAGTGGTAGGCATCCAGCACCCATGAGTAGGGGTGGTGGTAGTGGTAGGCATCCAGCCCCCCCTGAGTAGGGGTGGTGGTAGTGGTAGGCATCAATTCCCCTATGGGTGGGGATGGTAGTAGTGGTAGGCATCCAGGCCCACATGAGTAGGGGTGGTGTTGGTGGTAGGCATCCATCCCCCTATGAGTGGGGATGGTAGTAGTGACAGGCATCCAGGCCCCCCTGAGTAGGGGTGGTGGTAGTGGTAGGCATCCAGCCCCCCCTGAGTAGGGGTGGTGGTAGTGGTAGGCATCAATTCCCCTATGGATGGGGATGGTAGTAGTGACAGGCATCCAGGTCCCCCTGAGTAGGGGTGGTGGTAGTGGTAGGCATCCAGCCCCCCCTGAGTAGGGGTGGTGGTAGTGGTAGGCATCAATTCCCCTATGGATGGGGATGGTAGTAGTGGTAGGCATCCAGCCCCCCCTGAGTAGGGGTGGTGGTAGTGGTAGGCATCAATTCCCCTATGGGTGGGGATGGTAGTAGTGGTAGGCTTCCAGGCCCCCATGAGTAGGGGTGGTGGTAGTGGTAGGCATCCAGCCCCTATGGGTGTATATGGCATTGGTGATATCCATCCCGCCCCTATGGTTCTGCTGTTGCTAGTGTAAGTCATTTCTGCATCCCTATGTGTGTGTGTTATATGTCGGGTATGTGTCGTTTGTTTGTGTGGTGGGTGTTTGACTTACCTTCTGCGCCGTACGCGTCCGTACCTGTTCCGGTAATAGATGTAGAGTATTGGTAGGACCTGCGCGATGGGATTCATGGTTGGTTCGTCTCGTTCGGCTTTCTCGTTGCTTCGACTCGTACTCGTGGCTGGCGTGTTCGTCTCGTAGCCGTGGATCGTCTTGTGGCGCGAATCGGTGCTTATGTGCGGCTCTCCCAGATGCTCTAACGTGCCGTGCGTAGCGACGGGTTCGGCACGTACGAAAGGCGCATCGTACTAGTCCGGCCGGAAGGTGCTGTATTTTGGCTTCCGTGCGACTCGATTCTGCGTTTACGGATCCGGCTCGGGCGGGGTACAGGAGCTGGATTGGGTAAGTATGGCTGGGTCGGGATCTGGGTAGTTATGCGCATCGTACTTGCCCGTTCGGACGGATGTTCGAATCGGTCGGGAAACACGCGATCGGCTTGGTTTTTTTCCGGACGAATAGTGTTAGGTGCGCTTCCGGCCGAGATCGGAATCGACCCCATAGTGCCTGAAAGCAGATATTTGACAGCGTTCTCAGTGCTAGGGTCACGGCGTCAATTTTGTCGACTCCCCCAAGGGTATAAGAACAGCCCGGGTTTATTCTCAAGGAGGGTAACTGAGTTACTACAGAATTTGGATGAGGAAGCATTATCCTATGTAGATGATATTTATCTGACGGATGATGACTTAGAGGAACACTTGACCAGGGTGGGCACCGTAATTTTGGGTTCCGCCTCTGAGGGCTACAAATTAAAAAAATCGAAAATAGCACACCTCAATGTCCTATGAGCTTTCAAGTGAAGGCAAGAGCCTGGCAGCCCACTTTTTAGAAAAGTGCGCACTGCTACAGCCTCCAAAATCATAAAAAAAATTACAGTCCATACTGGGATTTTTGAATTTTGGCAGAATATATATTTTGGAGTACGCAGAGAGGGTAAAACCTTTCTACGAACTAATAAGACCTGACTTTTCAGTTAGACAATGGACACAGGAACACGCAAATATACTTTGTTCCCTACAAGCTGATTTGATATCATCAAATCACTTACAGACACGCGTAAATGTACGCAACCTGGTGATCCGCGTAGTCGCAGGTCAATCAGGGTACACTTACTTAACCTTCAATGAAGGTGAAACTGTACCAATTGCATATAAATCGCATTTGTACACTAACCTGAAATGCGTTTTGCACCCACAGAAAAAATTCTGACAGCAGTACAGACTGCTGTAGTGAGAAAAAGAGCACTGGCTCAGGGGAAACGTATAATTGTCGTAACCCCGGTACCGGCCTTAGAGGCTGCCACAAAGTAAGCCTGGGCGTAGTTCGCGAAGTAGCGCTACGCGAAGCTACGTGAAGTGCAGTTCGCACTACGCGAGCTACGCGTAGCACTACGCGAACTGCGTAGTGCGCTGTTCGCGATGATTGCACAGTGCCGGATGCTTGTCCGCACTGTGCAATCATTGAAAAGGGCATCTTGCACAGTGCGAGCTGTCTTTTACTGCCGCTCAAGTAGATTTTTACTCGAGCGGCAGCTTTCTCAACGCGGACTGGTAGTTTCTCATCGCGAGCGGTCGCGAGCATACGCGACCAGTCGCAATGAGAAACCTGACCTCCCCGCGTTGAGAATCTCGCCGGCAGGTTTATTTTCCACGCTCGCGATCGGCAACTTGATGTTGCTGATCGCGAACGAGGAAAAAGTCTCGCCGGGATGTCATTTTGCTTGCTCGCGGTCGCCAACTTGACGTTGAGGACCGCGAGCAAGCAAAAAATGACCGCTGCACTACGATGCGCGTGTTTGCACTGTGCTACGTGCAATTCGCGTTGTGCGAAGTAGCGCAAACTTCGCAAACTACGCGAGCGTAGCGTAGTGCTTTGCCCAGGGTTACCACAAAGGCAAGTGTCCCAAATACGAAAGCATTACATCCAAGATGGATACAGTGGGCTAATTCTCTCACTGCAACATATGTAGAATACAGATATGACCCTAGTCTAAAAACACAAGCATTCCTGCAATACGAACAAGAATATCCTCTACCAAATGAAATAATGCCTCTAGATCTGTATGAATACATTATTTATACTGACGGATTTTTGCACAACCGGCCATAGGGAGTAAGCAACAATACAGTGCAGCATGCGCTATGGTAAAAGGTAGGATGCAGGATGGCAAGTTCCGTCCAAGCTGTACAAAAACACAGTCTCTCGGAGACTGCACGGCTCAGTTGGCAGAATTAAAAGCACTATTACTGACACTGATAAATACAGATCCAGAATTCCCCACACTAATAGTGTGTGATTCCTTTTACTGTGTCCAGTCGTACAACGAATACCTCCACTATTGGGGACAAAATGGGTTCAGAGATTCAAAAGGTGGCACAATCTAACATCGGAAACTATGGGAACAGGTAGCAGAGTTAAAAAACGAACTACCAAGAGCTCACGTGATACACACGCTGAGTCATCAACGTGATGGCGTACACGTTGAAGGGAATTCATTGGCTGATGAAGCCGCGAAGGGGGCATTACGCACTGCATCCGTAGCTGCAATCACCCATTCAAAAACGAGGGTAGACGGTAGCACAATGGTAGCTGTGATTGCTTCGCGCAATAACAGCAAAGTACTACCTAAAGGTTTTCCACTCAAGTACTCCTACAAGTTAGATGCCAACAACGTTCCATTTGCTCAGATTCCTGGAGTGGGGGATAGAGTAATACCAAACATGGATCGTAGGTTAGGTTTAATCTTGGCTGCACACGAGGGTCTGGGTTCTGCTCATACAGGAGTTACAACGACAGTTTCTTTACTGAAACAACGCTATTGGTGGCCAGGGTTAGCAAAGCAGACCAAAGACTTCGTCTTAAAGTGCGATATCTGTCACCAGATAAAAGGGTCCACCATAGCTCGCCCAGCGCAGACACCATTGTTAATATCAGACAGACCGCTCGCGTGCATTTACCTGGACCACTGCGGCCCCTTACAATCCGATGGGGCTTACAAGTATATCATGGTGGCAGTGGATTCCTGTTCAAGATTCTCATGGGTACGGCCCCAGCGCTCGGCTGACGCCCGAACTGTTATCAAAGATTTGCGAGTCTTCATAGGGACATACGCAGTTGGCACATTACATTCTGACCGTGCAAAATTACAGAGATACTTTTACGGCGGACTGCTGTTTCTGCACCTCACATCAGTTTCAATGGTATCAGGTTCATTGCGCAACAAGCCCTTGCACCAGCCGTCAGGTGATGCCTCTGTAAGTCAGATCCTAAGCAAATAGAGGGGTTGGGCGTGCGTCAGGTGATGAAGTCCAAGAAGCCAGTATTTAGTTTTTCAAATGAATCTTTATTTTCAATCAGTTAGTTCTCACAGAATTGGTGATTTTACGGTCAGCCAACGCGTTTCGTTCTCATGATGAGAACTTCGTCAGGGCTCAGTAGGCGAGTATCTTTTCTTTGAAGTTAAAGGGATACGTTGAGAATAATCGCACTCCACAGGTATAATGGGTGCAATGTAGCCTAGGTCCAATGTGACCTCTCTCGTCGAAATTGAAAAAGCGATCCTTCAGTCAAGTCAGTGTTCCAGGCTATTCCTCTGGAAGCAATTAGGATATCGCAGGGCCTCAGTCGGCCTCAGTAATATATTTTTAAAATCTTAATTTGATGATCTAGCTGATTCCCATCACTTGGCTTGGCCTTCACCTACTAAACAAACATCTTGTAAAAACAGGGTCTTCAAAAAGGTTTTCTCGGACCACAATCATTAAGATGCTACTGGATATCACGCGCACTACACCGGGCGGGTACGAAATGAGCGGGAACGCGGAGAGAGACGGGAAGCGCCCCTGTGTGCGCCAGCCCGAGACTTTCTTCTCTTTCTGACCGTGGCCCCTTGTTCAGCTCTAGGGCTTACAAGGAAGCCATGGGAAGTTTGGGTGCAGCATTGCGGTACTCCTCTCCGTACCATCCCGAAGGAAATTCGGTTGTGGAGAGGAAAAACCGGGCCTTAAAGCAATCTTTAACAGCTAGGGTATTAGGCTCGGGTGGTAGTTGGGTCAATCATCTATATGGGGTCCAGCGAGCCCTTAATAACCAGCCAAGAAGCTCTCTAGGGGGTGCCACTCCTTACGAGGTCCTGTTTGGGACAAGAATGTGGGTACCTGATCTCAATTGTGAAGGCACAGTGGCGGATGAAAAACCGTTTGACATCAATAAACGTTTGGCTGTTTTACAGGATCTGAATGACTCCAGAGCCTCCTTAAGTAACGTCGAGACAAAAAGAACCGCCACTGGGGAAGTCAAGTCAGCCACGGCAAGCCCTGCCTGGATTCCTAAAGTTGGGGATCTGGTCAGAGAAAAGATTGTGGACAAAAAAGAATTCGGGCCATCCTATCGAAAGCCTGTACCTGTCCTGGTCGTTGAAGGATCAAGAACTGTATTTATACCGCCTCTTGCCGGAAAAGAAAAGAGATTGGTCTCAATCGATCTGATCAAACCACACTATGTGGCCGATACTAAATAGTAGGCCTCGTGGGCTCCTGAGTAGCCGACGTCCTCCTCTCGCTACAATTCAGGAAGTTCAAACTGAAAGACTCATAACATTTGAAGAGTCACCTTTACAAAGCAACGGAATCAATAACAATGCAATGGAACTAGTTCCCCTCGACACGAACTCTCAAAATCAAAATGAAAGACAAATTTCAATTCAACCTAATAAGGATGTCTACGTCAACATCCCTCTTCAAGAGCAATCTACAAGTTCAACAAAACCTGCTGAGCTACCAAAAATAGATCGAACTGCAACTGGCTATTTCATCGACTTCAATACCTTTTCATTGGATCCAAGTGAACCTGAAACGACGCCAGCCCAAATTTCTCGCAAACAACGGATCAAAGACTTTTTTAACTTTCTTAGAAGGACTTATTTAGTATCACCTTGGCTAGAACTTTGGATAATCACCGGTATATTATTTTTTCTTTTTTGGTTAGGATTAGTAATCACTTTCCACTTGCTCATCAATGGAACTTATCTTCAACAGAGCTCTGCAACATCAGAAGTAAACTTAATTTTAAAACCTCATGTTTCATCTCATCATGAACAAAGAGACTTGTCCTTCGTGAACATTTCAACAGTTCAAATACCGGATGGTATAGTGTGGGACAAAGTAAATTATGATATATTTGGACCAACCGAGCTTTTAAAGATTCCACATTTGTTTAAAATTTCATTGAACGATATCTTTACCTCCAGTACATTTTCTGATGATTGGGATTTTGAAACTGTTAATAACTTAGGGGCCTATTAGGATACCGGGCGGATCGCCACCGCCGCCCAGGCGGTGGCGATCCGCCCGCCAAATGTCCTCTTTCACCCCCGCCATATTAGTATGGCGAGGGGTACCGCGGCGGACGGAAAGTCCGTCCGCCGCTTTTCCGCCGGTCGGATTGCCGGCCGAGCGGAAAAGGCAGAGAATATGGTGGCGGTGCCTTGCAGGCACCGCCATCCATATTAGCATGCCTGCGGTGTGTATGCCTTTCCATGGCGGAGACTCCGCCATGGAAAGGCATACGGTAAATGGCTTTGGGGGCCCTTTGCGGTCCCAGGGAGGGTGGGGGGGTGGATGGCTGCACTTGGGGGGTACCCATGGTACCCCCCTTCATTGGCATGCACAAGGTGGCAGGCACCGCGCGGTGCCTGTCACGTTGTGCATGCCAATGCACAACATGCATATTCTACATTGCAGCGGGTGCTGCTCACAGCACCGCCCGCCGCAATGTAAAAGGTGCAGGATGTGACCGCCAGGGTGGCGGTCGCACCCTAATTGCCATAGCGGGACCGCCGCACCTATGGCGGTCGGTCCCGTTTACCGTTACGGTGGCGGGCGGACAAAGTCCGCCCGCCATCGTAATGGGGCCCTTATTGTCTGATTTGGAACAATCTGCCGCATTTTCTAGCACTGAAATGTTAGAGGACACATCAGATTTTGATAAAATGTATTGTTACCAACATTATGGTCATCATTTCTTGCATAAATCTAGCAAACCTAGAGATGTTTTCACATATCACCAGTGGGAACATTTCCCTACACCACCGAAAGGTAGTTCAAAAACATTTGCACAGAAATTCTCATATTTTTCAGGGTTTAACATTTCTGACCCAACCTCGTACTATTATAAGGTTGCACCTATATCTGCACAGAAAAATATGTTAACAAACACCAAACAGATTTACTCTGCTTCCTTTATTACCCAGCTGTCTGAACAGGGTTTCAACTTATGGATGGACACTGTAGATTTAAAATGGATCTGGGGTTCTAGAGACTGGCAAGTCCAGGGAACAGAAGCACTATTTAGAGCATGCCTCATTCCACAGCAGATGATATTTCTGAATGACACTGTGCAACAGACTTCCTGTCTTGGGCTAGCCAAGAGTAAGGACTTGAACACGCCTCAAATTCCAACACCGTTAAACACTGAGGGGAATTTTACATCAGATAGAGGGGCTAAGATGAATGACATATTGCAATACAATAGATCAGACCCCAATTGGAAGGGATGGTTGGTTTGGCCCACAGACACGAACAGATGTCAGGAAAGATTCAGGGGTACCACCGAAGGGTTAAGTATCCAGAGGCCAGACCCACGTTATGTACAACGAGAACATCCAGGGGTAGTGACATCATACAGTGTTGGGAAGCTGTGCCTTGATTGGCTAAAGACCTCAACACTACTCCAGGTGAAACAACACTTGTCTCTACTCACAGTGGCTGTGGACCTACGGGATTTTTTATTAGGTCCCAGAAAACCACGTCAGAAGCGTTTTTTGTATGCTGTCTATAATGAAATCTGGAAAATCTCCCAATAAGAAGCTGCAGAGAGATTAAGAGAAATAGATAGAGTTAACCTAGAAAAGGCGTTAGCCCTAGTTTACAATGGCATGACTACATTAACATCCAGGATATATTCACTGGGCAACATTGTATCTTCTGCTATCGATGTAATAGAACAGGATTTGTCCATATTGCAACACGAACAGTCGCAGTTACGTTCTATTATTTTATTAAGCTGGACGCTGCAGTCATTGCGCGCCGGTTATGTGCCTTGGCGTTTTATCAACATTACGTCATTATTTTCTGCATACAATCTAACAGAAAAACAGATGAAAACGGCACAGAGGGGAGCAAAATATACAATGCTGCGTATTGAAAAACTGGATAGGTTACCCTTTACTGTGGCAGAGTCACCGTCCACAGAGTGGTTAATCCATGGCCATATAACATTACTGGTCGCAACTTTCCAGTTTCAATATTGCCTAGAACAACAACAGGCAGGCAGATATGAAAAGATGGGTAAGGAATTCATCAGGGAATCCTGGGATTTACCATACAGATTTCGATGCAGGAGTGGGGATCTGGAAGTGTTTCTAAGCGGAACTAACTGCGAGAACGCTTTAAGTGGATCTCTCATATGCCAGGATATTATGCTATACGGGGCTTGTAATGGGTCTGTGGCAAACTTGTCCTGTCATTTGAGGGGTACCCCGACAGCTGTGATTAATCCGGTATTCAGGCTTCTCTCGAATGGGAGTTACTTGATGCAGAATGATCAAGGTTGTTGTGGGATGCTTCCGGGCATCGCATATCTAGTCACTGTGAGCTCCAGGGTTACTTGCTGTATGCAAGTATTGTTTCCACCAACACATACAGTCAGGGAGGCGCCGTTATGGCCTTCGCTAAATGTTTCCTTTATACGGTTTGATACTCTGAGCAGAATTAAAGCCATGCTTTTACAACGAACCTTGCCCTTAACCTCTGCCCGGGAGACTTTTGATCTCCAGATCGCAAGGTCCTCGGCTGAGATACAGGCACTTATATGTACAAACTGCCCCTTCCATTTCACAGAAATGGTAAGTCGTATCTTTAACATGTCTGATACGACGGGTGTTGTACACCTATTTAAGATCTTAGGTTCCGGACTGTTAAGCACCTTTCAGACGGTCCTCGGAGTTATACCGGACTTTATACACTCCGTCATTGGAAGCATTTTTGGAGGGCTTCCGCTGATCCTGTTTCTAATAGCAGGAATCCTGTTACGCAATGGACATCCCAGCCACCAAGGAGATAGCAACAGCTCTCCTGGAGCGTAAATACCGTGATCGCATGGTACCATATCTGAGCACACCTCGCCTACGGGAACTGAGTGCCTCTTGGTTCCTGTCATTTAGACCAGTCTGGATGGACTGTGTCCTACCTGTTCTGCGGAGAAGAATGCGTGTTGGACCTCTGTCTGACACTTCCATCGGTTGCGCCACCGGACGTTGATGCTTTACTGGACCCGATAACGGTCCATGTTCTGCAGTGTCCTCAGCGCATTCCCATGTTGATGGCAGCATTCTTAGAGCCACCACCGGTAGTTTCTGCTCCTGTTGGTATGGACACCGGCTCTTCCAACACTCAGGCCTTGGATGTGGCACAGGCTGCCCCGGCATCTGCTGCATGCAGTACGGAAGATCGTCTGTGCTTAATTGACATTCTTTGTGAGGTGTTACAGGGATCGTCAGCTGTGTATTCAGACAGCAGCAATGTTGCGTCTACCAGCAAGGACACATAAACATTTGGCATGTCGCACGCTGGGAAGATTTGGCTTTTACCCTTTTTTTTTTTTCTCGAAATTCCAAATTGAAACCTTTTGACCTGCATGGCTTTCAAATGCTTGTAGTTGTTTCGGACTATATAAACGGACACTTCCGAGCCACTAGTTGAATAATTTTTTTTTTGTAGAACATTTTAAAGGGTTTTTTAACGCTTTTTAACTTCTCTTAAAAATGTTTTTATTTTTTGTTGCGCACAAATCTCTAGACGCCTTGGTAGTACGCTGGATTTTAGTAATGTCGTCCAGTCGGATGAGGAGTGGGTGTTATATTTCATATAGGTACTCCGATATAGGTCTAGGTAACATCATAACCCTTCACCTACATTCTCTCCTATACTACATACATAACGGATTTGAAGGACTGACCTTTTACCCAGTTACAATACTACACACAAGTACGTAGGGTTTTTCCCTGGACACTGGCCTCATAAATTATGCATGAGGATTCTTAGTTTCTTGGAATCACAGCAGGACCATCATCTCCTGCATAATAACTGGGTATAAAGTTCATTCCCGACGTCATCCTAAGTCCGACACTGGCACAGCAAGATAGAACCCCTGGGGATACCTTAGGGTATATAAACACCACATCTTGCTGAGATAGTCAGAGGAGATCAGGACTTCCCGGCCGACACACTGACGCAAGACGCTGAGGTTCCTGCATGCAGATACTCCAGCTCGCAGTGGTCTGACATCCCTTGCGGGGTGTTCAGCTCGAGACCAGAACGGGATCCCGCAGTATCTCATCAGGTAATGGGGTTGGCTTTATCCTAGAGGGATTCTTGGTTTTACACCTACTCACATGCTAGGTACATTTAGGTACATCTAGTTAGGGTGCATCATAGGAGTACGCATTTTATTGCCATGTATTTTATATACTTGCCTGAAGTTATGATTTTAGCAAAATGGTAGAAACCTACCATCTGTTTACTTTCTCAGTGCTGCTACTTATTTATATATGCTACTGTCTACTGGTGATTTCAGCGCACTTGTTTTACGCTAGAATAACGACTGTTAAATAAATACTTATTGAAAACGTCCCAACCGTTTATTCTGTGTATCTCTCTGAGAACAAGTGAGCACGAGTGACTGAGCGAAAAGTAAGTTACTGTTTCCACGGTCCTGAGGGATCAGGGTTGTCATGTTCGATAGTTGCCAAGAACTATTCTCTCCTTGGTAAGGGGAAGTGATAGTCGCATCGCGAGCTAGCTGGTACACAGGCCAACATACCCGTTGGGGGTGTCTGGAATCAGTCTGGACACCAGTCCCACAGTGTATGTTGTCTAAACGTGCAGATCCTATATAGTCTTATAGGAACTACACGACAGTACATCTCAGCAAATGTGTCAATAATGTTTAATCTATAGTTGTACTAAAGATCTCCTCTACATTTTAAATATCAACACTCTGGTAGTTCAGATTAAACCCAGCTGTGAAACCATGAATATGACTATATTCTGTGTCTCTGTTTCTCTCTCTTGTCCCATTCCCCTTTCCCGAGGACTACTGTACAACTCCGCAATTGCATTGTGGAGTTAGCTGTGGGTTTGGCAACGTGTGGAAAATAACGTCGCTCCTGTTGGATCTGGTTTTCCAGGTTAGTGTGTTCCAACAATAATACACTCAATTCAATTCAAAAGAACTTTATTCGGTTACATAACATGTAAACCATAAAAGCACATATTATTTCACTGACAAACAGAGGTAAAAAACATTATATATATACATCCTTGATAAGAAGTCAAATTGCAATTGTTTTACGTAATTTAAAAACTGTTTTTAAAAAGGCAATAACAGAGATAATAATAAATTCATTATCTAAAAATTGTAAAGCGAGGTATGCAGGGCGACACTGTCTCAATCCGAATCTCTTTAAGACCGGTTTAATCCACTTATTCCTGGATGTTGAGTAAAAACTACAAAATAACAAAATATGCATCGTTGATTGTTCAGAAATATCATCACAAGGACATTTACACAAGGATCGTGACCAATCATTTTGCTCAGGGAAACTCAGGGACCTATGCAAAGTGTTTAATCTAAATCTTGTCAGCAAAAATCTATCATAATCTCTAGTTACAAATATAATATACGGTTGTATAGTTAAAGTAGCCAAAGTTTGAGTATGTGTTTGAACCGTTATTTTTCCACTTTCAACCTTAATTCTCATTTCGTTTAAACACTGCATGCATACACTCTTTAATTCTTTTCTCGTCACGTTACGCAAAGTGAGAGGATCAGTATAATATTCTTGATGGCCTATTCGAATTACAAATTTTTTGACATAATCCAACCATCTTATGTGTCTGGCCCCGTCAAGACCCATTGCATCCTTCAAAATTTGTCTATTGAAGGAGGCCTCATCAGTAGTCCAAACCCTGTGCCATAAAAGAACAGGCTGTATCTTGATCAAGTCTTCCAGGAATGGCATACCTAGTTCACTATGACAAATAAAACTTGACGTACTACCTGGTACAGCTAAAAGAAACCTAAAAAACAAATTTTCGGCCAACTGGAGCGAATTAACATTAGCAATACCCCAGATGCCGGCACCATAGGTCCACAATTACTAAATAAAATTCCTAAGTAAGAAAAGGTTTTAGTACTCTCAATTATCTTTGAATCAATAAAGATAGGGATAGCCTTTTTCTTAGCCTCGCTCCCACAATTCATTACAAAAGTTTTCGAACAATTTATTCTAAGGCCCAAGTTAATCATAAATTTTGAGAAGGAATCAACAACTCTTTGAAGGCCCAGCGGAGTGCGGGCCATAAGGACCGCATCATCCGCGTATAGGAGCGCGGGAATTGGGCGTGTTAAGGCTGTTGGAGTATCCCTACACTCCTTAACAAGTATATCTTCTAACTCATTAATATATAAAGTAAATAAAAACGGAGCTAAAACACAGCCTTGTCTGACACCTCTACCTACTCTAAAACTCTTAGTACATTCCCCCCAAGCCATAGCGCACACTAGCCCTTGCCTCAGAATAGAGCTGTCTTAAAAACAAAATTAATAAAACATCTACCCCCAGCCTCTCTAAAATTGCCCAAAGTTCATTATGGACGACGCAATCAAATGCCGCAGTCAAATCGACAAATGTTAAAAACAGCCTTTCTCTTTTAGATTTTATATATTTATCTACTAAAATGTGCAAATTTAATCCTTGTTCAATAGTGCCCAATCCTTTGCGGAAGCCATATTGCAAATCGCTTATAACTGCCTTTTCATCCGCCCATGCCTGTAACCTTTCCAAAATCACTCTCCCTGCAACCTTAACTGTGGAGTCCAACAAGGAGATAGGGCGATAACACACAGGATCAGCCCTATCTCCTTTTTTAAAAATTGGCACGATTATAGATTTGTACCATGTCCTTAAAAATCCCATAGAGCAGCAGGCATTAAAAACCTGAGTTAAAAGTGGACCCCACAGTTCCAAATTAGATTTAAATAAATCAATAGGTACACAATCTGGGCCCGGGGCCTTACCTCCAGAACTTGCCTTAATAGCAGCATTAACCTCACTTAAGGTGAAGTCCAAGGCTAAGTTCCGGAAAGTAGGTGGCGATTCCTGCTCAACATTAAGCATTAATCCCGTTTCTTCCCACTCAGTATTCCTATACAATCTTGAGTAGTGTGTTATCCAGTCCGACTCAGGAATAGCTATTTCAATGGTTGCTTTTTCATTCCCAGCCATGAATGGGGCATTTACCGCTCTCCAGAAAGCTTTGGGGTCACGATTAATAGAGGCTTCATGTAGGGCATCCCATGCTTCCTTTTTAATGCTAACTTCCTCTCTTTTAGTGCTCTTTGATAGTTCCTTCTAGCTATCCTGATGTGAACTTGATCTTTTACTCTAGCATTAAGAGCGCGTTTCAGATTAGAGTGAGCCTTCGTGCACTGTGAATCAAACCACCCTTCACTAATGGGCTTGCGCTTCTTTGTTTTTACCCACAAAAGTTCTTTAATATGAGTAGAGATTATTGAAAAATTCTCTATTATTTTACAATGGGGAGTCAGCGGATCTAGACATGAGAAAAACATCTCCTTCTTCTGCGACACCAATTGTTTTACAAAATCTATCGGATCCAATTTTTCCCACCTTAATGCATAACCATTTTGTCTGCATAATGATATATTTTGCAGAAGCGTTACAGGGCAGCTTCTCATAGTGAAATCTGATTTAAAAATCTCTACGACAATACTAAGAGGGTAATGATCACTTAGGGCAATATCATGAGTAATAAAATCTTTTGCACGTGAAGAATGTCGCGTTGTAATCATAATAAAATCAATAATAGTAGAAGCACCACGTCCATTAAACGTCGGGCGGAAAGGTACCATAGGCGTACAAAGACAATTGACAAACCCCAAATCCAAGGAGAACATAATATCATTCAAACAATCACCATATGTTGTGTGTGGAAATGTTGGAAACCAAAATCTTTTGCATATGTTAATCCACAAATCCCTGTTTCAGCCATACGACATATAGGAGTGTTAAAATCACCTCCCCATAGGATGATAGATTCTTTGTTTGAATGCTGTTGTAGATCATTTAAATCATTAGAGATATTCCTTAATGTCTGCTCTAATATCGCCGGAGGGATATTATTATAAAAATTTAATAAAATCACGCACAGCCCCTGTTTAACTTGTAAACTTAACATTTGATAGTATGGATTATCAACCATTAATTCAACCTTCTTCAATTTCAAACAATTAGACACATAAGTACAGAGACCCCCTTAGCTCTGCCATTGGGCGATCTTATTGCCGGTGTATGGAATGTTCTAAAACCGTTAAGATGAATTGGTTCCTCTGCCCAAGTTTCTTGTAGGCTAATGATCTCAAAATTATTTATAAAAACAGCCCACTCATTATTGATCACTTTTGATTTTAGTCCCGCCACATTCCAGAACATAAACTTACAGCTAACTTTCTTATTAATTGTTACATCACCCTCTACAACTTCAGATGGTACCACTATTAGTTGGGATGTAGGGATTTGTAAAGCAGCATCGTATGTATTTAAATTTGAATTACTAACAATCCTAAGTTGATTCTCAGATACGACACCATGGATATTTGGTATGTCATTAAATGTGCTTGGCGACGTTAAGCCTACATCCAATGGGTTAAACAAACATCCACTGGTTATAGCTCGGGGTAATACAACAGAACCCAGTCAATCGACTCCTTCAAGGTCGTTAAAGGTCTCAAATCGATTATGTGTTCTGATATTAAATGACCTTGGTTCAATTAAGTTGTTTGTATTCCAATTCACCCTGATATTATTACCGTGAATTGGTTGGTAGAAAAACCCCAAGGGAACCACAATGACACCCTGTCCTATCACAGTGTGGGACTCTGCTCTACTCAAGATCAAATTAACTAGTTCAGGGGATTTAAGAGTTAAAACTACACAGTCCCCTACAAGGGTCTTCTGTCCTCTTCCCACCCATGGCACTCTCCTTGCCATCTTAAACTCATCAAAGAGCTCCCTTGTTAGACCCGACCTCATACCAAGCCAATGTAGAGATTTATTCCTTAAAGTCTCGCATGTTTCTTGTGTCCCTATTTCTAATTTTGGGACATTTGCCAGGACCACTATGTACGGAGTAGTCTCGGGTGGGAGATCTAAATAAAAGTGCTGTGTTCCCTTCCTATTCATTGATGATATCATATCACAGCTACTGCCAATAGCTGGTGGAGGATATAAAGGGGGCACTTATGTAGGGTACTGGGTAATATAGTAGGACGTGATGGCCCCGCCTTAGCCATTTGGATCTGTGGGGCTAAGTCTACAGGCCCATATCCATAGTCATTAGCTGGCTTTATAACATCAGTATTACAAACCTGTTTGGGCACTTGATTGAACTCTTCTTTCTGCCTAAGCTCCAATTTATCCAAACATTTAACTAAAATTCCCTCCATTACACTTATTTTAGCTGTTAAACTATTTAATGTATCTCTTACAAATTTGTCCATTGCGTCCATTTTACCTTTTAGTTTTCCCACCTCATTTTGTGTACGCATATTACTACTAACTAACGATTTCTCCCAGTTCTCTGACTTACACGTTGAAGATGGGTTATTCTTTTTTATTAATTTTTTGCGCGTTTTGGATGGGTTCGTGCTTGATTTAGAGCACAGGCTTGGGCTCAAAGGCTCCAAGACTGATAAGCCCTCAGGATTTCTGGCGCGCTTAGTCGGTGGTTGAATATCTGATTCTATTTCAATTTCACTACACGATATATGATCGGATATGTTTACCGCACTCAAGATATGCCTGGTTTTGGTTCACTTTATGATTGCCTGCGATTTTTCTAATTAAAGAGAGACAATCAAAATCTATGTTTTAAGGAATAATTTTATTATGTTAAATAAAATAAAACATGGGGGCATAACACCAACAAACTGCGATAAACATCGCAGAGCGCACTTAGCGCAAATTTGTTTAACGCCGGCTATCGCCGGACTTGATCGCCGAGATAACGCGTTATCATCAACGCTTATCTCCACGGCGATGGAAAATCCGGCGATAGCGGCAAAATGAGGGAACATCGCTGGAAATCCAGCGATACAACTACAGCGCTGAGGAATCCTTGGTGATAGGGAGATCTGGACTTAGGCTTAGAATCCACCTCCTTTATAAATATAGCTAAGTCTGAAATTTTGCAGACGTTAGCTGATGGCGATAACCGCGGTTAGCGCGGCTTTTCATATCGCTATGGGTGTTCTGGGTCAGCTTGCTGATACAGAGTAGTGCAGTTAGCGATATTTCCCATGCTGTTTAGAGAGGAAACGCCTTCTTTGCATCTCATTAGAGATGCGATGCGAGGCGTTAGTGGAACGGCGGCTGACACAAGGAAACACGCGCTGATGCCTATTAGCGTGTCCTTGCTAATAGTGAGGTAATTCAATCGCCGCTTTTCGGCCGAAAACGGCCGTTAAAGCGGCGTTGTTGGCCTTGATAATATGCCCCTAGGTGTTTGTTTTATGTGCTGTGCCTCAGTGAACATCATTATAAAACTTAAAATGTACATAAAATGAATATGTTCTCTAATGTCTCCTAATATTTAAAAAGTGCTTCAGATCACTTATGAACAATTCTTATGCAAGCAATGTTGAAAGTTAAACGCTCTCTCTTCCCTTTTACATGTCAGAACTTGTTTATATTTCGGGTGTGAATGCATTTAAATGTTCCTTGTTAATGTGCTACACTGCTCATGTGCCTGGGTCAGCACTATATACATATTTTTAATTAAAACATAAAAAATAGATTTATCTGTATGACAGTGGTCTTTGGAACATTTTCTTTTATGGCTGAGTTCTGGACATGGTGGACAGTTGATAGGAGATAGTGGCTTGAATTTAAACACAACAAAAACGAAGAGGTTGCTTCTCAGTCCTTCTTATCTTAAAATCACATCTTCTGCTCAAATGGCTCCTTCTGTTCTCCTTTGCCTTAATATGGCTATGTTTAGAAAATTAAGAACTTGAGCATTATCTGGGAGTGAATCTTCAGATTTCACCAGCTTCGAAGGTTTCTACCATATATCCACGAGCAACTTCAGCTGATGATGGGCCCTTTTATCAGTTTGAAGGTTGGGTATGCAAACAGTCTATTCATAAAGATCTTTTAGGCTATAAATGTAAGCTTACAGCCCAAAAACCTCATTTATGCCTGTCAGGAATTCACAAAGGAATTCTTGTTATGTTTCAATGCATTTACTATTGAAGATTTCTCCTCCACAAGAGCAGAGAAATCTGCAATAGTGAATCCTGCTCAAGGGTGGAAAGTCAGTCTTCAATCCAAGGCTAGTTGGTTAGCCTCCTGAGTAAGCTACAGGAACACAACACGCTTCCAGAGGTCTACCTGCTCCATACCAGCTGACCAGTAACAACTGAACCTACCTTCAACCCTGCTGCTGGCCTTTGCTAGAGTGAGTCCTAACCCCCCAAGTGGTGCCCTCCAGGTCATGGGCCCTTGGAAGTGGTGATTTGGACTTCTCCTATCTAACCCTAAAAGCTAGGACTTAAAAAAATTTTCACCAAAATATGTCCTTAGAATCGACAGAAGACTGGGTCCTACCTGCCATCTGATCTGCCCAAGGTGCATTGCCGGTCGGCCTGGCTTCGCGGTAGCTCCCGCTACGTTCTTTTCTGCAGCTGCAAATCCTTTTCAGCGGATCCTCTCGATGACAGAATTCAGCCTTGTGGAGCCCTCTTCGGCTACAGCCTGCAGCCTCATCCTGCTGATGGAATCCGAGTTCCGAAAAAACTTCGATGTCCAAAGGTAGAAATCTTTACCATAACTCCATCCAGCAGCTCTCAGAATGGTCACGACTGCCTCTTAGCTACAGCCTTCTGCCTTGCCCCACTGAAGACTCTACCTTTTCCAGGAAATCTTTAAGAAATGTTCTAAGTCTGAAGGTAACTTTTAGACTGGGATGAACCTGGTACTGATAGCCGACCAGCACTTCATCACTGTTGGCCATAACCTGTGCCCATGAGTTATGACTCGTGTGACAAGATACCCGCAGTTGGCGCTTTGTTATTTTTGGTGCTATTTTTCACTAAAATCTTCAAAAATTCATACCCTGGTTCTACTGACTGGATTAATTCATTTTGGTGTCATTTTACTTTGTAAAAATTACTCTATGTTTTTAAATTTGTTTGGAATTTTCCTTGTGTTGAGTTTTCCCTTTGTTACTGTTTGAGTGCTGCATGAATACGTTACACAGTGCCTCTAAGTTAAGCCCGACTGCCTTTGTGCAAGCTACCACAGGGTAAACACAGATTAATTGACGTTTTGTGGTTCAACCTGACAAAGATTGTGGCTGTTGCCTGAGTGGGGCTTCTACTCCCCTCAACCAATAACCCCATTTCTGACACATCCCATCTCTAATTTACTCTTTCCTTTCCTTTAAAGCATCTAGGTAGGGTTGCCTTCAATCATATCCAATGCAATATAAAGAATATCAAAGCTATTGGGCCCTTCATGGTGGTGTGCGGGCCGGAGTAGGAGAATAGATCAGTGATTTATGCCTTTTAGTGTCTAGAGATACCTTACCTACATACATGCAAAAGCTTCTGCAGTCTTATACACTTTGGGCTTGATTTAGAGTTGGTAGTAACATTAAATCTTCATATATATGCGTAAAGTGGCAAATCATCCATTTGAGGATTCTCTTCTGGTGCAGAATCCACTGGGGTTTTTCATTTGCCTGAGGGAAAGCATAGGGGAGGTAATACTGCAGAAAGATTCACCATCTGCGGAGGATCCCGCAATGGACGATTTAACAAATCCTCCATAAATTAGAGGATTTTTTAATCACCACCCAAAATTATATCTGGTCCATAAATTGCAATTCATACGTGCTATGAGTGGGTCATCACCAAAATATTTAGGTGTGACAAGTACAGTGAAAAGATGATTTTGCAAACCTCCATGTTTACAAAGAGAACAGCTGGTATAAGTGTCTTATGCAGAAACATCACACATCCTTCATGCTCAACATGGAACAGCATGTATGATGGAAAGGAGGTAGAAATTATGAGACATAAATTTTCTGACCTCAAATTACCAAAAAGGGTCTTACAGATTGTCTGTATGAAAGTTCAAGGTACTGACAGGTGCTCCCTCCAAATGTTAAACTCAAACAGCGCAAGACAGAAGAAATCCTATTTACAGTGACATTTTAAGTGCATGGAGTTGCATTTTGAAAGGCAGTGTAAAGAAACAGACATGTGCTGGAATTGGATCATTCAGAAATTACCTGTCGGAGAGCAAAGAATATCTGAAAAATTCCCTCATATAGAGAATTCAGCAACACGCTGTTTACTTGCAGTGTGAAAGATTTTTAGGTCGAGCCTGGGCAGCGCATGCACTGCTCTGCGAGCCATGCTGTATTGGAGTAGGGACTTGAAGCCCTGCTCACTCTCTACCCATATTTGTCATTGGCTTGTGCCATTGTCCTTCGTAAATGCTGGCTTCTGATTCATTCATAGGCTTGTTAGTCCCTTCTTAGTACCGCCTTGTCTTCATTTGTAACCTCCCATGAGGACTGGCCCTTTTACTTCGGTTGTTACAAGGTATGTATTATTTACTCTGTATGCACTATTTTCTTTAATGGTTTCTCCTACTGCAGGCACTACATGCTTTCCTGCAACATTCAGCGCATTCAGCGCGCCATGCGCGCCTTCACGGGGTGCTTTTACAAAAAAGAGCATTTGTCAACTTGACAAACAAATACTTTTTTAGGTAAAAGCGGCCCATACCACGCTTTTACTTTAATAGCGGCCGTGGACCTTTCTTTAGACACGCCTCTTCTAAAGAAAGGGGCGTGGCCTCTTGTAAGGTGAGAGGGCAGCATGGGGCGCCTGCAAACAACAGGCATTTGCAATGCAATAGGTCTCGCATTTTAGAAAGTTTGACCTATTGGTATTGTAAATGACAATGGCTTTTTATTATTGCAGGTTTTTTAAATACAAATAAAAGGCATTGTCATTTACAATGCCAATAGCACAAAATCTCGCAATTGTGAGACCTATTGCATTGCAAATGCTTGTTCTTACTTGCAGCTACTTCAGTGTGTACTCATGTGGCCAAAACAAGCCACCAATGGATGTATGATGATACAACGCGATCATTTAGATCGCGGTACATTATATCGCTGTTTTTACAACGCAAGTCGTTACAACGACTTGTGCTGGAGGGCGCTGGACTTAGGAATAGTGTGATTTACTATTCCAACTCCAGTCTACGTACAGTAGGGAAGGTGTTGGAATAGTAAATTACACTATTCCTTAGTCCAGTGCAAGTCGTTGTAACAACTTGCGTTTTAAAAACAGCGATGTAAATGTATTGCGGTGTTTTGACCGCGTTGTAAAGGTTGTTTTCAGCCACCAATGTAACAGATGCTGTTAAAAAAAAGAAATTAACCAGTTAATTTACTGCAGCAAAAAGAATGTGCTCAGTGTAGTGTTATGTACGTGCCCCAAAGTTTACGCTACAGCACCATATGCAACTTTAAAACCTGCATTCAAGAACATGGCTGTGCTGTTCATCATAAGAATGTGCTGCACCCTTAGCTACACACTTCAATGAACAGCGCAAGGGAGAGCTTACCTCTTTCTGATTATGTTTGGTCCCAGCCAAGACATTTTGATTTAACTGAAATGGTATGTATAACACATTTACCTATTGGGGCTTCCAGACAGACATCTTCATCCACTGGTCTGTTACTGGGCCGTTCACATTTTTCTTCCACCCACTCCAGCATGGGGCAAGGGGTCATCAGCACACTTCAGCCATTAGCTAATCACCCCTTGCATTGTATTTTCATCTGATTGGCCATGGTTTCATTTGTTTTATTGTTCTCTTCACTGTTCTGGATCCAATTGATCCACCTGAACATTTGTGGCTCCGGCCACCCAGCAATCACCGAGGTGATCTTTGCCAAACAGCATCCCCAGACCTAAGGCTGCTTTGGCGCAATTGAGTAGAGTCGATGCCAAGCCCGATGAAACTACAAGTGAATATTACGAAATCCCCAGAACCGAGTGCTGGTGCTCACCAGCTGCAGCCACCAGCACACATGAAACACTGTGCTCCTGTTTGGTTGGCGAAGACTGCAGAAGAATCAACAGTGGGTGTTGTTTGATCCGTGGTTTGTTTGCGCTCTGTTACTGATTCGATGTTCTCTATCTGTATGTGAGTACAGAGGATCGTGAGTGTTTATTTGACTGGATGATCCTGGGTTTCCGTGTTTCGGAAGTTATGGCTACGCCTGATTGGACCTTTTAGGCTTACATCGGTTGCTGTCAGGGAAGTGAACCGCTTGGCCCCTTTAAAGGGCCATCCAGCCTAAAGAAAACACGCAGTTCTCTTTGTCTGTTCTCTTTGTCCGGCCCTGCATCCCTAACAATCAGCGTCACTAGGCGTTCTAGAATGTTGCTTTGTTTGATGTCAGTCCGCTGGGGTTTGGGATCTATTGTGACATCATTTTACCGGCTGGCCCCTTTAAGGAGAGTTTGTAATGCTGGCTAAACCAGCATGAGTGATTTGTGGTTTTATGGCCTGTCTCATAGAGACGTAAAGCACCCTCACAGAGTTCATGTCCTTCTAGAGGGAGGAAACATCTCACGCAGCTCCTTTCATTTGTTATTTTTGAGTGGCTCTCACCGACCCCTCTTCCTTGCATGCTTGAGGTGACAAATTCAGTTCCTGGCTCCCTGCAATGTTATTCTTGGATGACTATGTGTGGCCTGCCCTTTTGTGTCATGATGGAGCAAAGAGGAAATAACAGAGGGGCCCTTGTTTAAGCTGCACGGAGACGCACCGGCTTCCAGACAGCAAAGTCTCTCAGAAATCCAAGCTTGCTTGCTCTTGTCTCCTGTAGGCTGTGTCTACGTCCTTGTCGCCTATGGACTGTGTTCATGCCCGTCTCTTCTGTAGGCTGTGTTAATGCCCACTCTCCTGTAGGCTCTGTTTACATCCTTGTCTTATGTGGGCTGTGTTTATGACCTTGGCTCCTGTGGGCTGTGTTTATGTATTTGTCTCCTGTGGGCTGTGTTTATATCCTTGTCTCCTGTAGGCTGCGTTTATGCCCTTGTCTCCTGTAGGCTCTGTTTATGTTCTTGTCCCCTGTAGGCTGTGTTTATGCCCTGTCTCCTGTAGGCTGCGTTTATGTCCTTGTCTCCTGTGGGCTTTGTTTATGTCCTGGTCTCCTGTAGGCTGCATTTATGTACTTGTCTCCTGTAGGCTGTGTATATGTCCTTGTCTCCTGTAGGCTGCGTTTATATCCTTGTCTTCTGCCCTTGTCTCCTGTAGGCTGCATTTATGTCCTTGTCTTATGCCCTTGTCTCCTGTAGGCTGCGTTTATGTCCTTGTCTCCTGTGGGCTGTGTTTACGCCCTTGTCTCCTGTAGGCTGGGTTTATTCCCTTGTCTCCTATAGGCTGTGTTTATGTCCTTGTCTCCTGTAGGCTGTGTTTATGCCCTTGTCACCTGTAGGCTGTGTTTATTCCCTTGTCTCCTATAGGCTGTGTTTATGTCCTTGTCTCCTGTAGGCTGTGTTTATGCCCTTGTCACCTGTAGGCTGTGTTTATGTCCTTGATTCCTGTAGGCTGTGTTTATGTCCTTGTCTCCTGTAGGCTGTGTTTATGCCCGTCTCTCCTGTAGGCTGTGTTTATGCCCTTGTCACCTGTAGGCTATGTTTATGTCCTTGATTCCTGTAGGCTGTGTTTATGTCCTTGTCTCCTGTAGGCTGTGTTTATGCCCGTCTCTCCTGTAGGCTGTGTTCATGCCCTTGTCTGCTGTGGGCTGTGTTTATGCCCGTGTCTCTTGTAGGCTGTGTTAATGCCCACTCTCCTGTAGGCTCTGTTTACGTCCTTGTCTTATGTGGGCTGTGTTTATGACCTTGGCTCCTGTGGGCTGTGTTTATGTATTTGTCTCCTGTGGGCTGTGTTTATATCCTTGTCTCCTGTAGGCTGCATTTATGCCCTTGTCTCCTGTAGGCTGTGTTTATGTTCTTGTCCCCTGTAGGCTGTGTTTATGCCCTGTCTCCTGTAGGCTGCGTTTATGTCCTTGTCTCCTGTGGGCTTTGTTTATGTCCTTGTCTCCTGTAGGCTGCATTTATGTACTTGTCTCCTGTAGGCTGTGTATATGTCCTTGTCTCCTGTAGGCTGCGTTTATGTCCTTGTCTTCTGCCCTTGTCTCCTGTAGGCTGCGTTTATGTCCTTGTCTCCTGTGGGCTGTGTTTACGCCCTTGTCTCCTGTAGGCTGGGTTTATTCCCTTGTCTCCTATAGGCTGTGTATATGTCCTTGTCTCCTGTAGGCTGCATTTATGTCCTTGTTTTATGCCCTTGTCTCCTGTAGGCTGCGTTTATGTCCTTGTCTCCTGTGGGCTGTGTTTACGCCCTTGTCTCCTGTAGGCTGGGTTTATTCCCTTGTCTCCTATAGGCTGTGTTTATGTTCTTGTCCCCTGTAGGCTGTGTTTATGCCCTGTCTCCTGTAGGCTGCGTTTATGTCCTTGTCTCCTGTGGGCTTTGTTTATGTCCTTGTCTCCTGTAGGCTGCATTTATGTACTTGTCTCCTGTAGGCTGTGTATATGTCCTTGTCTCCTGTAGGCTGCGTTTATGTCCTTGTCTTCTGCCCTTGTCTCCTGTAGGCTGCGTTTATGTCCTTGTCTCCTGTGGGCTGTGTTTACGCCCTTGTCTCCTGTAGGCTGGGTTTATTCCCTTGTCTCCTATAGGCTGTGTATATGTCCTTGTCTCCTGTAGGCTGCATTTATGTCCTTGTCTTATACCCTTGTCTCCTGTAGGCTGCGTTTATGTCCTTGTCTCCTGTGGGCTGTGTTTCCGCCCTTGTCTCCTGTAGGCTGGGTTTATTCCCTTGTCTCCTATAGGCTGTGTTTATGTCCTTGTCTCCTGTAGGCTGTGTTTATGCCCTTGTCACCTGTAGGCTGTGTTTATTCCCTTGTCTCCTATAGGCTGTGTTTATGTCCTTGTCTCCTGTAGGCTGTGTTTATGCCCTGGTCACCTGTAGGCTGTGTTTATGTCCTTGATTCCTGTAGGCTGTGTTTATGTCCTTGTCTCCTGTAGGCTGTGTTTATGCCCGTCTCTCCTGTAGGCTGTGTTTATGCCCTTGTCACCTGTAGGCTATGTTTATGTCCTTGATTCCTGTAGGCTGTGTTTATGTCCTTGTCTCCTGTAGGCTGTGTTTATGCCCGTCTCTCCTGTAGGCTGTGTTCATGCCCTTGTCTGCTGTGGGCTGTGTTTATGCCCGTGTCTCTTGTAGGCTGTGTTCATGCCCTTGTCTCCTGTGGGTTGTGTTTATGTCCTTGTCTTATGCCCTTGTCTCCTGTAGGCTGCATTTATGTCCTTGTCTCCTGTAGGCTGTGTTTATGTCCTTGTCTTATGCCCTTGTCTCCTGTAGGCTGCTTTTATGTCCTTGTCTACTGTGGGCTGTGTTTATGTCCTTGTCTCCTGTAGGCTGTGTTTATTCCCGTCTCTCCTGTAGGCTGTGTTCATGCCCTTGTCTCCTGTGGTCTGCGTTTATGTCCTAGTCTTATGCCCTTGTCTCCTGTAGGCTGTGTTTATGCCCGTCTCTCCTTTAGGCTGTGTTCATGCCCTCGTCTCCTGTGGGTTGTGTTTATGCCCTTGTCTCCTGTAGGCTGTGTTTATGTCCTTGTCTCCTGTAGGCTGGGTTTTTGTCCTTGTCTCCTGTAGGCTGGGTTTTTGTTCTTGTGTCTTGTGGGCTATATTTGTGTCCTTGTCTCCTGTGGGCTGTGTTTGTGTCCTTGTCTCCAGGAGGGTGTTTTTATTTCCTTGTCTCCTGTAGGTTGTGTCTATGTCCTTGTCTCCTGTGGGCTGTGTTTATGTCCTTGTCTCTTGTGGGCTGTGTTTGTGCCCTTGTCTCCTGTAGGCTGTGTTTATTTCCCTGTCTTATGTCCTTGTCTCCTGTAGGCTGTGTTTGTGTTTTTGTCTCCTGTAGGTTGTGTTTATGTCCTTGTCTCTTGTGGGCTGTGTTTGTGTCCTTGTCTCCTGTAGGCTGTGTTTGTGCCCTTGTCTCCTGTAGGCTGTGTTTATTTCATTGTCTTATGTCCTTGTCTCCTGTAGACTGTGTTTATGTCCTTGTCTCCTGTAGGCTGTGTTTATGTCCTTGTCTCCTGTAGGCTGTGTTTATGTCCTTTTCTCCTGTGGGCTGTGTTTGTGTCCTTGTCTCCTGTAAGCTGTGTTTATGTCATTGTCTCCTGAGGGCTGTGTTTGTGTCCTTGTCTCCTGTAGGTTGTGTTTATGCCCTTGTCTCCTGTAGGCTGTGTTTGTGTCCTTGTCTCCTGTAGGCTGTGTTTATTTATGTCCTTGTCTCCTGTGGGCTGTGTTTGTGTCCTTGTCTCCAGTAGGCTGTGTTTATGCCCTTGTCTCCTGTGGGTTGTGTTTATGTCCTTGTCTCCTGTAGACTGTGCTTACTCCTGTAGGCTGTGTTTATTTCCTTGTCTCCTGTGGGCTGTGTTTGTGTCCTTGTAGGCTGTGTTTATGTCTTTGTCTCCTGTAGGTGGTGTTTATGTCTTTGTCTCCTGTGGGCTGTGTTTGTGTCCTTGTCTCTTGTGGGCTGTGTTTGTGTCCTTGTCTCCTGTAGGCTGTGTTTATTTCATTGTCTTATGTCCTTGTCTCCTGTAGACTGTGTTTATGTCCTTGTCTCCTGTAGGCTGTGTTTATGTCCTTGTCTCCTGTAGGCTGTGTTTATGTCCTTGTCTCCTGTAGGCTGTGTTTATGTCCTTTTCTCCTTTGGGCTGTGTTTGTGTCCTTGTCTCCTGTAGGCTGTGTTTATTTATGTCCTTGTCTCCTGTGGGCTGTGTTTGTGTCCTTGTCTCTTGTAGGCTGTGTTTATGCCCTTGTCTCCTGTGGGCTGTGTTTATGTCCTTGTCTCCTGTAGACTGTGCTTACTCCTGTAGGCTGTGTTTATTTCCTTGTCTCCTGTGGGCTGTGTTTGTGTCCTTGTCTCTTGTAGGCTGTGTTTATGTCTCCTGTAAGTGGTGTTTATGTCTTTGTCTCCTGTGGGCTGGGTTTCTGTCCTTGTCTCCTGTGGGCTGTGTTTGTGTCCTTGTCTCCTGTAGGCTGTGTTTATTTCCTTGTCTCCTGTGGGCTGTGTTTGTGTCCTTGTCTCCTGTAGGCTGTGTTTATGTCCTTGACTCCTGTAGGTTGTGTTTATGTCCTTCACAAAGGGGTGAGAAGCAAAGGAAGGTTGCAAAAATCAGTAAGGAAGATTAGGATTTTTTGAAGAAATTTCCATCCGGTCTGCAAGAATAGTAGAAGAAAAAATGAGCATATAAAATTATTAAACCACGATAGAGTGATCAGTGACAATACAGTAGGCACGATATCACAGTTCATGCAAACAGCAGGAGAGGGAAGAGAGCAGGAAGGTACACATCTAAGTTTTTGGTAAATGGTGCAGTAAGCCCTAGGTAAATAATACATGCCCACTCCACACTTTTTTTTAGTATTTTTGGGGCTGATACACAAAAGCATTTATGAATATGGAAGCAGTTCTACACGAGTACTCTTATGTACTCTTACGCTCCTTTGTGAATCGGCCCCAAAATGTCCAACTCCCCATTTGTAAAACTGCAAAGAGATCACAAGTCCTTTCTGTTTGTACTAATTGTATATAAATATTCCCTGAATATTACCATTTTATTCCCACTTTAAATGTTTTAGGGTCAATTCACAGAGTCATGCAAGATTACATCAAAGAGTGCGACAGAAGTACGGCTGTACCTACTCCAAAGTGCCTTTATTTTGCATTATGACAAGTTGAGAGACCAACACAAAAACGTTTTAATAAGGTAGTTCTGCATATTCTTCTATTTATTTTATTCCTTCTTCTTCTCCTTGTGTTTCTTGTTATTGTTGTTAGTATTATTATTAGTAGCAGCATCATCATCATCTCTGTTGCTATGAGACTAGGTCGAACCTACACATTCATAGGTCCTCTTGGTACCCTGTCACCATCATCTTAGTCATGCTGACGTTCAGTGTCAGCTATTGACTGGCCATCCAATCACTCATGCCAGAGATGTAGGTTTCGTCTCTTCCCTCCAGAGCGGTGGTACCCAACTCAGGAGACTGCCTCGATGTCCATTGACGCAAGCCATTAGATGGAGTTGTCTCTCGTCCATTGGCTGGTAGATGTGTAGCCCCCCCCCACTTGTGTTAATCTCTTGAGGAAGCCCCCTCCAGCCTACACTGGTGGGGCGCCACAAGGTAGTCTTCCTTCTGGGAGCTGTACTCTTGTCTGCACATTAGTCTCACAAGGGATCTCTCTCTAGTCACCAACAGACCTTCCTGAAAGGTCTCAGCTTGAGTTCTTTGCAGTCAGTCTTTTCCTCACAAGCACTAGTTGTTCACTCACCCTTTTGACAGATCAGTCATGCAGTCACTATCTCTGGCACGAGCGCATATAGCTTGGCACAGTCTCTGGGTTCATTGCTTCCTGGCATTTTCTCTCCTTTTTGTAACCCCAGAATGTTACGAGGGGTGCAAATAGTCCCTGAGCACTTTGGGCCTCCATACTTGAACCATGTGCAGCCTGCGCTGACATCAGTACTTCATGCTTCCACCCCTGCGCCAGAAAAAAAAGCGAATTCGCAGACCCAAGGACTGGAGCCCACTTACCTTCTCATTACATTGAACATACCTGCAGCCGGTGCCAACATCTTACCGAGTGGTGCACCTGCCACATGCTACACAGATCCCTCCTTCCTCTGGGATCCAACAACACACATGTATTCAGTAACTGAAGTCCACACTTACATCACTTGGCACTCTGGGGCCCCTCTCACCAGCCCCCTCCACCTCTTCGAACTTAGCGGAAAGTACCACTCCTGCAGATCTCTCCCAGCCTAGCCTACCACGGCTCGTGCTCTGCTCATGTCCCTCACACCAGGGAAGCTTCCAATCTGAGAGTACAAGGCCCACCTCAGGCGCCATGTCTTGTCTCATTCAGCAGTACACGTGGGTTCCAGCAGACCAGCCAAGAGAGTGAAGACATTCCCAGCTCCCTTGAGTACTAAGGACTCACAAAGGAGGGCACTGCATTTTCCCGGCATCATTTCCAGCTCACTTGGACAGTGCCAGATTAAACCCTGTGGAGGCCCCTAGGCAGTCGTAATTTCGGGCCCCGCCTCGCAAATTATCTCGTAATACCCACTTCACCAGATTTTTTTACAAACTGCCAGCTGCCAGAAGATGAGCTTTTAAGAGACAAACTGTTATGTGATTCTCATGTCTCTGGTTTATGTACTTTAAGTTGTTTTTGATCCATTGTCGCAGGACCCCTAAAAGGAGTGGGGCCCATAGGCCGGATCCTACTTTGCCTGTTTGGTAATCCGGAAGTGCTCTTGGACAAGAATTCTTTTGAGGATTTGCACCTTTCTGAATTCAGGAGTTTCCACATAAAGGATATCCTTTGTCACAATCCAGTGCTACTGGAAATGTTGATTTTATTTTACCAGGCAGTTTAGGTAACTGTGATGAGTAACATCTGTTATTCAGCGCCAAGATACCCTTTGGGTGAATGTGCGCTTTTACAATTACACGTTATGGTATGAGTAAACTTGGACATGATCATTAGTTTCCTCAATTTCTAAACACAAAATGTGATCGCGACACTGGGAAGGAATTAATTCAAAATACTAGTAAAGTACACAATAGACTTAATAATAAATAAATACATTTAAATAAATGCAGTCCCATATATACAAGTGTAACTATAGTGCGTTTGGTAATGAATGTCAATCGACAAAAAAATACAGGGCTGTTCTTCTCTGGTAAACAGTGATGCATTGGCGTATTTTATAAAATAAATAAATATATACAATAGCATGTAATAACCATAAAAGCAAATATATAAATTTTCAGCGCATTCTATAACTCCAAGGGGTATATTCACAAGAACGTGCGATAAACATCGCCAAAATAGCTTACCGCAACTTCTCACATCGCAGTCCATCATGGGAAAATAATGCCGTGTCAACGTGGCATTCACAACACGGCGATACCGTGCGATATCCGCACGCGAACGCGGCAAATGTCCGCGAAACAACTAGCGCGACGGCGATAAAAATCCAAACCCTAACGCGAAAAAAGTCACGATGGGCCCAATCGCGAAGAGACAATCCGCGATAAGGCGCGCAAGGCCTGCAATACACACACGTCATGCGTGAAAAATCACTACAAAAACAGAAAAAAAACACCAAACAAAAAATACACCAACAGCGAAGCATGATGGAGTCAGGCGGAGCAGGCACAGGGTACGATCGGAACCCCACAAGCCCCCCGGAGCCCCAGCCAGGGCCCTCGGGGACAGGGAAGGACAAGAAGAAGAGGAAGCTGCGGTTCAGTCCGCAGGAGAATCAGATCCTGGTCACGGAGGTGATAGGACACCATCAACAACTGTTCATCACCTCCACCGTGTCATTGGGCACAAGAAATGGAATATGGCAGTCCATCTTGGACAAGGTGAATGCTGTCGGAGTGCAGAGGAGGTCAATGGACGAGGTCAAGAGGCGATGGACTGATATCAAGCGCAAAACCAAGAGCAAACTCGCCAACAACCTCAAAGCAGCAATGCAGACTGGAGGTGGTAGTCCTGCGCCGCAGGAGGAGCTGGATGAGATGGAGGAGATGGTGTCGACAGTCATCAGTGTGGATACGGTGGCAGGAGTTGGGGGCCCGGACACTGCTCTACAGGACCAGACACAACAGCAACAGGGTGAGTAGCGACCATGGCCTGGGGGACGGGGAGATGGGCACAATGGCACACATGCACAAATAAGCAGGCCACACTGCACACCCACATTGACTTCGGATCATGTCCCTGATCCCCTTGCCATACTGCAGCACACATAGGAACACCAAGTACGTCACCCTCGACTATCTGCCCAGAGTGGGCCCACCCCACACATCACACAGCTCACATACAACCGATGCACATGTGCTGAACCCAGCCAAGCTGCTGGTCCGTGAGCCACACTGACAACGTAAGTGACACTGCATGACGAATCCCATGCCTGCAGTCTGATTACCATGGCATGGTGCACGCAACGACACTGAGGTGGCTGAGTGTGGACCACATCCGTAAAGGAGCAGGTCACACTCTGACACATCCACGTGCACAATCAACCCCTGACGTCAACAACACATCTGCGGACAAACCATGCCCCAGAGTCCCCACTCCCACCAAGACACACATCCACCCAAGTCTGGTAACGTCTCAACACTGCATGGACACAGAAGTCAAAGGCACACCGCCTGCAAGGGACAAGAGGCAGCAGAATCAGAGCTACAGGTGCGACTCTCACAAAACTGCAGCACACACATATGACAGTCAGAGCACAGCAGCATAGACAACAATGTGGTACAAACTGCAACACGTGAACAACAGGACAGAGGGCAAAACTGCTGCCGCTTGTGTGAAGATACTGGCCAATAACATTTGGCATAGCAGGGGGATGTGAGATCAAACTGCACAAGTACAACCTCACATCCCTGATGGTGTAGAAATGTCAACCGTCCGGCATCTAACAGGCATCACCCCCTACACAGTCACAATGTACCTCTCCATGCAGTCTGTATGTGAAGTTGTACAATGCCTGGACAAACATGTCAACACGATGTAATGCAGCATCTCCCCTTAACATTGCAGAGGGACCATCAACACCACCTGCAGAGCAGACCCAACAACTCTACACTGATGACGAGCATGACAACCCCAGCATCGACACCGACGCCCTCAGAGACCTCATCGCCCGCATCGGCTCCCCACCTCCAGGATCAGGGCAGCCCAGCTGCATCGAGGAGACCCCACCCCCTGCACAGACCACACAGCAGGCAGCACCTGCCACACCGGCCGTCTCCCAGGACCCCCACGGAACACACCTGGCCTTCCAAACCCGTGTGTTAGAGGCCCAGGAGAAGCTGGCTGATCAGGGGCGGGTGGAGTTTGACCTCCTGGCAGCCAAGCTTGATGCCATCCATGGGTGTCTACGTCCCTTCGGGGACCACTTACAGTGCCTGACGGACACCCACAGTCCGCTCCATGGTCTCCAACGAGCCCTGGCCGACATCGCTGGAGTCCTGACTCGGAGACAAGAACACCTGTCAAGTCAGAGTGGCTCCAGCGATCTCAGCAGTGATTTGGCACAAATTCGGAGGCTCATGGAGGACATGGTGCGGATGGAGGCGGAAAGGATGGCTGTCACTGCTGCACATCAGCAAAATGTAGCTGGGATATATCATGCCCTGCAGATCCTCGTCATGGCATTGCTGCCACAAGGCCTGGCGCAGATGGATGCTGCTGCTCCTACACCATCCACATCTGCGCCCCCTGGTGTGTCAGTGCCTCACAGTGCGGCAGACATATCTACTCCTGCACCTGATGTGTCACTGCCACATGGTGCGGCCGAAAATCCACCTCCGGCCCCTGATGTGTCAGTGGCACACAGTGCTGCAGCCGGAACTGCAGCACCCACAGGTGAGGCAGAGCACACATCAGAGGACGAGGATGTGGATGATCCAGACTTCTTGATCATGAGGCTGCAGTAGCATTTCTCCCACCCATTTGGCCAGTTTCATCTTGGTTCTGCCCTTGGCATCATGACCTTCCACTGCCCCCCGATGCACTCTTTGACTCTCACCTTGGACCACGACATGGACTGCCATATTCTGTTAGATGACCGATGACACAGCGATCAGACTGCGGTCTGGACTCTTCCTCTTCCGATGTACTTGTCATGCCCTGGAGGACTCTGGCTGGCCCGCCACGTGCCTATGATGTGAAGTGGGGTCTGCATGGCCCTGTACTGCTCCAGCTGCAACACTCCACTGGATGACAATAAATCATTCACTATTGCACAGTTGTGTCATGTCTTCGTTCATTCAAGTATGTAAGTGTGGATGTGTGTTGGGTCAGTGATTCCCCCTGACGTCCATATTGCACACGCCGTGGGACATGAGTCACAGGGTGCTACATTGCCGATTGCATTCCGGGCGGCGTAGCAACTACAGCAGGGACACATGCATTCGTCACTTCCTTGTCCGGACAGGACTGAACCAGCGCCCAGAGCCCCGGGATCATTCTTGCACGCCCGACGCTGGTCCGGCGTACGCCAGGCCAGACCACTACGCTTACGCTCCGAGGGGGGACGACATAGCTACATGTCCCAGGATTCCACGCTTGGGATCTGCTGGTCACTCGTCTAGTTGCCAGCATGCCACGGCCACTCCCTGAGGGCAGGTTTGCACACACACCACACCCATCCAGCAGATGCGTCACGGGCCATGTGACACCGCCAATAAAAGGGGTCTGCAACGTCACATTCCCCACTGCCGGAGGTGACCTGTCAATGTACGCGCAACAGGACTCAATCATGGAGGGTCCATGACTTGTGGTGCACAGGGTAAGTCGCCCCCGACGTCCGGCGGCCGTCACAGGCCTACCACCACGTGGCGCTGGCTTGAGTTGCACAGGGTTAGTCGCACTTATGAAGCTGAGCGGGTGTGCAGCCTGCGATGATGACGTGTGCACTGATATGGTCTCTGCCATTGCTGACTCAAGACCCAGTATCAAGTGTGGGACCTGCTGGACCGCGGGGGTGTGCCGCATGATGTGGGGACTGCCAAGGCTACGGGCCCCGGCCTTGGAGTTAGCACCGGCACGTGGTGTGCCCTCTTGGGGACACACCGGTGGCAGCAGGTGAGCAGTGGGCCTGGGTGCGCAGGGGCGGACATTCACCGCTGGGCGGCAGGAGGGGCTGGGGTGCAGCAGCATGTGTGCACAGGGGCGGACAGGCGATGATGCCGTGTGCAATGAATTGGACTCTGCAATTATTTGTTGTGTACTCGATTTCAGAGAGGGGGCCTGGTGGACTGCAGTGTAGGCCGGAGCCTGCATGCGACGCGGGCCTACCGCCACGTGGCGTTGCCTCAAGGTTCACAGAGTTAGTGGCACCTATGGAGCTGAGCGGGTGTGCAGCCTGTGATGGTGACTTGTGCACTGTAATGGACTCTCCCATTCCGAACTCAAGGCCCAGATTCAGGTGTGTGACCTAGTGGGCCACGGGGTGGGTCCGCGTGATGTGGAGGCTGCCAAGGTCGCGTGTCCTGGGCTCGGAGCGTGCACCGGCACGTGGTTGGAGACACACCGGTGGCGGAAGGTGAGCAGTGGGGCCGGGGAGCGCATGGGCAGCAGTCTCTCTCCCTCTCCCTCTCTTCCTTTCACTGTCTCTCTCTCTCTCTCTCTCTCTCTCTTTCTTTCTCGCTCTCTCTCTCCCTCTCTTTCTCTCTCCCCCTTTCTTTCTCGCTCTCTCTCTCCCTCTCTCTCTCTCTCTCCCTGTCTTTCTCGCTCTCTCTCTCCCTCTCTCTCTCTCTCTCCCTCTCTCTCTCGCTCTCTCTCGCTCTCTTTCTCTCTCTCCCTTTCTTTCTCTCTCTCTCTCTCTCCCTCTCTCTTTCTCTCTCTCCCTTCCTTTCACTGTCTCTCTCTCCCTCTCTCTCTCTCTCCCTTTCTTTCTCGCTCTCCCTTTCTTTCTTTCTCTCTCTCTCACTGTCCTTTGATGAGCGCATGACACACGTTCTTATCTCGTTTTTTTTTTGCAGGCTGTGACTTCCAGATTGTCCGGAGTGGATCCGCATGGATTCTTCAGTATTGTTGTTTTGTGTTGTGTATTAATAAAGCTATGTTGTGGGAATTTCAAAGTTGAATGTTTGTTTCTCCTTATTCTGACCACACATGTATGTTTGTTGTTGTATTTGTGCAACATCAGGCTCTTTTTTTCTCGTGATTTCGTAAAGTTGCTGTGGCACATCTTTGTCCGGGGTGGGTGGGCCGGGGGAGGGCACAGGGGTGTGGGGGGGCCTGGGGGTGGTGGCGGTTGGTGTTGTGGGCCTCTAGGGTCTCCGAGCTGCATGAGCAGTGGCTCCATGGCATCTGTTGTTCTTCGGGTGTGGCTGTGGGCTGGGCTCCCTTTTGTGGTGCAGGTAGTCGTCCTGCTTAGCACCAGCAAAAGGCAGGTGTTAAATGCCTGCTGCTACCGCGGGTTATCGCCTGTTTTTTACTCGCATCGCAAATCTGGCTGTCCGTTGTGAATCGCACAGTGTTGTCTTTTCGTGTGTTTTTGCACGGACACGCCTATTCTGCATCTCATTAGCGTTAGTTGGCGGGGTCAACCGTGGCGATGTTTTTGCAGCAGCTATCGCGGGTTATGTGGCGATGTAGGCAGTTAGCACCAGCTTGCGAATGGGGCGGTAATTCTATCGCCACTTTTGCTGCGCTAAAGTGCCGATAACTCGGCGATAAGTCCTTGTGAATATGCCCCTAATTGTACTAGTGGGTTACCAACTTGCGCATTAAGAAACTGCATCAAATACCGGAAGTTCCTTTTGGTCTGGAGCAGTTGTTTACTCACAAATTCACTAGTATACTCAAAATTCATATACAAAAAGTTTCCTGATATACATATGGGTAATATTTTCAACTGCTATATTGAGATCAGTTCATGCAAATATTACAGTATTCTCATCGAGATAAACATATCTCAAAGACCACCTGGACTTACTAAGCATGTATGCCAGGAGTTCTGTGTGAACTGAGATTATTGTGTTACTGAATGAGAGATGGTTGAAATGTTTAAATAAATTAGACAATTGTTGGGATTTCAAGAATCTTAATTAAACTCTGGGCGCCTTGAGAATTGATTTCTTCTTCACAATGTACAGTTACTCCTTGGGTTGAGCGCTTCTTCAGGCGCACCGCAAATGCGTTCGATCACCCCTTTAAACCTCGTTCAATTTTAAAATCAGTATATGAGATTATGTATTTATTGCAAACACTTTAGAATGTTAGGATATGTCAAACCTCGCCACATATGTAACATCTATCTAACGTGAAGCTCATGGTCCATAAGCCTATTTAGTCAAAATTAAGGGCCGGATTCACAAACTGCACTTTTGAGAATGTTTACACTTTAATATAGGTTTACTACTTTTTGGTATCCACAAACTGCACTTTTGTAGTAAATCACACTTTTGTAGTAAGTCCAGCACTACACATGGCCAGCCACTGGTACTGCAACACCCTCCCAATGAAAATAATGGGGGTAGCGACTTAAAATAATACCCCATAGGAAATTATATTAAATTAAATTACTTAAAATTGTTAAAAAGATCAATATAAATTAATGTTAAAAATATCTAACTAGTACATATATAAATGGTACATATTTATTATTTAATTAAAAAATATATAATTAAATACATACATATTATTTAATTATAAAGTGTCAAATCAAATAATAAATATGCACTATTTATATATATTATCATTATATTTATTCATATTTTGTACCTATTTTAAATCATTTCAATGAAAAGCATTTACAGTTTTTAAAAAGATTGCACAGAGAAAACATTACTAGGAAAATGCTATGTCTTCTTTAAATAGAGCGATGTCCAATCTAAATCTGGCATTACAATACCTTTGACTGAAAAAGCAATTTGAATTGTCATCAAAACTAGAAAACCAAATCAGGCATCACCCTTAACATGGAAGAAATGGAAGAAATGTGGCACTGCCACTTTAAGGAATGTAAGTACTCCACTGCCTCAGAATGCACAGTAGTTCCGGAACTGATATTTCCACTTTGTGAGACAAGGATCCCGAAACACAGACCGCCATTTTGAATTCCTATTTTTCTCTTATAAAACCATCGTCTTTTGCACATTTTGGCTTCACTGGCATTATAGGGTGTCAGCTATCAAATTTACTCTTCTTTTTCTGAGGGTGGAAGGTTTCAGTTTCACTATTTTACCAAGTAGATTCTGTCCTCACCTGTTCTCTCAACCACCATGTTTTCTTGTTTTTGCTGTGCCCCTACTTAGGTGGAACTAAATCTTAGAAAGACAGAAACCTTTTTCATTTCCTAGCAATTCATACCTTGGTGTAGTTGTCTAAGTGCTTTAGGCAGACGCAGTAATTACCCAATGAAGTTGATAGTCATTTTATCGACCTTAGAAGGATGAAAGGCTGAGTGAACTTTGGATATAATACCACATGTTTTCTGTGAGGCTATATGGAAGGGTGATGCTTTACAGGGAGCTTGACTGAGAACTAAGGGCCTTATTATAATGGTGGAGGGTCCGCCACTGCCAGCCGTGCGGTGTCGGTCCCTCCGCCATTGGACAGCACTTTTCCTCCCCGCCAAATTTGGATAGCGGGGGGAATCGGACCGTGGCAGGCGCAAAGACCGCCCGCCATGGATCCGCCACAGGCACACGTTCCGATTGCCTGGCGGAGCGGTCAGCATCTGTGAAATGGTGGCGGTGTCTGGCAGGCACTGTCCACCAAATTACAATGCTGAATCCCCGCCAGCCGGTGTATGGTGGTGGAACCGCCAATCACAGGCTGGCGGGGATTGCAATTGGGGGCCCGTTGCGGGTCGCCCTTGTGTTGGGTGGGGGGTGCACTGGGGGGGTACCCAGGGTACCCCCTACATTTCCCTGCACTAAGTGGCAGGCACCGCGTGGTGCCTGCCACATAGTGCAGGGAAATGCACGACATGGCTGTTTAGCATTGCGGCGGGTGCTGCAGCCAGCAGCACCTGCCGCAGTGTTAAACGGCCTGGATTTGACCGCCATGGTGGCAGTCGCATTGTAATCTGTGGTGCAGGACCGCCGCCTTACAGGCGGGCGGTCCCAGCCACCGCAACGATGGCGGGCGGACTCGAGTCTACCCACCATCGTAATCACCCCCCAAGTTGGGCCTTCAGGGGAAAAATAGGAACAATGTACCTCGGGCGAGGAGAGACCAAAATAGTGGGATTTACTCTGAGATCCTGCAGAGACGCTCCCAGAGATAGCGCAGGAAGAGAGCTAGAGAAGGAAAGGGACTGTATCCCTGTTGCTGCGGCATGAAGAACTGCCTCCCTAGCTCCTAATGCCAAAAGCTTCCTCTTCACGACAATGTCCCTCTAATGGTCCATCCACAGCCACAGCCACAGCCCCTGGTGATGCCTTCATCACAACCATGATTTGTAGCAGTGGCTCCACCTGGACAGGGTGTCCTGTGCCGGAGGACCACAGCCATAACAAGGAAGACCATGAGCAGCCGGTCTCCCATCCACGCAGGCAGAGCATGAGATCCACGTTGAGGATAGAGACAGCACAGTTTTGGGCTTGGGAGACTAGACATTACAATATTTCAAATTTGTCATATTGAGAAAGTCTCCAGCTGATGGCACTGTGAATTTTCTTTAGGCTAAAATAAGGCAGTGATAAAGATAAACAGTGACACCAAGCCTGGTTCTCCTCTTAAATCCACCCTTTCTCAAGAATCCAGCCCTGGTCATCCTTCAGAGCCCTATCTCTTACATATCTCAGTGACATACTCAACATCCTAAAAGCCACATCCTATGAAGATTATGTCTTACCCTCGTCCTCATCAAAGCTCTCTCCATGAAAGCTTTCTCATCCACACTCATCACTCATTGTCAGTGACTCCCTCTCTCAAGACTGAGCAGTGAATCCGTTGAAACCTGAAGTGATTCAGCTAAAAATACATTAGAAGATCATACCTAGGATGTAGAAGAAAGGTCTAGACAAAACAACATGCATCTTCTGGTATTCCTGGAGTGGGCTGAGGGCATGTCAGCAGAGTTATTTCTGGAGCAGTAGATAAGTGAAGTTCTCAAGCCAAGAAAACCTTCCATCTTCTTCTGGGTAGAGAGGGCTCACAGAGCATTGACCCTGCCGTCTTCTCCTAGTGTACCTCCAAGGGCTATAGTGGCAAGACTTTTAACTATCTAAAACGAGATGTGATCTACCGCACACCAGGAAGCATCAAAGCCCTCACTTTGAATATCTTGTGATAAGAATTTTCCAGATTATACAGAAAAGGTGTAAAGCTTGAGAATTTTCTGCAATGCAGAAAAGCAAAAACTGAGACTGAGGGGTTTGAAATACATACTTCTTTTGCTAGCCAAACTTATAATTATGCATTAATTTACATCACAGTTTTTCATGACACCAAATGAGGTTTGAGAGTTGTTCGAGATGAGAGCCCTAACAAAGATTATACCTGTTGAATCCAAAGGAAATATTGGAGTACCAGACGCTCGTAAGAGATAGCAAAGAGTTGGTCCTCAACAGAGTTGCCCAAGGCCAACACCAGCATCCAGGTAAAGGAGGAAAGACATGCGTGAAACTGAGCTGCCAACGTAGGTGGAGGAGTCCCAGAATGAAGTCAGGGAATATGAATATGATGTGGAGCTCAGAAGTTCTGCAAGATGATCTCTGCGGAGTAGTGACTGCACACAAGAATCTTCAGGGGGAGTCGTTGGATGAAAGTAGGATGCATGATAGTTGCTTGATTAATCTGATTAGTGGAGGCTCAAGAGGGATGAGGTTCTCTACGTCTCAATACATCAGTTTAGGGTGAGGCAGATATGGACACCATTTTAGTCAATTGCCTCCACCCTTTCATGGTTAAGGAGCTAGGAGTTGTTGGGTGATCATAGTCACACTTGTGCATAGGCTGCTGGGGGTCAAATCACTTGTGTCATAGGGCGCAGACCCTTTAGTTGGCCTGCAAGGATCTCCCCGGAGTATTGTTACGGACGTTAGGGGTGTCTGGCTGTGTCTTCTTGAGGAGGGACTGCACACTTGTGTTTGCTGCCTCACTACTGTTTGGTTTGGAGAAGGGGAAAGTATAGGTCTCATCTGATTGCCTCACTTAGGAAGGGGTGGTGTTACAATGTGGTTGGGCAACTCATCAGGATACAGCCTGAGGGTGATTGCCCGGAGTGTGGGAAATGTTCATTGAGGTGTTTTTTTAGAGTTGCCGAGTAGGCTGGGGAGAAAAAAGAATGGTCTCAGAAGGGGATGGTAAGTGGGCTGAATAGGGGAACGTCACAGGAAAAAAGGGAGAGGCCAGGAGCGGGTGCCTCCTAGATCTTGATGGGGCATGGCACAAAAAAATGAACATGGAATATGCAGGGCCATAATGGCTTTACCTAATGGCAAAGAGTCCACTCATCCCAGGTGGCATGGTGCTGGGGTTGTACTTCTCCAGGAGACACACTTAACGATTGAAAAGAAGAGCAAGGTGTACAAGAGAGGAGGGGGCAACTGTTATCAAGGACTCATTCTGCACACGAGGGGTGTCTGTCTGGGTGGCACCTAGGGTTCCTTTCCAGTCACATCATACTCAATCAGATTCCGAAAGGAGGTATGTTCCGATCTAGGGTGCACTAGATGACAGGAAACTATGGGGCATATTTACAAGCCCCTATCGCCACCGGGGCGTCACTTTTTGTGACGCTCCAGTGGCATAGCTGCATTCCCCATATTTACAAGGTGGCGCTAAGCCACTTAACGCCATCTACTAAATATGCCCCATTCCACCAAAGTCCTCTGCGGCAAAGGGGCGTGCAATGGGTGTTGCAGTGGGCGTTCCACCACAACACTCATTGCTTTTTGACGCTGCCCCAGATTTACAAGGCTGGGGCAGTGTAAAAAACTAAGGCCAGGGAATACCTGGTCTTAGAATGGCGATACGAGGAGAAATTATACATTTCTCCTAATTGTTTGCTCTTTCTATGCGTGCTGCATTCTTGAGCACGCATAGAATGAGCAAATCACCATTATTGATTGTTTATGTGCAGGAAGGTGTCCCTTCCTGCACATAGACAATTGCCCCTGCAGCGCAGGCACCCTTGCAACATGGCGGCAGGGTGCCTGCACTGGGGCTAGGCAGCTTTTTTAGCGCCAGCGCTAGGGGAAAAAGGGGGTGCACCGTATTCTTGTGAATCATGCGCATCCCTGTATTTTAAAAATGTAGGAGCGCCCGTTGCCAAATTTGGCGTAACACTGTGCTTCAATTTTTTTTCTGAATATGCCCCTAGGTCGCATCAATATACATAGATGACAACTGTTTCTATTGGAGCATCCTGGTGGTGAGAAAGCCTTTCCTGGAAATCTTTATGATAGAGGCTGGGGACATGAATTGCATCTTAGATAGGTACATTATGGGCATCCTCCAAAGTTGCATTCAAAACCTGGTATGATTATGCACCAGGAAAGCTTAACAGGCATGTGAAGGAATTCTCCTACTATTCTTGCATGCAATAGATAGAGTAGGTAAGAAAGTGCTCTTGTGTTACATGAAGAGCAGCACAGGGTCAAAGCAGTCCAATAACTGGGCAGATTCCTCTCTGACCACCACCGACTGCTGCTAACCTACACAGGTGGGTTTACGTGTATCTGCATGATGACATGGGATTTACAGGCTGAAGCACTGCAGGACACCACCTTCCTGTAGAGTGCGAGGGCCTGAAAACTAACTACTTCATCTGTAACCAGGGTACAGCAGACTTCAGAGCAATGGAATGGGAGACTTTGAATGTGGTATTTTGGGTGAATGCAAGAGTAAGACATATGGCACAAGGCAACATCTGGGGTAGCTCTGAGACAGCAGGCGCAGAGCAGAAGGTCACTGAGTTAGAGAAGGTGATGCTGTGGAACATTAAAAGAGGATGGATCTGATTCAGGCTAAAAGGCTACACACCTAGGATACAGTAGATACATTCACACATAAGATCTACACTCAGCAGCTTCACCAGGAGGGGGACAAATCTGGGAGGATATTTGCATCGTCGCTTCAAAGAGAGACGCCTCCGTTCATGATTTTGGGAACACACCAGTCGGGAGGTGCATTGACTGCAACACAGGTGGGTCTTAATATGCCTACACTTGACACATATCTACAGGCACCCAGAACCACTATGAAGTAACAGAGTGAGGTCTTCATGTGTGATGTTCAATTACCTAAGTTTATGGAGGAACAGTGTCGCCTACTAGATGCCCCCAATCACAAAGGAAGATTTCATAAGTCGTAAAGGGGATGCTGAGCTGCAGAACAACGGGAAGAGATGGTATCTAGGCGGAAGCCACACCACACATCTCCAAGACAACATCTCTGAGACATTATTGGATGTTTACATGGAGGCTCAAAACAAATCATTTATTCTTGAGGCCATCATTACCATGATTTGAAACCAGACATGTCTGGATTTCAACAGTAATACCAAAATATTAAGTACACTTTTAGCCAACTGCCTGTGGAGGGTGGTAAGATCTTTGTTTCATGATGCAAATGTGGTTTTATACCTTGGGGCAGCACTTCTTACAACTTAGGAAGACTTACATACGTCAAACTCAGTGCAAGTGGAAGAACAACATTATGCATTGGCTACATAAGACATATGGAAAGGCCTTAGACACACTGGGGTTCAGCTACATGCTGCATGTACTAGAGGGCATGGGCCATGGCCGGGATTACTTGGTTGTCTTAAGCTATTGTGCACAAAGCCTACCGCCAAAGTTAAGACCAGTGTATTGCGGGCAGAGGACTGAGCAACAGAATTGATCTGCTTGGATACACTGCAGTTAAACTGGGAGGTAGGTGGCCTTGGGCTGCCTCACTTGGAGCTCTCTTACATGGTGGCACAATTACAACACTTGAAGGCGTGGACAGCTGGGAAAAAGGTTACTGGAAGGGGCACATGGAGCTGCCTGACTTTGAGGATAGTAATAATGTCAACTTTCAGAGTCAAACCAATAACTCTACTAACCAGGGTAGTTATACACAATCAAATGACAATGGTTCACTAGGGAAAGCATCAAACTCAAAGAATGATGCTATGTGAATAAAAAACAAACATAATATTAAATATTGAAGTAAGCCTAACACCAAAACACATCTACTCACCCAAAAAATGAAACCAAGAGTAGTCCCTTATACTATAATAACAGACACAAGAATGAGTGAATTTGCTAATTGTTCATTCTATATCACAAAAGGAATTTAAACAAACACAATTAAATGCAACACAGAGAGGACTGATATAAACTATACAGAGTAATAGGCTGCCATTAATTAAGCAAAAAACAAAAGAGCTATTACGTCTGAAAGCAAATCAAATTTGAATACAAAAAAATAGATCAATTCCAGCAGTCCTTATTAGATAAGTAAAGGTTGAGGTTTCAGTCCAAAGGTAAACTTGACCCGGGCCATCATCAAAACAAAGTGTCGCAAAAAGAAATAGAATTGAATTATAACCTAAAAAATAAACGGGAAAAAGAAAATCATGAAAAACTATTTAACATATCAAGATAAAAAGTGTGGATGAAAAGATGGCTGATAGTGAAAAAAGAGACAGTGTAAAAAAATACCATTGCCAAGTTTATAGACTTACCTAAAAAATGTTTTTAAATATAATAAACAGAATAAATCAAGCAAAGGATGCAGTCCATAAAGTAGTGCAAGACTCTTGTAGAGTCATAGGCCAAAGACCATAGAGTCCACCTAGGTGTGTTCTAGTAGGATTGATTCCTTGGTTCACATCCTTCTGTGAGATTCATCGCAGACTTGATTTCTAAATTAATCTTACCTTGTAAGTTGTGTCTTTGATCTCCCTGGTTGTTTTTCACTGGGTGGACACCATTTTAATATAGATCTGACAGTTTAACGATAAAAGTGCATATCTAGGAGACTGTACAACCAGTGAACAGTAGTACTCTAGGAAGCTTCCAGTGCTAGAGATGGAACACATTGTTGAAGCAAACCACACTAGGTAGGCAACAGTTCATCATTCCACATGAGAATGTGAATGTACAGTAATTCCAGAAGATCTTTGACTATTTCTGTATGCTTTTGTGTACAGAGAGCATTTAACAGTCCTTTAAAATATAGCTGATTAGTGGCTCCATGTCATGTGTATCACCTTCAGCCAATTCTGGTATTTTAGGCAACAGCACTTTGCATGTTGAGGTTTTGAGTCCATAACAATAGTGGTAAAAGCAAAACTACAGCCCCCACAATGCAACATGTCTTTGTCTGAACATCTAGGAATGACTGATGGTATCATATCATACTTGCACTTGGCAGACTTGAAAAATGTGAAATAAAATTTAGTTCCTGGCTTTATAGCTTTTTTTCTTGTTGATATTCAAGAGTTAAACAGCCCAGTGGGTGACCATTCAGAGATCGCCTTTCAAATGCATATGGGGGCATCTCACTGCTAATGGGCTAACTTTAACACTCCTTGGAAAAACAAATGACAAGCTAAAAGACACTGTCTACCACAACCGTACAAGCAGCAAAACGTCTCTGAAGAGACAGTGAGAAATGAAAAACAACGTGCTGGAATCCCTCTTCCCGAGGCCACCCTCTTCCTATAGGTTGGTGTGATTCAGGTGGAGCACCTGCAATATCACTGTGATGCACCTTGTCTTGAACAGGTGCAGCATGTGCTGCTGGGGCTGCCCAGCGAGGCGACCCGGGGTCTGCCATGATACGCATATTGTTAGATCTCTATGATCACATGTGCCAGGGAGTGCGGCTAAGGGGCCCAGTGGTACAGGTACATTAGGTCGAATAGGCAGACACGAGAGAGATTCACCACATATATTTAGCCATGGAAATCAAACTGACAGTTTTTGATGCAAGTTTGACTGAGGTGTACTAGGTTCCTGCTAACCAGGTTCCGAGTACCAGTGTTCCTTCCTTAAAATCTGTACCACAATTTGCACAACTTCAGCAACCCCTGTAAGTCCTTGGTAAATGGTACCCCTGGTTATGTTATGTTATGTTATCTGATATTTATAAAGCGCACGGCTACTCCCAGGAGTGTCCCGGCGCTAGGAACAAAGACCACATAATATCATACAGAGCAATTCCTCTACAGCGGAACTCAAAGCTGAAAGAACCATGTTTTTAGACTCCTCCTAAAAGTAAGGAGGTCCGGGATCTGTCTAAGAGAGATGGGTAGGCTATTCCACAGCCGAGAAGCCACAGCTTGGAAAGATCTACCCCCTACCCGGGAGAGCAGGACCTTCGGAGTTGAGATCAAAAGCTGAGAAGAAGATCTCAAGGTACACTGTGGTATATAAGGTTGAAATCTTTCCCTAAGGTAAGGGGCTCCAATCTTATGAAATGCTTTAAAAACCAAGACTAGGGCTTTAAATTGGATTCTTTTTCGCACCGGAAGCCAATGTAGAGAGGACAGAAGCTGAGTTGTGTGAGTCCTGGGACCTGTCAGAAAGATGGCCCTTGCCGCCACATTCTGAATCACATGTAATCGGCCCAGAAGGTACTCAGGGAGGCCGAGATACAGGGAATTAACATAGTCCAATCTGGACACCACCAGGGCCAGGACCACTGTTTTCCTGTAGGGGACTGAGAGCAGGGGGAGAAAGTTCCTCAGCATTCTCAACACCCCGAAACAGACCCCAGCCACCGTTTGGACTTGGGCCTTCATAGAAAGGGCCACATCCAATTTGACCCCTAGATTTTTCACGATGGTGACAGAAGACGAGGGGGGGGACATGTCCTGCGGCCACCAGGTATGCCAAGCTTCATACGGACGTGGACCAAAGAAGATAATCTCTGACTTTTCAGAGTTACACTTTAATTGATTGTGTCTGAGCCAGGAGAAGACTTCAGAGAGGCAGGTGTTAATTAAGTTGCCGTTGAATTCGGCACCCTTCTCGCACGTAAACAGCAGCTGGGTGTCATCGGCATATGACTCTATTTTGGCCCCGTATTTCTCGGCGAGAAGGGCGAGAGGGGCCATATACAAATTAAACAAAGTTGGGCTCAATATTGAGCCCTGTGGGACCCCGACATTCATGGGAGGAATCGCAGCGGCAAAAGGTGGAGACCAGATAGTTTGTGAGCGGTTAACAAGGAAAGACGTAAACCATCTCAATACCGTGCCACCAATACCGCTCTCCATGAGTCTTTGCAGTAATCTGTTGTGGGGCACGGTATCGAAGGCTGCGGAGAGGTCCAATAATACCAATACCGCATTACCTCCTTTATCCAACGTAGCTTTAATTGTCTCCGCAACTTCTAGCAGGGCTGTTTCCGTGCTGAAGTTAGCTCTGAAACCCGACTGGCTAGGGTGCAGCAAATGATTGGCCTCCACGTATTTTGTTGTGACTTCATTGACATATTTCTCCAAAACCTTGGAGAAAAAAGGCAGAAGTGATATGGGCCTGTAATTACTGGCGGCCTCGGGATCTAGCGTAGGTTTATTTAGCAGCGGAAGAATTTTGGCATGTTTCCAAGTTTGCGGCATGAGCCCTTTCCACAAGGCGGTGTTCAAAATCAGGTTCACTACAGGGTTAATCACTTCTGCTATTGAGGACAGTACTTTTGCTGGACATGGGTCTGATGGAGAGCCAGACTTCAGAGCTTTCATAAGCGCTAGAGATTGCTCCAAGGTGATCACAGGGAACTCCATAAGGGAGGGGTCAGTGCGGGGACACACGTCAAGGGGAGGTCCAATGGCAGCCTCTAATTCAGTGGACTGAGCTGCAAAGGAGTCCTGAATATTTTTAATTTTTTCATGGAAAAAACAGGCCATGCGACTAGTCCAGTCGCTTGTGGGAGCAAATAGTCGACTAATTGTCGTAGGAGAGGAGAAACTTTTTACAATATTGAAAAGTTCTCTACTTTTATTGCCCGCCTGATCAATTTTTGTTGCGAGAAAAAGTTTCTTTCCCTCGCGTACTTTCCTATAATGTTCTTTCAACGGTAGTTTATAGATGGATTTGTCAGTGGGTCTATAATTTCTCCGCCACTCTCTTTCAGGACATTGGGACTGAAGGCTGTCCCTTAGGACTGCAGCACCAATTGTGCCACCCTACGGGCCCCTCACCAAGATCATGCAAACTGCCAATGCAGGCTGCGTCTTGGTGCAGAGAAAACTGAAGAGTCGACATGGCACACATGCCAGTGTGCCATGCCCACAGACACTGCATGAGGTATAGGTAAGTCACACCCACTGCAGACCTTACAGCCCTAAGGCAGGGTGTACTATATCCCATGTTTGGACATATCGGCAGGAACAGATATGACCCGGCAATATCTAAGCCTATTCTTGGATATTGTAAGTGCGCAGGGAAGCCATAGAGAGTATATGGGTTGGGCACCCATCATTACGGGTTCCCCAGCATCATGATGGCTTTACTGTACCCAGGGATGTTTGGTACCAAACATATCATCTTAATAAACTCTCACTGATGGCAGTGTTGGATTTATTAATAAATGCACACAGAGGACCCCTTAGAGGTCTCTCCTAAAATCTACCAAGAGCTAGTGTGGACTCTGACTAGTCTTAGCCAGCCTATCACCACCAGACATGTTTCTGACCTCCTGGCTTTAGAGCCTTTGCTCTCAAAGCCCAGGAACAAAGCCTTCTCTGGACGGAGGTGTTTCACACCTCCTCCAGGCCGGAATGACATACCAGCGCGGGAAGCTTCAAAGGTGATTCCACCTTTGAAACGCAACCCAGACAGCTCCAGCTAGTGGAGGATGCCGGCCCCCCATGTTCTGCTCCACTTTTGGCGGGAGGGCAGGCGGGAAAATTAGTTAGATTAGGAGGTGTGCCCACATTCAACCAGTGGGGCAGGTGATGAGGACCCCACGTTTCCAATTCCTCCATCTTAGGATGGAGGGAATTACTCTATCAGGGCCAGGGTTGTGTCCTTTCCCACAGAAAGTGGTCACATAGAGGGTGTAGACACCCTGAAGGTAGGTAGCCCATTGGTTGCTACCCGTCACCCCATTTAACGCCCCTAAATTTAGTATTTAGGTGGCACCCATGGACCCTAAACTTTAGATTGGATGGAGTAAAAGAAGACATGGACAAAGAAGAGCTGCTTACCCGAGCACAGAGGCCCTGCTGCAGAATTTGGCGCAAAACCGTCCCTGCTGTCTTAAGGACTCAACCATTGTGGTGTGTTGTCTCGTCCTGCTGCTCTGAGGCCTCCAAGTACCCTGGAGTACCTCCGGCCCTTTGCCAATCACCAAAGAACTCCCTTGGAGTAGAGGAGCTACTCCCCTGCAGCTTGCAGGCACCGAACCCGCAGAGCCAGGTTTACCAACTGCTGCACCCTGGCAACTCCGACGCAGCAACCAAGCAAGAAGAGGTACACCAGCTCCAGAGGGTCAGGTCTGTCTTCCTACCGGAGTCATGCCATACCAATACCCGGGGTCCTGGTCCCCCTGAAACGGACACTGAGACGAAGAGTCCATTCCGGACTCCAACTGCCCAGGAAGCAAGCACCCATCGAGGGATGTCGAGACCCCTGAGACCTACTCTGTGAGTGGCCTAGCTGTCCCGGAATCATCCCTGCAGCCTGCTTGACACTGACCGCGAGGACCTCCTTGACGCACCGAGCCCAGCTGACCTACCTGCTCTGTACCCGGCCTAGCCGACCTGGGTACCTACAAACCAGCTGTGCTCCTGCAGTCCTGAGGCCCTTGCAACCCAATCCGATCCCTCATTTGGGGTCCCCCAGACTTAGCTGTAAGTCCCTTTGTGCAGCCTGTTTTGAGGTGGCCCCCTTCTCCATAGCGCGCTTGCTACCGACGACCTCAGCACCTTGCTCCTGGCCGAATACAGGACTCTCCAGAAGATCCGCTGGTTGAACATTGGGCCTGGCCTTGGTATTTACCTAAATCCAGAAGGTGAACACCGAGAACCAACTGTATGATTGCATATGTATTATTGCTATTTTCTCCATAGACTTCTATTGTGTGTAATTGCACACAACTGTGATTTATTTTCTGAAATTTGAAAATCCATATCTACAAACGTACTTACCTTTGAACATGGTTCTTGGTCTGAAAAATTAAATAAAAATAAGTGTTATTTTTGCAAATTAGTTTCGGATCTATTCTTGAGTGTGTGCCTCATTTATTGCCTCTGTGAGTACAACAAATTCTTAACGCTACCCTCTGAGAAGCCTAAGTGCCTACCACCACAACACAAATTGAGTGTTCGTATTATCTACTTTTGCCTCTCAATCAATCAATCATCAGGGGTTTGTAAAGCGCGGCTACTCATCCGTGAGGGTCTCAAGATGCTGGGAGACAGGGGCTGCTGGTCCCTCTGGGTGTAGGATCATTCGAAAAGCCAGGCCTTGAGGTCCTTCTTGAACTAGGTCAGCGACGTGGATTGCCTAAGGTGGAGAGGCAGGGTGTTCCAGGTCTTGGTGACGAGGTAGGAGAAAAAACTTCCACCGGTTCTGGTATTGTGGATCCTAGGGACGGAGGCTAGGCCGAGTTGGGCGGAGCGGAGTTGTCTGACGGGCACGTGGAATGTGAGGCAGTGGTTCTGGTATGCTGGTCTTTCATTGTGGAGAGCTTTGTAGGCATGTGTGAGGAGCTTGAAGGTGATTCTCTTGTTGACTGGGAGCCAGTGGAGTTGTCGGAGTTGTTGCGTGATGTGGCTGGGGATGTCGAGGACCAGTCTGGATGTGGCGTTTTGGACGTTCTGTAGTTTCTTGAGCTGTTTCTGGGTGACGCCGGCGTAGAGAGCGTTTCCGTAGTCGAGTCTGCTGGTGATGAGTGTGTGGGTGACCGTCTTTCTGGATTCTGTGGGGATCCATCTGAATGTCTTTCGGAGCAGGCGGAGCATGTGGAAGCAGGCTGAGGAAACTGCATTGATTTGGCAGTTCTTTGTGAGCGCAGAGTCCAGTATAATGCCAAGGTTGCGTGCGTGGTCCGTCAGGGTGGGGGGGGAATCCCAGATTGGCTGGCCACCAGCAGTCATCCCAGGCTGACGGGGTGGGTCCCAGGATGAGTACTTCGGTCTTGCCCGAGTTAAGCTTGAGACAGCTGTCTTCCATCCAGGTGGCAACGGCCTTCGTTCCGCTGTGGAAGTTGGTTCTGGTGGTTGTGGGTTCGTTGGTGAGGGAGAGGATCAGCTGGGTGCCATCGGCGTAACAGACGATGTTGAGTCTGTGGCTTCTAACGATGGCTGCGAGGGGGGCCATGTAGACAATGAAGAGGGTGGGGCTCAGGGAGGAGTCGTGTGGTACTCTGCAGCTGATTTCTAAAGATTCTGAGAGGAACAGGGCTAGTCTGATTCGCTGAGTCCAGCCGGTGAGGAAGGAGTGGATCAAGTCCAGCACCTTGTCGCGGATGCCGGCGTCATGGAGTCTCATGATTAGGGATGCGGTGGGAGACTGTGTCGTGGCGGCCGAGAGGTCCAGTAGTATGAGGGCTGCGGTCTCACCCCAGTCGAGGAGGGAGGGGATGCCGTCGGTGGTGGCAAGGAGTGCGGTCTCCGTGCTGTGGTTGCTTCGGAAACCAGATTGGGAGGTGTCCAGGACGTGGTTCACTTCTATGAACGCAGAGAGTTGGGTGTTGGTGGCCTCTGCATATCAGACTGAGACTCACTCGACTCTCTGCACAGTGTACTTCTTTTTAGTGCACTATATAGAGAGCCAACCTCCTACACTCATGCTATAATCTGAGATTTAGTTGAAGCATATGTTACTGCACCTTTTGATAATAGTAAATATTAAAAAGACTGCACTGGAGAATAACAAAGTCAAAAATTGAGGATGCTGGAATTTCACCAAATGTACCCACTTTACAACACAAGAATTGGATGTGCACTATAAACCTAGAAGGCATATATTCCATATACCAATAACAAGCAGAGACAGGAAGACCCAAGGCCTGCTGAATGCAACAACTCCCACCTGAGCAGCAGTCATTACTGTTTCGGAAGATCCCAATCCAGGTAGTGATTTTCCCTTGATTTCTTAAATTTTCTTGGTCTTGGTCCATTTTACCAACCCCCCTTCATCCTCATGGCCTCTTAACCCCTTTTAAGTAGTAGATCTCAAGACATCCTCAGCCAGGCGTCTTAGTTAAAGGCCACAGCAAAAGGCTTTGGGTTGGGTCAGTCCAAATTTGGTTCTTAGCCATAGAACTATCATCCTATCACAGGGACAAATTAGACCCCTCTTTTCTGGACACGCTGAACTCTGTCTTGCTTCCTCCTTTAAGTTGCTTGGATTCATGATTGAGCCATCATCATACACATCCCTCACACAAATACTGTGGTGAAAGCGGCAAACAGCTATGCACAAGCACTGAAAACTATCTGTCACTTTATTAACCCTGAACTGCTGAAACCGGCTGTCTCCACCCTGGTCATAGCCAGAAGAGACTTTAAAAAGCCATGTCATCAAGAATCTACCAAACATTCATTGCCTCATTTAAATCTGTTTTGCATTCAGTAGTTGGGCTTGTCATAACCAGCAGTAAATTTAGTCACATCACTCCCATGCTGTGTGACTTTGATGGGCTCCCCAAAATGACTGGAATCCAATAGAAACTCTGCTGCCTAATCTACAAGACTTCAAACTACAACAACCTTTCATACTGGGCAGGTCTGTCATCAAGCTAAAATGGCTCTGTAAGCTGGGGCAAACTACTTCTGGAAGTTTACAAATTCGGCACCAACTCCACGTAATGCAATGACTTAACGGGGCCGCCACTACAACCTGGAACTCTCTGTCCTTGAAATTAAGAACTTGACTTTCACTCATCATCTTTTTGCATGTTTTGGCAATTCATGTACAAATTCGCACCCACATAGCTCAGCTCCCAAAATATTTCTACTCACCCATTGCTCTTGCTCCTTGTGCTAGACCTTTTAATTCCTGGGTCCTGTCTTGTGTGTTTTATTGTTTCTTCTGTCATGTAATGCACAGTAATACCTCTCAGTACAGGTGGACTACATTAGAATATAAAATAAAACAATAAGTAAATAAAATGAACTATGCACAGTCCATTCTGCAACCATTTGCTGTCACATGCTGGTAAGAATCCCAGGGAACCCAACTGAATTTTACACTATACTCTGCCTCTGTCTTGCAGTGTATCAAAGAAACAAGTTTTATGTTATGTTAATGTCATGATTATTATGTATTTTATTTCCTAGGTAGTCCCGTGCTTGAGATACATGTGCGACTCAGTCAAAAGTGGATAAGTGTGATTAATATGGAATGCACATTTGGTTTATAATATTTTTCTGTGCAAGGCGATAATCAAGTTTGCTTGAATATATTCACAGTACTTAATCTAAGATGACTGTTCTTTTTTAAATCATTATTATTGGATAAGGAACACAGGGGGTGATTAGGATGGCGGGCGGCTCGCCACTGCCGGCCCGGAGGTGGTGATCCGCCCGCCATCCCAACCCGATTTACCCCCGCCATATTATAATGGCGGGGTGTATCGCGGTGGACGCAACGTGCGTCCGCCGCTTTTCCGCCGGTCGGCCATCGTTCCGATGGCCGGCCGAGCGGACTTGGGCCTTAATATGGTGGCGGTGCCTAGCGGGCATCGCCATCCATATTAGTATGTGTGGTGTGAAAGGCCTTTCCATGGCGGCGATGCCGCCATGGAAAGGCTGGCGGGGAATTGCTTTGGGGGCCCGTTGCGGGCCCCCGGGGGGGTGGTGGGGTGGGGGGTTGCACTTGTACATTGCCATGCACAAGGTGGCAGGCACAGCGCGGTGCCTGCCACGTTGTGCATGGCAATGCACAACATGGCACTTTGACATTGCTGCGGGTGCTGCTGTAAGCAGCACCCGCTGCAATGTCAACAATGTGGAATGCGACCGCCAGGGTGGTGGTCGCATCCTAATTAGCGGCGCGGGACCGCCGCACGTCTGGCGGCCGGTCCCAGCACCGCTAGGGTGGCGGGCGGACTAAAGTTTGACCGCCATCCTAATAACCCCCACAGTTTCTAGAAGTCTGATTCATACATGTCTCGTTTATTGTTATTAGGCAAAAGAACACGTTATTGAAGAATGAAAATAAGAAAAAGGGATCAGACCACTCTCTGCTAATTGTTTATTCTGAAAGTTTCAACAATATTGTTGTAAAAGCTGTGCACAGGGTGTGAAGGATTAGAGCAGAACCATCAAACCAGGCGACAACGAGACTGGCCATGCAGAAACCAATCACGATTTTAAACAAAGGATACCGAGGAGGCCTTCAGCCTTCGCTTGCTGAGCTTATCAGCCTAGCTTGCCTTGCACAACGAGCACAGCAGACTCTTCTAATATATTGAACATACTCTCTATTGTTCAAACAGGTATGCCGGTGTGAACCATTTATGAAACTCCAAATAGTCTTTCTTCTGTCTTTTATGCTAAAATTAGTTCTAGTAAATTGCAGTAGATAAATGAAGGTAGGATTGTTATAAAATCATATAGCCAATATGCTAAAGTTTTACTTGTTATTTACGTTTTGGCAAAGGTTGCTGCTACCATTCGATTCGCCCATATTGTATTAACAAGTCATATTGTGTGCACTAGCATAGGGTTTTGGTTTTAAAAATATATCTTTAAAATGAATTAATCATTTCCTAGTGTTCTTTATTGTATTCTTCCTTAATGAAAGAGGGTTTGGAGGTTCCACTAACTATCACTGGATTGTATCATGGGGATTAAGTGTTACCTTGAACACATCTCTGTGATATTGCTCAGTGAGTTGTGGGGTGGTTTTCTGTCTTGTGTTGGTACATTGAGACCTTAGTGCGAGGAAGTCTCGAAAACTGAACTATGTGTTCTAGAGAACTCAAGAAAATGTAACGTTATGTTATGTTATGTTATGTTATGATATGTTATGTTATGTTATGTTATGATATGATATGTTATGTTATGATATGTTATGTTATGTTATGTTATGTTATGATATGTTATGTTATGTTATGATATGATATGTTATGATATGTTATATGTTATGATATGTTATGATATGTTATGTTATGTTATGTTATGATATGTTATGATATGTTATGATATGATATGTTATGATATAGTTATATGTTATGATATGTTATGATATGTTATGTTATGTTATGATATGATATGTTATGTTATGTTATGTTATGTATGTTATGTTATGTTATGTTATGTTATGTTATGTTATGTTATGTTATGTCTGTTATGTTATGTTATGTTATGTTATGTTATGTTATGTTATGTTATGTTATGTTATGTTATGTTATGTTATGATATGATATGTTATGTTATGATATGTTATGTTATGTTATGTTATGATATGTTATGTTATGTTATGATATGATATGTTATGATATGTTATATGTTATGATATGTTATGATATGTTATGTTATGTTATGTTATGTTATGATATGATATGTTATGATATGTTATATGTTATGATATGTTATGATATGATATGTTATGTTATGTTATGATATGTTATGTTATGTTATGTTATGTTATGATATGTTATGATATGTTATATGTTATGATATGTTATGTTATGTTATGTTATGTTATGATATGTTATGTTATGTTATGTTATGTTATGTGCAGAGCCGGGCCTTAATTTCCTTAAGAGTAAGGTGATTTGTCTCTGGCCTTAATCTTAAAGGCAGCACATTCCACTCCTTTCCAGCAAAGACGCAGAATGATCGGTCTCCAGTCCTGCATTCTTTAAAATGGAGGAATAGAGCCGAGTGTGCACCTGAGGATAAACATATCACTGTTCCAAGATGGGCAATAGCTGACAACTTCTGCTTGTAGGTATGCAGTCCATGTTATAGCAGGTCATGTCATACTGTGCATCATTATCTATATAAGCACTAATTTGTTACATGCATAATGCTTTGCAGCAAAAAGGCACTTTACCATTTGTTTGCAATCAACATAAATGCATCAAAATTATATTGTAAGCATCACTGTTTACATTGCTAGCTTCAAGTGTGTAAACTATCCAGCACTGCAGTATAGTTCTGTTTTATACGCAGATCTCTAACACAGGTAATATATCACTGCTCTAAGCAAGGCTTACCTCTGTCTGTCACACTGCTGCAAGGTTCTTTGGAGCACCCACTAACACGGGAGTAAAACCCCTGCTCTTTTCTTCCCTGTAACATGCGCTCTCATGTGTCGCACCGACTCACATCATATTTCTGCCATTAATAGCTCCTTCAGCCTTTTCTGCTTCCACTCTGCAAAGTAACAGGCACTAACAAAACTCACTTCACCTCTTTTCCACCATCTCCACCTTTCACTGTCACTCTGTTTTACCTCTTTCCGCACCTTTACATCATCCTAAACTGTCAACTGTTTCCTATATCTTTCTGTGAATGGAATATCTTTTCAATCTGCAATAAAACCTTACTGACCCCTCTGACTCGCACCTCACCCTACTCCACCTCGCTGCCATCACTGGCACCCAGATCATTTCAAAACCACAACACCAGCAAATCTTACCTTTACCGGCCGCCTGGGTACAGTGGCTCCGTTTGAGGACCTCAGTGACGTGTCAGAATCCACAGCACCCTCTTCATCACCCAATATTGTTGGCAACTCCAAGCTCAACCTAACTAGCGGCAACACAAAATCCTAATCAACCGATTTCTTTCAGACCACTGATTGAAAAACACTCACTCCTCCCCAGCACACTGCCATGCAGCTCAGGGCTATAACTCGTGTTCAGGGCCTTTAACAAACAGTATAGCCCGAGGCAGCGGGCTATAAGACTATATCTGAATACTGGAATGTCGAGAGCTCCATTGTAGCCAATGAAGTGGCTCAGGACTAAAAATTACTTCTTCTCCAACATTCCAAGGCTTCTCTTTCCTTTCCTCCATGTTTATTATAGAACATTCTACCTCAGTGGGTGGAACGTTACAGGACTCAGGCCTACAACTTGGGAAGAGTGCCTTTAATAACAGTAATAGCCCTCGACATACAATGCTGTATTAGAAGTTTGGAATGTTGAGCGCTCCCTTTAAGAATGCTAAGGTGTGGCTCACCCAATAAGAATTCCTAGAATATTGCCACCTGCTCCTGTTTAGGGAAAGTAAAAAGTACGGACATAAAGCTGACAGAGGCACTTTACCTGTTTATCTGACTGTTTTTTTGGGTCAGATTAGGTGGGCTAATATTGGCCAGAGGTTAACAGCTGCTAATTGCCCTTCCCCTCATTAATGTTAGCACCTTAAGCAGTGGGCCTTATAGCATCATTAGAACACTGAAATGTTGGGAGCTCCATAGAGGACAATTGAGTCACAAAAGACAACATTGGCTCCTAATGTCATTCTGTTCCAACCTTCTAATTTTTGTCTTTCTGTTTGGCCTCGTTTAATTTAGAACATACTAGAGACTGTGGGTGGAATGTTCTAATAGCATTACAGCCCTCTGGCCTCAGTATAGCCTTCTCTGATACTTTAATAGTAATAATACAGAATACAATAATTGATCATAATTGACCGACAAAAACAGTCAAAGCAATGATGTTAATGCCAGGGGCCTCAGATCCCACTTTACCTGCAAGGAGATATTGGAGCTGGTGCGCTGGACTCTGGGAGTCTCTGACTCCAGGGCGACAGGTCTATTTATATCCTGAACACTGGTGACATGTGACCGTATCATGTTTGGGACCTCTCTGTCGTTCACGGACGTCTCTCCCCTCCCCCGGACGCAGAGATCCAGCTTCCAGACACCAAAATGTGAGCACAACCGGGGACAAATAAGCCTGGGGCAGGTACTGTTCAGAAAACTAACACCGTGTTTTCTGCTGCGGGTGTTGTGATGTGTGCATTCATCCCCTGCAGCCGGCTGTAGGCGGTCGGAAATGTGAAAGTGCGGCCGCAGGGGCTCAAGGTGAAGCGTGTCTTTGGATTAGTCCCGGCGCGCGCGTTTTGTGCAGGATGTGTGTCTTTCGGCGGAATTGGCGCGCGTTGAAGGCAGCTGTCGGGACGCACAGTGAGCCTGCCTGAACCACTTCTGAACCCACTCCCTACGAAGGAAACTACTGGTTTTAGCAGCTTTACATTATCTTATGTATGGAAACTGTGTTTTACCTCTTGTGCTTACATTTTGTAAACACTTTTTATCAGGTGGCCCGTTTTGTCATGGGTGTGTTATTATATGTTGGCAACTGTGAGGCTTAGACAACACGACCACTGCGCTGCTTCAACATTGCAGCATGCAGCACTGGTGACAAGGAGCGAAGGGGGCAGGACCAGACACTGGGCGGACAGCCAGGGTCCGTGTAGATGATTCTGATGCAAGCGGTGGCAGGGGCGGCTGGTGACATTTGAAAGTGGTGAGGCGTAAAAAAAAAATCGGATGACTGATGTGTATCAAGTGAGCGTAGCGAGCTAGCCCAACTGTCATAAAGGCTGGTTGGGGGGGGGTTCTTCCCCCTGAGAACATTTTGAAAAAGATTGGGCAAATGGTGCATTTTCAAGCAAATTTGAGAAAGTAAGAAGGTTAATAAGGCACTTGTGAAAGCGTAGTTATGACATCAATAAAAAGATTTCACATGAAAATGATATAGGTAGCTGCTTATTCAGTATAACCACAGAATGACATCACTTTTCTCTAGGATATACACCCAAATTACAGCCTGCATCAATGATTGTCATTGCTTTTATATACTAAAGTGTCACATCACACACCAGTCATTGTCATCATATGCACAGTTACCCCATAACATGGCAGACATACGTCTCATGTAACTAATTAACCACCACAGACCATTCAGTGCCTTAGGATGCGTCTCATATTTCCCGCATATTCCGCCAATGCCATGATGTACTCTAGGGATTTCCCATTTGCCAATCAACCCCATGATGTGCCCCTCATACCCCGTCTGCCATTTAGTGCCATGATGTGCCTCAGAACTCGGACTAACAACACTTAGAGCCATATTGTACTCCAGAGATCACCTTTTAACCATTCGATGGATATAATGTGCCAGCGTTAGCCTGAAATGTCATTTAAAATCGTGATGTGCTCCAGGTAATCAATGACCATAACGTGCTACAGATATTTTTCCCTAATCCAGTTGATGGCATGATACACCCCAGGTGCACGTCATATGCCAACCGACCTCTTGATGGGCTCCTGTTACTGTGTTGGGCTAGTTAGCTCCCTTGGTGCTCCGGTATTCTCCTGCAAACCTGACAGCACAGTGTAACCCACACAGGCTAGTCAATTAAACATTTTGCACAATCCATGAATTAATGTATTCCGATCCACAGTCATGCATGATCTCAGCAGCATAAACACGTACCAACACCTCTCACCGACACAGATATAATAAACGGATAACACAAACAGGCAGGCTAAGTTAACGTTGTAATGTCATTTAGCATGGGCACTGCCATCGAGCTATTCCTACACGCCTCGCTGCCTCGATCACCCAGGAGCTGCCTACTCTATCCACTTCGCACCCTATCTTCATACGCCCCCGACCTCCTCCACAGCCCAGCTGCTGTCGCTCGCCGTTAGCCGTACCCGTGACTAGAGGCAGTCCAAATCTCCAGAAACGTGAAAGCGTGTGGACGTTTTTATTAAGTTTCTGCTAGGGTAAAATGAAAAAAATATGTGGAGAAAACCAAATAAGCCGGTAGAAACTACGATCAAAGTATACACAAGCAGTAGGGACATACTTCAAAATATCTGTAAAACAACAGGCTTGCCAGTGTGAATGACCTCCAAAGAGCGACAGTGCACTGTTAATCACAGTCACGTGATATGCAAACAAAAAAGGATTAGCTTTTTTTACATTTTGTGGGGCATATTTATGTTCCCTGGCGCATCCCTGCATATCAGCAGGGATGCGCCAGGGAAAATGCGTCACGCAAGTTTACCTTTGCGCCACGTCCGATGCGCCGCATTTACAATGCGGCGCATCGTGGCGCAGGATAAGCAGATGCGTGACGCATCTGCCGGCGGAAGGTTGGCGCAGTGCTGAAGTTGTGTCGCAAGCGCGACGCAACTCCAGCACTGTTCCAACCTTCCCTATCCCTAACATGGTGCGTCAATCCTTACGCCTGCTTGAAGCAGGCGTAAGGATTTGACGCACCAGCGTCGGAAAAGTGACTGCGTGAAATCTTGTAGATTTCACTACGTCACTTCTCCGAGGCGTACCTGCGCCGGAACGCCCCCCCCTGCGCCGGTACGCCCACATGAAACCTGACGCAGGTTTCATGTGGCGCAGGGGTTTACTACGTGACGCATCTCCCTAGATGCGTCACGTTGTAAATATAGCGCAACGCGGCGCATGGTTTGCGTCGCCGCTGCGTCACATGCGTGATGCAACGGCGGCGCAAAAGTGGCGCAAGGGGCTTGTAAATATGCCCCTGTATTTTTTTAATTATTAATTTTTTTTTTTACAAAACCGAAACATTAAAACTAAAATGACACGGTCAGTTTTTTCAAAATAATCTACCCACTAAACCCGATTAGGTAACACACATCTAGATGCAGGCAGTAAACTTGGTAAATGAGAAGCCAGTCAACACCCAATGCATAGCGTCATTAATGTAAAACTGCGCTGCGTGCGTGTCCTTCACGGGTTAGAGGCCCCTCTTGGAGCAGAGGCCTGCGGGTGTTTCCAGCCTGGCCTTTGTCCTGACCCGTCCATCACCCGCCTGCAATAAGTCATGCCGCTCTCCTCTGAATACCTCGCGCGGGGGTGGGGGAGTTTTAAAATAAATAAAAGAAATGATTTCTTAGAAATCCTTATCCTACCTGAGCAGCAGGTCTGCCGTCCGTGCTGCCTCGGGTTCGTTGGCGCCTACAGCCCCTCTCAGCCAATCCTGGCGCTGCCAGCAGCGCCAGGATTGGCTTAGGGCACGGTTAGTACTCGCCCGCTTGCCCATTAGGAGACCGAGGTTTGAGCCTTTGCTCAACCCTCGCTCTCCTAATGGGCATGCGGAAGCCAGTGCACACACAAGTGCGCATGACTGGGCACGGCGCGAAAATTTGCTGCCCTTCCCCACTCATGCGCACTTGTGCTGCTGCCTGTTGCCCCTGGTCCGTCTGACAATCATGTCAGTCAACATGACGCCGGATCGCCCACCCCCTTCAGACTCTGAAGGGGGTGGGCGGTCCGACGTCATGCTGACTGACATGATTGTCAGTTCTTCTCGAGCGTCTTTGAACTTAAGTAAACTGATTCAGTTTACTTAAGTTCAAAGACGCCGAGGGAGCTGCGGGCTGGGGGGCTACGCCCCAATGAACGCACCGCGCCTGAGCGGTGGTGGGTTTTGGGGAGTAAGGACCCCTCCACCAGACCCCCTTTTGCTCCCCCACTCACAAAGAGCTGGTGCTTCCTGTTTCTTACTCCCCCTGTCCGCATACTAATACATTAAACTAGGAGATGTTTGCTCCTGCATACCGACTTTAGGTACTCGCCAAACTTTCCCTAGTTACCTTGGAAAGCTGCACAAAATGGATATTTCTAGGTGTCATCCTCCAAAGGATGGTACATTTCTCCACCAGCACGAGGTCGTGTTCATTGTACAATTGCGCATTGTGCAAAGCACGTGCCTTTTTGTGCAATGTGAGAGATTTTTTTTTTTTGCTTTTTCCCCCATGGGGAAAATAATAATTTCTCCAAGGCATGGCTACTCGCAATCATTTTTCCTGGGGCCAAAATGTTTGGTCTGTGGTGTGACCCAGGGCCGCATTGATGCCAGCAGGGTGGAAGGCAGGGCCAGGGAGTGGGGTGGGCATAGGTGAATGTACTCATGTACATCTATTGGCTGACTTGCACAATGTGAAACCAGAAAACCTACGAATAATCCCAGCTTCCCCACTTGACCAAATTGTGTGATCCTAGGCACTTGCTTTATTTCACTTTGCTTCTTTTCTCTTCATTATCACACATATCACACCTCGAAATACAGGACCTCAGGATGAGCCCTGTACATGAACATCTCTTGGGTTTGATTTCATAAACTATAGTTTTGTCCAAGTATTAAAGCAGCCAGAGGGTGCACATAACAACTGACTTGGCTTCTAAGTTCACTATTTGCATTGTTGCCAGGGTGGGGGTGGCATGAATGTTTCCAAATGAATGTCACATTAAATAAAAACTTCTCAACGCCCTGATATAATCTGATGTACTAAGGTGAAAAGCTTCAGTATGTTAATTAGATACCCATTTTTGAATGTTATCACATTTTACACGCTTGTTTTGTTGCAAGGTGTCTTTGAAAGTGTTCTTAAAGTTATGAGCGGTGCAGGATGGTCTCTGTGCTTCTTTTACTTCGGTTGGCCTGTAAATAAATGCTTGTTTATTTAACATCTTTCTGAATGTTATTTCTCTGTGAGGTAAGCAGCAGCCCTGTGCTGCTATTCACCGGGGGGGCCCGCATATAAAGGTCAGGAGGGCACACTTTGAGGATCACTGCTCCAGGGGAACCCCTTCTGCTACACCCCAATGAAATGTCGTTCCCTTCACACCCTGGAAAGTCAATCACTTTGGACACTTAATTACCTGGGTAAAACCTATTATCATGGACATCATTTGGGTGTAATCAGGGGTCACGGCTGTGACCTCTGGCCAGGGCCGGACAGGCTGCAGCGGGCACCGGGCATTTTCCCGGTGGGCCGGAAGGGTGGGGGCCGGTTTTGAACCTGTGGGCGTCGTTTTTGGTACAGGGGACCGATTTTTCAGCTGTTCTGCAATATTGGCCCTCTGAACCAAAAGAAACAGCAGTGTTTCCCACCTGGATCCCCCCCCCCAAAAGCCCGCCCATGCCCACTGCCCCCTCCCCCGTGGCTGGTCTGACTTAATTTCCAGGGCCAGTTTGCGTTCCCACTCCGGCCCTGCCTCTAGCTTGCTCCCTGCTACTCCTCTGGCCTCAGAGGAGGCAAAAGATTTGCCCCCTCTGAGGCCACGGGTCGCCAAGGAAGTGCCAGGAGTAGCAGGGAGCAAGCTAGAGTACACAGCCGCGACCCCTGACTACCCCCAAATGACGTCCATGCCTATTATGAGAGGAATTCTGAATACCTATGAGCTGAAAGAGTGGTGGGTGTTCACACATTTTGAAGGCTAAGCGCACCTTGAAACATCCTCTCCCCACCACTTGAATGCACTACTTTGTAATGTTACAACCTTTTGGGGTGATACCACACATGAATGCTACCAAGCCACTGGGATGGGGGTGAAAATATTAAGGTTAGATAAACTGGAAAAAACGGATGTAAAAGATGTCCGGCCACATGTGTCGAATGTTCTACTAGCTGAGTCAATCGCATGGTGGCCAGATGTTATTAAAATCCTGAAACCCTTTATCAGTGGTCAAATCGAAGCGTAAATTTAAGTCACCAATATAATTAAAATTAGACAATTTAAGTGGGACCGAAGAAGTATGCTCTGTTAAGAATTCCCTAAACTGTTTAAGAGAATCCGGGGGTTTATGAATAAAGAGATCTGAAAAAGTGAAATTTTTATTGAGATGGCGTTTAAATAGCGCCTTCCACAGTCCTGAACGGGGGCAGGTGCCATATTGCATTAAATACTAGTGCTGTGAATGATCGCAATGCTGACCCCCTCCCCCTGTCCCTCCGCCCCCCACCACGGGGTCTATCACACCTTTTAATACTGTAATAACCTGGAGGGGGAGCTAAGGTGGATTCCGCATGTGTGGCTTGGGTGAGCCATGTTTCAGTAAGAAATAAGGCGTCTCGCCGTTGGTCTAGAATAAAATCATGAATTTCAACCTAATGGCGGACTGAGAAAGGGCAATTAATACTAAACAGTTTCATATTAGATGGTAATTAAATTAGCCTTTGACCAGCAGATGAAGGAAGGAAACTACAATGGTTTCCCACTCCAAGGTCACATTTTGTCAGTTCCTCGCAGTCAAACTTATTCATGTAAATGCCTTTCTGGATCGGGCCCAGTGTGTTCAACTAAATGAAGGTGGTTGTTCACTTCCTTGAATGTCTGGTCCTGTCTCAGCCTGGTGCCTAGTCACCTGTGTGCATGGAGGCCTGCAGGCCTGCTACCTATGTGAGTGTTGCTCTATTGACATGCTTGTGAGCGATTATCAAAAGGTTCATGGATGAGGTGGCCTATTCACACCTAAAGCTGAAAATATGTACCCGCTTATCTAGGACCTCACATGAGAGCAAATTTACACATTTTTTTCAGAATTTGCAAAACTTTTCAGATGTTCTGGAAACCTGCACCATTCTAGACCTACGTAGGCAAATTATTTCTAAGTTCCAATATTTTTACACATTGCCCCCATACATAGTTGTATATATTGTACAATTATGTATGAAGAAATGTCAGTACTTTTTGAGAAAGGCACAAATTAGTTTTCTTTTTAGGCACAATTGCTTTCCCCGGAGAGAAACCCCTTCTCCTAATCCGCCAAATTCGGTGGGGGTGTTCACTTCCCCTCCCCACTCTGGAAAGGTATTTGCTCGTTCTTGACGGAGGTAAACACGCCTCCGATCACACATACAAAGACCCACAACAGGACATCCACATATCATGCACCCACACACCATTCCCAGGGTATGAAGGGGTCGGAGAGCAGTTTCAGAGGACACACACACACTCTGGTTTGTGGGTCTTCCCAAACTTTGCCAGTACTCGAGTGTGATGTACTCATGCACAACATTACATTAACGCTGCAGTAATATTGTGCTGAATAAAATCATTTACGACAGCAAGGTCACTTTTGGCGAATACCTGCATTTCTAGATCGAGCAATTTACGCGTCTAAGTCAGATGTACATATACAAATGGCTTTATGACTCGAGCTCTGGTCGTCTGTGTGCATGCACTATATGGTAGCCGAACCCGCAGGGCTAATTCCCACTTTTTTAGGTCACACGCGAGGCCCACATAAACGTGTGCCCAAAAGCTTTGCCCACTACTGTAAATTTATGTGCCGCTGGGGTTGAACGTCCTCCTCATCCTGACATTGGAGCTGCTCTTCACCATCCCTATGACTGTACGAGTATTTCCTGGAACTCGCTAGTTTGCATCTCCTACTGAGAGTTGCTTTTGCTTGTCGTCCCACTTTTAATTTGATTCCGCTTCTACTTTTTCTGCATTATTTGCATTTTCACACGATTTTCACTTCTTTGTTCTCTCCACGTGATGCTCGGTTTTGAGACTTGTTAATTGCATTTCTCAGTTCATAAATTTTGGAACCACCCTCCCCCATTTCAATTTACAGTATTGACAGGCATGGTTTTTTAGGTCGAGCCTGGGCAGCGCATACGCTGCTCTGCGAGGCATGCTGTATTCGAGTATGGACTTGAAGCTCCGTTCACTCTCCGCCCATATTTTTCATTGGATTGTGTCATTGTTCTTTGTAAATGCTGGCTTCTGATTCGTTGATAGGCTTGTTAGTCCCTCCTTAGTACCGCCTTGTCTCCCATGAGGACTGACCCTTTTACTTCTGTTGTTACACAGTATGTCTTATTTTGTCAGTAAGCACTATTTTCTTTAGCAAGTTTCTCCTACTGCAGGCACATCATGCTTTCCTGCAACATTCAGTGCGCCATGCACGCTTTCACTTTCCAAGCAGCCGAGGACATTGGCGAACGCCTCTTTGAAATGATATAGGTTCCGCATTTACAAGGGTTTGAGCTATTGGCATTGTAAATGACAATGCCTTTTATTTATGTGTTAATTATCAAAACAGATAAATAAAAGGCATTGTCATTTACAATGCCAATAGCTTAAACTCTCGCAAATGCGAGACCTATTTCATTGCAAATGCTTGTTTTAAATGTTTGAATATTTTTGGCGTTCAAGTCTCACTGAGTGATTGCAGCCCTGCAGTAGCCCGGACCTCAGCACTCGTCTTTTTTATCTGCGAGAAGGGAAACAAATTTATGTTAATATATTCATCATCTGCTATGGGTTAGAACAGTATCCAAACAAACAAAGGGCTGTCAGTACTTGTTAAAGCCATGGAGATTTCTCCCGCAAATGACATCCGTCGCCAAAGCAGAGGAAACTTGAACAGCCGCGAGCTAAACAACATAGTCTGGAGGAGGGTGGAACTTGGGGGTATGGAGTGTGTGTGTGTGTGTGGGGGTTTGGGTCCAGGGATTTTGCGGTTCACTTCACGGTGTGTGCTACACAAGACCCACTGACCATATTGCCACAGCTGTGGACCCCTTTCACACTCTCCTACAGAATCATAATTGCATTCACACACATGACTCTCTTGTTGTCAAGAGACGCCAAGTATTGAATGGGCTTGCAGTCAGAACACCTTTATGGCACTGACAGGCACTGCCAGAGACTCACACTGTCAGCCTCAACTCCAAAATGGTCAATCGTAGCCTGCATGAACACTCCTCCCCACCCAGACACCCAGTTTGCCAAGAGAGTCTCTTTGCACCTCATTAATATTTTTATCAAGATTGTGCCTGCATAAGTTAGTGCTGATTGGCAAAAATATAAAGTGCAGGCGCCTCCCACCGGCAACCACCGCCTCAAATTAAGTACTGATTGAAATTGTTTTTAAAAGACCACGGGCCACATGTATCAACCTGTTTTGCATTCGCAAATGGTGTGAATCGCTGAATTTGACCATTTGTGAATGCAAAATACCTATTCAAGATGTATGAAAAGCTTCATGCAGCCAGCATCTGCCCACCTGAACCAAGCAACCGACCATCAATGTGGACATGAACCCAATGCATGAAACCTTCCACGCCCTGGGAGCATGTCCTCATTGGTACGGTGGTTAACAGCTGCATCTTCATGAATTGAATATAGTCCATCCATGCAGTCCTCACAGGTCCCACTAGATCCTTCACCACCTTCCAAACTGGACTCTCTAAAGCATTATTAATTGTTTCGATACAATACCAGTTTGCATAGGTGATGACTGTATTGCAGATTATTATTGCGCATCTCTCTCCTCCCTCTACCCAACATGATTTACAGATTGGATGTCTTAATAGCTCTTTCCAGCACGCTATGTGCGTGAAAAACTTGCTAATCATACAAAAACTCCATACAGGACCTGCACATTTACTCTGAGCAGTCAACTAAAGTACCCTGCATGTGCTCTGTCTCTCACACATCTTTCCTCCATCAAACTTTTAAGTGGTACGACTCAAGAAAAGATAAGAGCACCACACTGGTCACTCATGCACAGGCCGTGGAGAGAGGAGCCGAGTAGGTGTATTTGTGGGGAGAGACCCTTGACAGAGGTTTGACTACAGGGCTATCCTATCCCCTTGAACTCCTGCCCCCATCGGGTTACAATTTCCCAGACTTTGAGTTGGACCAGAAGTGGCGAGTATTATACTGCCAGTGCATGTGTTTGAAAAATGCATTCAACACACAATAGAATAGAGCAAATAGCTGCATCACTGGGGGAGTGATACATTTTTTAAATCATCCAAACGAAAGCCCCGGACCTCTTTAGGCCTGCGAGAGTAGGGCTGAAACATATTGGTTGAGGAAGGGTCATAGGACCATGAAATCCTAAAAAAAACCCTGTTCATAACTTAGTTTTACTGTCCCCACCCACTCCGGGAATCGGAGTGGTTGAGGGATTTTCAATTTCCAGTTACGCCCCTTAGTTCCTTTTTCTTGTAAGAGCTCCTATGAATATGGTCGAGCCCACCCTCACCTTTAGGAGTCAAGGTGCACCCGATGACGAAGCATGACACTACTAGAGTGTGTGAGGGTTATTTAAAGAAATTTACTTTTTTCCTTTCCCACTCCTAGTGGCGTGGAGTCTAGTTGGGGCAAGCACTTTCTCTCATCACGTCCAGTGGCATTAGACTAGGTGGAATACCTTTAAGTACTGTACATTGAGCTTTGGGAGGAAGTATCCCCCTTCCTTTCCCAGGGTAGAAAGGAACTCTCTACCCTCCAGGACTGGTTAGTGTCTTCTACACTTCCAGTTCCTTGTTTTCAATCACTCATGCACAGCACCAAAATGCTTCTCACATAGACACACAGTACAAATAAGGTGCAATTCATCCAAGCAATCTCCCGTAGCGTAGCGTGCTACCCATCCGATAAGGGGTTTCAACGCCTTGCAGTGGGGTATGAATCACTTTGCAAATAAAATTACAATGAGAATTACACCGTAATGAGCCCCGTGTGGAGGTGCTGGCTATTTCGCCTTCTCTCCCATATATTACCTTTCATGACCTAGCCCGGCCCAAAACTCCCTGGGTGTGCGAGCCCAGGGTTTGATGTCAGACACTCAGGTGGGAAATACAGTTCAAGGCCCTGCACTCAAACCCCTATCCTAGCATGTGGGGTGTTCCCACGAGGCAGGAACCCTTGAAGGACAAGGAAGGGAAATATCAAAGAGGACACGCAAGCTCCCTATGTGCCCAGCGCTCTGTTGCATCTTGCACTGTGTTTGTTCGTATAGTATTACTGTTTCAGATATGGTACCTTATGTTCCCCATCCCTCCTTCCTCTATACACTGCTTTGTTTTTAACTTCCAATAAAGAATTGTGAAACAAAAAGAAAACCCCTACCCTTAGAGGTGACTGGGCATGGACTGCAGCCAAGCTCAGTTTGCTGTGGGTACAGGGCCTGGCCTTCAGAGGAGCCTTGCGCGTCAATCCTGAGTGCCCCGGCTGACATACAGCCTCAGTGATGTCATTCTTATGTTATCTGTGACATCATGTGTGAGGTCATCAGTAGTGCAGGGAGTGAGGGGAGTTATGGTGTGTTGCTCATGATAACTGGTAAACTTTAGATATTTCATGAAGCCAGATTTTTAATTAGACTACAAATTGATTCTTGACCCAAAGTTCTCTAAGTCATCTGTCCAGCTATTCTTATAATTAACCATTCTAAACCGGTCTCAAGGCAATTTGTGACACAGATATCTGTAAAACAATTGAATGACTTAATGGTCTATTATGAGTAAATTTCCGTTTTAAAAAAAATTTGATCCCTCCTTTAGCTGTGTCCCTCTTGGTAGATCTACTTGAAACTTGACATGATAAAATTAAGATGAATGAGTCAATTGTCTGAAAAATGTAGTGTGGATTTGTTTCATGGTGCCAATATTATTGTTCTTAGCAAATCATAAAATGTATTTTCAATGGAAACAGTAAATTAACATAACTGCAGGCTTGCTATTGCTGACTTTGTCAGCTTAATTGTTTCTGTATACATTGTATACTAAAATGACCTTCATACGGTGTAGTGGTGAATGAAGCATGCACTCCCGCCAGATCAGGTATTGGAGATATTTATCAGTCCAGCACTCTTGATTCCGTCATTGATAATGTATGAGGGTTATTTCAGTATGAGGGACAATGGGTGCTTGATCCCGCTGACACAACGCACTGGGATCTCCAGGCACTTGTACTTCATTACTAACAGGCAGGGGACTGCACTAGAAGTATATTGTATATGTGTAGTATTTCCACTGTAACACCCCAATCGGGTATTACTAAAGGGGTTAGAGTCAGAAGAACACTATCAACATCAAAATACATTAGAAAGAAAACTTAGTTTTATTACAAAAGACAAATTGCAATATCTTTTAATATATAATTTTTCAAATATTTTCAAGTATTCATACAAAAGATCATTTGAGTACAAAGATTAAAAAAGGATCAAAACAGGGCCCTAGAGAAACAACAGCCAACATGTTTCGGGGTATCTGATACAGCGCTTCTTCAGGGCTACATTAGAATTTTTCAATCAACTGAAAAGGTCGCTACATTATAGTGAAAGCGTGGCATTTAGACAGCGTCAAATGATTCATAGACATCCTATTCTTAGATTACAAGAGGATAATCCACAAAACACATATTTCTTATTCTCCTTCTGTAAGGTTGACAAATCCATTTGAAAAGCCATTATACTCGCTTTCAATATTTACTCCAGTTTTAACACAGCTAATCCATCTCACTGGCTCCAATGTTACTTTGTTGGCTACAGTCCCATTTGAGCCACAAACAAAGGTACTCGAGTCAAGTTTGCGATGTGCTAGCTGGGGTTCTACATCGCACCTCTCTGCGTTCAGTAAGGAGTCAGGAGGGTCTGAATCAAAGCAGGGTCACCAGGGTCACCAGTCCACTAGTTCTGAATATATCCGGTGTATGTATAGTATACATAAGCAAAAGAGTGTAATATGCTATTTATTTGTGTGTGGGAGGGGGCCATCACTCAGAAGTGGAGAAGAAGCCTCAAGTGAGTCATGCTGCCCATGCCCTTCATCCCCAATGGCAATAAATAATTATATAAATCATCATCAATGCTGTCATTCAGCATGCAATGAGTGATGTAATATGTGAGGTCATAAGCAGTACATGATGGAGCCGCTAATTATGGTTAGTTTACTGAACTATATTTGGCAAATGTCGTCAGTGTTTTTTATGTTTTGTTTTCTAACCATAACATCACTTTAACTGTGCCTTTTTCAGTGAATTTTATAGGTTTTGTAAACATATGTTGTGGTGTAATAAGCAACGCTTGCCATAACCTCATCGTAACCTTTGTTTTTTCTGTTACTGAGTTTTTTAAAATCATATTCGAGATAGAGCTCTGTTTGAGACCTGATCTGTGTACTGCTGACTGCCCCTGTACAATGACTTTGGCAGTGGGGAGTAGCTGTAGCTGTTAGGCCTGTGCAAAACTTAAGGTGCATGTCTTTTAGCCATGTGAAGCAGAGATTAGCTACAGGGCATGACCTAAGGCCACACCCTGTGCCCACCCTCTGTGCGCAGTCACCCCCTCTGTGCACATCCACTTGCAATGCATAGTAGGGGTTACCTTAAAAAACGTCTCACCTTCCATGGCAGGGCAACCGCTGCTACACACGGCATTCGTTAATGTGCATTATTGGTTCACCACAGGACTGTCCCTCCCTTCATGGGCAGAGAACGACCTCGCAGAGGCTGTGGCCACGTGCAGCGGGGGTTAGCTGCTGTGTCTGGCCATTCATCCCGGCCTTGTGCTCTACTTACCCCTAGCGGCCAACCCTGCTGCCCACAGCCAGGTCCTGTGTCAACCAGAGCGCAAACCTTTCTGCACACAGCCTTTGCCTGTGCGCAGCATGGGTTGGCCAACCTCCACAATGCATGGACTTCAGCTGTGTGTAGAAGAGGTTTGACACTGGGCCTGGTGTCGGGTCAGGGCCTGTCCTCAACTGACCATGGCTGGACAACACATTTGCAATTCTTAAATTGTTTATTAACTTTTTATAATGGAAACTTTTTAGATTTTTCTTTTTATATTATTCTTTTAACTTGATCAAGTTTTTCTAAACTTTTTCAAAAACAATTTGTGAAACTGTTTTTGGGTGTTTTTTTTTTGCTTCTTTAAAGTTGCAAAAAAGTCTTTATGATGTTTTATGCGATGCTGGTTCATGGACCTTGACATAACCTTTCAATCATCTCTCCAGAACAAATCATTTTGTTGCATTCATTGCAGTAGGGTCTGGACATTTGCCATCTTGGATCCTTTTCCTCCTGTGCAGCTTGAAGAATTTATGCAGTTATTGCGGATCTTGTTTCTCAGTCTTTTGTTTCTGTTGCTGCTTTTGCGATTCCACCCTGGTGTGCTCACTCAGGTGTATGGCTCTTAGATGTTTCATTATACATCTTGCGCCAAACAAGTATGTACCCGGATGTCCACCCTGCAGATATAAAAGCCTGTCACTTTTTTGGGATTTGATTTTTTCTCCCCTGTGGGATGTGTGAAGCATTCCACAGTTAAGATTCTTTTCCTAATGAATCAATAGCAGCAGCAGCCCCTGAAGGTGTTGCATTTTCCACAACTTCCATAACCTCATCTTCTTGATTCTCTTGCTTGCTAGCTCCCTACCTATTGTTCAGACATTTTTAGATGTAGCACACACCTTCCTCAAGTTTTAATCCTTTTTTGGGACAGCGGTACCGTCATTGGTAATTTGACTCCAGGACGTGGCATTGCTACCAAGGAGATTCGCAAATCCTTACACACCATTGGAAAGATTTCATTGGTTTCTGTTAATGTATAGGTCCACTTACAAGTAGTTCTTGACATTTTTGCACATTTCATTGCACTCCGTACTAAAGGAAAGGTCCATAGCAAAGGACGCTGGGCGGGTTTTTTGGCTGTGCTTTCCTCTTTTGGGGGTTGAACAATTTTTCGCTTTTGAGCGATGTCTTCAGGCCAGGTTTAGCAGCGGGGGAGAGGGGGGATAAGTCCAGAAGTAGCTGGTCAGGCGAGGAAGGCAGATCAGGGCGGGGGAGCTGCCTTCTGAGTATTCCAGGTGCCCACCTCAGTCCAAAGTGTAGACGTTTTTCGCAATCCCGCGTGGAGGAAAAAATCTGTCCCCTAAAATCTGAGCAAGGGAAGCTGTGGCAAATATTTCTTTTGATATATTTATGATGCACAAGCATCTTATTTCTTGGTATCACCGTCAATTGTATGCAGCCAAAAGGAAGAGGGTCTCCAAAGAGGTGCATTTACATCTGCAGCCTTCCATCCCTCTTGAGAACATTTTAGGAATGGATTTCCTTCAACTGGAGCAGGATAATAGTCAAAATTGTCACAATTTACTTGCACTGCTTGGTCTGGAGGACTATCATTCCCATTGGAGAACAGAGTGCATGAGCACGAAAAACAAGCAGAATTGAATGAATTAAATGTTTCTTTATCCAAGTTTCTATTCTACTGTTCAAGTTGCAAGTCAATCTAAAAAGCAAAAAAATACCAAAAACTAAAAACATTTTCACAAATTAATGTTCTACTTAGAAACATCTCTTATGGTTTAAAGAAACATAAAAAATGACGTTGTTCATTTGGTATGTCAGTGAGTCCAAATGAGAGTCAGTGCTACTCACATACAGGAGAGAGATGGGTGATTGGAACTGCGTTAGAGAGTCAGTGACAGAGTACATGAAACTCACCAAGTGAGTGAGAAGGATAGCATGGCAGGGGTTGCATTCAGGACCTGGTCCCCTACCGGCCCTGCACCCAACCCACTACAAGATGACAATCCTTGACGCACACAGACTATAGTCATACCTGGCGCTGCATAGCCAGGCCCTCTGCCACATTCTCACGGGTGGCACACGCCTGGAACACATGGCCTTCAAGCATGCACAGTAGGAGTGGGACTTATTCTGCCATATACCACGGAGGTGGAGCGCAGGGCCGGGACTGACCCACAGCAGGCATCTGACCCCACTTTGGCCATGTTCAGCGGGGGTTGGCAGCACAGCCTGGCCTCCTGCCCAGCCTTGCACCCCACCATCCATGTGCGGATAAATCCAGCCCCATATTGAGGCAAGCCCTGCACAGCAGGGGTGTCCTGCAGGAGCAACCGACCCTCCACCGGTGTCCAAGCTCTGCTGCTCGCATCCTACCACCATACGCAGCACGGGTTGGCCGCAGGAACATCCCTTCCTCTACAAAGTTCACATTATAAACCCAAAGGTCATTTTAAAAGCCACCTTTACTGTACAAATGCATTTTGTTTTTTCAGCAAACGTTTTTTGCATTTTTTTTAAACCACAAATTCTCTGCAGTACCAAAGCAACCCCCATTTTTACTGCATGGCTTTCCCATACCTCCCTCGGTGAACTACACCAAACTTAGCAAAGGCGCTTGCTTGAGTAAAGTTCTATTTCATGCCAAATTTGGTGTAATTCCATTCAGCTATTATTTCTTTATCAAGGAGCACAGCCATAGCTCCAGTACAAATATAGTTAGGTCTTAGTTTACATAGGAAAGACAGTTGTAATTCCTTTGGGGCATTTGGGGGCAAAACAAAAGGGGAAGTTCCAAAGGTGTGATTTTCTATCTTAATTTCCATGAGAATGATTACTTACCAAAAAAACAGCAGAATGGAATTAACCAGACTCAGCACATAGTTCACCAAGTTAGAATTTTGTTCACGGATTGTGCTTTTGTTAGTTTGGTGTAAATCCGTTCAGTAGTTTTTTTAAAATTAATTAGCATTTAAAGAGGTTCTCGGGTTGGGAATGAAGAGGTTCAAATTTAGGGATATCTTGATAGTTGGAAAGCTGCATTGCAATTTGCCCATAACTTTAGTGCTAGGTGAAAATTACCAATACAATGGGTTAATGTGAAGCTGCCTCATTTTCTTTATCTTACCCAAAATAGTCTCAAATAGCAGCAACACTTTAGGATCACAAACCTCAGATATGTTTGAGCTAACAGCTCCTTACTGCCTTTTTTTTTTCCGGAGTCTTATATAGCGCAAACTTGACCCGAAGGTATCAGGTATCAGAGCGCTTTACATGAGCACCAGTTGCGTTACCCAAGGACACAATCATTTTTGTTAGGTACGGGGAGATTAAGTGGTTTGCCCAGAATCACAGGATGTTGAGTGCCATTGCCGAGACTCAAACCCGGTTCCCCAGATTTGAGATCGACCGCCCTAGCCGTTAGGCCACCTCCTCTCCCCTCTCTCGTTTGTCGGCTGAGCTTACAGTCTGCATCAGTGGTGGTGGCATGGGCTAGTTCATTGGCATAGATGAAGAGGAAGGAACTCGCCCAGAAGTTCCTGCTGGCTGATCTGAAACCTCTTTCCCACATTCAGATCTATGTGTATTCTTATGGATCTGAAACAGGGGAATATGCCCCTTGATGACTGACCATGTACATTTGTTTCTTCCTGTCACTTAAGACTGTTAGAATCTGCATTTACAGTAGGATCAGCAGACATATCCATATTGTGATCAGCAGCAGATATAGAGGGCCTATGCAGATCCGCAGTATTCAACAGATCAACACAGTCTGAGGCACCTTCTAGTTCAGAATGATTTAAACCATTCCCCCCTTGCACAGTTTCCAGGTCGCTCTGCTCATGTGCTTCATTTGATGCTGGAAAAACTAGTGCAGACATTGTGGACTGTAGCAGAAGCTGAGAGCTATCCTGCATCAATACTGAGTACATTTGTGGGCTAACAAATCTATCCTTCAGCTTTTTTGAATTAGCCCAGCTTCTTTAGATGTGCCTCGGCTTCTTCATGAATTTGCTGAGGCTACCTGTGGTTGACCACCCTGCTGCATGCTTCGCAGATATAGCTGGGTGCTGGCAGTTTTATTCATATGATTGTCAACCAAAACCTCCATCTTAGCAACTTCCATGATTTAGTCATAACTACAAGAGGTTTGACCAATACATTCCGTAATACTAGCTTAACGCTAGCAAGGCAGAATCAGCCTGTCCCACGTCACTTCAGTATCCCAAATAAATACTATCTGCCCCCATTAAGAAAAACATGGAATGCATGTGGCTGCCCAAGCGCATATCCTTCTTACTGCGATGGCTGAAAAGGGCTGCTAGCCGAGTCCTTCAGCGTCCTGCCCCAGGGTAATCCAAAAAGCTGAATTGTTCTATCAGTTTGGTCCCTGTCAAACACACAGTCAGTGGACAGATTAACTATCCGGTCAAATCCCAGGGGTTACCCACCCCTCTCAATGTCTACATGGTACGGTGAAATACAACAAAGTCACTGCTATTTAGCGTACACCATAGCGGACGCTAGGGCCAAATCAATACTCTTGACACCCAATCCTCTCCTTCTGGCTCCTTCTGGTTCACCAGCCCCCCTGGGGCTCTACATTTTCCCAACTGCAGCTGTTGCTCCTCAGTCAGGACCATCGGGCATTGTGCAGCACTCGGCCAAAATCCCAAACATACTGCTGCCGCCCTGCCACCAACCGCTTCATACCAATCAAAGTAGATCAGCAGCACCCTGAAGATCGAAGAGAACTCCCAAGTTGGCTTCATGATCGGCTTCCAGGAGCTGGAGCATGTCCACATATTGCTGGAGGGTGGAGCGATAAGAAACCCGTAAACTAGGGGAGATATAGCGGGCCACGTCACTCTACCCAAGGAAACGACACATCACTAAAGTTGTCCCGTTGGATAAAATGGATGAAAAGATGACTCTTGTTGGACACTATTGAGGAAACACAACAATGTATCTCCCATTGCGAAGAAAAAGTGAGCAAAACATTAGATCTATAGGCGCAACTGGGGAAGGAAATAGTGCAACTTCAGAATAAACAAGGTGTTCCTGAACATGAAGAGGGAAATATTGGTAGTGAATTCTTTGCTGATAAAATGATTAGAACATGTTCTCCCAGATTTCAGTCAGGACCTTAAAATTACGAGATCGCATAGAGTTCCCTCACAAATTGCACCACATGCTAAATATCCAACATCCATTTTGTTGAATTCTTTCTGATTACAGGTTGAAATAATCGATCCTTACTAAAGCAATTCAGAGTAAGGGCCTGATTTAGCATTTGACGGATGAAGTAGTATCCATTGGGATGGTGGAGGACCATCGGTATTGACAGCGGTCCACCAAACGTTTACAAAGATTTTGCTTTTCAGAAATAAACTCCCAAAATGGTAGTTTGATGCTGAAAAACAAAAAAAACTGACTCCCACACCCGGGATGTGATGGACAAAAAAATAAGATGTTACACCATCCACCCTTAATGGGACAGGCGGTATAATATCCTTATTTTGATGACCCTTACTGTGCCGAGCCATCGGAGGATGTATTCCATCAATGGAGCCAATGGGGGCTCAGACGACGGGCTGCATAAGCTCTGCCCATCTGTAAATGAGGCAGATGGACCAAGGTTTTATGGGTCAGTTTACTCAGTCTCATATGGTACAGAATACCCTGTCGGTCAAACTCTAAATCTGTCTCTAAGTCTTTCGATGTTAAAAAAATATATAGATTCAGCGTTTCCTCAGATATGACAATGGTAACTGGCCATAGGTGAAGGGAGTTTGAGAACATGTTGTCTGAGTTTTACGTGGCCAGGCCACAAACCTCGCTTGTATAGCATGCCAAACTTAAACTACTATATTAAGGGGAATTTAATGTTTTCACAGGTGTTAAAAAGGTTCATTTTTTCCGAATGATATCCATAATTCTGGTGCCTGACGATAACTAAAGTTAGGATTGATGATAGAGAGATGTGTGATGATTAGGATTTGATGGGAAGCAACAGCACTAAGACATGGGGGCCGATTCCGATTCAGGCCGGAAATCTCTCTGACCGAGCCGGACCCGGAGAGATTTCCGACCGAATCGGACTCTAGCAGTCCGACCGAACGAGTACGATGCGTACGCATGCAATCGGACTCGATTCGGTCGGACTCCCATTGAAGTCAATGGGAGCCGGTAGTACAACGCGTACGCGGGCTCCCATTGACTCAATGGATGCGATGCGAACAAGGGCGCCCCCTACAGCGGGTACGCATCAAAGCGACTCGCGCCGTACATGCACAGGTAGGGGGGACCCATGGGTCCCCCCTGTGTGTGACTCGCGCGGCTACGCGTACAGGGGGGTCCGACAAAGACCCCCAAAGTCCGGCTCCGACTGCTCTTTGGAGCCGGACTGCGCGAGTCGGTCGGACTGCTCGAGGCGCGCATCGTATTTGCCCGGCCGGGGAACGTCTGCATTGCGCGGTGCGAATCGTGTCCGTACGAGTCGGTCGGAGCGGTTCGGACCCGCGAACGAGTCGGTCGGCGATTTCGCGTGTGCTCGCATCGTACTAGCTCGCCCGGACGCACGTTCGAATCGGTCGGGAAAGAAGGCTCCGAATCGGATCCGGTAAAGCCGAATCCGATTCGGTGCCCTACCGGCCGAGATCGGAATCGGCCCCATGGTGTCAATTGGATCATCAGGAGATCCTGTTCTGGATTCTGAGTGGGAGCTACCCGTAACAGCAGGCTGGGGAGAGATAAAGGGATTAAGCATAAATAACAGGGAGATATATGATGTTGTTGCATTGCACTGCGTGGCTGTATTGAGTAGGCTGTTTGGAGCTATTATATGTTGATAATATGCACCGTAAACTCACACTTTATAACAATGTATATGCTGCTAAATGCTTATGTAGTCAATTTTCTATTTTTTATGACAGTTTTGTATTGCAGATTATGGATGTATCGTATTGAATTGGCGGCCTTGAATCACTGATTATTGAAAATATGCACTTTAAAATCACACCTTATAAAAATTTACATTGGCAAATGCTCAGTTAGCTACTTTTTGATGTTTATATATGTAAAATGTTTTTTTTTATTAGCACAGGTCACCTTTGGAATAGTATTTGAGCTGCTAGTAAGGATGATAAACACTTTAAAAGGAATAGATTAGGAAGAGCCGGCCTGGGTATTATGATAATATGATATATAATCCTTACAAGGATGTCAAAGAAGAAGTCATTATATTTAGTTGAATATGGATATAGATAGAGTCTTATTCATTTTAGATCATTTAAAAATATTTTTGTTTGAAGTGAATGAGTTGAATAATACCCGAAAACAGTGCACCAGTGAAGCCTGGGTTCTTACACATAACCTGTATATTATTCTTTTGCAGGAAACCCATATTCCAACAGGTAGAATGCTGAATTTTACTATCTTTAAAACTTGGCTGGGATGTAGATAGTGTTCTTCTACCACTGCTGCTCATAGAGGGATAACAATATTAATCTCTGAGGGTCTGGAGTTTTAAATACATAATTGGCAAGGTGGCAAAAAGGACTGCTAGGCCTGGGTGAATTGCTCAGTATTTTCGAATAATTGATTTTAATGACCATGTATAACCCTGCACAGGACAATCCTAATTCTATGATAGATCTTTTGAAAGGCTAAAAATAAGGTATAAGTGTTAGAATTAAAATATGCAGAGGTATTTTTATCCCGCAATTAAGGAACAGCTTGAATTACTATGGTATGGAACACCTACAAGGTACCCCATGAAAACACAAATAATAGACAATTAAAAATAAGTGGAAATGGAGATTATAGGTGCATATGAAAAATACCTAGTACAAAATTCTTAACCAAATAGAGTGGAGCTAGAGAAGTTGAAACAACATCTCCAGTAATATTATTATATTGCGAGTTATTTAAATGATGAAACATACCTTCAAGGAACCTATGCTGAGAGTGAATATTCAGGGAATTTTTGTCATGAGAAATGCGATCAAAGAACTGCCTGTGCAATGTGTTGACCAAATAGCAAAAAAAAACAAAGAGCTACCAATAAAAGTAAACTCAATACATTCTTTAATAAAATATAATTTTATATTATTTTGTCTTATTTAAATGTTATAATATTTTACAATATAAATATTTATATTAAGCACCAGGAAATTCATTTGAAAAGTTTACAAGACTTGCTTAAGACAATGCCTTTTCTCTCGCTAATGTATGACTGCACCTCCTGTTTAATATAATCTTTAACTTTAGATGAAATTGATCACAGAATTTTATTTTTGCCTAGTGGATAGGCTAGTGGAGAAGAAATGTTCCCACTGGAATTTTTTTAAGCATTAAGGGAAATTAAAAATATTTTTGTATTTATTAAGACTTGCTAACTATATTGTAGCATGTAGCGAAATTCCTCCCTCTTATGATATTTAAGTATTGGTCATTTAAAAAAAAAAAAAAGGCAAGAAATCCAAAGATTAGTTTACTACAGTCTCAGTATAAAAGTATATCTAAGTTAATAGTTGATAGAATGAATAAAGTGAGAAATATATTGATTCAAAAGGCCCAGAATGTTTCTTTCGCTGGACGCCAATTATATACAAATCCAAATTATTTTTAGAAACCGTCAATGTTTTTAATTGTAAGCAGATCCCTGCTACAGTATTTTTTATTAGACATAGAAAAGTCTTTTGACGTTGTGTTCTGGGAAATTCCTTTTTATTTTAAAGTATTTGGATTTCCCCCAGCTCACAAGGGTGTTAAATAATCTTTACAGAGGCCAGACTGACTTTGAATTCATCCAAATTGATTCTTTTAAGGTATGCCATGGGACAAGACAGGGTTGACCCTGTCTCTGGTTGTATTTGCTTTTTAATTGAACCTCTTACCATTCCAATTTGAAACAATAGTAGCATAGTCCCTTTAATACAAAGAATGATGAAAATTAAATTATATGTGGATGATACCATCTTATTTTTGAAACCAGATAGGAAAATGAAGGAAAGAGTTTTTAATATATTTGTATAGTTTCAAGAACTGGGAGAATCGAGAATTAATAGATTGGAAACAATAATCTATTCTGTAATTGTACTCTGGATGTATTAGCTGTAGCGATGCAACACCCATGTAAAGATAATGCAAATTATTAGTTAAGGATTATGTCACACCAAACTTAACTAACTTTTATGATTTAAATTAAAGAACCTTATTTTTAAGGAAATATCCTTATAATATTTTAAAGTTAACTAAATCACCTATAAAGTATCTTATGAGGTGCTGCAATGTTTTTAAAAGGGAAGAACAATTCTTTAAGAACTTTTGTTTCCCATAGTTCAATGTCGTTCCATGTATACAAGATCTAACAATGAAGGATCAGTATCTTTTAGATAAATTGCCAATATCCAAATGGAAAACTAATGTTTTTTTTAAAGTGTTTTAATTAATGGCGAATCGAAAACCTTGGGAAAATTACAGCCACCTATGACAGAATTCAAATTATGACTTTAGGGGAGTTATAATATGCGTAATCATATTTTGCTAGGTATTGCTACCCTGGAAGTATAAGTACTAATACAAATCTAATGAATAGTCGAATTATAAGATCCATGGGGCAGTGAAAAAAATATCTCTCATATGTAAAGAAAATATGTTTTGACAAAATGTTCTCATAAGTGACATACATGAAGAACATATTAAGACATTAGATATGTGCAATTAAATCAATGAGATTGATTTATTCATTTAAACGGAGATAATTGTTGTACAATCTAATTTTATGCAAAATGGTTAATCTATTGCTTACGTATAGTTTTAAATAAAATGTAACCAAATTGCTTTGCTAATTGATAATTGTTATAAACATGTCTCCGATAGAATAGGATATTGGTCTTCTACTATATGTTTCTACTCAGGCTAGGCTAGTACTGGAATAACGTTTCTGGATACTGTGGGGTATTCCTCAGCTTTTCGATTATCAACTAGGTATCACAATTTGATTGATATGTCAATACTTATATCTCAATCACTGATAGTGCAAAAATAGAATACTCAACTAGTTCCTACATTTTCAAGGTGGCTGGTTATAATCTATAGAGTAAAGCAACGAAAATGGTTACATGCTGCTCAAATTGGATCAAAGCAAAAAAAAATTTGAGAAAAGATTTTGTCAAATTTGTTTAACATGATGCCGTTTGTTATTTAAGTGCATAAGATGCTTCAGTTTGTTAGCTGCCTATTGTACTGTATTGATATTTGTGAATTTAAATTGATTATGTATGCTCTATATCTCCCTTAATAAAACTAAAAATGAAAAACCCTAAATAAACATCAGTGCTGTTTGATGAATTTGCACAAAATATAGCAGACACTTAGCATGTTTTGCTTATTTTTTATATATTAAAATTTGTGCAGATTTATCAAGGGAATCACAAATAACACAATTCTTCATGGAGGAATTATTTCTAAATCCCTTTTAAAAGGGACATCAAAATATATTAATTTGACAATAATTATCCCATCATTTGATGAATCTACATGAAATTTGGCAAATATTTAGCATATTTAATCTTCTGTCGGTATGGCAAGTTTCAGTGCAAATCTATGAAAGGGTTACAAAGTTGAAAGGGGGTCAAAAACAATTTAATGTGCTAATAACTTTGGTGCTGTGTAAGGAATAATATTGAAATATGGCAGCCTCTTAGCACATTAAGTCCAATTTGTGAATCTCAGGTTTCATACAGAGATCTGAGAAGGTGGGCAAAGTTACACTGGGCGGCCACAAATAATTGATTTGCTTATAACTTTGGCACAGTTTATAGAGCTGCACAAGGCCTGGCCAACACGTGCCATGTATCGCTTACTTGTGATATTTTGCATTTCATGCATTCCATAAAAAGGGAAAGACTTAAACAGGTGTTCAAAAAGTAGCAGTTCCCATTTTGACTCCCAGAGAAAACATTGCTCTCTGCTACAGAAATCTACCCTGAAGATAATTATAGTGATCTTGGAATGAACGTAAAGTTTTACACAGGGAAGTGTTGTTGCTTGGTTTGGAGTAAATTGTTTTAGTAGTTTTCAAGAAATTATCATAATTAATAAAGTGTCATAGAGCTTGAAAGGGTTAAAAGATAGAGATCACTCGACTGCTAGTGTGCAGACAGACCTCAAACTTGAAGTTTGCTGACTTGCGTGGATCAACATCTAAAAATGAAAGCCCCCATTGGACAAAGAAGCTTTTAGCTCCAATTATCCATTTAGAGACCCTGGTACCAAAGTTTGGTCTGCTAGCCCACTAAAGCAGGTTCCACAAATAAAATACCCAGCCAGGATAGAGGCCATTCCCTACAGCCAACATGTGCTACGTATGATTGTAGACCATGTGCATCAGAGATTGGTAGTCTGTGGCAGGTTAACAAATGAACACTTTTGTGCCACCCTCCCCTGGCACTGTGTTACCTTGTTGATGGCTTAGCATGACACTCCTTATAGCAATGGTAAGGCACACATACTAAGGTGCTGCCAAATTCAATGATATTGCACCAACGATATTAGCAATAAAAAAAAATTTGACACCTACTTTAACTTTGCCCCTTTTTTAAATGTACCTGCAACTTGAGATTCCTGCAGTGGGTTCAACTTGCTAAACGCCTATCAAATATTATGCTGATTAGTTAACAAGCTCCTTTTGCGCAGTTTGACAAATCTGCATGACACTTTCTAAAAAACTGCATTCACTTTGGGTCCTTCAGGAATGTTTTGCACTAATCCATTAAATAGGATAGAAGAAAAAGGGGGCCCCCCAAAAGTGCGATTTCCCATTTGAATTCCCTTTGCTCACCGATATAGAAAAAAACCTCTGAACGGAACTACACCACACTTGGCACAAAGTCAGAACTTTGCTCATTGATTGAGCTTTTGTTGTTGTGGTGTAAATACGTTCTGTAGTTTTTCAGAGATTTGGGCCAGATTACAATGTCGGGTGGACGCATCACGTTTCGGTGTTGGAACCGACCGACCGTAGGTTGGCGGTTCCGACCACCAAATGACGATGCGACCGCACATGGTGCGGTCGCAAACTCCCATTTCTCTATGGCAGCTTGTTCTGCGGGCAGTTTCTGCCCGCAGCACAAGCTCCCATAGGGAAATGGGATTTTGTGTAAATCCCTGCACCGTGTGGCAGGCACCTCATGGTGCCTGCTACACAGTGCAGGCTTTTACCCAGAGGCTGCAGGGAGAAGGGGCCCGCACTGCTATGGGCCCCCAAAGTCGCTTTCCAACAGACTTTTCATGTCGGAAAGCCTGACATGAAAAGCCTGTGGGAAACTTTACATCGTAATCCCGACTGCAGAAATGCCATCCTTAAGGGATTACGTGCCGGTTCCGACTGGCTGACGGGCTCCTTGAGCTCGTCGTAAGCCAGCCGGATAGACCGGCCGGTTTCACTTCCGTCCGCCGTCATTGTAATACGGCGGTCAAAAGTAAAACTGAAGATTTTGGTCGGAAAGCCTCCGACCGCTGGTCGGAGGCTTTCTGACAGACATCAAAATGAGGCCCTTAGTGTTTTAAAAAGCTGCTCAGCTTGAGCATGAAGGGGTTAATCCTCAGAAACAGTTAGGGATATCTGGACCATTATATCATGGATGATAGGTGGTACCAGTACCATAGATCCTCCGTAACTCCAAAATGAAAAAATATGCTTGATTCTGAATGGCCGATTGAGCTTTGTTCCACTCACCATTTTGGTACCACAGACCCGCCGTACAGAAAGGATCTGATTGGCAGCAGCAACATCGGGAGCACATATTGTGGCTGCCACTACAGGACTCTGGCCACAGTTGATGGCCGTGTGCCGTGGAGTCAGTCGCAAGTAGTGGTCGCTTTGATGCTTTGTGTGCCATGGAGTCAGTCACTCAAGGGGGCTGGGGAGTGGGGTCTGGCCTGCGGGGACATGCCAACTATGAAGGAAGTTTCTGTGGGACTGTGGCACCATGGTTAGGATGCTTTCTTCTGGAGGAATGTAGATCCAAACTGGGATCAGTGAATTAAGCTGTGTGCCCCATTCCCACTGTGCACATCAGAAGGCTTTCTTTAGGTGGGGTTGGACACCCCCAAAGGGTTGGGCGCAGGGCCTAGTTGGTCGTTATCCATATCTACGGGGTTGGTCCTTACAAATTCCACTTAGAATATGATTTTAAAAAAACAGAAATTCACTGGAAAAACAATGGTTAAAGTGAAGTTGTAGTTAGGTTTGGTAATTTCAACTTAACATATGTTTAAAAAAACTCAGAAATTAGCTGAAGAAAACACAGTTAAAATGCGGTATGGTTTTAAAACATGAAAAACACAGAAATGTGGAAGTTATATTTCACCAAACTAAACATAATTTGCACCCCTGCCATGCACTGCTTATCCTCTTACTTATTGCATCACTGATGATATGCTAAGTAACATTGATGACATATGACATAATTGATGGCATCACTGATGACATCACTGACAACACTATCCATGATACTGCTATCCACATTACTTCTTAAAATCTCATATAATTGATACACAACTGGTCTTTATCAAGACAACTTTCAAAGAGATTCTTTAAATGAGTAATTAAAGGCTCCTTCACCAGTTTCTTTGACACCTTCCTGCTGTCTATTTGTACGCACACATGCATTTGCCCTGATAATTTCCTGAATATCTATGGGCAGTCTCTGTCTCCATGTATCATTCCTCAGAGTTCACACAGCGAGTCATTCCCCTGACCCAGTTCTCCACCCTTGGTGACCCTGGAGTACTGCAAGGTTTTGCGGTGTCCCTCCTCGCATCCATCAACCTTAGAGCCAGCACTAATGGGCAAGGCCAAATATATCTTATGTTCAAATCAAATAACATTTGTATAGTGCATCACTGTCACACCTAGAGGTATGTGGTCTCTGAGGGTGCGGCAACTCATTCGAAGAGGCAGGTCTTGAGATTCTGTCTGAAATCCTGCAGGGAGGGTCTGTTCGGAGATGGAGGGGCAGGTCGTTCCAGGTCTTGGCGGCGTTGTAGTAGAAGAAGCGCCCCCTGCTGCGGCGGATGAGGGTGTGTGCGCACGGCTAGCATGTTAGGTTCTAGAGTGGTCAAGAGTTTTAAGTTATCTGTGAACCTTTTACCTAATGTGTCTTTAAATTCTGAGGGATGTTTTTCGAGTTGTTCAATGTTGAATATTGTTTTGTGATATGTACTTTTTTATGTAATGGTTGAACACAGTTATCATGACCTCAAATAAAATTGAATTGTGCAACATTTATTGTTAGTGTGATTTAGACAGTGGTACATTTTATAGGTCTTTTCTGTGCAAGAGGTTGTATTTAATTATATTTTTAAGAAGAGTGAAACATGCAGGTATTCCCATTAAGTCATTTTGATATAGCAATTATCCAATACCACAAAAGTTAATTATCTCACAAACAGATGAAGTCATTTCAGAACAGAAGTTTAGTGTTTAAAGATTCATCAGCAAAACTCAAAATGTCACAATTAAGTCCTATATTCAAATGATCTGCTTTCTCTTCCAGATTGCTTGGAAATCTGCATCACGCCTTGAATGATCAAACATGCAAATAGCCCTTCAAAACCTCAACTCGTTTTGATGAAAATTTAAAAATAGATACATTTGCAGCTTCGCCATGGAATGCCACAGAGATGAGAAGAGAAGGCAGCAGCATGGCTCAAGGGTGCTGGAGCAAATATCAAAGATGAGAGAGTCAACAGAGCTTATTGACCTAGAGCTGGTCGCTGAGGGCCAGAGCTTCCCATGCCACCGGCTGATCCTAGCTTCGTTCAGTCCCTATTTCAAAGCCATGTTTACTTGTGGCTTGTTGGAGTGCACCCAGAAGGAAGTTGTGTTGCATGATGTAACAGCGGAGAGTGCGGCGGCCATCTTGAACTACATGTACAGTGCCGAGCTTCATATCACCAACACAAATGTCCAGAATGTAGCCACTGCTGCATTCGTCATGCAGATGGACGACATTTTTAGCGTATGTCAAGCGTACATGACACACCACATGGACGCTTCCAACTGTGTGGGGGTCTACTATTTTGCAAAGGGCATTGGGGCAGAAGACTTATGTGATCAAGCCAAGAAATATTTGTATCAGCACTTTGCCGAAGTCAGTTTGCATGATGAGCTGTTGGAAATTGAAGTTGAGCAGCTTCTGAGTCTGATCACCTCCGACGACCTGAATGTATCCAGGGAGGAAAATATTTTGGACCTGGTTCTTCGCTGGGTGAACCATGACCGAAGCGTCAGAGCCAGGCACCTGCCCGAACTCCTGAAACAAGTGAGGTTGATGCTTGTGAGCCCTTCTTTTCTCCGGGAAGCCCGGAAGAGAAACACGGCACTGCTATATGACTCGGAATGCTACAATATGATCGAGGGTGCCTTGGAGAACATCTCCAAGTCCAAGCAGCACTCTCTCAGTCTTCGCTATGGCATGGAGACCACCAGCCTTCTGCTATGCATTGGCAACAACTCCCTGGGTTTTCGGTCAAAGCATGGCAGCTATGGAGATGCCAGCTTTTGTTACGCTCCGTCGACGCAAAAGACGTACTTCATCCATTCTCCCAAGTATGGGGAGGTCTTGGGCTTTGTGTGTGCCGGCGTGGTCACGGAGAACAATGAAATCATTGTCGCTGGAGAGGCAAGTGCAGTTAAACTCTCAAGACAAAAGAACAAGAGTGTTGAAATATGTAGGTGTGTACCCCAATCAATACTGTCTAAAATCCAGTAATAGTTGTGTGTAATGGAAAAGGTCTATAGAAGTTAACATGCTTCTTCATGTTTGTTCTCTCTAATGTGGGATCTAAGACATGGCGCTGCCAAAGAACTGCTCCCTATTTTAGTCCTTAAGTTAAAAAGCTCATGATTTTCTTAAGGTTTACATTTGTATCAGCTACCTTGTCAATCGTCCTTCAACTCAATTTATATGTATGTGGTCACCAAAAAGCATTGTATCATACTAGTGGCCCGTTAACATAGAGGATGATTCTAGGAGCATCACCAGGATAATGAAGGCTGCTTCTTGATGATGAGGACATCATGATACAATGTCACATTACACTTTTGAGAAGAATGTCCCTATATTATTGGAGGAAGTTCCAAATTCCATCCTATCATTTGCAAACATAGTGTCTTTGCTTCAGGGCCTCCTTATTGCACGTCAAGTCTGTCTTCCTCTACCAGTTTCTTAAAAAAATCCTACCTTTTCATTCTCATGTCACCTGAAACCTCCCTCTGCTCTCAGTATTACTAGACTTCATCGTCATGAAATATCCCAGTATAGGATTAGCTCGGTGCCATCCATGCCGAGCTAGAAAGGGACAAATTGTTTTGCCATTTCTACAGCAAAGTCTTTAAGCATAGGATTAGATAGTGTCATCCATACCAAGCTGTAAATTGCCAAATGCCTTTTACCACTCCAGGCACAGTATTACAGTTTTGGATTGGTATAATGCCATCGAAGCTAACCTGGAATGGATAAAAGCAACCCCTCACATATTTTTTGCAGTCATTACAGCTCTTCAGAGAGGTTTAGCTTAAGGAGCACCCAATATAAGTCAAATATATGGCACTGTGCTAATCCTATGCTTAGAAACTTTGCTAGAAAAACTGACATTTGAAGTGAGTAAATTCAGAGATTCACTGGTCTTGCAGGGTGCTCTATATAGGAGCTGCTCTCCACCTAAACTTGGGAATGTCTTAGAGTTCTCTGCTTCCTTTTTTGCGTGCACACACACACACACACACACATATATACATGTGTGTGTATAAGAAATTCACTGACAAAAGCAAAGGTTACAGTGACGTGTTATAGTTAGGCTCAGATTTCACACACACAAAACCATAGAAACAGCAGTTATAGTTACCTGAGCTAACTATAACTTATGCCCCTACAATGCACTATTTAGGACCTCACACATGGTCAGTGACATCACTGATGATATCAATCAAACAGCATTTGTAAAGTGCATCATTGTCACCCCTAGGGGTATCTGGGCGCTGTGTCTCCGTAAAGTGTCAGGTCTAGAGTCTCTTTTGAAAGTCTGCCAGTGAGGGGGCTGTATGGAGCTGGTGCAGGAGGGAAATGTTGTTTCAGGTCTTGGCAGTAATGTAGGAGAAGGCGCAGCCACCACTGTGACTGAGGCGAATGCGGGGGGAGTGTGTGAGGGTGAGTAAAGAGGAGTGCAGGTGTTTGGAGGGTTGGAAGAAGTTCAGTCAATGGTTGTTGTAGGCAGATCCTAGGTCGTGGAGGGCTTTGTAGGCGTGCATGAGGATCTTGACCTGGGATCTCTTCTTGATGGGGAGCCAGTGGAGGTCTCTCAGGTGGGGGTGATGTGGGTTCGCTTGGGGAGGTCCAGGATGAGTCTGGCTTCAGCTTTTTGTACGGTCTGGAATCTTCTGAGGAGCTGGGTGGAGATGCCGGCGTAGAGGGGGTTGCCATAGTCGAGGTGGCTGGTGATAAGGGCATGAGTGATGGTCTTTCTGGTGTTGGTTGGGATCCATCTGAAGATTCTGTAGAGCATGCAAAGTATGTGGAAGCAGGAGGAGGCAACTGTGTTGACTTGTTGTTTCATAGTCAGTTGTCTGTCGAGGATGATCCTGAGGTTGTGTGCATGGTCAGTTGGTGAGGGTGTAGATTCGAGTTCTGCAGGCCACCAGCTGTGGTCCCATGCAGAGGTGTTATTCCCGAAGATTTGTACTTCTGTTTTATCGGAATTGAGTTGGAGGCAGTTGTCTGTCATCCATTTGGCTACGTTGGTCATGGCGTTGCAGAAGTTGGATTCGGCATTGGAGGGGTCTTTGGTGAGCGAGAGGATCAGTTGAGTGTCATCTGCGTAGGAGATTATGTTGAGTCCATGGGATCTGACAACGTCTGCTAGGGGGGTCATGTAGATGTTGAACAGGGTGGGGCTGAGGGAGGATCCTTGTGGTAAACTGCATATGATGTCTTTGGGTGCGAAGGTGAAGGGAGGCAGTTGGATGCTCTGTGTGTGTCCTGAAAGGAAGGAGGCGATCCACCTGAGGGCATCTTGCTGTATGCCTATGTTGTAGAGTCTGTTGATGAGGCTGTTGTGGGAGACGGTGTTGAACACCGCGGAGAGGACATGGAGGATCAGGGCTGCAGTTTCTCCGTGGTCGAGGAGTGCTCTGATGTCATTTGTGGCGACGATCAACGTGGTCTCAGTGCTGTGGTTTGAACTGAATATGGATTGTGAGGTGTCCAGTAGGTGGTTTTGTTCCAGGATTTCGGTGAGCTGCTGGTTGATGGCTTTCTTGAGTACTTTGGCCGGGTAGGGGAGCAGGGAGATCGGACGATAATTATTGAGATCACTGGGGTTAGCGGAGGCTTTTTTTAGGAGGGGTCTGACATCTGCGTGTTTCCATCGGTGCGGGAAGGTTGCTGTGGAGATGGCGGTGTTGAGGATGCTTGTGAGTTGCGTGCTGATAGGGTTTGTTGCGAGGCTGTAGAGGTGGTGTGGGCAGGGGTCGGTGGGTGCCCCGAAGTAGATGGAAGACATGATGTGGGTGAGGTGGTCAGGGCAGTGAGCATAGACCAGGTGGTAATGATTTAGCTGATGGTCGCTGGTTGGTTGAGGTCATTGGGGATGAGGGTGGTGAGTTGGAGGTTGAAATTGTTGTAGTTGCTGGTGATCTTGCTGTGGAAGTAGTCTGATAGGGTGTCGCTGAGTTATTGAGAGAGGTGGATGGTGTTCTCTATGGCTGTGGGATTGGAGAATTCTTTGACTATTTTGAAGAGTTTCTTTGTGGGGTTGGCCGTGGAGTCGATGCGTGTGGTGATGGCTGCTTTCTTGGCTTCTTTGGTCACTGATGGCATCTCAAATGACATCACTGATGACATCATCCAGTGGGTGTAAGTGTTTCGTAAACATTTCAGAGATTTAAAGATAGATACTAAGCTACTGCATAAGTTAAATTACTATTTTCTCTGTACTACAAATGAGTGATAATATTTCAAACATATGTCATCTGAGTGGTTGTGTGACTAATTGGATCAGTGTGTGAGTGGGTTTCTGAGTGGCTGTATGGGTGCGTGAGTGGGTGTGTGAGTGGCTGTATGGATCTATCATTGGGTGTGTGAGTGGCTAGATGGATCTGTCAGTGGGTGTGTGAGTGGCTGTATAGGTCTGTCAGTTGAAATGTGAGTGTCTGTATGGGTCTGTGAGTAAGTGTGTGAGTGGCTGCATGGGTCTGTGAGTGGGAGCGTGAGTGGTTATGTTGGTGTGTGAGTGGGTGTGTGATTGGCTGTATGGGTCTGTGAGTGGATGTGTGAGTGGTTTTGTGGGTAAGTGGGTGTGTGAGTGACTGTATGGGTGTGGGTGTCTAAGTGGGTGTGTCAGTAGCTGTGTGAGTGACTGAGCCAGAACAGAACCTCACCGGCCCCTTTATCCAAGAAGAGTCCACAGTTTTGCACAAAATATCTACTCAACTGGAGTACTTTCTGCTGGCTTATTACTAAGTGCTACCTTGTCGAGTAAATGTCCTGTGCGTATTCTACACTACAGCTGCGTAATGGACCATGAAGAAATGTCGCAAATGTCCTTCTGTGTGTTTCGGCAATGTGATTGTTTCTTGTGTGTCTTTATCCAGAAATCTGTGATAACTTGAATCCTCCATATAGAGAAGACAACAAGACTACAAAGAAGTGAATCTCCAACAAAGAAGGGTACTTCCTCTTAACTATATAATGTAAGTGCTTCTTTGTTTGGTGGAGATATCTTCATATTCTTCGGCATCAAGAAGGTGTTACCAGAATCGTTGGGAAACACCCTGGGGGACTTTATGGGAAGCTGCCCATCATATTGGCAAAAGGCGGGAAGAAATTGGCATATTACTATGGTACACGAGGCGGAGCCAAATGGGTGTGACTTCCACGTGATTTTGCACATTTGCTTATCATAGTAATGTAAAGCGAGAGCCATAAACTCTGCTCTCACCAGGAGAGGGCAAAAAAGAACCCACTTCTCACATTTAACAAGGGGAGGGGGGGCCAAGTGGCAATTTTGGCCCTGGGGATTCCAACCCTCGGGCCCGCCCCTTGATGCTGGATACGCTGGAGCCCACCCAGGGCACCCAGTGTACACGGTTAGGAACTGCTGGTGAGCCCCAATGCCCTTGCGGTCCCTGCTAGCTCCCCACCTCCATTAGGAGCTGGCACTGCTTCTGCAAGCATGGAGCTGCAAAAATGCTGCTCCCTGCATGCAGGAGCAATTCTATCATCTGTTTTCCTGCTCACACCCACTGACAGCAGACTTGCTGTTTGCTCTCGCTTTGTGGAAGCTGTTGAAGCTCCCGCCAGGTGACAGCAAACTAATATGTCCCAAGGGTGAGCACCTCTGGACATAGGGAGCCAGCCCTCCCCTGGCCAATTTCAGTCCCAGTGACTCCACCCCTGAGGCCCAGAACCTTTTGTAAATGGGAGGTGGCACACAGCTCCCCTCCCTGGGCTGATTTCGGCCTCGGGGACCCCATCCCCTGGGGCAGGTCAATTAGCAAATGGTGAGTGGGACAAGCAGCCACCCTCCTCCATCCCCCGGGGCCCAGCGCACGCAGCACCCCAATCCCTGGGTCCTTGCCAATGATGAAAGGGGGAGGGGGCACGCAGCGCCTCTCCACATGGCCAATTTCCCCCCCAGGGATCTCATACCCCAGGGCCCAGCCAACAAAGGGTGGGTGTGCTGGTGCCCACCAAGGGAACCCACCACATCCTTGGTGGGGCCGCGGGGGGAGCCTGATGGCCCCGCGGCCCAAGCTGGCTCTTTGCATCTAGCGGGAGCTGGCATTGCTCCCGCCCTCAGGGAGCAGCTATAATGCTGCTACCTGCAGGCAGGAGCAATACTCTGATTTGTTTTCTTGCCCACATCACTGTACCTGGCCCTCAGAAGTAAAGTTGAATTCATTCCCCAAACGGTGGTGGACTACCCTGCCCCCTTTCCTCTACTTTTTACTTTTTTTGTGGGACTCGGCTTCAAGCCAAGTCCCAAGACGGCTGCTAACACTTCCTAGTTGAAGTGTTCACAGCCAATCAAATTTAAGTAGGATGCGCGAGTCCACTGCAAGGACTAGCATCCCCAGATATCTATATTTTATAAAGTTAAATATCTCAAAAACTACTGAACTGATTTACACCAAACCACAAAAAGTACGCTTTTTGGACCAACATCTAGCTTTCTGCCAAATTTGGTGTAATTCCATTCAGCGGTTCAGGCTGTGGTCGTGTTCAAAAAAGGAAAAATCCCCACAGACATAACATGGGGAAACCGTGTTATGGGACCCCCCTTTTTCTTCGGCCCCCGCTTAACGGATCACCCAGAAACTTTCAACACAACAGCTAAACCAAAAAGTTGACGTTTTTTGAACATTTCTTAAAAATTCTTCAAGCGGCCCAAAAGCTATTGGCAAAACAAAAACGCTTTTCCTACGGAAACTTTGGTCCTAAATATAACTACCTACTGGAAACTGCCAGTAGGTTTATATATATATGTATATATATATATATTTATACATATATATATATATATATATATATATATATACACACACAGGTTGCCCCAATGAGAATGTCACACCAGCAGGGGTTACAGCACACAGCCACCGGCAGCAGAATCATCCAGTCAGCCCTCCAAGATTCGTACGTGACTGCCAAACGCGTTTCGAGCAGGTAATGCTCTTGTTCACTGGCTCTCTCCAATTAAGCAAGGAAAGCGGTATTGTAGTGGAAAACACCTTTTATTCAAATATTTAGTCCCGCCCACATGGGCGTCAGCAAAACGGGGCATCATGGTCTTCGTAGTATTGCCCATCGTTGCTTAGACCTGTTCCATCAAAACCCGGTTGGGCACCGCAAACCAAATTGAAGAGTTCACTTGAAATGTCAACCCCAGTGGGCACGAGAACTCAAAAGGGCTGCTGGTAATCCTGCCAATATGAATCCGGCATATATATATATACACACACACATATATTTTACCCAGTGGCTGTCACCACTAGGTAGTTATAGTTAGGTCAGCGTTTTTGTGCTGCTAAGAACTTTGGCCCCGTTTGATGATACTCCACAAAACTTTCCAAAAAGGTGCTACTTTTTTACTTGTTTTTGCATGGAAAGTTCTGGGGTGATCAGTCAAGCGAGGGCCGAGAAAAAAGGGGGGTCCCAAAACGCGATCTGGATGGTTGGGTCTGCAAGAGGCTCAAGAGAATGTCGCTGGAGCACCCGTTTAAAAACAGAGCTTTCTGACTGGCCCAGGGAGCCTTTTATCCCTTGCGCCAATTCGCTCTCGCTGGATTCAGACTCTTGTGGGAACGAGCGCTCTGATTGGCTGCCATCAACATCAGAAAAATGTTGCTGTCAGCCATTACAGGACTTAGTCCCCTGTCCTGAACTTGTGAAAATAAAAGATATAAGGGGACAGGGTAGGGATACAGTAACCCCCTAGGCCTCGTAGGGGGAACCCAGAGGGACCCAGCCAGGGGCTAAAAACAAATTGGCAAAAATTGTTGCGATCCTGCGTAACTGCTGCAGGATCAAAAGAAAAAAGAGGTGGCTGGGACGCATTCATTAATTATAGGCCCCAGGACCCCATCCCCAGGAGGTGATTTCTTTAATAAAGGGGGGGCATGCAGCCCTCCTCCCGAGCCATTATAGGCCCTGGATAACCCACCCATGGTGCCGTAAAGCTCAAAAAACGAGAGGTGGGCCGTGCAACCCCCCTCCTCGAGCCTTTAAAAGGCCCTTGGGGCCCTATGCCCCAGGGCTGCTATTTACAAATTAAGGATAGGGGGGCCACGCGGCCCCCCTCCCTGAGGCTTCTATAGCCCCAGGAATCTCACCCCCTGGACATAGCGGTTTGACTGCCTGCACCAGCGCTGGAAGGGAAACCTGTGTTTGTTCCCACTTGGCTGGAGCATTTTTTAACCTTCCGCCAAGCAGCAGCAAAGACAAAGTCTGCTTCCAGGGAGTGGGAGCTTTAAAAATGCTCCTGCCGGCTGGGAGCAGACTTTTGATCTGTTTCCCTGCCTGCACTGAAGCGGGCAGGGAAACAGATAAAAATATTGCTCCCCCAGCATTAGTAGCTGCTCCATGCGTATGGGGTCAATGCCGGCTCCCACTGCACGTGGGGAGCCAGCCAGGGCATGGGGGGCCTTGGGCTCTCCCTGCAGCCCCCAAGTGTATGGTGGGTGCCCTGGTTGTGCACCAGGACACCTCCCTTTAATAATGTGGCCCGAGGGATGGGGTCCCTGGGGCAGGAAAAGGTTCGGGGAGAGGGGCTCAGTCCCACCTCCCTGAGCCTCCAGATGGCCTGAGGACCCCATTCCCCAGGGCCGATATCTTTAATAAAGGGGAGGGGGCAGCATTAGTAGCTGCTCCTTGTGGGCGGGATCAATGCCGGCTCCCGCTGCATGCGGGGAGACGGCTGGGCCTGCAGGGGCCCCCCACCCTTTTCATAAAAAAAGGCCCAGGAGGATGTGGGCCCCAGGTCCTAATAAGGCTCGGGAGGGGGGCCACACGACCTCCTCCCCTTTCATTAAAAAAAAGGCCCTGAGGGTGAGGTCCCCAGGTCCTAAAGATACTTTTTTGTATGTTGTGGACTCGAGGGTGGCCTTTCCGGGGCCTATAAAGCCCCAGTGGCCCCGTCTCCTTTAAAAAAAAGAGGCCCTGGGAGTTGGGGTACCAAGGCCTAATAAGGCTTGTAGAGGGTGCACTTGGCCCCACTCCCTTAAAAAATACATAGGGTCCTGGGAGATGAAGTCCCCAAGGCCTCATGAGGCTGTGGGAGGGGGGTCATGCTGCCCTGCCTCCCCTTAAAAGAGATTTGGTTCTGGGGATTGCGGTGCCCAGGGCTTTTGAAAGGCTCGGAGAGGGGGGCCGCGGGGCCCGCCTCTCCTTAAATAAACACGTCCCTGGGGGATGGGGTCCCCAAAACCTTTTAAAGGCTTGGGGAGGGGGCTGCGCAGGTGCCCCCCCCACCCCTTAAAAACAATTGGCCCTAGGGGATGGGGTCCCCAAGGCCTAATGAGGCTCGGGGAGCAAGGCCACGTGCCCCTCCCTTTAAAAAAAGGGCCTGGGGGATGGGGTCCCCAGGGACTAATAAGGCTCGTAGAGGGCGGAATGGGCCCCCCTCCCGTTTAAAAAAGAAGGGACCTGGGAAGTGGAATCCTCAGGTCCTAATAAGGCTTTTTTTTTACTTTGCAGAACTCAAAATTATTTTGCGAGCAGCAGGCCCAGGACGTTATTCAGGTGTTGCATTTCCAGTTTTTTTCTACTCATTTCTATGTAAGGTGAGGTCTAAAGCACAATTATTATTTTTGTAATTAAAAAATATTGCGGTCTCACATCATCCTCCATGTACAGTTAATGAGACTGGTTAGCAATTTTCTCTCCTGAAAGTGGTTTTCTGGTATTTGAGGAGGAGGCTGCAGAGGAGGGAGCTGGCTCTTATAATTATTGCTTTCTCTAAATTTGTGTTTTTACCACGTTCTCCATCCCCAATGCATGGCAATTATTTTTCAATTAAAGGAAGATTGTGCTGAAATGTGGGTTTTTTGTAAGGTAATTGTAATCGAGTTACTCTTCTCCCTGTGATCTTTTCTGCTCATGAATAAAAAGCTGTTTTCCTTCAAATGAAGGGAAACACGTCATATCGCTTCAAACACAAATTTTTGCATGTTTGTGGTGTTGTGTAATGTGGTAAAACCATACTGAACCAGGTCAGAAAAGAACCTGTTAGCACCAGCCAGAAGCAGGTGCTAAACCTGTGCCAATTAATTTAATTGTAAATGTGCAGATATGCCACACAGACCAAGGCCCAGATTTAGGTACCTGTCAAATAGCGCAGTGAAGTGCCCAAAGTAGCTGCGCTGCTTTGCGACAGGGAGAGGGGTGGAAAGTGCTATATCTACAGAGATATGGCACTCTCCTCCTCTCTCCCTAGCGCCGCCGCACAATCAGGCTGCCGAGCGCCATGCACAGAAATGTGCATGATACCCGATGCAAAACCTTTCTAAATCTGGTCACCCAATGCAGCGCAGCAGCCAAAAATTCTGCGCTGTGTTGTGTGACAGGGAGATAGCAGGAGAGCGCCTTATCTACAGAGATATGGCATTCTCCCCAGCGCCGGCGCAGAATTTTGCTGCCAAGTGCCACCCACACACCTTTGTGCAATAATGCTAGGGTGTGTGCGTGAGTCTAGCATAGGTTTTGTACTGGAAGTGTTCCCTTTCAGTACAAAATACTATGCCTAGACAACTTTTAAAACTTTTCCTGCTTTGTATGTGTGCTGTACAGTGCAGCGCACAATCAAAGTCGGAAAAGAAAGGTGAAATGAAAACATTTCTCCTTTTAACACCTGCTTTCAGGTGCCATTAATTTTGATGCAAAACCCTGTCTACTATTGTTAGTAAATAGGGGTTGGCTGAAAAACCAGGGGTGGCTGCATGGGAATACCGCCTTGACGCTAAGTAATGCAAAGCGGTGCTTTGCGCAGCCTTGCTTTACTTTTAGGCAGAGTAAATAGCAAGATTAACATTTTGCGATGGTTTGCGGCACTTTTATGGCGCAAACACAGCGCAAACTGTTTGTAAATCTGAGCCCAAGGGTGGTAACACAAAGAGAGATTCCCGGCATTACTGCAATTACACGAAGGTCTTAGGGCCTCATTCTCAGTCCCGCATAAAGGTGCATATTAGCAATGCCTGGCGATAATTATCGCAAAGCGCAATTAGAGCTTGGATAATTATCGCCAGGCATCGCCGGTTTCTATCGCGGAGTTAGCGTGCAATCAGCAATGCTAATCTCCAAAGCGATAGAAACCTTGGAGAACAGTGTGAATATCGCCGGAAAACAGGCGATATTCACACTGTTCCCCAGTTCTGCTTGCTGATAGTGCGAGGGGATTTAGCCATGTAATCCACCTTTCATTGGATTACATGGCTAAGTCAGGGTGGGACCAGGTGTTAGCAAACCAGCGCTAAACGTGTTTAGCGCTGGTTCGCTAATCACCGCCCCTGCCTCGCTGATAGGCGTTAGCGACCTCAGCGACTGTTTCCAGTCGTTGTTAGGTGGGGAACGCCTACTTTGCATGCCATTAGCGATGAATATCGCTGGCATGCAAAGCGGCACCCAACCCGGTCGCTATCGCCTACAAGCTGTCGCTAACAGCAGTTAGCGACAGCTTGTTGATAAGGCGATAATATTATCGCCGCTTTAGCGGGAAAAAGTCCCGCTAAAGTGGCGATAATCGCCTTGCTAATATGCCCCAAAGTTTTTAAATTTCGGGTTTTGTGCAAGTAATGTTCGGTCCTGGATTGTTTGCGCCCGCAAATCTGTCCAGGTAAAAAATCAGGTAGGCAAAATCAGAGCATTGAGGGAAACACCAAGCATCAGAGATGTTTTAAGGCATGAGCTAAGTGGGCAGTTGCCCTGGGCCCCCATCTTCCAAAGGCCCCCTGCAGAAGTGAACTTTTTCTCTAGCTCACTTTGTATTTTTGCATCATAAACTTTAACGTATAATTCAATAGTGTTGCCAACATAGGGCTCAAATTTGCAAAAACAATGTCATGAAAATTCAAAGGTATTCCAAAGAGGGGCCTCAAAAATATTTTTTTGCTAGGGGCCTTAAAATCCTTAAGATGACACTGCATGCAATAAAATTGGTCTCAAGGGCCATTGCCGCAAGGTGTTCTTCATTGCATGGTGCTTTAAATGGAAAAGATAAGTCCAGTTGCCCACCCAAATTGGCTGTGGAGGTTGGGTGGGGCTAAGGGCGGGGTTAACTTACAAACATTTAATGGACTGAAGATGAAAGGACAGTAAAGGGAGTACCATCAAACATGGCTAATAGTAACATCTGTCATTTACAGTGCTTGGACGAGGAAAGAATGTGAATTTACGCCTTATGCATAAAAAGCAAAGCAAAAAAGTGCACCCGTCAAGGATTCTGGCCACTATTGTATGTGCTCGGACGTGTAGTTTATTTCGCAATAGAATAAATGTGCTATTGTTGCAGAATTCTTGCCAGGAATATTTGGTTTCGGGTAAAGTCCAGTACATGAAAGTACACATGATCCTGTGTCCGATTATAAACTAACTTTTACCAAAGGACATCAGTGCAATCCTCACCTTTGTCGCTCTCCTCTTCCCAGACTTTCCCGCTCAGTTTCTCCCATTTCTTTTGTCAACTCTGCACTCAACATGTGTCTTTTCCCCCTTTCTCTCTCTCCTCTGGCCGTCTGACCCCTGGTATTTTACTTGCCCTCTTCCTCTGATGCCCCATGTCCCATCCTCCTTCTATGTCTAGTCTCTCCTTTTTCTCACACTTTCTTCTCTCTCATGTCTCACATCTTCCCCTCCAGTTTCCACTTTCTCTCTCTGATACCTCTGTAAACTCTATCGCCCCCCCCCTTCTTGCCAAGTCTGGTAGCTTAGTGGACTAATGCTATAAGGGCATGTGTTTGACCTCATGGTCACAGGTGCAGGTCCACTCATCCTTTTATCCTTTAGAGGTCAATAAAATGAGTACCATTGAGATGGGTCATAATAAACCTCTGTTATTCAGCGCCAAGATGCTCCTCTGGGTGAACGTGCGCTTTACAAATACACGTTATAATACTATCCAATGTCCCTCTCTCCCTGTCCTGTCTTTCTCTGTCCCTTTGCCTCCGTGTCTTATTAGGGCCTCCTTGGGCTGTGGGCAAGGGCAGCTCCTCCGTTGGAGCGGAGGAGCTTCGCCCCACTTAAATGTCCCCCAAAACCCCAGAGATGAAAAATGAAATGGTAATTTATTACGATTTTATTATTCATCATCCCGTCCTGGACAGAATGTCAGGACGGGCCAGGGCCTGCTGAGTGGCAGCAGGGAGGAGTGGTGGGCAGAGGGCTGCCTGTGCACTGTTTAAAGTGCACATGTCTCTTTGGCCGTCCATCTTGTAATGGCCAGCCAGACATGCACACTTTGCACCTCTCAACCCAGCTGTCTTAGATAGCTGAGTTGAGAGCAGGTGCAGGTCTCCAGTGCACTGGGGAGTGCCAAAAGAGGCTTCTCCCTCCTATCAGGGCACTGCTCTCATGCTTGTTAACAGCATGTGAGCAGCAACAGGATTGGTCAAGGGAGTTTGTGATCCCCACTCTGCATTTGAGAAAGAAGCAGCCCGAGATCTGAAGTGAAGGACGTGTTCAGTATGTGTGTTTCATTTCTTATTTTTTTATTTTATGTGCATGCACACCCGCCCCCCCTCCCCTTCGGTGTCAACCGCCACTGGTTGTGGGGGCATTTGTTGCCTCTCTCCGTCACCCATCCTGCCCTGTCCTGGGGAACGCAACTCACTTGTTGCATGACGCACGGGCCTCAATGCTACAGCATTGGGATAATAAGGTGGGGTCCCCTCAGAGACCCATCGCTCCTCAGCATGGCAGAGTTTGCACCCACACTGAGTACCATCAGAGCAACAGCAGGTGGCATAGGACTGTGCCCAGTGCGATGGGTTCAGCTTTACAGGGTCAGACTGCAGCAGAAAAAAGGCTCGGGCACCAAAATAAAAGTAACCCCACTAGTGACTCAGATAGCCCTCCAAGTCCCTACCGTCTGCTCACTTTCCTCTGGTTTGGCCGTTTGCCTTCTAGATGCTTCCCGTGACTTCTGTCTATAGAAGTTTCATGGTCATTCATTCTCTCAAACGGCAACTCTTGCACCGTTGACTCTTGATCAGTAGTGTGACAGCTCCTCCCCATGAAAATGGTGCCAGGGCCCCAGTAACCACCCAACCCCAACCGTTTCCACTGGTCCACCTTCCCCTGACCGGCCCTCCGCTGCCTGACCTGTACAGGTTGATGTCTGCAGAATACTGATGCAGGGCATGCACATCTGGGCTCGCGGGCTGCGTGGGGGGATGGCAGCATTTTGAAAGCGTGGCACTGAGCACAAACACACACAAATCATGTATGCATGCTAGTGGTCGAAGTGGGAGGGATCGGAGGAGCACGGCGTGCCCATACTTTTTTAATTTAAGGAAACAGTTCCCCTACTTTCTGTAAAAAGATAACCGTCCGGGGACGCTTAATTCTGAGAGCTGAAATGCTTCAACTGAAGTGTAAGGCAGGGAGTCTCCTCTGCTTCCGGATTTTGCTGCTGCAGTAGGGACGTTTTTGTCCATTGTGGCGTTGAAGTGCATTGGTGATTTGTTCGCCTGTTTACTGGCATGATCTGCTAAATTGTATGGATAAAGATTGCCAGTTTGAAAGTTTATATTCTTGGACGGCTCTACATCGCGCCCGCCCATTGTCTATTTTAATGTGAAATTTTGAAATATCGCTCCAATCCATGCAAGTAATATAGGGTTGGACTATTTTCTGAAATAGAATTTTGGACGCTCAATTGAATTTTCAGTCCTGATGATGACCGTGTAATTCTACAGTGGTCGAAACGCCGTCGACGTATATGTGGCCATAAAATTGATGAAGGACACATTATTTTGTTATATGTTGTTTCTTTTTTGTGACGTGTATTTTTTCGTTTGCCACGTGTCTGGTTTGTAATATATATTGTTTTTGTACCAGCATATTGTATTGAGCGTCATTGTTTTAATTGTTTTAGTATTCATTAAATGTAATATATTTGTTATATTTTTCTAGTATTTCTTTGCATATGGGTATTATTTTATCTTTTTCCTTTACGTCACTTCTTATTTGGGTTGTTTATAATTTTGAAATTGTTTGTAAATATTGTACTTTTGAGCAAATTGCTTCTTGAACCATTGTTAGGATTATTCACTGACTGCCCCTGGTTCAGGTGTGTTGGGCTGCCCCTGTGGTTGGTAATCAGTGAAACCGAGGGAGGCGCACACAGCTAAGCAAACCTTCCTGCCAGGTGTACTGCTGCCTGAAAGAAATGTAAATGTGCACAACTGGTCAATCTGCTAATGCAAACGGTGCTTGGAAGCCAGTATTGGCTTTAATTAATGGAATCACTTGACATTTCCTGATGGCACACAGAGCCGTTTTAAGGCATGGGCAAAGTGGACTCTGGCCCAGGGCCCCAGCCTTTCAGGGGGTCGCCCTGATACAGCCAGCTCTGTTCTGCAGAGTTTTGCCCTGATGACCTTGAATAATTCTTAAACAGATGGTTTTACATACCATTTTCCTTTAATTTATTTTACTAGTAAGTAAGTAAATGTTTATTTCCGATAAGTTTCATTCCATAAAAGATAGACATAATAAAACATTTAATTTCATAAAATAGTCCAACTTTTGGATGGTACACTTAAGATCTAGGTTTAATTTATTTTTAATGTGGGTGATGTGTGCGAATCTATTACAGACATTTTGCAGAAAATCTGTTTACGTTTCATGCAATGTCCATAAAAAAGTTTATTTTAGATCAAAACAGGACCTCAGATATGAGAAATGGGAAGGTGTCACAGAGATTATTTGCAGTAATGTTAGTGAGCTGCTGCTGTGTTACAAAGCGTCGCCCCACGAGCAGTTAAAAGAAAAACTAAAATGATACTAATCAATGTTATTATCATTTTAGTTTTCCGTTTCTGCTTAGGTGCGGGCGGGGCTGGGCTGGCCAGAGCAGGGGCAGGGGGGAGTGGTGAGCACACTCTATGGGGCTGATTACGATGTCGGACATCGTCTCGGTCATGGGACCGACCGACACCTGGTCGGCGGTCCCGACCGACTAATTAAGATGCGACCAAACACTGTTCGGTCGCATTCCTATACTTTACAATGGGAGCATGTATTCCGGCTGGAATGCATGCTCCCATTGTAAAATAGGAGGTGCAGTTCATCCCTGCACCCCGTGACGGGGTGCAGGGACACGGGGTGCAGGGATCAACAGGGAGGTAGCATAAGTGCACCCTCTGCCTCCAACCGGAGGCCGTGCACTCAAGGGGGCCTTGCCGGGGGCCCCCAAAGTCGAGATCCGACAGCCTTTCTGTGTCGGAAAGGCCGGCACGGAAAGGCTGCCGAAACCAGACATCGTAATCCCAGGGACGGAAAGAGCTGCCCTAGGGATTACTGTCCGCATTCCGACTGGTGTACGGGCTCTACGAGCCCGTCGGAAGCCAGTCGGAATGACCATTCCGATTCCTTTGCGACTGCCTTCATTGTAATGAGGCGGTCGGAAGGGAATCCGACCGGCATATTACAATGCCATCAGAGCCGTTTCCGACTGCATCATAATCAGGCCATAAGTGCACATGACAGTTTGGCCGGCGGTCTTGGGCCAGCCAAACCGCCATGCGTGCTTTGCATGTTCTCCACCAGCTGTATTGCACAGCCTGGGTGGAGAACATGCTCAGGCTCCCACTCCCTCTCTGAGCGCTTAACCACGGCGCTCAGACCAATCACAATGCTGTTGTGAGGCAGCGTCGTGATTGGCTAAGGGAGTCTAGTAGCCAATTCCATGGCTGTTTGCTGACAGACACAGACCACTGCAGTGCATTAACTAATAGAGGTTTCATGAAGCATGATAGTACATTTCCCACTGATTAACTTAACTTGCATTTATTTTACATTTAATCTATGTGTTATTTTATATGTACATACATGAAGGTTAAAGACTGAAAAAGTTACATTATATTTTGTGGTTTTTGCCAGGTCTTTTGCCCGCCCCCACGCTTACTCGCCCTGCCCCCATTGTGCACAGCATCACAGTTCCCTTACTGTTTTTCACTTCACTTCGAGCGCTGATGCATGCATAGCAGACATGGTACAGTCAGGCACTCGCCCTCTCGGCCACTCACGCACAGCATTCGATAAGGTTGAAACCTTTATATTTTACGAACTAAGGGGCAGATTTACAAGGATTGGCGCATCTCTGCATATTAGCAGGGATGCGCCAGTAAAGATGCGAACCGCAAAAAATACCCTTGTGCCATCACGGATGCGCCGCATTTACAATGCGGCGCACCGTGGCGCAAGGATAGACAGATGCGTGTCGCATCTTTTGTAAGGGCAGCGCATTGCTGGAGTCGTGTTGCAAGCGCGACGCAACTCCAGCAATGCTCAGGGGCGGCCTATTCCTATCATGCTGCGTCACTCCTTACGCCAACTTCAAGCAGGCGTAAGGTTTTGACGCAGCGGCGTCATAAAAGTGACTCAGTGAAATCTTGTAGATTTCACTGCATCACTTTTACGAGGCTTTCTTGCGACGGAACGCCCATCCTGCATACATTATACCTGACGCAGGTATAATGTAGCGCAGGGCTTTACAACGCGACGCATCTCCCTAGATGCGTTACGTTGTAACCCGGGCCGGGGGAGGCGAAGCCTGACCCATTAGGGGCCCGGGCTAAACGCCGGCCGGAGGCGGGAAGCTCCTCCCCGCACATTCAAATAGCCCGCTCGAAAGGGGGCGACCAGGATTGGTCGCCCCAGGGCAAGCCCGAACCCCCCCAATCCGGGGGCGAACTGTCGAGGCGAGGGGGGGGATAAATAGGGGGCTACAGGCCCAAGTAGACACATACCACCTCCCCTCCTCGCAGATAGAAGAATCGCGATCAGATGCAGCTGGACGACGACGACGGACCTACCAGGAGCTGGGGAGTGCGACGACTGCTTCTGGGACCGATCCGGAGGCGAGGCAAATCGGTTTTCCCCTTCTCCGCTTGGCGATCAGCGGGTTCGAGGTGGGGCGGGGAAGCGGCGTATGCAGCAGTGACTCGGCGTGCCTTCTTCATCCTCCTCAAGGGCACGCATCCGCTCAGCTGTTTCGCGGTGCGGCGAGGGGCAGCATGGATCCGCTGCTTGGCCCGAACGGAGGTACTGGAGCCTTTGAGCCTTCGGCTCAACCCCTCAGTGTTGCGGCGTGGGAACAAGGAAGCAGCAGCGGAGGACGGGCACGCCCAGCAGCAAGGCGAGCCCCCTCCTTAAAGGGTCACGACTCCTTTTCCTTGCTCAATCCGGCCCCGGAGAGCAGAGCGGGGACATCGGCCTCGAGCCTGCAGGAATGGTTGGAGCACTGGAGCTGATTAACTGACGTCCTCAGGTCGCTTGGCAATCTCTGGTGAACAACGAGGCCCAAGACCAGCAGGAGGTCGTGGGCTGCCGCGTAGGAGAGGTAAAGGGCGCGAGCGGCGCTTGGGCCTTTGTTATTGTTTTTGGTGTACCGGGAACAGGCGCAAGGAGCGCTTTGGCCATAAACATTTTTGGGACGGGTGTACCAGGGCTTGCTGGGGCGGTGAAACAAGCGCCAGAGCCCAGATAGGAAATCGGTATGGGGACCCCCCCCCTCCCTTTTGCCAGGCACAGCGGCCAACAGTATAGGCAAAACCAGGCTAACAGGATCAAAAGCGGCAAATTTTGGGCTGATGGCAAGTGAGCGTGTGCAAGCTAGGAGGAAGACTCGGCGACCAGTGTGCTTCAGGTAGGACCGGGATATGCCAGCAGCCAACGAGAGGAGTCGGAAGAGGCGCTGAGGGGACGAAGGGCCCGATCGGGGTGACGACGCGCAGGAAATGTTGGAGAAGGCTAGATCACTGGTGGCCCTGAAGGCAGCAGCGTGGATGGACCAGCAAATCCAGGATGGGGCTCAGGGGAAGAAGCCACGACAAACATCGTCGACAGGACCGCCCCCAGGAAACCCGGGGGTGGGGGGCATGCAGCCAAATTGGTGGCCCCCGCAGCCAGCACGACGGTCACAAGAAACACCCGGGCCAAGGGTGGGGAGCAAAGGGGGAGGAAGCAACCACAGGCCAGGAACAGGAGGGCCGCAACTCCAGAGCTGGTGTCCGGCTCAGAAACTGAAGGGAGCAGCGATGACGAGGGTTCTGTAGCCAGCACGGCGGCCCCTCGGGAGACACGCGAACGGCAATTGCGCGCAAAGCAGCAAAACAGGGCGCGTGAGGGCGCAGCAGTATAGTCCAGCGGAGGGGAGGCCAAGGCAGAACTTTAACATGGGCACGCAAATGGGAGTGAGCAATGTGGCAATGCAGGGGCCATGGACCATGCCACTCCCGTGGCAGACAGGGTTAAGCCAGGGGCGACAGGATTTCCAAGGGGAATCATGGGGACCAGGGGCCACTCACCTGGCAGCGTGGATGCCTTGGTGACAATGGCCAGGGGCGGGAGCCCCCTTCGAAGGAAGCCTCCAGTGAGGCACGGAGGGGCAAGGGGTAGCCAGAAGCTGGGCCAGAGGGCTGAACAAGGGATAAGCAGGAAAGGGGCCACAGGCAACGAAAAGGGGGATGCCAGCCAGACTCCACATAATGAGGAGGCAGGACCCGGGGTGAGCACTAAGGAGGGGACAGCGGCCCCCGGAGTTAGGGGCACAAGCGGGGCTGGGGAGGGCCTGGACCAGAGCGGGAAGCCGGCCAGCGAGTATCTGCACCCTTCCCCAAGTGACCCCCCCACAACCACGAAACTGTTAGGGCTGGCCAATCTCATCCCACTAAAAGTGAAGGAGAGAATATGGAGGAAGGAGTTCATAGACATTTTCTCACTGCTGGATGTGCGCCAGGCAGGTTTAACTTAGCGGCGCATGACAAAAAAGACGAGGACAGGAGGGACCGCCGCAAGCCCAGAGTAGACAGATCAATAGATAATTGGCTGAAAGCCTTCAGAACATTGGCATGTGTTTTCATTGAGAAATTTCCCCAAAGCGCAGCAGCACTAATTTTATACGAGCAAAAAGTGCACGAGGCGCAGCAGCAATATCAGGGCGATGCATGGCTGAGATACGATGAGGGTTTCAGAGAGAAGATGCAGGTGTGGCCGATAATGGGATGGGATTGCCAGGACATGGAAGGGTTCATGACGCACATGGTGGCAGCCAGGGAAGGCGTCAGCAGCAAAGAGAGCAGTTTTCGTCCCTACGGGAGTAAGCGCAAAGATGAGGGGTAGGGTCAAGGGTTCAAAGGGAAAAAACAAGGCAATAACAAATCAGGAAAAATATGCTGGAAGTTTGAAAAGGACGATTGTAGATGGGGGCGTCATGCAGGTTTCAGCACGCTTGCGGGGCATGCGGGGGAATCACCCTGCCATCCGTTGTAAACGGGCCCCAGGGTCAGGGGCCCACAAAGAGAAAACAGGCGCTAGGGAGTGAGGTACAGCCCCCCCCCCCAAATGGGGGCAACGGGGGCAGGGGCGGGGGACCTGGGTGGAAGGGGGGAGCTCCCTCCGATGGTGAAACCGTAGGTAGAGTGGCGGAAGGAACACAAGAAAGGTAGAAAAAAGGGAGAATTACTAAAAGGTAGAGGGAAGGTTCACACAGTGTCCTTGGGATGCCTCACGGCAGGGGCACTGAGGGAGCCAAGGGCAGCCTACCGCCATGGAAAAGAGTAGAGGTGATGCTCCTGCAGGAACCATGGGATGCCTCACGGCAGGGGTACCAAGGGAGCAAAATGGAAGGACTCAGCCTCATAATAGATAGAGTAGATGCTCAAGCAAGGTCCTTGGGATGCCGCACAGCAGGGACCCCCGGGGAGCAGGGAGGGCCAACGAAAGGGCAGGGCAAGTGGGACGGCACTTGCAGCCCAGGCAGGTCCCAAATCGGTAGCAAGCTGAAGCCTTGACCCGGGAAACAGAGGCCCAGACAGGTGGCCCCTCCCGTCCCCGTGAACTTGAGGAGGCTGGGTCCACGCAGCAACAAAAAGAATTGCAAAGAAAAGGAAGTATATTCCCATGAAAGATTAATAATAGGTTAACCATAATTTTGCAAAGGTATAAACTTGTTATGTTGAATAAACTGCAACCTTTTTTTGGCACCAAAGCACTGTGTCATTGATTTGATTTGATGGGCATGCATGAGGGACGCAGTTGTTTGAAGCAAGGGAGGAGGGGGACAACTCGCCTCCTGGAAGGGGTTGTAAATATGTCGCAACGTGGCGCATTGTTTACAACGCCATCATTCTCCACCACCTGGAATGTATTTTCTTAAAATAGATTCATATCGTTTGCAGACAAAATTACTTAGGGGCAGATTTACAAGCCCTTGCGACACATTGCGCCGCCGTTGCGTCACTTCTGTGACGCAACGGCGGCGCAATGTGTCGCAAGGGGCTTGTAAATCTGCCCCTAAGTAATTTTGTCTGCAAATGATATGAATCTATTTTAAGAAAAATACATTCCAGGTGGTGGAGAATGATGCATTGTGCCCCTTCGACTTTCACCGGCTTCGCCTTAGGTCACAGCCTCCCTACTCGGCCTGGCTATAGTAAGGCGCACTCATCACTTCGTCAGGATACACTGCGTGGTGTGAGAGACTGTGCATGGCCTAGTCAGACCATGCACTGATAAACACAGAGAGATGGAGTCTTGCAAAGGGCCGGAAGGGGGACCAACAGCAGCTCTGGCAAAAATTTGCAAACCAGTCCCGCTCTCTTCTTCTTCTCGTTTTGTCTCTCTCTCTTCCATTCATCAATTCCTTTTTTTTCATCTGTCTCTTTTCCATCTCTGATTGCTCACTGTCTCTCCATACTTCTCTCCCCCCTCTCTCTCTCTCGATGTGCCCGTGCCTGCTGCAATTAATCGGGGGAGTGGGGGTGGGTGGGGTGGGAGTTGGGAAAGTGACAGCGGCAGCAGCCGCGACCCTGGGCTGTCAAAAACGCCTCTAGTACTTCCAGCCCACCGGGGAAATGCCCTGTGGAACTAAAGGCCAGTCCGGATGTGCTTTAGGGGCAAATTCGCCTAAGGGTATACAGAGGCTGGGTGCGCTTAGGAGCTCCTCGGCAGCAGAGCGGCACCTGTCTGGCGATTAAACATACCTAACCTGAGCCTGGCATGCTGCCCATAAGAGTGCTCGATGAAACAACACGAATGCAGAGACTGATATTTCATGCATCACTCACTACTGAGATCACACACCTGTTACGATCAACAGCAATTTATTACCTTTTTTTGTTTACTTTTTCTTTTGATCTGCACCTTTTTTCAAAATCTGTTTCAAAACATCAATTTATCAACACTATTTTAAACGTACTTGACATTACACACAAAGGACGACATCAATTACATCTACAAATATGAAAATAGAGAAAACAAATAAATTGTTATATTCTTCACAACGAAATAAAATTGTAAATAAAAAATTATACTTAAAAAACACTAATAACACGGCCTAGGTTCTGTTTTTTCGAAAAACAATTTATACATAGCCCACAAAATGTATTTTAATTTTATAAAGCATACATATTTCTAAGTGGGCTAACACCAAACAGTGCCAATATTGGGCTCCGAGTAAAATCACAAGTCCTTCGAAAAATATAATTTGTTCGGAGCAACAAGCAACAGTATTAGAATATGGAAACACTTGTTTGGATGAAAAATGTCGACGCGTTTCTGACCCCTTAAAATGGATTATTGGGGTTCTCCTCAGGACTCAGAGCGCTAGAACACTTTGTTATCCCCGTTGTCTCAGCTTGACCGAAAATGAGTTCCCCACTAATTTGAAAAACGCCAGACGCCAGTTTGTTTCTGCCAGGTGCATCAATCTTCTGTACCCCAAAGCTCACCAAAGGGGAATACATCAGGAATTTCAGAGAACCTCCTCCACGTGCTCCTTCTGGGCTCCTTGGGACGCTCCACGAGGGAGGAGGGGGAAGGACGCGGAATGCAATCTAATAATTTTATTTTTATTTTTGATATGGCTCCATGGGCAGTGTTTGCCAACGAGTGCGTCATTCACTCTGCGTTTGGCTGCTTTTGTCAGTCACTTCTTGTGGAGATGCTTCGTCGCACAGCGGAAAAGGGACGCACATACCCACAATGCACCTCCCCCCCCCCTCTGGAGTAGTCACTACTCCAGAGAGGGGGAGAGGTGCAGCCATCATATGATATGAAGAATATAACTATTTATTTGTTTTTTCTATTTTCATATTTGTAGATGTAATGGATGTCCTCCTTTGTGTGTAATGTCAAGTATGTTTAAAAGAGTGTTGATAAATTGATGTTTTGAAACATATTTTGAAAAAAAGTGCAGATCAAAAGAAAAGACAAACAAAAAAAGTAATAAATTGTCAGGAGTGAGTGATGCATGAAGTGATATCCGTCTCTGCCTTCGTGCTGTTTCATTGAACATTAGGGCCTAGCCGGATTGATTATGGGCCGAACCCCGTGTAGTTTGATTGTCCACCAGATACTGGCACAGTCCCTGGTTGAAGAGAAGTGGCAGTACTGATGGGTGGAACATTTCGAAGTGCCGATTGCATGGGGAAGCATTTCTGCTGAAGTTTTACCAAGGCTAGCAGCACCCGCAACACGAATCACAACTTTGAGCTCCTTCCAAGGGACCTAAGGATGATGTGTAGTAGATCGCATCACCTGTTTGCACCAGTATGGGCCACTCAGGGTCAAACCAATGCCCTTTCGTAACCTTAGTAAATTTGGACCTTAATTGGCGCAAAAAAAACAATTGAATTCCTTGCTTTAAACGTACCCCCTGAATGTTTTAGGCCTGCTTTGGCAATACACTTGGAATCAGGCCGCAAATAAGGGCCACGTGACGTCAATGCTTCAAACAGGAGCGTGGCTACCATTGGTGCAGCAGGTGCAGTGGCACCAGGACCCAGAGCCCTCAGGGGTCCATTGCACCCTGATAATAGCTATATTTACTACCCCAAACAGCAGACAAAGGGACCATTTTCCTTGCCTGCACCAGAGTCCATGGCATCCTTGCTATGCCATTGGCCTCAACCAGGACAGAAATGTTACAATTGCTTTGGATGTATAATATTGAGAGAGGCCCGGTGTGCCCACGGTTGATGTTTCGATATATTTGTCTTGCAGGTACCACCAGCGAGGGCACTATGTCTGGGAAAAGCTGTCCTCGGCTGAATTTCGAGAGCTGTATGCCCTGGGCTCTGTCCATAATGACCTTTATCTAATAGGAGGTCAAATGAAGATGAAAAACCGCTACGTCATTACAAACTGTGTGGAAAAGTACTCCGTGGAACAAGACAAGTGGAGGGGCGTTGCCCCGCTGCCCGTCGCGCTAGCCTGCCATGCTGTGGTGGCCCTCAATAACAAGCTCTATGTGATGGGCGGGTGGACCCCTCAGGTGAGAACTGCTCAAGCAGGTGGAAGCTTCCATTGTCTTAGAGGGGCATCTGGTGAATGATGTCACAATAGATCTCAAAACCCCAGGTGACATCATCAAACAAACGAACATTCTAGAATGCCTATTGCTGGTGATTGTTAATGATGCAAGATTGGGGAGAGGATGTAGCCTAACGGCTAGGGCAGTCGACTACAAATCTGGGGAAGAGGGTTTGAGTCTCGGCAATGACGGTCAACATCCTGTGATTCTGGGCAAATCACTTAGTGCCTCATTTATGAAAAGTGACGCATCGCTGCGTGAAAACAGCGATGCGTCACTTTTCATTGCGCCCTCCTTGCGACATGCTGGATGCGTCATATTTATAGTATGACGCATCATGTCGCAAGGAGTTACAGATACGTTAGTTTTTCTGACGTATCTGTAGGCGCAAAAATGACACATTGCTGGAGTGTGTCACAAAAGTGACGCAACTTCAGCAATGGGTAATTTCACATGGGCAAGTCCGATTTCAAATGTGCCTGCGTCAGTCTTACACCTGCTGTGAGGCAGGCGTAAGATATTGACGCATTTGCGTCCTAGAAGTGGCGCAGAGAAATCTCATAATTTCACTGCGTCACTTCTATGAGGCTTACTTGCGTCAGAACGCCCACCCTGCATACATTATACCTGGCGCAGGTATAATGTGGCGCAGGGGTTTACAAAGTGACGCATCTACCTAGATGCGTCACTTTGTAAATATGACGCAACATGGCGCATTTTTTGCGCTGCTGGTGCGTCACAAAAAGTGATGCACCGGTGGCGCAAAAGTGACGCAAGGGCTCATAAATAAGCCCCTTAATCTCCCCGTGCCTAACAAAAAAATGAATGTGTCTTCATGTAACGCAACAGGTGCTCATGTAAAGCGCTATGATACCCGATTTCGGGTCTAGTTTGCGCTATATAAAACTTCGAAAAAAAAAGAAGTCTTTTTTCATTACAATTGATGACCCCTTTAAACCCACACACTTCATTGATACAGGTGTGCGTTTTATGGCTTGTGTTAGGTATGGATTGCTTTGGGCTTTTGGTGTGCTGCATCTCGTTAAAATAGGTATTATAATCTACCAACTTCAACTATCCCTCGTTTGAAAGTACAGTCCCCTCTCTATGAATTGGCAAAGCCGAAAGATTTGTCTTTAAAGTGCTAACTCATGGAGACACACGCATGCACATGTCCTTTTACTTGTATTTGCACATTAAAGCCAAACCCATTGGCTTTGCCAGTACTTGTTTAGATATGAGCATCATTTCACCTCCTTTCCTTCCTCCCTACAGAGTTGGTCTTTCAAATTGGGTTCTAAAATGCACTAGTAGTGATAGCCCGTTGTCTTTTGCACATCAACAACCCCAATAAGATATCCCCTGCCTAATGTACACAATACTACTCAAAAGAAGCCTCACTAGTGATGGAAAAGAAAAAAGAAACTGTCCTTATTCCCTTGTTAGACCCTCAACCACTCTAGTAGTGGCATGCTTCATCATCGGGTCTCCTCCTGGTCCCTAAGAGCCAGGATGGGCTGGACCACATTTCAGGGACTTTGAATATTTATCCATGAAGCATTTGTAATTCCCCAATGGTAATGGTTTGAATAGGGAGAGTGTATCCACCTTTCCTGCAATTCAAAGTTCTCTCTCCCAGAAGTTGGATCCAGTTGGATTCTTCCATAGGCTGATTGGTTTGTAAAGCCTTTTTCACATTAGCTTGTGTTTTCTTAATATTGTCTTCATACCCGTGGAATGGGCATACGTTTGACATGATTGACTTTTGAATTGGCTTCACCAGTCACCAGTAGTGGAGACTGAGGGGCATATGTACAAAGAAGTGGCGGAGCGTGTTGTTAGCCTCCTTGGCTTAACGACACGCTCCGCCACTTCTGAAACACAGGGCTGCACCACATTTACAAGAATTTGGTGCAGCCCTGTGTTCCCCCCTGTGCTACACTTAGCAGCCTAGCACCAACGCAGGCACCCTTGCACCATAGTGCAAGGGTGTCTGCGTTCAGGGGAAGATTGTTTATGTACAGGAAGGTCCCCCTTCCTTCACATAAACAATCTTTAAATGCTGCTTTGTAACTTCTATGTGTGCTGACTAATGCAGCACAGTACAAAAGATAGATGGTCCCAGTGGGACAATTTGAAAGAACACAATTATTTATCCAGCAGCATCCATTAAATCACTTGTACTGTAAAATTCAGCTCAGTATTATTTATTCATATTGAACATCATCAATCTGAATGCTCACAAATCCAGCAAAACATCTAGAACATACGTATGCAAAAGTGCCCCGAATGTGTAGAAGGGAGAAAGGAAGGACTCGTGTGCAAAGTGAGGGTTAAATGAGGGCGGAAAGAGAGTGACAATATATACATCAACAATATTATTCACAAAAGAAATGGCTTGTCCTACATGACAATTATATACAAGCAAATTAATTAACAGCCATTATGTCACTGAAAAGGCACAATGAAAACAGCACTGTTGCCCACACTGGCATATACACAACAAAATGTCGACGTTTCGACCCCTGACAGCCGTAGGTGACCTTGCTCCTTACAATGGGGTCTTCCTCAGGACTGTGAAGGGGCACCTGAGAATTTAACAAAGGAAATACTCAGAACTTATTATAGTTTATACTGCAAGCTCTAGATGTAGAAGGGAAACTGAATTACCGTGAACCACCATTGGCTAGGTGGTTGAACTGATATTAGTGGGCCCGTGGGCTCCTAGGTCAGAGAACGGACAGATGGCAACCTAAACAAGCATTGGCATAGCCAATAGGTCTCGCTTTTGGGACCTTATAAGTATTTAGTTATGCAGCACAATATCCTTGGTGCAACAACATAAACTGTTGCATGGCTAAACACTTATAAGGACCCAAAGGCGAGACCTATTGGCTATGCCAATGCTTGATGCCTCCCACTACACGCCTCTGTCTTGCACAGTGCACCAGTGTGTGAATACGGAGGCAGCCACGAGGGTGCAGGGGTGCTGCTCAGTCCTTGTGTGCACAGTGATCTGGTATCCCAGAACTGGCTCATCAGCCGAGTTCTCCCTTAACACCTCTGTGTGAGCTGGAATCTCCGGGCTGAGATCCTGTCAGCACTCTTAATTAATGCAACATATTCGAGTAGGAATTTCCTTTAAATCCTTTTTAGGTAATATAGTTCAGTGGTTAACATATCTTCTGATATGTGCTTGACTTGTAGGTTCACAGTTTCAAATCCCTGGGGGTGGGGTGGGGGGGAGGGGGGCTGTTCTGCGTTTCATCCTTCAATGGAAGTTTTTTTTTTTAAACTTGAGTTTAGTGATAGTAGGATTTTTAATTAACTGCCTCAATGTAGTTCGCTTTAAATGTTCTATTCAAATGCTGCCCTTTTCATCTTCAAATCGCAAGTGCTTGTAGAAACTAAAATGTGTAAGGTAATAAAATTAAGCCATTTAAATCCATCTCACCTTTCGGATATCTGTGGTGTATAAATAGATCTTGCGAGGAGACAAAAGCTGATTGAGCCGCAGAAGGCTGCATCCTGTAGGTTCTACCACCGGTACGGTCGCTCATGAGGTTTAGTGTCTGCTGCTGTGATGTGTGTTTTACTTGCCGGGTAGAGGCTCAGGTGGCAGTAAGGTAGCTTGGTCTGTTAGTGCACATGCTGGTGAAGTGTGTGATGCAGAGCAGTGGGCATTCGTCTGTAGTGAAGTTTCTGCAGCGGGGAAACAGTATATTTCTGGAGATCTACAGGTCGGTCACGTGTCATCATAGTGAACGGGCGTACTTGCCTCAGGGTAAACTTGTGTAATGGATTTGAATGCGGCAGCCCGGCCGCAGAGGACGCACCACCATGGGAATAACACCATGGGGCCCAGGAGACTTAAGAAGATGCCTAGTCTCTTAAATGGCGCAGCCGGGAAGGAAATGAAATAACCGGCAATCTCGGCTCCGAGGCCCACTGTGGCAGAATGATTTTGACTATGAACATTGCATATTGCACTGAACCCACTGGGGTGATACATTACTCAAGCTAAACACTACAGGTACCAGCATGCTCTCAATATAACTCACCTGAGAGCCCACTTGGGATGTATAAGTATTCAACATGCTGCTAATGGCGCCTGCGAGCAGTCAGTGGAGTGCAAGTCTTCCTTTGATGAAGGAGCTGTGAAGCCCCGAAATGCGTCAGGAATGGATTTTTATCGGACTGGGAACGCCGGTTTCCGTAAATAAATGTTTTTAATCACCCTGTTGCCGGCGCGTCCTTGCCTCAGGGTAAACTTGTGTAATATATATATATATATATATCCAGCTCCGATTCCACCCAGGCTACCGAACTCACAGCGGGTGCCGCCGTGTGCGTGAGGGCAGAGTTCACGCTGTAAATGATAGCTCCAAAGAAATGTACGGGCACTCACGGGGTTGCCAGAAAATGCATTGATTCCTTTATTTTGCAGACGCATTTCAGCGAGAAAACTCGCCTTACTCAGTGCTTTTAATGCATGATAAAAAGTCCAGCATTCAAAGTTCATTTAAATATTGAGCACCTCGACCTCATTGGTTGATTGTCGTGCTTAACACAAAAAGAGGACTCCGGATATTCTCTCAAAGAAGGCTGCCATGATAGCACTATACTGTTTGCCGTATAGGCTCCAATGCCTGGACCTCTATCTCACCTCAGTAGGTAAGTGCGGGATATGCTCCATAATCACAGCTTGCCGTATTAATTCATGTACAATTATTTGTAATGTCCCACTCGGGCTCTATGCTGTATGCTGCATCCCCTCGCCTGCCACTGGATAGTCCACCAAAATAAATATATATATATCTCGTCAAGGTACATATATGTGGAGCTATATATAGTAAAACTTTGCTTACCTATAGAAACTTACCTTCACAGTATTTTTGTCCTCCATTTTCTTGACATGATATTTTGTTCCACGATATTTTGTTTCCGATAATCTGTCTATATACCCGGTCGTCTCCTTCTTGCCATCTGCTTCTCTCTTAACTCAACAGATGCTGTCTGCTTCCCTTCCTCCTTGTTCTGCCAGCTTACATGCCTGCTCACCAGTGTTGCCTTCTTCCTTGGGACTCTGCTACCCAGGTACTGCCTGCCCTCTGGTCAGTGCTTAATATGAGTCGTTGGTTATAGGTGGGGCCAATCAGGGTTTATTTTTTATTTTCAGACTTTGACCCAGAGCAAGAGAGACAAAGGCAGAAGAGAGAGAAAGAAGGATGAAGGTAAATATAGGAAAGCAGTGACAAAGGGAGAAAGAAGGGATGAAAGAAACCTAGAAGAGAGAAATAAAGGGCAAGGAGAGCATGGTGGTGGATGAAAGAGGCACGAGGTGGAATCATTGCGGACCGGGACCACGTGGGAAAACCCAGTGTTATTGTTATTTTAATTTTGTAAGGCGCACAGCTACCCTGGGGTTTCCCGGCGCCGCCTGAAAGGAGCCAAAAGCAAAGGGAAGGAGATCTACATATTAAATAGCCAAGTTTTTATGCCCCTCCGGAAATTCTCATAAGAAAGTTCACTTCGGAGACCTGCAGGAAGGGAGTTCCATAAAGAAGGACCCAGATGCGAAAAGGAGCGATCGCCCATACGCACTAGTCTCGTCCTAGGAAAAATAAACTTGGCCTGAGTGGCTGAGCGAAGTGCACGAGATGGTATATAGGGGTGAACAAGAGTCTTCAAGTAGGGAGGTGCCTTTCCAGATTTTATCTTAAACATAAGACTCAATGCCTTAAACTTAATGCGGCTCTCAATCCTGAGCCAATGGAGATCTCGAAGTGATCCAGAGATGGAAGCAGTTTTAGGAATCTTACAGAGCAGCCTCGCAGCAGCATTCTGTGCTAACTGAAGCTTGCGTAACAAATCCTTGGTGGCACCCAAATACAAAATGTTACTGTAGTCCAGTCTAGAGGTGATGAGGGCCTGGACCACAGTATGTTGTGTAGAAAAAGGCAACATCCATAAGATTTTTTTCAGCCATCTAAGGATTGTGAAGCAAGTAGAGGCTACTCTCACTGCTTGCTGCTTCATAGACAGTTGGTCGTCAATTAAGACGCCCAAATTTTGGACTTGGTGTTTGGGCTGGGGTAGAGGACCCATTTCAGTGGGCCAATGCTGGGGGCCCCACAGATCTTTATTTCTGCCCACAATCAGCACTTCCGTTTTCTCGCCGTTGAGTTTTAACAGGTTGGTATGTATCCAACCTGCAATATTCCTCAAGCCGGCCTGAAGTAGGGAGGGTTTAAATGCCCCATCAGCAGAGAGGGAGAAGACAATCTGGGTGTCATCGGCGTATGAAAAAAGGGACAACCCAGCTTCCTCCGCAATTCTCACCATAGGCCTAACATAGATGTTAAATAGTAAAGGGCTGAGGATAGAGCCTCGGGGAACACCATAAGGTGAGTTATGAATCTCAGAGCACGCTGTCGGCGAGAAGACTTGAAACATACGATTCGTCAGGAAGTCTGCAAGCCACTTGAGTGCCCTATCAGTCACCCCCAGTAATTGCAGAGCCTGCAATAACACGGTATGCGAGACAGTGTCAAAAGCGGCACTTAGGTCTAAAAGTATAAGCGCCACAGTGCCGCCCGCGTCAACTTGCTGACGCACCATATCTGTGACCCCAAGCAAAGCGGTTTCAGTAGAAAAACCCGCTCTGAAGCCTGATTGAGAGCCATGAAGAAAATTTTGGGAGTTCACAAAAGATGTCAATTGAAAATTGACGTGCTTTTCCAAAATTTTGGAAAACGGAGGAAGAAGGGAGATGGGCCTGAAATTAGATAATTGCGTGGGGTCAGCAGTGGCCTTCTTTAGCAATGGTAAAACCATTGCGTGCTTCCAGATAGATGGAACAATAGCCTCTTTTAAAGAGGCATTAAGCAGCTCCATGATCAACATCAGGGAGGATAGTGCAAATTTCTGAAGCACAGTGACAGGAATGGAATCTCTGGGGGAGCCAGATTTCAGGCTCCCCAATATCCACCTGAAAGAATTAATTTCTAAGGGTGCCCAGAAGTCACGTTTGTCAGTATGTTTAACAGACAAGTCTGGCTGTACGGGCCCCTTGTTAGCAAAATAATGGGAATTCCCAGATTGCTGTGAAGCATTATTCGGCGTAGATTCCTGAAATGAGCCATAGATTTTTTCAACTTTCCTCAAAAAAATGTGGCAAGCTCCTCACATTGTGAAGCACTCAAATCAGGAGAAGCAGGTAGGCAATCGGCCCCTGACAAATTTTTTACAAGCTTGAATAATTGCTTGGGATTATTCTGTGCTCTGGACACTACTGATGTCACATAATCTGTGCGTGCAGTCTTGCAAAGTGTGTGATAATCCCTCAACTGTAAGGCGCTTTTGGTATGAAATCAACGTAGAAAACCACACTGCCGGCCAAGGTTATGAAACACCAGCGGTACCCACAGTGTCTCACACACACACTCACTCTGCACCACTAGACGGTGCACTGAAACCAGCCTAGTATGTATGGAACGTTCTTGCACTCATACGCACTCAACAACCTAATGCGGGACACTGATACTCAGAAGGTCAGTTTGATAACACTCTACAGACCCCGCGGCCCAAACCTCCCTCCACCCTCCAGTTCACCCTGACTGCCCGATAATCCCAGATGGAAAATCCCCAGGTCCCACTTTGTCTGGGTTCTCGGGAGCAGGTGGAGAAAGTAACAAGTTTAATTAATAAGTAGATGTAAACAACTGTGGTTTGGCCACCACTCAGGAAGTCTCCCACAGGTCTCAAAACACAAGGGAGTCATGCATTCTCTTGAGCCGCTTCCAAACTGTCTCGGAAGTGTTCCTCCAGTCCAGTCAATCTCTCTCTTGCTACTACCTGGCGCCACGATGTCTTTGTGTGGGGCTCAGTGAGGAGATGCTAGTTTGTCCACCGAGATAAGGGTCAGGAAGGGAGCAACGATGAATGGGGAATAACGCAGGGCAGCCTCTAGGATGCAGTAGGCACCTCATCAGGTACACGTTGATCAGGGTCGTACCCAGGCAGTCTGGGCACAAGGTCTGGTGCGGATTGGGATGGGTCACACCAGGCACTTCAGGTAACACACACGAAGAGTTGCATATTCCGTACCTCCCTGGTAGTGAGGCACAATGACCGGTGCACGTTGATATGGGTTGCACCAGGCAATTGCGGTCATACACAACGAAGAGTCACAAATTCTGTACCTCCCTGGACATACGGCACAATGACCGGTGCACATTGATATGGGTTGCACCAGGCAATTCCGGTTACGCACAACAAAGTATTGCAAATTCCGTACCTCCCTGGAAATGATGCACTGCATCCAGTGAAAGTTGATTTGGGTTACACCAGACCAGTCTGGTCACACACACAGGCACAAGTTCAGCAGAGCCACATGAGGTAGAATTAGGCAGTACTACGGGTACACCCCCACCTCTGAGGGTTGCATCCTGTTAATCGGACACCACCTGCAATGAACATTAAGTCGGCGTGACGCACGAGAGAGATGCGGCACGAACGACAATGGAGGACATGGGTGGTCTAGCAACTGGTGAATCCGCTCACCACCAACAAGATGCTTATGAGTGTCGGGGTTCCTGCGGTACAGGAACAACACACCTTATATGCAGGCAAAATTTCTGGGGCTCTGCACTAGGCAATCCGGTCTCCAGACACAGTTCTTGGTCCAGCGCCCATACCTTGCTGCCCGTTGGCATTCAGCAGCCGAAGTAGGCACTTGCGAGGGCACCGCTCTCTAGATGTCACAGGTAGATGGTCGAGGCCCCTTGTAGGAGATCTTTGATGTTATTGAGATCTCAGAGAGAACAGGAGGCCTGCCAAGGGGCCTTGGAGAGCAAACTTCAGGGCACCACAATTCAGCAGGTCTTCAGCCCAGGCCCACCACTATTTGGAGAGTTATCCTCCATGTGCACGACAGATTCCTCTGGCAGTGTGCACCACTTAGTCCGGGTTCTCCGGTCCCGCGTCCCCACAAGCTGATCTCACCCTTTGCTGAAGGATGGCATAATAGTTATAATGAAGCGTGCTTTTGATGTTATGGAGTGGTTCAGGGGGTTTCCCTTTGAACCACAGATGTCTCCTCTAAATTTCAGGCCTGTCTGCCATGGGGCCATGGAATGTAGATCTTAATTTTTAGTGGGGCCATGATCCGGCCCGAGAGGCTAGGTGACACAAAACCTCTCCTACTAATCGACTGCGCCCGGCCCTCAAATTGCAGCGGTCTGTTGTTCCAGGGCATGCCCATGGTTTATAGCTGCCTTTGGGAAATACACAGATGTGCACCCCTGGCCTCCAGTATCGATTGGAGCCAGGCCACAAGTCACACAAAGAGTTTTAGAACATAGTCCATATTCTATAAGTGACATTTCTAAGCGAGTTATGCCAAGACCACCTTTATCATTGGAATGGGTTTGGCACTGTGAATCCATTGATAGGAACTATCATGAGACTGCTCCACTGCAATCCACCGTTGCAGCCTGAAGTAATGTCAAATACTACCCCAGGTTAGCCTATGGGAAGATTAAGTCTCATAGGTAGTGAAAACACACTTGGCCATTCCACTCTACCTGAGTACACGTGCGCTAATGCGCACACAATCCTGAAATAGTAGGCTGGACACATAGACCCTGGTACCCTCGGAGCCAGTGAGCTCACAGAAGCCTGCAATGGCAGACTGGCTATGAGTTTAACCATTCAGGGTGCAAGTGCGCACCCACAGGCCCGCAATGGCAAGTTGGACACATAGTCACAAGCACAATAGGTGCAAGTGCGTATGCACAGGCCTGCAAGAGCAGGCTGGACACATAGTCCTGACCACCTTAGGTGCAAGTGCGCACACACAAGTCTGCAAGGCAGAAGGGGCACGTAGTCCCTAGCGCCATGGGTGCGTGTGCGCACACACAAGGCTGCAAGGACAGGCGGGCCATATAGCCCCAAGCACCATAGGTGCCGGGGTGCACACACAAGCCTGCAATGGCAGGCTGGACATGGGTTTACCCACAACGGGGGCAAGTGTGCTCACACAGGCCTGCGATGGCAGATCGGACACGTAGTCACTAACACCATGGGTGCAAGCGCGCACACTCAGGCCTGCTGTTGCCGGCCTGAGTGTGCTTGCAACAGCAGACCTGACCCAGGTCGTGGAACATCGTAGATGTAAATATGCTCACACCGGCCTGCAATGGCAGGCCAGACACCTAGGCCAAATGCCATAGATGCAAGTGCGCACCCATAAGCCTGCAACAGTAGGCTCGCCACGTATTCAAACCAGCACAAGGGCCAATACACACACTCAGGCCCGCAATGGCAGGCTGGGCACACAGTCAACACCCCATAGGTGCAAGCGTGCACGCACAGGTCTGCGATGGTGTAAACTTTTTGTACCCAAATGAGATTGTGTTGATGTAGGACAAGAGCAGGTCCTGTTTCAAGGCAGCACACATTTGATAAATTTGATAAATTGTGACATAACTTTATATAATTGTTATCTAAGCTAGGACATAAATTTGAGTGCAGGCTAAGCCCATTACTTTTTGAGGTCATCCCATGTCTCATGTGTAGGAAGGCGCTCGCACTTTCACACTGTCTTTACGGTGAGGAAGTGCCTCGGGCCCTAAGGCCACACAAGAGCATTGGCAACACCCCAGGAGTACCCCGTGGGGAGTCAAACTCCAAGGTAGTGGAAACTCACGTTGGGGCTCCTCGCTACCTGGACGGGGGACATCCATTGGTCCCCGCCCTGCCTTCAGCCTACCACCCACTGCGCCCCTTAGGGCTTCCCTGGGGGCGGTGTCCTCGTGGTATGAGAAGGCCTACTTGGGATTGGCTGAGGTGTGAGTGATGCCAACCTAAGCAGCGGCGCAATGGCGCCCCACAGGCCAGCAAAGCAGGCCCAATGCATAGTTGACAGGCTAGCCAGCGGGCTGCACACTCAGTGTTACGTCCCACTACGAGCCAGTGCCCTACCTGCCCGAGTATGTGGGGTACCTGTTTACGGGGCACGCGTAGGTACGGTACCGAAACCAACCATGTATGCACCACCTTTCTGGTGCGTGCAGGATGGGCGAGCGCACCTTCCCTCTGCAGTCCAGTGGGAAGGTGCTCAGAGTCCTAAGGCCATGCAGAGAGGTTCGGCAAAAACTAGGAGGAAAAAGCAAAATGTTTTGGGGTAAATTCCCCTAAGAAGGACCATGTCCAACAGTTTCTATGGTTTCCCTAAAGAAAGATTAGGAATTTCCTGGTTCTTGCTATTTTCAGCCCTGCCCCCGTCTAACCTGTAGGGCTTTTAACACCCTGACTCACCTCCATCGCATTCTTTCTTCTGAGTACAGCTTGCTGGTGCTTCTGTGGTGGAGGTACTCACCAGCATTTCCTAAGAAAACTAAAATGTATGTTTTGGGGTTTGACGAAGGTCTGCCTTAACTTCACTAGGATAAACAGCAACTAAAGTAAGACTGAAAGCATAACACATGTGTGCTCTTCGGAAACATACTTAAAGCAAAAGAAAGTGCTTGAAAGAAAGTGTATTCTGTAAGTACCAGGGCTCCTACCCATTATGGCAAAAGTGGGCGAGATGGAGTGCAAAATTCAAAGTGGGTTTCCCGAGACTGTTTCTTGAAGAAAAATCTTTTCTGACTCACTCGCAAAAGGAAATGTGACATACCAAGCCGCGGGAAAGTGCACTATCTATAAGATAAATGGAAAGGGAGGTTCGACACATGTTTTAAAAGAAACAGAGGAGAAAGCTCTTCCATTGAAAGGTCTCTCTGTAAGGAAGTACTTCCGGACTTCAGACAGGCACTGTGAACCCTCCATGTAAGTTCCAGCTGTGACATCTCACTCTCCACAGAGCCCCCTGTGCAAGAGATCATTCAGTTACACACGTTAAGGGGTATGCATATATGCAGGCTCCATGTGTAGTACAATTGTCACGCTGGTATAAGGGTTCACCTCAGACCCTGTGCTGGGGTCCTCCTCTGTTTCCCATCAGTTATAATATCAGTGCCCCGGTCATAGAAGATTTCAACTTGACCGTTATAATCAATCAATCAATCATGTCACTTATAAAGCGCACTACATACCCGCGAGGGTCTCATATAAAGAGAGGAGTGCAGACAGAGCTTCCACCAAACCTCTAGACGCCTGCGCTCCTCTTCATTCACCCTAGTACACACCCCCTGCATCCGTCGCAGTCACAGCGGTAGCCCCTCCTTCTCCTACATCGCCGCCAAGACCTGGAACGACCTTCCCCTCCAGCTCCGTACAGCCCCCTCGCTGGCAGACTTCAGAAAGAGACTCAAGTCCTGACTCTTAGATGGAGACACAGGGCTAGATACCCGTAGGGGTGACAGTGTGTGCTTTACAAATGCTGTTTGATTGATTGATTGAGACACCTTAAGATGGAGGGAGCAAGCTGTCTCGGAATCACTGCAAACCCCTTCCAACTGATGGTGGCAAAGGTCCTGGGACCCAGAAGAAAGCAGCTACAGATCCCAGTTTCCTCAGAAAAACCACTCCATAGCCTTCTCCATATGCAGCCATACCCACAAACCCAGCAAACAGCAAGGTGATGGAACGAATACTTGAATTTATCTCAGCCGCTGGCGATTGCTCGGGGCTGCATTCAATCCATTGTTTTTTGCTTACTAAGCCACTTGAGACAAAGACTTGCCATATGCAAATCAGTTCTGGTCCTGAAAAGTGCAGGTTCTGAAGGGCCTCAAACATTGGACCGATGGGCTGCATGGGGCCCGGGGCCACATTGAGTATAAGTGTTTTTTGGGTGGTCCATAACCGGCAATGACTGCCCAGACGTTTGTGCACCGTGTTCATTTTTTTGAATAGCATGTCCACATCACCCACCAGCAGAAGTCTGCAGGGCCCTATCTGCTCACCCTGCCTGGTTTGCTGCTGGTGACTGCCAGAACAGATGTGTCTGCAGTGTTGGGCAGGCAGTGTGCTGTCCTAACAGTCAGAACTACCAACATACTGAGTTTCCTAGAATAACAATAGGAAACGTTTTCTTCAGTCTTACCTCCACTTAATGAGGTGGTTTTGGTCTCTGCTCTTCAAGAAGCCCTCACTGGAGCCACCGGAGCTTGTAGATTTTCATCCCCTATTTAGCTCATCACGCTGGGCAGAGAATGGCGATAAGGAGCAGTTAGGGCCACGTTGTTGCATTCCACAGCTGTCTGGACACAGTGTAGCTCGGAATAAGACACTCTGATGTCCACAGCTTGTTTGATGGCTGATCTCAGGATGCTGAAAGATGGAGGTCATGTTGGTTCCAAGATTTTATTAGATCCAACAGTGGCTTCTCCTTCTCCCATCTGCTTTTTTCAATATTCGTTAGGCCTTGAGCTACTCGCAGTCTTCCCGTAGGGTTCCGGTTTTATTCCTATGGAGATGATACCCGCAGACATCTGTGTCAAATATTTCATGCCAGGTTTGTGTGCTTAGCCGCCGCACTTAATGTTTACAAGGTTTCAAAGGAACATGTTGCATGACTCACTGGGAATCCACTGAGAATCCTCTGGCATTTAACACACTCCTGGGGAATTCCTCTCAATGAACCTATCATAGCAGCAAATACAGCTTTGTGGACATGGTTTCTGCCTGTTTGTGTTGCTCAGCAGCAATCCTGGACTCATCTGCCCAGGTGATTGTCCAATGTCGTGGAGCGAACATCTAGACTAGGTCGGAGTTGGTGCAAGGCTAGCAGGTGCCATATTGATAGGGGCGAGTAGCAAGGGGGTACTCATAGTTGGTCACCTCCTCATGTATTAGCTTGGCGAGGCATGGGGCACATCTGACGTGAAAGTGCCTAAATACTCACCGAACTACTTTAGGAAAGTCTTGAAAGAGGTCAGATCTTGAATCACTCTAAAGTCTGAAGGTATATCGTTCTGTATTTTTGTGCCTAGGGCTAGGAATGAATGTTTTGCCACCCAGTAGTTAGTAGACAAAATGTTCACCAATAGTAAGAATGACACCTAAAGATCGCAGATGTCTCATTTGTGATATCAAGTAATGAGGCAACTTAACAAAAAGGAAGAAATTGGCCAACCTTAATAAAAAAGACCAAAAATCCACATAACTGAGAGTAGTCAATTTTATATTTGAATCTCTAAACGTAGATTACTGATCTTCATAATGTAGTCGAATGTAGGTGCTCGAAGTGATGGCGCAGTGCAAGTGCAATACAGTGAGCCATACAAAATAACAGAAGAGGCACAAAAACAATAAGTATTTACAATATGTACAGTGGCCCAATACCCATAGGATACACAAGAGAATCAATAGCAAACCCAGTGATATGGGCATTTGAGTTTGGAAGTCCTTAAATTAAAGATATGGGTAGGCCCAAGAAGTGTTGACGTTTCGACCCCTTTCCAGACCAATCATCTGGGGTGTGCACAAGGACAAAGGACTGGTAGTGACCTACAGAGTGAAGTAGAAGGACAATCAGTCTGAATCTATTTAACAAATTACTAGGTAGCAGTGGAAGACAAAATTGTCTTACCTAACCAGATCAATCTTGATCAAATAGTCTCAAAGAAAAATGGCTGTGAATCTCTGAATAGAGGAAGAATCTAAAAGACCCATACAATTAATCATGGGGGATAAATCCACACAAGAAAATGTCCGACTGCGAGGCATGCTGATGATAGTGCCAATATGAGACAATCTTACGGGCGCATAAAAGTGCAAAGAAATTGCGCACAAGGAAAGGTGTACCCAGGATCATCTTGTGGCCTATAAAGAGGCTGAGGCAAGTGACTAGGTGGTGTATCAGACCATGCAGGAAAACAACGTGTGGTTGCATCACGTAGATTTGCCAAAATCCAGAGCAAACATTCTGAAAACATTCCTGAACTCCTCATTTGCAATGAAGGACCATGGATACACAAACATGCAAAGCGTGCATTTGGGTCCCGTGCGCAAACAAAATCCATATCAGCTATGCTGGCATGCAGTTAGCTTTAAAACTAATTAAGCCGTAGAATGGCCAGCGGGATGTACTGCGCAGATCCCATGCATGCGAATACACGAAAAAAATCAAAGGTGTCCTAACCTCTATGGCCAAGTTGCGAGATCAATCATTCCATACTACAAAGGTGGGAAATGTGAGTTAAGGCAAATGGGTCAAAAAGCATTAAGTATCACTACACTATTGGCTCGGGTGGCGGGCGGGCTGGCATTATACTCCTCTGAGATCCCTTTGTGCAACAATCCATGGCTGTCTGTTACAGAGGAGAGGTTGGTGCAGCGGACGTTCAACGCCTTTCCACTGGAGAAGTTTGGGGATTTATTCCCAGGGGGTCATGTGTTCAATGTTTTGGAGGAAGCGCGCTTTAGTGGTGCCACTTTTATGGACAAATTTGTCATGTGCAGGGTTCGCAGAGCGCTTAGAGAGAGAGTAGTAAGCTTCCCCCTGGAACCAGAGTCCTTTGCCCCGCTAACATTAGTGATCTCCAATAAAGATGGAGATCATTTAATCTCTAAACTATACAAGGCATCAATGGCTCTGGTCCCTTCCAGAGATGCCAAGGTAAGAGAAGCTTGGGAGAGAGATCTGGGGCACCCTATACAAGACCCAGAGTGGGAATACTGCTGTTCTCAGACCAAGGAGATTTCCCTCAACAGTAGGCACAAGTTGATACATTTCAAATACTTGTGGAGAACTTACATGTCCCCGGCGAAAATTAATTCTATTGATTCGGACAGGCCTCACAACTGTCCTAAGTGTGGGGGCCCATATGCTGATTTCGCACACATGACAAGGAATTGTGTTAAAATAGGGGAGTATTGGAGGTCTATATATGCAATTTTGTCACAAATGTTAGGACAGGTGATTGTGCCCCTTCCCGAGGTTGCTCTGCTGGGCTATGTGAAAGGATTTCCCAAGAAATTGAGGAAATTCACAGCAATTGCCCTACTCCTTGCAAAGAGAGAAATCGCTATTTGCTGGGGAAACAGGATCACCCCCACGACTGAGGCATGGTTGTCAAGTCTCACGTATTGTAACACTAACAGTGAATTGTATGCGTCTCTGCAGCCTCTTACATCCAGGCCAAAAGACATATGGCACCCTTTGAAGGCCTAACTGTTGCAAACTTGTTCATCCCCTCCGGCTACACAACCTGATGGTATTGTCCCCACAGGGGTAGGCTAAATGTGCTGCAACTGAGGCCTCCCCATGTTATTCCACATTTATTTATTTACATTTTTTTATTTTTTTTATTTATTTACATGTAATGCCTGGACCGAAGCGTCCCGTTAGGAGTAGATCACTGGTGCCTACGGTTGTGTTTTTTTTTCTTTGTGCAGGCCTCAGTAGGTGGGTGAATATATGTTAACTGAAGGTATGATTCTATGTGCTCTTATGTGTTGGCCCGGTACGATCTCCCTTAATACAAACTAATGTTGTAATTATTGTTTGGTGTATGTAACCGCAAATTTCCTTCTTGTGCGCATCAACTATAAAAAAATGATAAATAAAGTTAGGGGAAAAAAAAGTATCACTACACTTTGAAATAAAATGTTTCAGCTCCAAAGAAATACCATAAAGAGGTGCCGGTCACAAAATCCGTCAGAAAGTGGTTCCAACGACGCTCCAAGCCAAAAGTGATTGAGACCATGTATGAGTGTCATGCAATGATGTGGAGGAGGCAGGGGCCCTCACGTTTTCGGCCTTAGGGCCTAGTCGTTGCTTTTCAGCATGAAGGTCACGCTCTTATAGACGCTCACACAAGTGGATTTTTAGTCTTTTTTGTTAAGATTGACCCATTCTTTGTTAATTTTATCCTAATAATTCCTGCAAGAGCAATTTTTTGACTCGTGCTTCATTACCCGTGGTCTTGGTGCATTATTTGTGTTGTCAGCCAACTGACCTGGTTCAACGGATGACACCCCTCCAAAGTAGAAGCCTTCATGCGCCTCATTTCTGGTCTGGATTGTGAGCCAGAGAAGAGCGCATAGTATGGGAGAAGAGTGTTCAATTTTAACGCCTCCCCCAAGACTGTTCTGGAGCATAATTCTGGAGCTTCTGGAGTATATTCATAAAGGCAATGGTGGCTGCTAGCAGTGAAAAGTGATGGGCCGCGCGAGGGACAATAATAAAAAAAATAAAAGAAAACGTACCTACCACCCGCCGCCTCGGTGCTCTCTTCTCCTCCTGAAGCACAGGCTCCCACACTCCCCTCACCTTGCTGTGCTGCAACACAGGGAAAGGGCAGGAATATGCAGTATTTCCCAATACGGAGCATTCCTGTCCTTTCCCCTTGCGCTGGTGGCCGTTTTGGTAGTCTAGTGCCAACGCAGGCATCCTTGCATCATGGTGCAAGGGTGCCTGTGTTGTAGGCAGGATTGTTTTTGTGCAGGGAGGGGTATCATACTGCACAAAAACAATCCTGAGTGGCTTTTTCCTCTTTCCATGTGTGCTGCAGAATGCAGCACACATGGAAAGAGGAAAAAGCCAGAAGAAATAAACAAATTTCTCCTCGTTACGACTCTCCTGGGAGGCGTAACTTTTTGGCACATGCCCAGGTTTACCAGGTTTGGTAAATCTGGAAATGCATCAAAAACCGTGGAGGGATGCGTGGGAACACCCACGCAACACCTCCCTTGCACAGAGTAATGCAACGCAGCAATCTGTGCTGTGATGTATTAATCCATATTTTTAAGCCATTCAAAGCCTTGGAAAGTGGATTTGCGTGGCTTCAAAAATATGACTTAGAGGTTTTGTCACGCATGCACCACATTGCGTGCTGCAACCAAGCCGCACCGCTCTCGTAAATATGCCCCTTGGAGTGGAGACGATTCAATATTGCAGCCATAGTTATGGTGGGATGTCTTGAATCTCCCAGGGAATGACTGTGATGGAATAATTGCTGCTTGATATGTGTCTTCAGTTCTTTCCTAAGCTGCAGGAGTGATGTGACAAGCCAGATACACAGTGGGATTTTAGGCCATATGCTTTAAAACTGTGGTCGCAGAAAAACAGTCTCAATTTGTATATCAACTGTTCTGCAACCACTAAATTATTTTAGAAAAGACCTATGTAATAATAGGTCAGGTCAGTTGGTAAAATAGCGAATGTTCATTAGGCAGGTTGGGAATTGTGACTGCTCCGATTGGCTGTAAAGACAAGGATGGTGGTCTGCAAGGGACAGCAGACCACCATGTTTGTCTTTGCATTTCAAAATCAAGGAAATAGGGCTGCTTTAAAAAAAAATTCTAGTTTTAAAAAACTTCATTGAGAGTTGCCAATGGTTCCCTAAACCATTGCCTTCTTCGCCTGAAGATAACACCCCAACCTGGAAAGGGTCCTCTTCCCTTTTGCATGGTGAGTTCCCATCCCAATTTCGGGGTCAGGAACTGATCAATGGTTTGTGTCCGGAATTATGGTCGCAAACCTTTTATACAGAGGGTGTAGGTTTGCTATTTGGAAGGGACGTTTAAAACACAATCCTTCCGAAAACTAAATCTGTAACCATTTCCAAACAAATTTTGAGATTCGGTAAAAGTTTTCTAAATCGAAAAATGTGTTTATTAAAAAAATGGTTTTTGACAAGTCGCAAATTTTTTGATTTATCAAATTGCACGTGGTAAAAAGCTGAATGAATCTGGCACTTACTTCCGTATCTTAAGATGTCGAAGATTTGCTCCCATGTTATTTATTTTTTGTGCTACTATAGTTTCTTGTGGCGAGTTGTCTCAGGAGATGTTACTTTTTTCTGCTGTTCTTTGCTGCTTTTTATGCGATGAAGCTGGTTTCGAAGATGCTATGTGCTTGAAAGGGCCTTTAGAAGTCTTTCAAGCAGGATCATGTGTCATTGAATGAGCTCATGGCGCGTGCAGCAGCATGGGGGGTGCTTTTCATTGGGCATGCTTTGAAATAGGTACCCGTGAACGAACATGCATTTTAGTATGCAGTTAGCGACAGTGGTACATTTTTTAATGTAATATTTACTCTTTTAATGGTTTTGTTTGTTGGTGAGCCAGGCCGAGGGGCATCGGATTGTTGTACAGAGAGGAGCAAATGAAAACATATAACATTGAACAACGTACACAGGAAGGCCACGGTGAAAGATGCAAGAATATTAGGAGGATAAATTACAAAGTCTGGCTCACATTCAGTGCTGGTCATGACACAGGTGTAGGTAAAGGCAGGATAATGCTGTAGCACAATCTACACGTGACAGGAAACAACAGCACTATAGTGGCAAAGAAGAAAGGGAGGGAGTCTAAGGTTGTGTATGGATCACAAAACCAAAGTACTGATGCACGGAGGTCCTGGGAAAGAACAGAAGCGAGAGGAGGGTGAGTGGGTCAGGGGGAGGTAGAACAGAAAGTCAAGAAGTCAAGTTTTGTGCAGTCAGGACATAGGCTCTAAGTTCATGGAGATAGGAAAGAAAGTTATGGCAGTCAGTACAGTTACAACTCAGCTACAGGATCATATACATTCATACTATCTGCCTTAGCTTGTTGAGTTTTTTTTTTAAATGTCCAGTGGGAGGAAGTCCAGGAAAGTTCAGGGGAAATGAATTCCAAGCTCTTGTGGAATCTCTCAAACAGCTTAGGAGAGGATGCTCTGTTACCTGATGGCCGGAGGTTCTGGTTGCAGCATCTCTGTACAAATGAGGGCTCCTGCCCCCCTGAAATAACGATTGATGAAGCTAGGTAGAGTCGGCACAAGCGACCATTTCTACCAGGCAGGCAGGTTCATAGATGAACCTCTCATCAATGCAGAGCTCGAGAAGGGAGATCAGGACTGGAGTGATCTGGTCAAATGACCTCGTGCCAGAGATCAGTCAGGCAGATGCTTGGATGGCATCCTCCTGGAGCCCTGGTAGAACCTTGGATAAGTCACAAACATGACATTCCTACAGTAAAATCTAGACAGGACTAGAGACTGGGCCACTGACTTGAAATCAGCTTCAGGGTTATCTTTTTGAAGCTCTTCAGCAGCCTGAGCTTGCATTGGTCATATTTTGTGCATGGCCAGACAAAGGGTGCCGAAGTGCAAACGTTTCACCCAGTATAAAGCCGGAGGATATAACATTGTATGTTGTTGTGGCTATAATGTTGTCAGCTGTGAGGATGGGCTGTCAGAACTGAACCTGTGAGCAGGAAACCAAAATCAGCCCTTGCAAACTTGTTCAAACCAGCCCCACGCGACCTGAGGCTGCACCTAGAATGGGGTTGTGCGGGCTTTTGTAGCTGGGTCGCAGCAGTCCCTCCAGCACTCAAAGCAGCCCCCTAGTTGGCAACCACTGGGAAAATGCCTGAGTAGCAGAGTGGTCAAACGTGACCTGCCTGTGAGATGGAAACTGCTAAGGAGATGAGCTGAAGGTCTGCTTCATGAGAGTTAGTTTTGAGAGGATGCTTCGTCAAACACATTCGTCAAAGGCAAGTGAAATCAGAAGGATGTTGGATTCAGAAGAAACTCCCAATTAAACCTGAGTGTCATCAGTATATTCATGATAAGAAATGCCTGTGCCTCACAGTAGTTCTCCAAGCTGTCTCCCCTACTGACTGAAAAGAGTGTGAGCAAGAGAAGGGCTTTATGGGACATCGCCTGGCATTTGCATTTGTTTATTTATTTATGGGTTTGTGCTTATATTGTATTTGTATTTTATTTTGTACTTGTATTTATTTGAATTGTATTTATTTATAAGTGTCGACAGCTGTCTCAGATAAATATGTGGAGTTTGGAGGGTAGTATGTAGTTGAGGTTTGCAGCTGAAGGGTTAAATCTTGTCACGCTGTGGTTGATCAATTCAGGCTGCCCAGGAGATCCTATGGAGCTGCTTCCTGTGGTTGATCAATTCAGGCTGCCCAGGAGATCCTATGGAGCTGCTTCCTGTTGTTGATCATTTCAGGGTGCCCAGGAGATCCTATGGAGCTGCTTCCTGTGGTTGATCATTTCAGGGTGCTCAGGTTGTTCTAAGGAGCTGCTTCCTGGGGTTGATCGTTTCAGGGTGTCCAGGTAGTTCTATGGAGCTGCTGCCTGTGGTTGATCATTTCAGGGTGCCCAGGTGGCATGGAGCTGATTCATGTGGTTGATCAAGTCAGGGTGCCCAGGTGGTTCTATGGAGCTGATTCATGTTGTTGATCATTTCAGGATGCCCTGGTGGTTCTATGGAGCTGCTTCCTGTGGTTGATCATTTCAGGGTACCCAGGTGGTTCTATGGAGCTGCTTCATGTGGTTGACCAATTGAGGGAGCCCAGGTGGTTCTATGGAGCTGCTTCCTGTGGTTATTCAATGCAGGGTGCTCAGGTGGTTCTATGGAGCTTCTTCCTGTGGTTGATCAATTGAGGGTGCCCAGGTGGTTCTATGGAGCTGCTTCCTGTGATTGATCAATGCAGGGTGCCCAGGTGGTTCTATTGAGCTTCTTCCTGTAGTTGATCAATTCCGGGTGCCCAGGTAGTTATATGGAGCAGATTCATGTGGCTGATCATTTCAGGGTGCCCAGGTGGTTCTATGGAGCTGCTTCCTGTGGTTGATCATTTCAGGGTGCCCCGGTGGTTCTATGGAGCTGATTCATGTGGTTGATCATTTCAGGATGCCCAGGTGGTTCTATGGAGCTGCTTCCTGTGGTTGATCATTTCAGGGTGCCCCGGTGGTTCTATGGAGTTGCTTCCTGTGGTTGATCAATTCAGGGTGACCAAGTGGTTCAATGGAGCTGCTTCCTCTGGCTGATCAATTCAGGGTGCCCAGGTGGTTCTATGGAGCTGATTCATGTGGTTGATCATTTCAGGGTGCTCATGTGGTTCTATGGAGCTGCTTCATGTGGTTGATCAATTCAGGGTGCCCAGGTGGTTCTATGGAGCTGCTTCCTGTGGTTGATCATTTCAGGGTGCCCCGGTGGTTCTATGGAGTTGCTTCCTGTAGTTGATCAATTCAGGGTGCCCAGGTAGTTCTATGGAGCGGCTGCTTGTGGTTGATCATTTCAGGGTGCCCAGGTGGTATGGAGCTGATTCATGTGGTTGATCAAGTCAGGGTGCCCAGGTGGTTCTATGGAGCTGATTCATGTGGTTGATCATTTCAGGATGCCCTGGTGGTTCTATGGAGCTGCATCCTGTGGTTGATCATTTCAGGGTGCCCAGGTGGTTCTATGGAGCTGCTTCATGTGGTTGATCAATTGGGGGTGCCCAAGTGGTTCAATGGAGCTGTTTCCTGTGGCTGATTAATTCAGGGTGCCCAGGTGGTTCTATGGAGCTGATTCATGTGGTTGATCATTTCAGGGTGCCCATGTGGTTCTATGGAGCTGCTTCATGTGGTTGATCAATTCAGGGTGCCCAGGTGGTTCTATAGAGCTGCTTCCTGTGGTTGATCATTTCAGGGTGCCCGGTGGTTCTATGGAGTTGCTTCCTGTGGTTGATCAATTCAGGGTGCCCAGGTAGTTCTATGGAGCTGCTGCCTGTGGTTGATCATTTCAGGGTGCCCGCTGGTTCTATGGAGTTGCTTCCTGTGGTTGATCAATTCAGGGTGCCCAGGTAGTTCTATGGAGCTGCTGCCTGTGGTTGATCATTTCAGGGTGCCCGCTGGTTCTATGGAGTTGCTTCCTGTGGTTGATCAATTCTGAGTGCCCAGGTGGTTATATGGAGCTGATCATTTCAGGGTGCCCAGGTGGTTCTATGAAGCTGCTTCATGTGATTGATCAATGCAGGGTACCCAGGTGGTTCTATGGAGCTTCTTCCTGTAGTTGATCAATTCCGGGTGCCCAGGTAGTTATATGGAGTTGATTCATGTGGCTGATCATTTCAGGGTGCCCAGGTGGTTCTATGGAGCTGCTTCATGTGGTTGATAAAGTCAGGGTACCCAGGTGGTTCTATGGAGCTGCTTCCTGTGGTTGATCATTTCAGGGTGCCCCGGTGGTTCTATGGAACTGATTCATGTGGTTGATCATTTCAGGATGCCCAGGTGGTTCTATGGAGCTGCTTCCTGTGGTTGATCATTTCAGGGTGCCCCGGTGGTTCTATGGAGTTGCTTCATGTGGTTGATCATTTCAGGGTGCCCATGTGGTTCTATGGAGCTGCTTCATGTGGTTGATCAATTCAGGGTGCCCAGGTGGTTCTATGGAGCTGCTTCCTGTGGTTGATCATTTCAGGGTGCCCAGGTGGTTCTATGGAGCTGATTCATGTGGTTGATCATTTCAGGGTGCCCATGTGGTTCTATGGAGCTGCTTCATGTGGTTGATCAATTCAGGGTGCCCAGGTGGTTCTATGGAGCTGCTTCCTGTGGTTGATCATTTCAGGGTGCCCCGGTGGTTCTATGGAGTTGCTTCCTGTAGTTGATCAATTCAGGGTGCCCAGGTAGTTCTATGGAACGGCTGCTTGTGGTTGATCATTTCAGGGTGCCCAGGTGGTATGGAGCTGATTCATGTGGTTGATCAAGTCAGGGTGCCCAGGTGGTTCTATGGAGCTGATTCATGTGGTTGATCATTTCAGGATGCCCTGGTGGTTCTATGGAGCTGCATCCTGTGGTTGATCATTTCAGGGTGCCCAGGTGGTTCTATGGAGCTGCTTCATGTGGTTGATCAATTGGGGGTGCCCAAGTGGTCCAATGGAGCTGTTTCCTGTGGCTGATCAATTCAGGATGCTCTGGTGGTTCTATGGAGCTGCTTCCTGTGGTTGATCATTTCAGGGTGCCCAGGTAGTTCTATGGAGCTGCTTCATGTGGTTGATCAATTCAGGGCACCCAGGTGGTTCTATGGAGCTGCTTCGTGTGGTTGATCATTTCAGGGTGCCCAGGTGGTTATATGGAGTTGCTTCCTCTGGTAGATCAATTCAGGGCACCCAGGTGGTTCTATGGAGCTTCTTCCTGTGGTTGATCAATTCTGGGTGCCCAGGTGGTTATATGGAGCTGATTCATGTGGTTGATCATTTCAGGGTGCCCAGTTGGTTGTATGGAGCTGCTTCATGTGGTTGATAAAGTCAGGGTGCCCAGGTGGTTCTATGGAGCTGCTTCCTGTGGTTGATCATTTCAGGGTGCCCGGTGGTTCTTTGGAGCTGCTTCCTGTGATCGATCAATTCCGGGTGTCCAGGTGGTTATATGGAGCTGATTCATGTGGTTGATCATTTCACGATGCCCAGGTGGTTCTATGGAGCTGCTTCCTGTGGTTGATCAATTCAGGGTGCCCAAGTAGTTCTATGGAGCGGCTGCCTGTGGTTGATCATTTCAGGGTGCCCAGGTGCTATGGAGCTGATTCATGTGGTTCATCAAGTCAGGGTGCCCAGGTGGTTCTATGGAGCTGCTTCCTGTGGTTGATCATTTCAGGGTGCCCTGGTGGTTCTATGGAGTTGCTTCCTGTGATTGATCAATCCAGGGTGCCCAGGTAGTTCTATGGAGCGGCTGCCTGTGGTTGATCATTTCAGGGTGCCCATGTGGTATGGAGCTGATTCATGTGGTTGATCAAGTCAGGGTGCCCAGGTGGTTTTTGGAGCTGATTCATGTGGTTGATCATTTCAGGATGCCCTGGTGGTTCTATGGAGCTGCATCCTGTGGTTGATCATTTCAGGGTGCCCAGGTGGTTCTATGGAGCTGCTTCATGTGGTTGATCAATTCGGGGTGCCCAAGTGGTTCAATGGAGCTGTTTCCTGTGGCTGATTAATTCAGGGTGCCCAGGTGGTTCTATGGAGCTGATTCATGTGGTTGATCATTTTAGGGTGCCCATGTGGTTCTATGGAGCTGCTTCATGTGGTTGATCAATTCAGGGTGCCCAGGTGGTTCTATAGAGCTGCTTCCTGTGGTTGATCATTTCAGGGTGCCCGGTGGTTCTATGGAGTTGCTTCCTGTGGTTGATCAATTCAGGGTGCCCAGGGAGTTCTATGGAGCTGCTGCCTGTGGTTGATCATTTCAGGGTGCCCGGTGGTTCTATGGAGTTGCTTCTTGTGGTTGATCAATTCTGGATGCCCAGGTGGTTATATGGAGCTGATTCATGTGGTTGATCATTTCAGGGTGCCCAGGTGGTTCTATGAAGCTGCTTCATGTGGTTGATAAAGTCAGGGTGCCCAGGTGGTTCTATGGAGCTGCTTCCTGCGGTTGATCATTTCGGGGTGCCCCTGTGGTTCTATGGAGCTGCTTCCTGTCATTGATCAATTCCGGGTGTCCAGGTGGTTATATGGAGCTGAATCATGTGGTTGATCATTTCAGGATGCCCAGGTGGTTCTATGGAGCTGCTTCCTGTGATTGATCATTTCAGAGTGCCCCGGTGGTTGTATGGAGCTGCTTCCTGTGATTGATCAATTCAGGGTGCCCAGGTGGTTCTTTGGAGCTGCTTCCCGTGGTTGACCATTTCAGGGTGCCCGGGTGATTCTATGGAGCTGCTTCCTGTGGCTGATCAATTCAGGGTGCCCAGGTGGTTCTATGGAGCTGCTTCCTGTGGTTGATCAAGTCAGGGTGCCCAGGTGGGTCTATGGAGCTGCATCCGCAAAGGTAAGTGAAAGGGGAAACGCTTTAAGGACTTTCGGAAACCTTCGCTTTCCATCTCCATATGTGTAGGCAGGGCATTTCAGAGTGGACAGAGCTGACCACGCCCTTTTCTATTTGTAATAACTGTATGAATATTCCCTCATACTTTTTTCCCATTTTACATGTTCTGGGGTCAATTTAGAAAGGTGTGTAAGAGTATATGAAATAGTACTACGTGAGTACCGCTTTACGTACTCTAAGATGTAGTTGTGATTAGGCAGCACAGGGTCTGAAATTGTTATCTCTCTTTGACGGGGAAACTTTGCAATGTTTTCAGTAGTTTGGCTGCCTCTGACACCATATAGTCTGCGTCGCACTGTGCTTCTCCCTTCGGTGCTTGGAAAGATCCTTTTTCGATTCTCTGTGCATATAGCATCGCATTAGAACCAGATATATAAAAAAAATTAATTATGCAGGGATCTTTTTGGATTTTTTACCCGCTAACTGGAAATTCTCATTATAAAGGACACTGATGCATCAAAATGACTGCTGCTGGTGGGAAATGCAATTTAGCATAAATACTTCATCTCCATCATTCAATGTCTTGCTCTGTGGGAGGGAGATATGTAAATTAAGATTTTGTGCCTATCTCTATATATAGGGAAATGTAAATGAATAACTCCTGTCATTTATGTTTTTACAAAAAGAGGTGGATAGAGGTTTCACGATGCAGATACTTTATTGACTAATGATGTTGTCCAATGCTTGATGTTTGAGTTTTTTTAATCAAGAGCCTATGAAATCTGCCTGACAGAAGCACACTGTAAAGCATTATTGTCAAAGATTTTACAGTAAAGAGCAATGCTTTAACAAGAGTCAAACAGGAGGGATACCCATACCAGGGCTGCTGGGTAGGAACATTATGTGACGTCGTACATTTCCCCCTAAACAAAAACTAAACAAAAAATAGTAAAACCTCTGCGGAGATAAAAGTGAAGTTAATAAGAATTTTAAGAGAATATTTTTATCATTCTTATTTTATAAAATCACTGCACAGCGGTATGTGCAAGCACATGGTTTCACTTCAGCGGATCTCTTGGCACCATTAATGGATAACAAATGTCGGTTGGTCCTCAACTCAATGGCACTCGTTTTCTCAACCTCTGAAGAATACAAGGCTTGTGGATCCGCTGGAATTGAGAAGTGTGACTTGTGGGAAATGGCCTTAACAACGCGGGCTCAGCCATGCGTGCTGTTTCCCTGCAAGCCGAACCATGCTTGCCTTAAATAAGCATATGCCTTAACAACGCATATGAGTGGTTAAGGCAATACGCGGTCTAGATGCAGAGTGGATGGGCGGGCACAGGAAGACAGGAAGAGGAAGGATCTGGAGAGAACACAGTGAGGTAAGTGGGGCTGGGGCTTGGTGATGAGGGTAGTTTTTCGGGGTGGGGGGGTTTAGGGCTGGGGAGTCGGGTCGTTTATAGGGCAGCGAGCAGTCTTAGGATGCAGGGCAAGGGGGACTGGGTCGGGGTACTTTACACGTGTAGGGGAACATTTTTAGGGCTCAGGGTGGGGGGGCTGGGGTCAGGGTAGTTTTTAGGCATGGGGTAAGTTTATAGGGGTCAGGGCAGGGCGGGGGAAGAGACAGATTTCAGGGTGGGGCAGTTTTAGGCCTCAAGGCATGGGGGCTGGATCAGGGTAGTTTAAGGGGTAGAGGGTCAGTTTTTAGGACTCAGGCCAGGGGGGCTGGGGTCGGGGTAGTTTTTAGGGTGTGGGGACAGTTTGTAGGGCTTAGAGTGGGCGGGGGGAAAAGGGACAGTTTTAAGAGCTAGGGGCAGTTTTAGGCCTCAGGGCGGGGGGGGCTGTTTTGGGGTTCTTTATGTATGTAGGGGACAGTTTTTAGGGTTCAAGGCAGGGGGGCTGGGGTTGGGGTTGTTTTTAGGGCGTGGGGTTAATTTTTAGGGCTCAGGGCAGGGCGGGGGGAAAAAGGACAGTTTCCAGGGCTGGGGGCAGGGGTATGATCTTTAGCACACATGTCCCTTTACCAATCATGTCTTTACCGCGAAATTGCCTGGTAAAGGCATGCGTGGTAAAGACTCGGTCGTGGTTAAGACCACGTGGTTCAGGCTTGCTTTGTTCAGGCATGCGTTGTTCCATCATACAACCGTGACTTGTGGTTGCAGTTGTTGATTGAGTCATCGGATTCAGCATTATGTTATAGTGCACATCTACCATTTGAATTGTCGTGTAGCACTTTTATTCTGCACTTTAAGACACTACTTGGGCCGTCTATTATAGTTAGCGTGGCACAATATTTACCCTTATGAAACTTGAGTTCAGATAGCTCCTATTCAATCATAGGGGCATCAAGCTTTACCTGGGGGGGCCATGAGAGTGTTATGATTTTATTGTTCTGCTTCTGGGGAGCGCTGGGTATGGACCAACTCTAGCCTGGAAATCACCACTAAGACTCATCCAGAGTCACTGTATTACTTTTGCCAGCTTCCTATTTCAGTCTTGGACACATTGGAAAAACTATGTTTGCTTCCATGGACTACTGATCCCAGAATGCACTGCCAGGAATTCACAGAATCCTGCATCCACTGTGTAATGCTTCCAATGGGAGTCGTTCTGCTAGCCCTCAGCACTGGATTTGCTCTTCCAGGACTTGTGAGAGATGCGAATTGCACACACCTGTGACTAGTCTTGAGAAGCCCAATTTTGTGACTCCAACCAAGGCTTGCTGCTGCCTGGAACTGCTTATGAGCTGCTGCTTGAAGCTCCATGTTCGTGCATTGAAGTTGGAACCTCTATGCAAAGGAACATTTGTTGCCTGTATTCCTGAACAGTTCCTGATTTGCTTCAAGAAGAGCCTGTGTCCTGTACTCCTGTGCACCTTGATTCAGATTTCCTCCCGCCCTGCATTGTATTTTGGTTTCTCCCTTTTCTGCCTTTTGTCTACTGTAAGCTGCAGCCCCTAGGCTGATCCCCTTCTAATTGTTCCCACTTTGCTTCTATTCATGCTTTTATTTCCCTTTGCTTATTACTTTGTTTGTCATAGCTCTTGTATTTTCTCCTCCACCTCCTAGACTTTGCTCCTCGCTCATGTGATCTCTCTCTCTGTTTCTCCTTTGCAGTCTCTAGCCTCCTTTCGTTGCAGTCTCGTGCTTGCTGCATTTCCTAGAATCCTTGTGCTTGTCCTGTCTTGTTTGTTCTCCAGCTTTTCTTAGATTTCTTGCTCTAGTATCACCCTTTATGCAGTCCTAAGCTTACAGGTCCCTCAGCCTATCTGTGCTTGTTTACGTACAGCTCTTTTCTCTCTGTAGCTCGCCTTCTACTCCTCTTAGGCTCCAAGTGTCTGCTAAGTGTACTATTTTGTCCTCACCTGTGTAATAGTGTATTCCTTTATACAAGGGTTGGCTCCAAGTTCCCAGGAGGCAATTCCTGTCCCATCCTTTGCCTTGTGTTACATGTAGTCAAAGGTGCCTTAACTGATACAGGGGGTTAGTACTATTTTCTTAGGAATCCCCACTCTGTCCTCCTGCTGGACCCATAGGGGCTTGTCTAGTGTATGTAGATACGGTTCCTGTTCGTGCCCAAGGGACCAGATACAGAACACTTCTGCTGTCTCCTTTCTATGAGTTTTGCAGGATTGCTATCTGTAAGAATAAACTGCACAAAGACGTTGACTTTCCCTATTGCTGTGGAAAGTTCTGAGTCTTACCTGTGTACAAATTTAGAGGTAACCCAGTGTGTTTGTCCATTTTTGGTTCCTTTCCCTGTTCGTACATATTAAGATTGCCTTCCCTCCTTTGTACTGTTCATCTGACTTAACCTGTTTTTGTCTGTCCTGGTCCGACCCCTGGATTACGATACCGGCGGTCAGAGCGCAGAGGTCGGGGGGAAAGACCGCCGCCTATGGCATCCTCAAGAAGCCTGTCAGTACTGCGGTTGAACACCAATCCCTACAGTAGAGGCGGTGCCTGCGCAGGCACTGCTGTAGGGATTAGGATGTCCATTTCCCACAGCCTTTTTCATGGCAGTCCCACAGTCATGAAAAGGATGTCGGGCAGGGACTTTGGCGGCCCCAAGCAGGGCCCCTGTCCCCCGTGGGCCATTGCTAAGTGGCTAGGGGGGCACATGTAGCACCCCACCAAACATCCAGGCACCATATGGTGTCTGGCACACGGTGCATGGATGTTTGAAAAATGTCTATTTGTACTGCAGCTTGTGCTGCAGCCCTTTTGCCCATTCCGACCGATGTGCAGGTGGTCCTATCGTAATCTGGCAGGTGGGACCACCGACTCATTGTTGGATGAACACCTCCCCGCGTCGATGGTGGTCGGACGCTCATCTGACCCCCATCGTAATGAGGGCCTTTGATATTTTCTTCTGCTGACTGCATATTCATGAAACTCAACAGAGAGACTTACATACTTTCTCTAAAGTCCTGCTACCGTACTCGAGGTCGAAACCTATAGCTATCGACTTAACTCCAAGTACAATATTTGACTTGTCAAACTTAGGGCCTGATTTATTTTTGGGCGGACAGCCAGCCGTTCCACCATAGGGATGGAGGTTTTTACTCTGTCCACATGGTGGAGAGAATGCCCACCCACCCAATTCATAAATGACTGCCACGCAGGCGGTCATTTATTAAAACATTGCGAGGAACCACCATGACAGCGGTTCCTGGCAATGCATATTACTCTGTGCTACAGGGCTGCGTCAGCAGGACACAGCCCTTTAGCACAGAGTAATTGTTTTTGCTTTACAAAAAGGAAATCCCAGAGCGGGATTTTCTTTTTGTAAAGAAAAAATATAATACTCCCCTCACCATGGGACTCTTCTCCCATGGCGGGGGAGCATTAAAATGGTTTTAGTGTTCCTTACCATCATATTTTACCTGGCGGTAAGAAGCAGTGAAAAATGACTACATGTCTGCTCGTCTAAATTGGGCGGGTGGACATGTAGCCATTTTTAAAAATGCCCTTACTACCCAGGGTCATCGGAGAAGTTTGGCCGTGGCGTAAACAGAGTAGTCTCCATCGTGGCCAAACTTTGGGCCTGATTTAGATCTTGGTGGGACTCCAGACATCCCTCCATCGTGGCAGTTTTAAGTTGAGTTGACGGAATTCCATCCGCCGCTTTTAGATCTGTGCTGGCTGAACCGCTAATGCAGCAGTCTCCTCTGCTGGCTAGCAGTAGTCCGTTGCCGCAAGGCCGGCAGTATTGTGCCGAGCTTATTTAGATATTCCCATTGTGCTGGCGGTTTCCGAGTGGTGGTTTGCTGACGGAGTGAGTCCCTAGTGGAGTGGAGACTGGTAAGTACTACTTATTAATGCGTCAATACACATATGTGTCACGTTTGCATCAAAAACATATGTAGGCAATGTTTTATGGCCCTTTGTGTTACATGTTGCATGCCACACACACAACATACACGCACTATTAAATGCACAACCACAGGCACCACAAGCACAACACCCACAACAACATATTTTTTTACGTGTCAATACAGGTGTGTTCAATTTTCCTTGATAATTTGTAAAATGAACACTACTGCATTACACCTGAGAAAAAGGTTGCATGTAAGAGCAATGCAAAAATACACGAGGCTACAGCAATTGTCAACACACGATTCACAGTAAAACAATTATAGAAGTAGCTCACCTTTTGTCCCGGCAACAACTAAGAGGGATATTCACAAGGACTTATCTCCGATTTATCTCCACCTTAACTCATCAAAAGTGGAGATAGATTTAACACCCCATTCACAAGCGGGTGCAAACTGCAGACATCGCCAGTATTCCCGAGATAACTGCCCCAAAATTTATCTCCACGGTGGACACCACCAACTAACCCTAATGAGATGCAGAGTAGGCATTCCCGTGCAAAAACACACAAAAAAACCACAACACCACTTTCACAACGAACTGCCAGATCCGCGGTGCGAACCAAAAAACAGGCGATAAGCCGCGGTAGCACCAGGGATTTAACACCTGCCTTTTGCTGGTGCTAAGCAGGACGACTACCCGCAGCATGAAAGGGAGCCCATCCATGAGTGCCACAAGACCCACCTCCACCACCCCCAGCACCACCCCAGCCTCCCCTCCCGGACATACACATACCGTGCACGACACAAGAGCCACAAAAAGCGCATGATGACGCACATTGCCAAAAAAAACCACACATGTGTGGCCAGAAGAACGAGAAACAGTCACACAGCACTGAAGTAACAACCAAAAACTTTATTGAAATACAACACAAAACACCAATGCGGAAGACTCCTGTCGGGTCCGTCAGGGACAATCTCGACGTCACAGCCTGGAAAATAAAGCACAAAATCAGAACGTGTGTCATGCGCACATCAAAGGAGCGAGACACAGAGAAACAGAGAAGGAAAGAAAGGCAGAGAGAGAAAGAGAGGGAAGGAAAGGAAGGGAGAGAGAGAGAGAGAGAGAGAGAGAAGGAAAGGAAGGGAGAGAGAGAGAGAGAGAGAGAGGGGGGGAAGGAAGGGAGAGAGAGAGTGAGAGAGAGAGGGAAGGAAAGGGGAGAGAGTGAGAGAGAGAGAAGGAAAGGAAGGGAGAGAGAGAGAGACACCGCCGCCCCTGCGCACCCAGGCCCCACTGTTCACCTGCTGCCACCGGTGTGTCTCCAACCACGTGTCGGGATACACTGCAAGCCACCAGGTCTGCAATCTGTAATCGAGGAGTCAATCATGGCAGAGTCCATCACACAGCACACGGCAACAATGCATGTCCGTCCCTGCGCACGCATGCAGGCGCACCCCACCCCCTCCCGACGGCCAGCGCCGGCTGTCCGCACTTGCGCACCCCGGGCCCACTGCTCACCTGCCGCCAATGGTATGTCCACCAGTGGGCACACCACGTGCCCGTGCAAGCTCCAGGCCCCGGTCCCGCCACCATGGCATGGTCCACATCATGCGGACCCGCCCCGCGGCCCAGCAGGTCCCACACATGACGCTGAGTCCTGAGTCATCAATGGCGGAGACCACATCAGTGCACACGTCATCATTGCAGGCTGCACACCTGCTCAGCTATTCCGGTGCCACTAGCCCTGTGCAACGCCAGTCAGCGCCATGTGGTGGTAGGCCCGTGACGGGCGCAAGGCTTCGGGTGCCACTAACCCTGTGCAACGACAGTCAGCGCCACGTGGTGGTAGGCCCGTGACAGGCGCAAGGCATCGGGTGCCACTAACCCTGTGCGCAACAAGTCATGGGCCCTGTATGATTGAGAACCGTGGAGCGTCCGTCATCCAGTCACCACCAGCAGAGGGGAATGTGACGTTGTTGGCCCCTTATATTGGCGGGGTCACATGGCCAGTGACGCCTGTGCCGGATGGGTGTGGTGTGTGTGCAAACCTGCCCTCAGGGAGTGGCCGTGACATGCTGACAACTAGACCAGTGACCTGCACACCACCAGCGAGTACGCCTGCGACAGGCAGCTATGTGGGCCCCCCCTCGGAGCGCAAGCGGAGTGGCCTGGCCTGGCGTACGCCGGACCAGCGCAGGGCTTGCAACAATGACTCGGGGGCTCTGGGCGTGGTTCAGTCCATGTCCGGACAAGGAAGTGACTAATGCGTGTGTCCCTGTTGTGGTGTCCACGGCACCCGGAACACAATAGGCAATGTAGCACACTGTGACTGGCATCCCACTAGATGAGCATCATTGACGTAAGGGAAATCACTGTCCCTACATTCATCCACACATTCATACATGAATGATGAAAGACATGACACAGCAGTGCGTTACTGGATGTTTATTGCACATCCAGTGGAGTTTTGCAGCTGGAGCGGTACAGGGCCATGCCAAGCACACTACACAATATGGGCCCGTGGAGGGCCAGCCAGAGTCCATCAGGGAATGACAAGTACAGCGGAAGAGGAAGAGTACAGTCCGCAGTCTGGTCGCCGTGTCATTGGTCACCAAACAGGATATGGCAGTCCATGTCGCGGTCCAAGGTGAGTGCAGCAGAGTGTATCGGGGGTCAGTGGAAGGTCATGGGGCCATGTGCGGCATCAAGCAGCAACAGGCCAGGTGGCGGACATGAATGCTAGTGCCTCCTTCTGAACTCAAGCCCATCCACATCCTCGGATGTGTGCTCTGCCCCACCTGTGGGTGGTGCAGTTCCGGCTGCGGCACTGTGTGGCAGTGACACATCAGGTGCCGGAGTGGAAATGCCTGCCGCACTGTGAGGCACTGACACACCAGGGGGCGTAGATGTGGATGGTGTAGGGGCAGCAGCATTCATCTGCGCCACGCCTTGTGGCAGCAATGCCATGATGAGGACATGCAGGGCATGGTAGATCCCAGCTACATTTCGCTGATGTGCAGTGGTGGCTGCCATCCTTTCCGCCTCCATCCGCACCATGTCCTCCATGAGCCTCCGCATGTGTGCCATCTCACGGCTGAGATCGCTGGAGTCACTCTGAGCGGACAGGTGTTCTTGTCTCCGAGTCATGACTCCAGCGATGTCAGCCAGGGCTCGTTGAAGACCATGGAGCGGCGTGTGGGTGTCCGTTAGGGACTGGAGGTGGTCCCTGATGGGACTCAGACACCCATGGATGGCGTCAAGTTTGGTAGCCATGAGGTCAAACCCCACCCGCACCTGCTCAGCCATCTCCCTCTGGACCTCCAACACACGGCATTGGAAGGCCATGTGTTGTTCGGGGGGGTCTTGGGAGACAGCCGGGGTTGTGGGTGCCTCCTGCTGGGTGGTTTGTGGAGTGGGTGGGGTCTCCTCGATGCAGCTGGGCTGCCCTGCTCCTGGAGGTGATTGACGGATGAGTTCAATGATGTCTTGGAGGGCTTGGGTGTCGATGCTGGTGGTGTCCTCCTCGTCATCAGTGAAGAGTGGCTGGGACTGCTCTGCAGGTGGCGTTGACGGTGCCCCTGCAATGTGAAGGGGAGATGCTGTGTTACAATGTGTCCTCATGTATGTGGACACATGGTACATGTTGACATTCAGACAGCATGGCAATGTACATTGTGACAGTGTGTGGATCAGGGCCATGATCCAGAGTCATTGTGGATGTGCACTGTGCTCTGCTTGATTGTGCATGTGTGCCATTGTGGCCATCTCCCCCCGTCCCCCCAGTACCTCGTGGTTACTCACCCTGTTGCTGTGGTGTTGTGTCATGTCGAGCAGTGTCCGGTCCCCCAACTCCTGCCACGGTCTCCACACTGATGACTGTCGACACCAGCTCCTCCATGTCATCCAGCTCCAGCTGTGGCGCTGGGCTCCCACCTCCAGTCTGCATTGCTGACGTCTGGTTGCCTGCGAGTTTATCCTTGGTCTTGCGCTTGATGTCATTCCATTGCCTCTTGACCTCGTCCATTGACCTCTTGTTCTCTCCGACGGTGTTCACCTTGTCCACGATGGCCCGCCATAATCCATTTCTGGTGCCCAATGACACATTGGAGGCGACGAACAGTTGTTGATGGTGTTCTATCACCTCCGTGACCAGGATCCGATTCTCCTGCGGACTGAACTTCGCCTTCCTCTTCTTCTTGTCCTTGCCCTTCCCTGTCACCTTGGTCCCGGGCTGGTCGTCCGGGGTACTTGTGGCGTTGCGCTCGTCCTCTGCGCCTGCTCCGGCTGCCTCCATGGGGCTTCGGTGTTGGTCATTTTGTGTTTGTGTGTTTTTTCTCCTTTTGTGGTGATTTTCCCGCCTGCCGTGTGTGTATGGCAGGCCTGGCGCTGCTTATCGCTGATTTCCTCATCGCGAATGGGCTCATCGCACATTTTTTGGTGTTGGGGCTTGTGTTTTTATCGCCGTCGCGGTGGTTGTATTGCGGACATTGTCCGCGGTTTCAGGAGACTATCGCATGGTACCGCCGTGTTGTGAATTCCACGTTAACTCGGGGTTATTTTCCCGCGATGGACTGCGATGTGTAAAGTTGCGTTAACATTTTTTGGAGATGTTTAGCACACGTTCTTGTGAATATACCCCTGAGTCGTTTGGCATTGAGGTGGAGTCGGAGCAGCAAAGGGTGGACCTAAAGGATGGGGTTCAAGATGGAAACAGAAGCGGGAAGCAGTAAAAAAGGTAGTTTTTACCTCATTTACTTCGATTCTGCCAACTTAAAGTAGGAGATATTCCTTTGCCGGCAACCCAGCTAAGAGAGCGACATGGGTTAAAAATGATGAGTACCAAGTGCATGCCAAAAGCACCACTCATCCGCACGTAAACAGCAAGCATCAAGAAGTACTATTGCACAATGCGTGCTGTGTAAATTAAAGGGGCGCACTGAAAAACAGGGTGAACTGCCTGTAGAAACAAGTAACGTAGAAACAAAAGAGCACTGCGAGGGATCGAATGACGCATGAGCTCCTTTATGCTAAGGCATCATCACACTCAGACAGATCACCTATTAAAAAAAAATAAAAACGGAGTCGTTTGGCGTTGTGGTGGAGTCGGAGCAGCAAAGGATGGACCTAAAGGATGGGGTTCAAGATGGAAACAGAAGCGGGAAGCAGTAAAAAAGGTAGTTTTTACCTCATTTCCTTCGATTCTGCCAACTCAAAGTAGGAGATATTCCCGCCACAGTTGCCTCGACAGAAAGGCACATCGCAATTAGCTCAGTGGTCATCTCGGCTGGAGTCCTTCTGACTGCCGCTTCTGCCTATGACGCCATCAACACGGGTGAAAATTCCTGGAGGAATCGGCAGGACTCTGGCGGTCCTTCGTCTATGGACCTGCTAACATCTAAATAGAGTGGCGGACCACCAAGTAGGCGAGCAGTGAATCCGTTGAAAAAGTGAAGGAGGGATGATTACCGCCAAAATCTAAATCAGGCCCTTAATGTCCGCCCGCATATAGATCGGGCAGGCGGACCATTATGTTGTCTGGGAGGGAACTCTGTCACTGCTGCAACGGAGTTCCCCTCCCACCAACATATAAATCAGGACCCTCAGGGGCAGATTTACAAGGACTGGTGCATCTCTGCATATTAGCAGGGATGCGCCAGTAAAGATGCGACACGCAAAAATACCCTTGCGCCACCACGGATGCGTCGCATTTACAATGCGGCGCAACGTGGCGCAAGGATAGACAGATGCGTGTCGCATCTTTTGTCGTAAGGGCAGCGCATTGCTGGAGTCGTGTCGCAAGCGGGACGCAACTCCAGCAATGCTCAGGGGCGGCCTATACTTATTGTGCTGCGTCACTCCTTATGCCTGCTTAAAGCAGGCGTAAGGTTTTGACGCAGCGGGGTCGTAAAAGTGACTCAGTGAAATCTTGTAGATTACACTGCGTCACTTTTACGAGGCTTTCTTGCAATGGAACGCCCACCCTGCATACATTATACCTGACGCAGGTATAATGTAGCACAGGGCTTTACAACGTGACGCATCTTCCTAGATGCGTCACGTTGTAAATATGTCGCAACGTGGCGCATTGTTTACAATGCCGCTGCGTCACAGAAGTGACGCAACAGCGGCGCAAATGTGTCGCAAGGGGCTTGTAAATCTGCCCCTCAGTCTTTTGTCTTGAGAAAGTTCTATATCAATGAAGCATGTGTCATTTGTATCAGTGACATACTAAATATATATATAACGTAGTGGTGAAGGGAACTTAATTCACTTGAGGAAGGACCACTACAGGCGCAGGAAGTGCTACACCCAGCCATTGCAAGGCTGTATGTGAATGCAACCAGAATAAAGAATATTTGCAAACGTAACCTGTTTTCTGTGCATCGTTCCTTTGCCGGCAACCCAGCTAAGAGAGCAACAAGGGTTAAAAATGATGAGTACCAAGTGCATGCCAAAAGTGCCACTCATCCGCACGTAAGCAGAAAGCATCAAGAAGTACTACTGCACAATGCGTGCTGTGTAAAATTAAAGGGGCACACTGAAAAACAGGGTGAACTGCCTGTAGAAACAAGTAACGTAGAAACAATAAAGCACTGCGAGGGATCGAATGACGCGTGAGGTCCTTCATACTAAGGCATCATCACACTCAGACAGATCACCTATTTAAAAAAAATTAACACAGAGTGCGCTGAAACAAGTCAGGCAAATCGCCCATCAAAACAAACACGACTTGAGATGCGTGTGCTACCTCTCACAAAGGCCCAGGCCAACTGATGTGTGAAATCACATGAGAACAAGGGGGCGCCAGGTCATCACAAAGAAGAAGGACTAAAGCAGCGGCCATTTTGAAACCAGATGAGCCATATAAGAGCACATAGGTGGCACCATTAGAAGGTCAAGCACCCTCAATAGAACAGTAGGAATTACAAAACCAAGCAAATAAATAGTGAGAAGCTACAAAAAATCGAGCTGACTGCAAAGAGAGAAAGCATATCGAAGCAAATCACCCCAATTGAGCTAACTTAAAAAAAAAGAAAACAAAATCATGGCAAAAGGAAGACTCTTGAAAAGAAAGGTGCAGGATTACAGAAAGGAGGAGTCCAGTGATAGCAACAATGTCCACTAAGAGAAAGACAGTTACTGGCTTCTCAGGTTACCGCAGAGCCCGAGACCCATTCATTTTAACTACATCAGCAATCTGGGCCCCAAATGGAAAGAATGGCTAGATGACTTTTACAACTTCTTCAAAGAGACATGGGAAAAAAAGAAGCACAGATGCTATTCACCATGAAGAACCTGACAGATCGAAACATTTGAAACATGATCAAGGATCTCCCTGTAGCAAAACACAAGAGTATTCAAGAAGCACTCAACACCACGTCTTCTAAAAAGCTAAAAAGGAACTTAGGGCCCGATTAACCAGTTTGGCGGTCTGATCGCCAGTCCGCCGCGGCGGCAGGACCGAGCACTCCGCCGAGCTGCCAACCTCCCCCCCCCTGCCGTATTAGGAGTGTCACGTGGGGCTGGCGGTTTCACTGCAGTGGGGACATGATGGCAGTATGTTTTGCCGCTGGAAACAACCCGGATGCCAATGCTGCCTCACTACAGTGCTTCCAGAATGCAGCTACTGACAAACATTCAGGTATCATGCCACTGCTGAACATCTCTAATTCATTGACTATCATGCAAGCGAGTGTTGTTTCACTTTATGAACATTGCATGCCCCAGAACATGATTCCAGGCAGTTGGGCGTAATTTAAAAAAAAATTATTTTGCAGTTCTATATAGCACGATCCCGACCCGAAGGCATTGGTGCGCTTTATATGTGCACCAGTGACAGTACACAAGGGCACAATCTCCCTCAGCTCAATATTTGAGCTCATTTACTGCCTTTCTGTTGACTCGCGCATGGTGGTGTGCCCGCCATTAAATGTTTGACGGAAAGGCAGGTCATGATTAGCTTGGCGGGAAGCTTGGTGGGAACCCCTGCATGTGCCACCGCTCTCACGAATACAAAAACAAAAACAAAAGTCCTGAACAAAAAACATTATCATCACAAGGAGATGAAGGAGTGCTATCGATGTGAGCATTCCTACCCGCAAAAAGGAAAATGTCTAGACATGGGGTGCACCTGCTGCTGCAACAAAATCACCACCAATCAGTCGGCTAAGTAGTGATAGAGCGCAGATAGCACTCTATTTGTATGAGTGCACTATACTCATGGTTTAAACGCACTTTCATACACTCGTATTGTGTGCAGTGTTTTTGATGATTAAGAACCATTTAATTGAATCATTTGATGTTGAAACTAGTGAACGTATTAAGTAGAATTTTGTATGTATTATGATTCCTTCATGCATAATGTGCAGGACAATATTATTTCATATATCGTAAACTGTGATTTGTTTAAGTTGCCTGAAACATAGGCCCAAAAGTTTCTCCTTGCCCGCAAGAAATAATGAATTAATTGATTGTTGTGTTCGAGGTTAGCATGTTCTCACCCTGTTGCAGGAGCAGAAATACACATCGTTATTTTCAGAGTTAAGGAGAGACTCGGAATGCCTTTGAAGATAACTGGAAGCGAGAAGGGAGGATGCTTTGCGTATCGAGTCTGTCTGAAAGCCAAGGCCACTGGAAGAAGATAGCTTTAATTAATTTTGCTCCATGAAAGAGAACCAGCTACTGTATAGAGGTCTAGTGGAAAGTTTCAGAAAAGGTGAATCCTATCTTTTTGTATGATGCGCAGGGATAGAGAGACCAGACTTCTGCTAGCTTTCGGAGAAGAAGGAGCCTCATAGAGCGAGCTCCATAGCCTTAAGCTAAACGACCCATTTTTGACGTGAGTACTTCTTAGGAAGTCACACGTGCTGACACCATTGGGGAACGATAGAAGAGAGACAGAAAGGGCCCTCATACAGAATAGTGTAGGGAAAGATTTTGATTTTCTTCAATGAGTCGAGAGCTGAATATTGCATCTATTTTGTGTTGCATTGTGATTTTGGAATTTATAATCATTTGCCTTTTGGGCCGCATTACTTATATCAGAAAGATCGGCTCTGTATTAATTTTCCTGTATCTCTATACTTTGCTATTGAGATGTATTTACATCCAATTGTTTTTGGCCTTATAATAAATATTCAAACTGCACTTCAGAGTCAGTGATCTTTTCAGGCACGACAACTGTGTTGATATCTGTTTGAGTTGTTTTCCTCCCCTCGACCACTTTAGGTAAATAAAGATTGATCGCTTACGCTATACTTAGTAGAGAACTTAGGGGTGCAAGTTAGCGTAATCAAATGGTAGCAGAGGATGGTTTACCTTTAAAGTGGTTTACCTCTAAGGTGAGGGAGTACTTAGGAGTAGGGTCGAAGGTCGGAAGGTCGGAGAGCCCTGAAGTGGAGCGGAGGAGACCGGAGACTGGCGGACGTTGACGGTGCAGCGGAAACAGTGGTGGTGTGAGTATGAAAGGAATTGTGTTAGATTGCGGTAATGAGTACGTGGGTGATGTCTTGCGGAGTTGGGGTGTATGTTGAGTGAATGTGGTATTTGGTTTAAGTTTTGGTGAGCGGACTCAAGAGAAGTCCAAGATCCCGGGATAGTTTTGTATTGTAATTGTCTGACTAAATGTGGGTGTTGTGAAGCTCTATCAATGATCCACTTGTGTTAGGGACCTTTTGTGTGAATGAAGAATAGGTCGCGGTAGAAAGCCTCAGGTTCCGGGGTGGACTATGGCGATTGAGTGGCCAACGCAGGTCGGGGGTCACAACGGCTGAATGTTCTTGTGAGCGTGTTCTATCGATCTTCAGTGACAGACAATTACTTGTTTATGTAACTGTAAGTTATTGTAATTGTGTAGGAGCAGTTACTTGGTTGAATAACTTTTGGTTATACAGTTACTTGTGATACGAATGTGTGCGAGCGAGTTTGCGGTGAAATTGTAAAGGCGGGTGAGCCGCTGCAAGGAGTGAGAAGTGACGCCAGGGTGCGCAGCGCTGTGATAGGTTGGTTGGTGTAACGCCGCGCTGGGATTGGTGGAAGTGCATTAGCAGTGAAAAAGTGTAATTTTGGAGCTTGCAATTGATCGAGTTAAAAATGAGATGTTTTAGGGTATTGTGAGATATGTGTAGAGGTGACACAGGGGTGGTGACTCGGGTAGGGGAAGAAGCCCCGCCAGAGGACACGCCGGCACATTACTTGGCAACGAATGTAGGACTTCATACTATCGTGTGGCTTCAGAATTGGCATAAAATTACAGAAAAAGAGGGTGATTGGCTTTCCCTCGGTATGGGTCTTTTCTTATGGAGGTGCTGACCCAACTGAGGGGGGTGATGAATGCGCTGAAACCGCCCCCTAGGCCCACACAATTTGAAGCATTAGATGCATGGATGAGAGCAGCTCTGGTAAAAAAGAGAGAGGCTACGCATGGAAGAAAGAAAAAAGCAATGAAGGCATATCATGATGCTAGATGGGATGCTCAGTTGAAGAGATGGAGAGTAGATACTATAGAGGGAGAACGCTTGTACCCACTTCTTACAGTAGGGGAGGGGGCTGAAGGAAATAAGAAGACCGAGGGAGACAGTGATACAGATGATGGCTTTCTCGACCGATTGCTAGCGGACCGTCCTCCACCTTGTGAGTCTAGAGTAGAGACAGAGAGGGTTCGCCCATCAGAAGAGCAGGTAAGTGCAGAACAACTGCATTCAGGGGAACAAACGGCAGGAGTAAGAGGCAAGATTACCATGGTACGCATTCCGGGAGGGTCTGGAGGAAGAAGGTATTCAAACCCTGAACCGGAACCACTTGTAGGAAATATGCAGTTGCCAGATGCTTTGTCTGTCCCAGTTACAATAGGGCCAGTGGTTCCGATATATACCCCTAGAGAAAGAACCGACGACAGTCATCAGCACATAAGTGAAGGGGAAGAGACAATATCTGGAGGGAGCCTTGCAATGAGTGGGACAGGTTTCTGTCGAATACCAGTAGAAGCTAGTACTCCACTGCCAGCTACAGCTGATCCATCCAGAATGGATAGTGGGGCAGAACGAGGACAGACAAGTGCTCTAGCGAATTCGAGATCCGATCTTTGCATGTGGGTTCAACCAGTGAGAGAGTCAATGATGCCAAGGGAAGAGATAAGCAGGAGACAAGAAGCGCCTAAAGTACTGTTTGGGCCACAGGTGATTTGTGCAGGTGACCACTGGAGAAATCGAAGTTGTGCGAGGGAGACACCCAGATGAAAAGACAGAAGAGGGTGCAGTTCTTAGGAGAACCCAAAGTTGTGACTGGAAAGAGACACGAAAAGAGGAAATTCAGAAAGTGTTAAAAAGCGCAATGAAGGTGCCAATGTTAGATGTAGTAGGAGGTGATTGAAGGTAATTTACCCCTGATTAAAATTGATACTTATAACTCAAGCGAACTACTGTTCGTAGCAAAGGACATGACAAGAAAGGCCAAACGAGCTTATGATGCATTGTTGCTTTTGGCACAAAGATATGAGGTTGATTTGTCAAAGACCAAGCTGAATCAGGGTTCTTGCATATTAAATTACACAGATAAGGATCTGGAAGAGAAGCGAACTAGCGGATTGAAAGCACAAATTAGAGAACTAGTGATGGGGATACGGACATGGAAAGATTTAGACAGATGGAAAGATAAATGGGCCAAAAAGAAAAGCTTCCAGACTGGAATAGGGAATACTCCGCCTCCGGGTGGAGGGACAGGAGCTGCAGGAAATTACCCCCTTAGGGAGGTACAGAATGGAGGGTATGTACATGTGCCATGGAGCAGGGGTGATTTGGCAGCATTTACCAATGATTTCCCTCATCTGAGGGAAAAGCCTGCTGAGTGGTATAAGCAAATGGACAGATTTGTAAAGATTTCAAAGGTATTGTGGATTGATTTGAACACTTTGAATTGATATTGTAGTGCCGGCAGATTTGTGGGCAGCGTGTAAGATTGCCATTGAGTGGCCTACTGTAGAGCCGCCTAGAGATTCATTGACTCATGGTCCTTCACCTGATGTAATGAGAAAGTACGAGCAAGTGATTACATGGTTGCAATCGAAGGTAGCCCCTCAAACTGTTGATTGGTTGAAAATTGATCGTACCACCCAAGACTCTAAAGAGTCGGTACATGATTATTACGAGCGATTGTTGTTGGCTTTTAGTGGATTAGATACAATTGAACAAAAAGATATGGGACAGTTTGTCTCAAAGTTTGTGTTGGGACTGAAATCTGACATTAGCCTGATGATACAGCAGCATTTGATATGTTGGCAGAATAAGTCGGTGGACGAGATTCTGCGTTATGCTAAGTATTGCAGTGATCAAGTGGAGTCGACACAGAAGAAATTGAAGGATAAGTTGATGTTGGTGCAGTTGAGAAACGCTGATATGACACAAGGGTTTGGAGGAGGTCAAGGTAGAGGTAGAGGTGGTGGAAGAGGAATGGGACAACAGGTGGTGACCCAACCTGGTCAGGGTAGAGGAAGAGGAATGGATTCAGGTACAAGCGATTGGGTGGCTCAACAGAAAAGAGTCACTGCCTGTCATTATTGTCACAAAATCGGGCATTGGAAGCGCGAGTGTAGATCAAATCCAGCAAATCAGATACCGATGGAAGGAGAGGGACAGCTGACTGAGGCTGTCAATACCGTGACAAGACCCAGGTCTATGTATGGAGGAGGATATGAGCCACAAGTGCAAGTACCTCAACCTCCTAGAGTACCCATGCAGAATCAGTTATACCATCAGATGCCTTATTTTGAAATACAAGACCGATTTGATAAAAATCAAGATTCACAGGAGTGCCAGAGGGGGGTGCACGAGGAATGCACCTTAGATGCGATTCTAGAAGTCGATCAGAGTGGGCCGTTTGTAGATGCAGATGTGAATGGATATCCTGTTACCTTTTTATTAGACACTGGAGCTGCTCGCTCTACAGTGAGAACGGAAGTAGTCCCAAATTTAACTCTTTCAGGACGATCGATTCAGGTAGTAGGGGTTAGTAATCAGAAAATGACCAATCCATTGACAACCGAATTACCCGTAAGAATAGGACCATTCCGGGATAGACATCAATTTGTAGTGTGCAATTCAAGTCCGGTCTGTCTTTTGGGACGAGACCTTCTGTGTAAGCTCAATTGTACTATATCATGCACTCCAAGAGGGGTGGAATTGCAAACATATGATGACGATGCTGATTTTAAAATGGCTAACATGAGTCTGTGTGCAGAAATGTTTGTGGTGCTCACAATAGCGGAATTGCCACATGATTTGAGAGACTCAGTTAATCCGAAAGTGTGGGATTTCACGGGCGAGGATGTAGGTCTGATGAGAGGGGTTGAGCCAGTTAAGATACAGATCAAACCTAATACTGAATTTCCACGAACGCCACAATATAAGTTGACCCCAGAAACTGTGGCAGGCATCAGACCTGTGATTGAGTCTATGATAGCCCAAGGTATTCTGAAGGAGATAAGAGGTAGTCCCTGTAATTCACCTATCATGGGTCTGCAAAAGCCAAGTGGCAAGTACAGAATAGTGCAAGATCTGCGTCGGGTTAATGAAATTGTGATCCCGTGTTGTCCTGTGGTACCGAATCCAGCTGTTATTCTATTCCAGATACCATGCAAAGCAGAATGGTTTACTGTAATAGATTTATGTCACGCCTTCTTCTCCATACCATTGCATGAAGAAAGTCAGTTTTTATTTGCATTTAGGATGGATGATCGTGTATTAACATGGAAACGAATCCCTCAGGGGTATACAGAAAGCCCCTCCATTTTTAGTCAATGTCTGAAAAAGAATCTTGAAGCATTAGTGATGGCCCACAACTCAGTCTTAGTACAGTATATCGACGACCTTTTGGTCGCCTCGGAAACTAAGGATGCTTGCAGGATTGACACTGTGGCGTTGCTGAATCATTTGGCAGAGAATGGACACAAGGTGTCTCCAAACAAATTGCAATATTGTTTGTCTGAAGTTCAGTACCTAGGTCACCGGATTGAGAAAGGAAAACGAAGGGTGTCACCAGATCGCTTAGAAGCGATTCTGCAAATGGGAACTCCGAAAACGCAAAAAGGAGTCTGCATGTTTTTGGGAATGGTCGGCTATTGTCGACAGTGGATCCCAAACTTTTCCTTGCAAGCAAAGCCTCTGTTGAAACTGACACGAAAGGATGTTAGTGATCCGGTACCATGGGATGACGAGTGCTTGAAAGCCTTCCGTGAGCTGAAGGAAAGTATCTGTCATGCTCCAGCTCTCGGAATGCCGGATTATAACAAAGCGTTTTCGCTCTTTTGCTGTGAAAAGGAGGGATGTGCGTTAGCAGTCCTAGTGCAGACACATGGGGGTGCCCGTAGACCAGTAGCCTACTTCTCAGCTACATTAGATCCTGTAGCTTCTGCGTTGCCCGGATGTCTGAAATCCGTTGCTGCAACTGGTGTCAGCATTGAAAGATGCGAAAGCATCGTGATGGGTTATCCACTCATTGTTTATGTGCCCCATTCTGTAGAATTGTTGATAACTCGGACGAAAACACAGTATTTAACCAACAACAGACTTACCAAGTATGAGCAGGTTATCTTGGCTGCTGATAATGTTACCCTGAGACGTTGTACCACTCTGAACCCTGCTACATTGTTACCTATTCCGCAGGAGGAAGGAGATGAGGATTGTGAAGAGAATGACTGCCTAGATGTTACTGATCTATCCACCAAACCCAGACCTGACATTGTCGATGAACCATTGCCCCAATCTGATTTGATACTTTTTGTTGATGGTTCATGACATGCATAAGAGACAATGAAGGGTATTTGAGAGCAGCATTTGCTGTGTGCACCATCATGGGGGTAGTGGAAGCTGCCTGTTTAAATAGAGTATTCTCTGCTCAGGTGGCCGAAATTGTCGCTTTGACACATGCCTGTATCATTGCAGCTGATCTGCGAGTGACTGTGTATACTGACAGTCAATATGGATTTGGTGTGGTTCATGATTTTTGGCAGTTATGGTCACAGAGGGGGTTTCTAACGTCCTCAGGGTCACCTATATGTAATGGCGAGTATGTGCGCCAATTGTTAGAAGCTCTGCAAAAGCCTAAAGAGATAGCAGTTGTTAAATGTACAGCTCATGGAAAGGGAGAAGACTTTGTCACTAAGGGCAACAATTACGCAGATGAAGTAGCACGATTTTGCGCTGAACATGTCTGTATTTTCAATGGAGAATATATAGGCGAGAGCACAGAAGAGACCGAGCTCAGCTTGATGTTAGCTATAGCCGATACTTGGGATGAGGTGAAGCGGTTGCAAGATGAGGTCACAGAAGAAGAAGCTGCTTCATGGGTCAGAGCAGGTTGCACCAAAAGAGATGATGGCATTTGGGTGTCCACAGATGAGAGAGCAGTATTACCCAATTGTCTACTAAGCCCAATGGCAAGGCAAATTCATGGAGCAGTTCACTTGGGAAGAGATGCAATGGTGCGAGTGTTCAGGCAGACGTGGTTTAATCCACGCTTCCGTGTGTGGGCTGAGACGGTATGTCACAGGTGTGTTACTTGTCAACAGATGAATGTGGGAAAAAGAACTGTGGTTGGAATGAGTCACATTGGAAAGTCTGGGGGTCCCTTCAATAGGATACAGTTAGATTTCATAGAGATGCCGAGGTGCAATAGGTTGAGATATGTTTTGGTGGTGGTGTGCATCTTTTCACGGTGGGTCGAAGCATATCCAACTAGACGATGTGACAGTCTTACAGTAGCCAAATTGTTATTAAGAGAACTGATCCCACGGTACGGTTTCCCAACATCAGTGGAGACAGAGAGAGGAACTCATTTCCACAGTGAAATAATGAAGTTGCTGTGCGCTGCGTTACATATTGATCAAAGACTGCATTGTAGCTACAGGCCCGAGGCTTCAGGTCTAGTAGAGCAAGTTAATGGCACCATCAAGTCAAGAGTGGCAAAGGTGTGTTCGTCCACTTCATTGAAGTGGCCGGATGCGTTTCCCCTGGTGCTAATGAGTCTGCGTAGTACCCGTGATAGAAGAACAGGGCTTTCTCCACATGAGATCCTCACTGGAAGAGCTATGCGTTTGCCTATGGTGCCAGCTACAGCATTTTTAAACATCACTGATGATTTAGTGTTGGATTATTGTAAAGGACTGGCTGATGTGGTTACTTCTATATCCCACCAGGTCGAGGCTGTGACTGCATCTACCTCGAGAGACCTGCTGCATGATCTTAATCCTGGTGACTGGGTGCTTGTGCGCAAACACGTGAGGAAGAGTTGTCTTGATGTTCACTGGCGAGGACCCTATCAAGTGATACTGGTCACAAGTACCGCTGTGAAGTGTGGAGGATTGCCGAACTGGATCCACGCTTCCCACACTCGCCGAGTTCAAGCGCCTGCAGAAGAAGAGAGTTCCCTGAGTCCGAGGAGTGTGTGTGGACCTGATACAGACAACGACGACGGCACAGACTCAGCTGTAAGAGTTTCGGATGAAACGGAACAGTCAAATGAGCAAGAAAGAGAAGAGCTGAATGCTCCTGAACTGAGTCCAGATCCTGAAATAGAGGATATTGCAGAAGTGAGCTGTGCCCCAGATCAAGGTGAGCTGTCTGTTGCAGAAAGATCAGATCAAGAGGAAGTGGAGAGAACAGATGCCAGAGCAGAAAAGTGGCCAGCAAGAAAAGAAAGGCTGAATATACGGCTTGCATCTGAGAAAGATCTCACTCCGATTCCTGAAACATCTGAATCAGATCAAAGTGACGTTGAAGAAAGACCGGATGGTCTGAGACGTTCCCGAAGAGAAAGAACAGCATCTCGAAGATACGCATCTCCTGAGTGGACATACCTGGCTGCAGATGCAGGGCCCAGCGAAGTCCGGGAGGTTGGGACCTGGTACAGTGAGCTACGGAGAGAACACCCTCTCGATTGAAATACGATTACTGGTCCCAGGTGTGGAAGCGTTCGGAATACTAACTCTGCAAGTTCCGAATCCTCCAAGACTAAGTGGATTGCGTTACCTTATCCTTAATGAGGTTGTGTTCCCTGCATTTGGCCGACGGCTCACCGCGCTAGAATTGGGAGACATCCGTGCAGAGATTCTGCAAGTTGTTCTCGAAATTCTTGGATCAAATGTCATTAATGAAGCCTGAACTGTAATCAAAGAAAGCATTAGGCCTTAGAAAGAAGATAACCTAGACCCCAGATTAAGAAGATCTAAATTTAGGGATTTGTCTTGTAGATGGCGGAGTGAGGAGTAGGGTTGTCTACATCTCTTCAATAGGTTTAGTAGCAACCGAAAGAACTCTGACATTAATTGCATGAAAGAAAGAAGCAAGAAAGACATTGTTAAACAAAGAAACAGAAAGAACTGTGTTTTCCTTTTTTTGTGCTTCGGAACAGATCAAAAGAAACCATGGTGTCCGAAAAATCAACACGCAAACAGAAGTGGATCATTGGCACCCTCATCGTAGTGGTGCTTATTGTTATAACTGTGGTGATTGTTGTATCTCTAGTTGGATATCAAAATGGCGAACAGAACAGGGTACAGACAACACTCACTACACCAAGCTCTGAGATAGATGAGGACGCATACGCCCATGACCTAGAAATGATTAAGGAAACCAGTCGTAGATTGCATGTTGATCTGTCAAAGGGTGATTTCACGTTGAATGCGTATGCTCGATTATTGTATGAGTATGTGGATACCATGGAAGCGAAATATTGCTATGTGTGTATGCAGTTACCAGCCTCAGTAGAGGAAGGCATTCGATATCATCATTTGCCTGTGACTTATGGCATTACATGTAGTGTATTATTGAGCATGTTTTATAGCAAGGCACACTTCGAGTACTATTTTTCTAATTATGACGTGGTACTCTCAGAAGTCCCCGTTCTGAAATACATGAATAAATATGATTATTATAAGGAAGTAGAGCGCATGTCAAAGTATTTTGTGCCTACTATTACTTTGGATACGTCCTATGCCCATAGACACAATTTGACTTGCCTGTTAACTGACATTGAAAAGAAATTTATAGACCAGATAGAAGATCGGCATAGACAAACACTATTTAGACCAGATCCAAAGCACAAGGTTACCCCATGGACTAAAGAAGAATTAGATCATAAAGCAAAGGGGAGTTTTGGACCCATAGCATTAGATTTCCAGCAGAAAGGAAAATTGTGCATTAGACACCCGACCACATACTATGATAAGATATTTGTGGGTGAGAGTGATTGTGAGCATGTCTTCTTGATCGAAGAATCAATCAGAAAAGCATTACTGGATAAAATAACAGTGGTGCCCAATGTGTAATTTGTGTGTGGAAAGAGTGCCTATGTGAAGTTACCCAAGAACTGGTATGGCACCTGCTATTTGGCTATCGTATTCCCCAAGATTTTCCATGTGAATGATTTATGGCCTCTAGAGAGAAGGAGACCTCAGAGAGGGAAACGTGGTGCGAGTGCAGGAGAAGTGATTGGCGACATATTTGGAGCTATGATACCAAGTATGGGTGTGATTCTGAATGATTTGAAAATCAGAAAGCTGACAACATTAGTGGATAAGCTCTCCATAAATACAGCTCAGATTTTACTACTTGTAGATGGGGAGATGGTTTCGATAAGGGCTATGGTTTTGCAAAACCGTCTTGCCCTAGATGTGCTGCTAGCAAAAGCCGGAGGAGTCTGCAAATTGTTGAAAGTACAACAGTGCTGCACTTATATTCCTGACAACAGTCGGGATATAAGGAAATACATTAACAATATTTCAGATATACACCAAGAGTTACGTGAGATGGCTGCTGAAGGACTCTGGGAGCAAGTGGGAAAAGGATTTGGAAAAATAGGCAGTTGGTTTGGAAGTCTGGGACAAGGAATAATGGGATATATTTTGAAGCCTATTATAATAGCTGTTGTAGTGTGGATTGTGGCCTCAATGTCGACATTGCTAAGTTAGCTTAGGCCTAGCTGCCATGATGCCTTCTTTGCACACGTTACTCTGTGACTTTGTTTTTCCAGACTCTGCTTGTGCCCATTCAGCATTACAACTGTCTGACTTTTTGCCTTTCACCTTTTCTCATGTCCTTTGTGGGGTTCGTCTGCACACAATGTACAAGGTCGAAAAACAACGTTCCTTGTTATTGCTGTTCTGGTCAGCCCCTCGCACTTAGATATAACATGGAATACAGCTGCACAGAGAGAAATTCATGTGCTTTTAATATTGTGATCTCCCTGTTTGTGGCACTTGGAGAACAACCTTTCCAGGGAGAAGAGCTGTGCTTGTCTGATGATGTAAACCTTGCATCTAGATCTTGAGGTATGGGGGTCCCCCGGACAAAGCCCAGAGGTCTTCTATTTTTATAATAAACTAGTTCCTAGCACGGGGAGGGTGGCAAGGCCTTTTAGTCCTATATCCACTGCCTTTATAAAATGCTGTCCCCGTTTGTGTTCTATGGAATTGTAACCATGCTTACTGTTTTATCTTTATGCATTATGCTGCTAGTACTGGCACGTGTACTGTGTCTTAGAGCACGTTAGTTGAAATAAACATTTTAAACTATACTGTGTCTCTTAATACGCACGTTGTGGACAAGTATGAGTGAATTATGAAAGAGTGTTCTTGCTCCCGCGATTCCTGAAAGAGTCCGTGTTCTGGGATGTCTAATCATTGGTAGCTTCGCTGTAGTACAGAGAACGAATGTGACACTATAGCTAGTCGGATTGGGATTTTGGGAACTAAGGGGTATGGTTGGTACACCACTACACACCGAGGTCCTGTTTTCCTGCGCATAGTTCTGTATATGTGCAGAATCCCCGCAACATGGCGCCACCAACGTGGTGGGCTTCTTATATGCGAGACGCTTGAGTAGTACTTGTGCTTGTCCACAATTCCCTTCACTTATGTTTCCAGAAACATATGTGAGGGTGTAACCTCCTATATTGATGTTTTTATAGGTTCTTTCAAGCTTGAAGTTTTTAAAAGGTGCTCTCTTTAATATTAACCCTATATTGCGCTGCCAAGCACTAGGTTGTTTTTCATTCTTGGTCTTAATGCTTGTGAATATAAATATCCCGGCACATAGCTGCGCTCCGAGCTCATTTGACAGAGTATGGAGTGCCTGACGCGGGTGTCGCCCTCATCTTTGTGGTCCAAGCCGATCCGGCTTACCATTTTGAGATGTTTTACTCATGGGTCACTTTCCCGGCGGTGGAAGGAGCTGACAATTTGTTACACGTTTACACTCCCACCACCCTTCCTAATGTTTACCGGCCTTATCAGGCTCTTGAAGTACCGCTCATGGCGTGGCAACACCGTGTTTGGTTTAATGGCGCCCTCCCACATCCGGTCACCCCAATTCGTTTAGGCCCCTTATCGATAGATGGGGCCACTTGGCCTGTTTTGGCCGGGTATACCCCACATCCACGTCATTTAGCGGTTCCGGTAGATGAACTGCGCGTGTTGCATGCGTCTTTAATCCGTGTGCACAGAGCTTTAGTACAATATGTTACAGGCAACGTCCAGATGGCCCCTCCTGGAGTTGCGGCGCATCCAGCTGGACCGGGCGGTGTGACCATAAGTCTCGTCATGGTTAATTCGGTGATGGGCAAGCGCCCACAAAATAAGGATGATTTGCCTTATTGGCTTGCAGAAAAATTTGACCAGCTGGAGGTGGTGTTTCCGAACACCTCTCCTGTGGAAAAACACAGGATTTTGACTATTAGCTTGCCAAAAGACTTAATTCCCGAATTGACAGAATGCAACAACTGGGGCAAGGTATTCGCAGCAGTGTATGCGAAATGTTTCGGCACTCCATCCATGACGGTCCTCCCCACCGTGATTAAGCGTGTACAAGATGAACATGGCCCTGAAGCGGCTGTGGAACTGGGGATGAGACTGGTGGGAGTGTTCGATGTAGTGGCTGACCTAATCCTTGCGAACGTCAAGGGTGATGCGGTCAACTTTCAAGTCGCTAATGCTTTGGCTTTAGTCCCAGAGCCGGGCAAGCCTCGCGAATTACCAAAAATTATTGCACAGGCTTATAAAACCATTGGCCGCAATAGTTTAGGGGTTAAGCCTTTTGCTAAAACGCAAGCTCAACCACAACAAAAATCTCAGTCTGAAAAAGACGAGAAACCGTTCTTTTCTAAAAAGACCTGGAAGTTAAAGAAACAGGGAAAGCAACAATCAAAACCACGAT